>OX387276.1:5319308-6541075 GCA_947562075.1 Orthosia gracilis
TGGTTTGGTAGTAACGGGAACCTATTACTAAGACTCCGCGATCCGTCTGTCTGTCTGTCTTCTGTCACCAGGCTGTATCTCATGAACCGTGTTAGCTAGACAGTTGAAATTTTCACAGATGATGTAATTTTGTTGCCGCTATAACAACAAATACTAAAAACAGAATAAAATAAATATTTAAATGGGGCTCCCATACAACAAACGTCATTTTTTTACCGTTGCGATGATGGTACGGAACCCTTCGTGCAAGAGTCCGACTCGTTCTTGTTTCTCATCAGTAAACATAATTTTGCATAATGTATGAAAATGGTCCTTTGGTCTAAACTTAGTTAGGAAAGGATAGATTTTTGTTTTTAACCGACATAAAAAAGGAGGCGGTTCTCATCATCATCATCATTATCATCTTAGATGAAAGATGACAAAATTATATGTATCAAACATATATCTGGTATATGTTTGTTACTGTCTGTTTCTCTGGCCCCTGAAACACATGTGCTGACCTAGATCAGTGGTCAGTGTTTCGCGATTTTTGTAAATTTTGAAGCTAATAAACAAATTATTTTATTTATTTACTAAAGTAACATTTTCTGGAATTCAACATAAAAATTGTATGTTCTTGTTCAATCAACTCTCCTAAGCACAAAAAAATGGAATATTAGGCTCTTAATACACATTTCAAAGATTATTTGAACGGATCATTTAAAATTGATGCCAATAGATGGCGTGGTTTTAAATGTCTGAGGCATTCCACTCGATTGTTTAAATTTGTATTGTAACATATTTTGGTACAATGAAACTGTAAAAACGTGCAAAAAATACTGTAAAACAAATCGTCATTGTATTTAAAGAAAAAAATATTCATGCACCGAGTATACCCTTTTACTTGCAAGTCACTGTTAACACCATCTATCTATCGCCATGGACCGGAACCGAAAGCGAACGATGTACAAAAAATAATCGGTTTAATCAGACGAAATACGCTAGTTAAGACGGCGCGGTTTCTTTGTATGGGATGAGGCGTCTGTATGCTAGTACTATATTATCTGTGTCATGGGGGTAGGCAGAAATTACAGAACGCTATCTGCTACGATACCTACGGTCCTTATATGTTTCGTTTACTTGTGTAAAAATATATACATGGAGTTTAACGTCAAATTACAGATTAATCTTACTGTTCTTACATAGACACATGTAGATAAACTTATCGTTTTAAACCTCATGTTTTTATTGATAATTTCCTTGTATGATTAACAATTATGCTATCGAACGATAAATTAGAGGGCATGGGCTACACTAATTAGGCATAGTTAGCAAAATAAATAGCTTAATGACCTTATTAAGGATAGTTTTCTAATGATTCTTATTGCTATCTATTTACATGATACTTGTAGGGTAAGCAAATCAATCATGTGGTAGATATTATTAGAAATGATTAATGAGAATGTAAACATGGACTAGGAATATGTGAAAACAAAAACAGAAAATATAAATATCTGGATAGGATTACCATAGTAACTAACGATAGAGGATTTTCTTCAACAATGTTATTTTTACCAGATTTTTAGGGTTTTGTACCCAAAAGGGCAAAAACGGGACCCTATTACTAAGACTCCGCGGTCCGTCTGTCTGTTTGTTTGTCCGTCTGTCTTTCTGTCTGTCTGTCACCAGGTTGTATCTCATGAACCGTGCTAGCTAGACAATTGAAATTTTCACAGATGATGTATTTCTGTTGCCGCTATAGCAACAAATACTAAAAACAGAAGAAATAAATATTTAAGTAGTGCTCCCATACAAACATGTTTTTTGCCGTTTTTTTGCGATAACGGTACGGAACCTTTCGTGCGCGAGTCCGACTCGCACTTGGTCGGTTTTTATTAACTTGCAACGCATGTATGTATGTATTCGTGTTCGGGTCAAATCTTGCAACTGAATTTTAAAGCAGATATCCTGAACCGATTTAGATGAAATTTTGCATACACGCTTGGTTTGGATGACAATGCACGGTAAGCTAAAAGACTTGTTTAAAGTTTTGACTTTCATTGTCTTTAATCAAATCTTGCATGTAAAAAAAAATGCCTTTATAAAGGTTTCTGAAAGGAAATTCGACATGACGCAAATTAAATGCGCATCAAGAGATGGCTGTTGTAAAAAAAAAAATATATTCATTCAACCAATGAACGCAGCTAACGCTCGTTTGACAACTTGCGCGTATATATCGCGCGAGAACCCGCGAGGATGAAGCACATTGCTCTCAGTACTGAGTTCTATCATGAAGTATTTTCCGTTTACTCGGGATCTCGCGCGAGAGTGTACACAGACGTCATGAAGATCTCACCGTGAAAACTTAGGTAGAGTCACGGGGTCTCCGCGCTAAGAAAGAAAATTTGTTTCAAAAAAATCTCACTAGATGGCGCGATATGCACCTATCTGTTATTGGATGTGTGTAAAATTAACATTTTCTGTAATTGAACAAACAAATTGTATAATATGTTCTTGTTTCATCAACTCTCCCAAGTACAAAATTATGGAATATTGGGCTTTAAATTCACATTTCAAAGATTATTTGAACGGATCATTTAAAACTGATGCCAATAGATGGCGCGGAATTAAATTTCTGAAGTCATTCAACTCGATTGTTTAAATTTGCATTGTAAAAAAGTGCAAAAAAATACTATAAAACAAACCTTTCAGGTATTTAAAAAAAAAAACACGAACTGAGTAAACCCTTTTACTTGCTAGTTGCTGCTAACACCGTTTATCTATCGCCATGGAACGGAACCGAACGCGATTGATGGACAAAAATTATCGGTTTAATCAGACGAAAAACGCTAGTTACGTCGGCACGGTTTCTTTGTATGGGAAGAGACATCTGTATGCTAGTATTATATTATCTGTCGTGGAGTGATCTTTAATTAAACTGTCATTCCAATTTGATTGGATATAATTATTGACAGCCTTCATATTCACTTCACATAAGGTATCACTGGGAGATTTTATAGACAGTACTACAGTGACTAACATCACGTAAGCATTCCCTAACAAGTGTGAAAACACGACATAAATACCCACTTATGTAATAACAAGATAAAACAATAAACATGTTGTTTATGGAAAAGTTATAAATAACTAAGCCGTTTAAATAATATAAATATTAGTCGTGTTTATCAGTTCGTATTATGCAATTCTTCAGAGTTTATCTGTCCCAAGTCAACGTGCCGATCGAAGGATCATGAATTCATCAAAAGATTTATCGTAATTTGTTTTAGGCTGATTGCAACATGTCTTCTCGATCCTTCTACTATACATCTTTAATCATAATTTCATTAGTGACTTCTTTTATAGCCATAATATCTGTGAGTGATGCTAAAAGGATGTTTTAGGCTGAGAGTACCACAGAGAGGCATGGAGCGTTCTATGTAAGGCCAGTAGAACGAGATA
Source organism: Orthosia gracilis (assembly GCA_947562075.1). NCBI lineage: Eukaryota > Metazoa > Arthropoda > Insecta > Lepidoptera > Noctuidae > Orthosia > Orthosia gracilis. Next base: position 5,322,747 of record OX387276.1, read on the forward strand.
CGAAGACGTACGATCGAAGGTCTACATCAGAAAACCTCATATGAAACTCGAATGGAGTTGGGCAAGGCACATGGCAAGGCTGGACAGGCTGGACAGGCTGGAGCCCCCCAGCGCCGGTCACTGCACTGGAAAGGGCATGGGAGGCGGTTACGTCTTTCTGCGAGGACGCAATCTCGCAGAAGGAAGCGGCGGAGCGGCGAATCGTCGCAGTAGTTGAGGACGGTGCAGGCGGCGAAACCCGGACTTGATGCGACCATAAAAGGCGTCAGCGGCGATAGATCGGGAACTCTATCGTTCACGCTGCACGGTCCCTGGAGTTGTGGTGATTTCCCTGTGAACCTCGCCGAAGTAGGAAAGAGCCCGGAGGCGGGCATAGAAGAGGGAGCCCAGAAATGGAGCACGCTGGATGGGTTGCGAATGTCAAGCGTAACAGTTCTCGCGATCCATCCATCAAGCCGAAAGTAGGTGCACACTTGCACAGTTTTAGTGCACAGGCGGAGGTTTTAGTGGGTGCAAGCCCCACTAAAACCACTTCGTCTCACCGGACGGCGCGGTATCCGTTAGGCATTTTCTTCGCAGCATAAAAAAAGGCACATGGCAGTGCGCGGTGAAACCGGTGGAGTAAGGCAGCGAACGAATGGCGACCAAGGATAGACAGAAGGAATTTTGGTCGTCCAACAGCGAGTTAAGCAGACAATATTGTTGCCATCACGAGGAAAACCTAGATAAGGGTTACACAAGAGCGTGGGGACAGCAGTGGGCTAAGTCAGTCTGCGGATGATGATGATAATTATGCTGCTAAAAGGACCCCCAGCTACGTCAGAATAATTGTCAATATTAGCCCTTTTAGCGCCCTTTTTGGCCACAGATATTTATAATCTTTTACAAAAACCATACACCATCAGTTCTTCGGTCTTCCTCTCGGTCCTAGGTAGGTAATCTTATAACCTTCCACGGTCATGCATTCTATTCAGCCAACATAAAATTGATCAGTTTCCAAATAGGTAAATGCAGTTTGCTGCATAAAAGTATAGTCAGATGCAACTGTTCAGCTTATAGACAATGTTGAGATAGGTTAGTTACGAGCAAAAATATTGGACACGTATGTATACCTTTTACCACGTTAGCAAAAAATTACGACGATACAGTGCGTTGAAATATCGTGTGACGTCACGGTGTGCTACACTTGATACTGACAAAGTGACGTCACAAGCCCCCACTCCTGAACTTTGATGCGCTTTATTTTGTCAGCTTTCATTTATTTGATAAAGCAAAATATACGGGTCCAATATAATTTGATAATCTCACTGACGGATTAAATAGAATTATCATTTTTTCTACCCAGAAAACATCCCTGTTCAGACTCATACATACCATACGGCATAAACATTCATGCACTTATGTAGTATCTACCTATAATAACTAACTGCTACGCTAACGCTCGACGGAGCGTCACAATAACAAACAAATTAATTGACAATAACAACTTGCACAAGTGTTTTTGAATGACGAGCAATTGATTCTCGGCCTCAACAAAATCGTTAGTATCCTTTACTGTGTTAAAAAACCGGCCAAGAGCGTAATTTTTTTCTTATTTTTATTTTATTTGTTTTTAGTATTTTTTGTTATAGCGGCAACAGAACATCATCTGTGAACATTTCAACTGCCTGGCTATCACGGTTCATGAGATACAGCCTGGTAATAAACGGACAGACAGACAGACCCCGGAATCTTAAGACGGAACCACACTTACATGGCGTGGCGTGTCGTGGTGCTTTCCGACTCAGTTTATTGGCTACAAAACTCGTTGCTCTATGACGTAGGCTGGAACAGAGTCGTTTGATTGGTGGATCCCGCGCCACGCCACGTAAGTGTGGTTCCGACTTTAGTAATAGGGTCCAGTTTTTACACTTTGGGTACGGAACCCTAAAAAAGATTTAAGTTAAACTGACGATCATTGAAGCCACCGATTCAACCAATAGAATTCATGTGTTTTGTGATCGTTCCTATGGGGTTTTTTAAAATTGTAATTTAATTTTTATTACTTAGGGTATTCAGTCGGATGTCTGCGAACGCATTGCATCTTAAGACTTAGTATTTCCTGTAACAATCTTACAGTAGGTATACAGATAACCGAATACCAGCTCCGGATATCACGTGTTGAAAATAATAGATAAACTAAAATATACCTACTGTACATAAGTAGAGTCAAATTAGCAAAATTATTAACTAAAGTAGGTATAGTGATAAGATTGATAAAAACTGCGGACACGAAGGTCGACGAATATGAAGACACAAGGTTATTACTACTTATGTATAGTAATATAATTCTCATAATCAAGAAATAGTGTTTTGAAGTGATTTCCGATTTGATAAACTGAACGTGGATGGGTAATTTCGCTTTGCAATTTATGCAGTTCAGTTTAGTTTCTAACGGACTTCCCCAAAAGGAGGAGGTTCTATGTTCGACATTATGTAAGTTTTTTTTTTATGTATGTTCACCGATATCTCCGTCAATTGGTGGGGACCGATTTGAGAAAATTCTGGTTTCTGTTTAGTTTGAGAGAGTATGTTTTAAAATTGGTCCCATTTTAATTTGGTGAAGATCTGATGAAGAACTTCGAAGATATACAACAGAAATCTTCAATAAATAACGGCAAATCTCTCGGGATTGGTGCTTTTTTATTTGGAAGTCAGTAGTATTTTTTTGTAAATGTTTTTTTTTGTTTTGTGCAGTTTGTGCTGAGATAGGATTGATTGCCTCTTTGGTCTCGCACGGGGTTTTATTTTTAATATTGTTTATTTTTTTTGTTTTTGCTTATATCTCGTGTCTCCTGTGCGGAGCACAAATAAATATGTTTTATTTCTTTATTTCCTTTTTCAGTTTTAAATATGTATGTATAGAGAACGACAGAAACATGGTAGAAATCATCACATGTTTGTTAAATCACGCCTCACCGTGTTTTTATAGACCCTAAAAAAGTGACAACCGCTTTTATAGTATCCATATTTGTTAAAGACTCTTGTCACACCAACGAGTAAGCGACTAGCTATCGACTATTTTCTCGCTGAATGAAGAAACGTACAAAAGATATAAGATCCCGTGTCCATAAAAGAAGAGACACTTAAATTAATAATTGATCGCTGGTTGTTCACACTGCCGCCGAGTACTGTCTCACCACAAGTTATTCGCAGCGACAAGAGCTATCTAAGTATACTCGCTCAGCGATACTCGCTTGCTCGCTAGGCGGTCAGAACTCACGCCGATAGACCAACCAGCCGTCATTTCAACCTACAGTGCGGCGGCCCCGAGCGAATGGTGCGAGTAATCGGCCTTCGCATAAGAACACTCGCACAGCCGAGCGACAAAACTAACGGAACTACACACTCCCTTCTTGCTGCTCGCCAACTCGTTTTTAGTTTCTGGCTTTACTCGCTACTCGCTGATCGTCGGCGGTGGGCAAGTGCCGAAGTCCAATTTAAGGGGCGAGCATATTTCTATCAAGCGGATGCAAATAAAGAATCCGGGGTGTTACTGAAAATTTCGAGATAACGAACGAGAAGAAAAACCCAATAACAATTTGCCCGATCCAGGAATCAAATCCAGGACCTCATGCTCATCAGTACCGACAGACAGGACATATTTTTTGATGAGATATTACAAAACTATTTTAAAATTCATAAAATGATCAAAAATAGGTGAAAACATGGTTGTAATTTGGCACTTTGACAGACAGGTTACTGACCTAGGTCACTGACCTTCTTTTCCTATATTTATATACGTATAGGTTTGGTACGAAAGAGTTATTTTAAAATCAACTAAGTAGTATCAAAATAACTGGAAACTAATGAATCCTTTCCAGATGTTTACAGAATGAGGCTTTGCATTTGCAGTTAACAAGTTGAAAAAAAAACCTAATCGGTTAATAAATGACGGCGTTCTGAGATGACAACAAAAAAAAAACAACCGAATTGAGCCCTCAATTCAGTTGTTTTTTTCTCTTCTTTTATTGATGTCGGTTAAAAAGGCATTGGGTTCGGCCTGTTGGAACTGATTTTCATTCTGCGTCATCACAAATGTGACGTAGCTCAATGACCCAATTCTTAAGATTCTAATGTTAAGACCGCCCATCTTGACTTAGGGACTTGAAGAAACTAACGGGAGTCGAACAAAATCAATCGTTTCCTACTGCTAAGAATTTGAAAAAGAGTTACCGCGGCCCTGGCTCAAGCAACTGAAGGAACACGGGTGGGTTTTAGTCAGTAAATGTCTGACATGCTCTTCCGCTTCACCCAGACAAGGAGAAGTCATTGGATGATATCCCACCAAAATAAAAAGGACTCAGCCCTCCTCTCACCACACAATCTAGGTTGGAAGATTAGGTACTAAAAGCGCTGAACGGAATGTAGCAGTCTATATCTCTGTGCCTAGCAGGGGGTTGAATAATTGCACCTACTTTTCTGATTTTAGATAAGAATTTCCAAATGAGATTAAATAATAAAATGAATCATGATTGTAATAACAATAACATTAAAATCAATCAATAATGTGTTTGCGGCCAGAATTATCTAAAGAATGCTATGCAATCTGCACAGTGACATGATTTGCACCATTTTGCAATCAGTAAAATGTTGTTTTTGTGAAACAAAGTTTTTGATTTCGTCAAATACCTAATTTATTGGCGAAACTACTTAATCACAGACTGGTAGCACAAATCGGTTGATTGTTCCAATTGTTTTGTGAATACATCTTGAAGACATAACAGTTGAAAATCTATACAAATAAATAAAATTGTAGTATCTGTTTGTAATGTATGAATAACATCTTTTCGCTCAAATGAAAGTAAGTATGACAAATATAAAAAAAGCTTTAAATGTTTGTCTGTCTGTCTGTTTGTTCTGGCTAATCTCCAAAACGGCAGAACCGATTTTGACAGAATGTTCACTGGCTGATAGTTGATGAAGTGACGATATATGGAGTAACTAATGTACCTTTCATTTTAGAAAAAGATTAAGTAAGAGTTCTGCATAGAATAATAAAAACCCGTGACATTTTTAGTTTTACAAGTTTGACCCAGTTGAAGTCACGGGCAACAGATAATCAATAATATTTTTCTTGAAAAACTCACTCACCAAACGCAAAAGTTATATGAAACCATATTCAGAATGATAGGCAATTGAGTTATTAATTGGCATTTTCCATTACAGAGTAAATTAAGAGAACTAGGTCAATGATGTTCCCGGTTGTAGAACAAATTGGCAAGATGACAAAATTTATGAGCAATAATCTACCCCAATCATTATAACTATTGTTTATTTGTTTTATTATTTTCAGCCTGAATTATCCCACTGCAAGGCAAAGGCCTATCTTTCCATTTCTACTGGATTTGGGCAAGTTTCTTTTCTGTGTGTCAAGCTCATCCCGCCATCTTCGCCTGGGTCGGCCGCGATGTCGCCGAACATTTTCCGGGATACACATTGTGGAAGCTTTAGCCCATGACTCGTTCGACATGCGGCAAACGTGGCCGGCCCAATCCCATTTCAGCTTGGCTACTTTTTGACTGACGTCGGCGATTTGGTTTTTTGATCACAACTATGTATGGGTTTAGTATGGTGCCAGTGACCCTTGTTACTATTTTAGTTTATCCATACAAATCTCCCATTCATAGAGTACCAAAATCGAAAGGAAAGTGAAATCAAATTAGAGCAAATGAATATTCTTTATGGTAAGTATGCGTCATGCCAGATGCAAATAAAACATTTTTTCTTTGATTCTGTATGCTTTGTTTCCATTGATCTTTGCCTACAAATCATGATATGTTTAGGCAGAAGTTTATTAAAAGTACAAACAAATATATCCAGTTATGTTTTACATGTTAAGTTTGAGAGCGACCAAATTAGCACTAACAAAGCTCTGATGAATAATGGCCCTCATTATGGTCTAAGTGCTGATACTTAATCCCTAAACAAGAAGACTTTAATCCAAATACTGTGCTGACACTGAGCAAATCCGAACAGTGGGTCGTATAGGGGCAGAATTGAAATTCCAGTAGAACTCAATTATATTTTACCTGACCTGAGAATCAAACGACTCATGCTCCAGTAGCGCTTACAACAACAAATAGACCAACATGGCAAAAATGCAAAGATAACAAGTACTTCACATGTGTTTTTCCAACAAACAGCCTATAAAACATTTATAGAACGTTATCTATAAAAAAATAAACTTTGATGAATGTGACTAACTTGTTTAAGTAATATTTCTGCAAATGTTTACTTGTATAAATAAAAAGAATGTGATGAAAAAAGAAATATTTCTGTTTGCGGGTGGTATGCTTGTTTTTATGTATAATCTGAATGACAGACACCTTTGAAAGTCAAAATTACTTGAACACTACAAAGAAAACTATTCAAACCCTTTTTTTTGCTTTGAGACTTTTGAATACTCAACAATACTACCTGAGCACTTCAAAACAAAAGTTTTAAAATCTTTTATTTAGGTTTGTTGTGGAGACTTTGAGTGACCACTCAACACCAAAATATATAAACAACAAGTAAAATTTAAAAACCCCAGACACATGTTTATTTCATGCTACATAATTTATCATGAACGTGCGGGAGGTCATTGCTATCCATCATCTGATCTTGTTCGATGGTGGACACCCAGGGGCATGACCTCGCCACCCCTGTGTTTAGTCGCCCGGTGATTTCTGTTGCGTCTATTTCATAAGGATTTTTTTTTATTTATTATAGGCTCGCGTTTGACCACTATCTCGCCTGATGTTAAGTGAAGATGTGTTTGAATAAGGAATATAGGAATTAGACCAATAACGGGGCGGCAACCTCGAGAAGGTACATCACCGCAATTGCATTGAGGATCTACGCGACCGTAGCGCTTTCCCTCAAGACAACGCCACCTTGCCACCTCAGAAGGAGTAAGGAAGTTCAAACAGAGTAAAACTTCTTATGAATAAAATCTAGAAACTTCCGGACCATTCCATACCGTGGAGTGATTAACAATAAAAACATAAAGTTTTCTTTATCTTAAGCCCCTTAGGTAAACAGATTACGAAATTGTTTTTCTGCACAGTTTTATATTACATCTTTAAATAAGTGAACTGGAAAAAAAAATATATATATATTTGCCGAATTATGTTTGTATTTTATGATGAAGTGTATAATTAATATATTAGCGCACTAACGTTTAGCGAACAGTAAACAGTGTTTTCTAATAAATTAGAGAATTATACAGAAGTTGAAAATTAATTCTGCATTTTATCTAACATCAAGACACTGATTTCATTAATATACCGAAAAAAATAACTTGGATATAGTAAGTAAATAAACAAACAATGGATACTCACGTCGTAGACCTTTCGCGACGGACACAGTAAAATTATTCAGAACAGAAGACATTTCAAAAAGTTCACTTTTGCTAATAAAAAGTTAGGTTGCACTTATAATCTATAGACTTTTCTTACAGCCGGTTTTTCTTCAAGCCAATGAGCGAATCTCGATAGGAATAAACGTCTTTATCACTCAGAAATCACTTTATTCATAAAACAGGCTTCCACTAACGCAATCAAGTAAGTACTGAGTGACGTTTTCGTGAATTACTGTTATTAATTATATGTAGAGGCGTGGCGATTAGATTAAATAGCCAGTTCTCGCTCTCGTGTAAACGAACGTTGATACGTTATCGTGTTATTTTTAGATCTTGTTGCTCCGCAACTCTGCAATTCAAGGAACTGAGACAAGACAATCCCGTTCCCGCATTGACTTTGAAAGTTTGACGTCAATTGTCAAATCAGTAAAGTTGACGTTTGTTGTCAATAAGTGGTTTCGTTCAAAAACGGCAAAAGCCTCTGTTCCACGTAATCATTTTGTGTGATAGGTGTCCGCTCCGTTAACCTGAAAGAGGAAAATTGAAGGGGAAATATTTTGAAAAATGCTAGAAACACAGGCAGAGCTTACGAATCCTAGTCCTCCCATAGAGAGGAGAGAGATGCTTATGGGTCACAAGCTTGTTTCCCTCTCTTTAACATTTCTTGTCAAGTCAAATTTCTTTATTTCATCCAATTTCAACTAGACCAATATGGGGCACTTTTAAATGTCATAAATTTAAATTTAAATGTTTAGTTACAAGACGTAGTGTTACATACTCTTTGGTTACAAGTTTGTAGCCGACTGCAGACAGCAGTAGCAGATGGCAGCGCCGTATTCCTATTGGCTCTGAGTGTTCCGTGAGGCAAAATGGCTGACTACACTCATTCACTGATCATTACTGATCTGCGGTCGGGCGACACGTCGTCTGCAATCTTACGGCGCGTAGTCGGGCGACATGTCACTAGTAGCGGAAGGTATCATAGAAATACATAGAAACCAGTAGTGTCACAGTCGCAGCGACACCGTCGTCTGCTGTTGCTGTCTGCAATCGGCTACGAACTCGTACCTGTAAGGTACAAGTTGGTAGCCGACTACATGCAGCAGCAGTAGACGATGTGTCGTCGCTTCATGACGTCACGACACGTCGTTGCGTCCTGTCGCTGCAGTCATGATTCCGAACCCGACTACAGACGGCAGCGCCGTATTCCCCCTTGGCTCTGAGTGTACCGTGAGGCAAGATGTCTGACTACACTCACTCACTACTGGTCACTCCTGATCTGCGGTCGGGCGACACTTCGCCTACAATCTTGCTACGTGTAGTCGGGCGACGTGTCGCTAGCTGCGGAAGGTATTATATAGAAATACATAGAAACCAGTAGTGTCACAGTCGCAGCGACACGTTGTCTGCTGCTGCTGCGCGTAGTCGGCTACCAGCTTGTACATTGAAAATAATTGATTCTATCGACCATTCGGAAAAATAGCCCATTATGGAGAAGAATGGACAAGAAACTCCACACGTATTCTTAAAAAAAAGTGTTTTACAACATTTACATACATACATGAATTCATACACGTGAGGACGATGCACCCAGGCTAACACTACTTAAACAACAAACGTACACACGTGTGGATTGGAGTAAGTCTACTACCTTACGCATGAAAGGCGACACCTTTGAACATTCGGTCATCACGTAATTCTACCTCTTACTGCCATCAAAAAATGTCCGTGACTACCGCCGTTAAAATCGTTTCACATTTAATAAACTATTCAATTTAATGTCTTTATTTGTAAGGTCTCTAGTTCTATCGATAACAGATTTGGTCCTAGGGTATGGTGCATCACTAGTTTTGTTTACTAAATTATAGAGGAGAAGAGATAGCGAAAAAATTACTTTAAAAAGAAAGAAACGTAAACATGCGGTGGGCGTTTTCACCTACAAACATAACCAGTATAAGATGAACTCTGATAAATAATATCAGAAAATAAATCTAATTAAGTTTATATAACTATATACTTATCAATGAAATGTTAAGCCATTTTTCCGGAAACTCGAAGTCTGGCTGTTGTTACCATACCAACGTATTGTACAAGAGGACATTGTAATATTTATTTCATATTTTTTTAATTGACTGACGCGGTAATGTTTACGGCTCACAAAAGTGGTCGCTACAAATTCGAAATTGTCGAGTGGCGACCTGTATATGATCTTTTAGTCATATGTGTTGACAGACATCGCTCACCTGTTATTAGGCGTCTAGGGGCTGTGTGGTCGCTGTTTCATATCAATGTGTTCTAACTAATATGTTTGTATAAACGTACCTAGTTTATATTAAAAAAGTAGTGTAACTGTTGTTATTACTTTGGCGACATCCATAATTTTATGTGCACGAGTCTCCTAAACAGCTCAATACCAGGGTAGTAATTTTCGATGTAGGTTTGAGGAAAGCGACGAACTCCTTAAACTTGGAATCAACATTCAAAATCGTGGTCCTGCTGAATGAGCCCCCGAAAGTTATCATCGTTGATTTCTCGGTAAATACAAATGTTTCAATTGTTTTTTACGAAATGAATCACATATAAGGGTAGTAATTATTTATATATTTCGAAAAGATGCCCCCTTTTTCGGCGCTCATGGTGGTCCTGCTGAAGAGACCGTGACAACCGGTACCTATGTGTTGACAGACTACCGGACCACCTTCAAAATCGATTTTCTCGAAAACTACTAAGGTACCAAATTTTTAACTAATTGAGTAGTAATATTAAATTATTTCGTTTATTCAACTTTTTACACATTTCATATTTACATTTTTAAATATTTCTTTATAAAAACAAATCATAAAAAAAAACATTTAAAAATATAAAAAATAATGGTGGTCCGCCGGTGTCGGGAGCAGGGTCCAAGCTACTGGTGGTTAGGACTCCAGAGACAGGAACCTCCTCACAATGCGAGCCGTATCGAGGAGTACTGCCTTCTGTATCAGGCCCTTGATCCAACCGTGTAATGACAGCCTCGACAGATGGTCGTCGAGGCTCTTGGCCATCAGGCCGTTGGCCGTAACAACAATCGGCACAATGATCGCCGAGTCCACATTCCACATGTCGACAACCTCGTGCGCTAAGTCGAGATACTTGATTTGTTTCTCTTTCTCAGCTTTCACGAGGTTCTCGTCATGCGGGATGGTGACATCGATTATCATTGTGCGGCGCGCTAATCGGTCTATCACCACTACATCCGGCTTATTGGCAACAATAGTCCTATCAGTGATGATAGACCGATCCCAGTACAACGTGACATGGCTATTTTCGAGAACTGGGTCGGGCACATACTTGTAATACGGTACCTCAGAATCCACTAGATTGTACTTCAAACCAAGTTGCTGGTGAATAATCCTGGCCACTTGGTTATGCCTGTGTAAGTACTCGCCGTTAGCCAGACGAGAACAACCAGAGATAATATGTCTGATGGATTCACCCGGACGGTGGCATGCCCGACACATGTCAACCGTCCCGTCCTTCAATATATGTCTCCGATAGTTATTCGTCAGGATAACTTCATCCATAATTGCACAGACAAAACCTTCAGTTTCGCCGAAACGTAGCCAGGATACAGACGCTGGGAAATCTACATCAGGCCCATGTAGAGCCCGATAGAAGCGCCCGTGTAGCTCCTTGCCTTGCCATACCTCTTTGCGTTCATCAGTAGTTAGTATTACAGGCTTGCGCCAATTCTCTTTAGCCATGGACAACGGGGTGAGTCCCTTGTCCACTGCGACCACGTCCCGGTGCATACCCACTTCATCTTTTAAAAAGTATTCTCTGAGGCTGTAATACTTCGCGGTTGTGAAGAGTCTTGGCGTTTAAAAAGCCTCGACCTCCACATTTCCGCGGAATGTACAGTCTCATCACCGATGATCGTGGGTGATGCATCCGGTTTGCGGTCAGCAGTGTCCGGACTCTCCTGTCGAGGGCGTCGAGCTCGGTCTGAGTCCATTTGAGTATGCCGAAAGAGTACATCAAAACCGGCATGACCCAACTGTTGAAGGCGCGCACCTTATTTTATTAAATTATTATTATTATAGTAGTAATTATTTACCAAATATGGAAGCGAATGGTGGTGGGGTCCGGCGGTAATCACGGACATCATCAAAAAGCATTGATTTATCATAAAGAATACCCTTACTCTTAGTCAAGAGATCGTACTTTCATATTTAGAGCTAAAGCTTTCCGAGTTATAAGTCTTAAAGAGGTAGATGAAATAAAACACGCATTTGCAAGTTATTGGTCGAGTATAATAATAAAAACAATAACGTACTAAAAAGTATTGGTGTTCTCGTAATTCACACATAGGTATACTGTTCTTTGTATGGAGTGCATAAACCAACAAAGAAACAGCGTGTCTGTGTAAAAATTGGTCTTTAGTTTTTAATATTTTTAACCGACTTTTTATGCTCCTTTTATTTTTATAATGTTTCTTTTATCACAATTTTTTATCATACTGCGTAGAATATATTCTAGTTTTGCGCCTTCCGACGCAGTTGATTGGCTACAAACCTCGTTATGTTATGACGTAGGCTGGAACAGAGTCGTTTGATTGGTGGATCCCGCGCCACGCCACGCCACGAAAGTGTAAAAACACTTAATTATTTCATTTACAAATTGATAATTTAAATAATATAAATTTAAATCATCTCATAAAAATCGAGATAGAAAAATATTAATATTTATATTAATTTTCTTACTATTTTAATGATCTCAGATATCCACAAATTTCTAGGTACCGTTTTACGAAATAGTAACTCTCAGAAAACTTTAACAAGGTAAATGATTTTTATTTTTTTGTAAAAAACGCATACACATCGGACACCCATGACCGATATTTTTAACTCTACCTTTACCAATATTTACTAGTCTATGCCATTTACGTGTCCAAACCTCGAGAATTCTAAGCTACGGGAATTTTTGACTCGTATTTAGTTTGTACGTTACACAACTGGCATAAAGTTCATTATGCTATGTACAATTTTGTTCGGTTCCATTCCATTCCGCGGCAATGTAAATTGAACCGAACCGTAATGGACGATTGGTTGAAAGTCGTTTCGAAGATCTAGTGAGTCTTTGTCGCCGTTTTTTTTTCTTTTAACTATAATAACTCTTACGGCTTTTAGAATGGATTTCATTTTTGTTTGACTCTATATACACACAGTTCATACTAACACAGATATTGTCATTTACTCTATCCACAGATTTTTTATATAGCATAGATCTATATAAAAAAAATACAGAAATTAGTAGACCTTGTTTTTATAAGGATAGATGAATATCACCCGTTTTCAGTCTTAGTAATTTAATACATTAATAAATTTGTACTTTATGTACGTAAACATACTTAACTAACTTATACTTAATCTAATAACTCTATTAGAACAGTGACGATTTTATTGATTTATTTTCAATATAAAGTTGTGATGGCTGGTCTCAAAACTTTAAATATCTTGAATCGGTACATTCAAGAAATTGCTAAAAATTGTTTTATTGCAATTATTATTTTATTTTTAGCGGAGTTAATAAGGTTATTCAGTAATTTTTCAGTCTTTATACTCTATAACGTAAGTATTATTTAGTAAAACGTTATAGGAAATCTAATATCTTTATTTGAGTAATTCTTGAATATATTGTATATATAATCTGAATCTCGCAAACGGCTCCAACGATTTTCATGAAATTTAGTATGCAGTTGGTTTCGGGATCGATAAATCGATCTAGCTAGGTTTCATATTTAGAGTCGCCCAGGTACTGTACAATTATAAGTGCAAGTTGAGTAGACGAGAGAAATACATTGTAATATTGATTAACATAAGTATACAAAGCAATAAGCTGATAAGTAAACAAAATTCTAACTAGGTACAATTAACAAAATAATTTTACAAATTGGACATTCCTATACAGAAGCTACAGCACGGCCAATTTAAGAGACACACCTTTTTATTTCTTTTTTTGCGTGGAGAAATGTTCATGCATACTGCACTACCACGGGGCGATAGTGGTTATATGGGCCTCCAACCCACTAAAACTCCACGGTGTCCTCCTGTACCGCTTATGGCGGGAACACGGGCACGACTTAGCACTCACCGCGAACCCACCGCGGCTGTCCGTCACCGGCGCACCAGAACACACTGTACGCCGTGACCATCCCAGGGACCAAACCAGCACATGGGCGCCAGACCACCCCGTGTATGGCACCCTTGATCCCCTTGTGACGGGTCAAGAGAAGCGGCCAACGATATACCGACACTCCTCCTCCCCTGTCGCCCCACCGCGTCCGCCATCAGACAATGGCGACCCCGTCCAGGCCGGGGAAGAAAGGGAGAACGGCGCACCGCAATACCGGCACTCCTCGCCCGCCGCGGCCTCCAACCCTCTGCTGCGATATCATGTGGGTATGGGAGGTGGATGTCGGCTTATCGGCAAAAACCCTGACACCTCCTTCTTATTCATTTCACCGTGGGTGACCAAGCCACGGCTACTGAGCCCCGGCCTCGATAATGCGGGAACCCACCGGGGAGGTTAACAGACGCCCTAGACAAGTGTCATTCGACGTCAGCGATGGCGATAGTTAGTCTGAGCGATGGTTGAAATGCCAAAATATAAGCGAGTGATCACGTGACATTTCGATGACGTTTGACATTTTCATTTTTTTTTTTCTACTATCGCCACGCTTTCGTTGGTAGAATGTCATTTGTCTTGAGGCTCTGTGCACCTAGTGTTATGACGTCAGTAGGTTCGACTGTCGTTTTTTCTAAAGTCGCTATTGGAGCTATAGGCGGTACGAATATAAGAAGGATTTGGAACGTGTGTTCCGTATATATCATAGTAGAGCTCAGCATCTTCGAATGAATGTTCGGGAAACGCCTCCACGAAGCGTCGCAACGCCTCGATGTGCTTCGCCGACACACTTCTGTAATAGGCGATAGATCAGGGTTAGTGTTATGCTGGTAATCTATACTAATGTAGCGCTGCAAGACATAAACACATCCGCACGCTGGCACAGCCAACGCTACACTGACTGACGACTAAGGGCCGATTTCACCAATGAAACTAATCGCGATTTGTTCAACTCAATTCAGTTTAACTACCAATCAGAATACTCGCTGAAGCCTCCAATAAATAATATAATTCCATTTTATAACTGGCCTGCTTGAGCAAGAATGTTACAAAATATTCTATACGTATTATATAATTAAGATAAATATCCTCTACAAAATTTAATTCAAATCAAATCAAGATCATCTTTATTTTTCTTCCACAAATAACACTTTATCAACTAAAATCTCAAAAACGGAAAAATAATAATAACGATATGGCACATAGTTATTTGCGGGAGACTGGTGCCTGAGCTAAAAATAACGGCAAAAAAATCACGTTTGTTGTATGGGAGCCCCACTTAAATATTTATTTTATTCTGTTTTTAGTATTTGTTGTTATAGCGGCAACAGAAATCATCTGTGAAAATTTCAACTGTCTAGCTATCACGGTTCATGAGATACAGCCTGGTAGTGTCCGACCGAAAGTTCGGTTTCGGTCGAGTTTCGGCAAAAAAACGAGTCGGTTTGGTATCAGTATCGGCGGCAAATCTGCCGAAACTAAACCGAATCTCGTTTTTTTTGCCGATAATGGTACGGATCCCTTCATGCGTGAGTCCGACTCGCATTTGGCCGGGTTTTATTTCCTCTCTTCCCAAAAGCTAAAGTACAGTTTGCAGAAAAATCATTTTTCACTAATTAACTTTTTCTACATAAACAAACCATCAATCTTTATCACATATTCTGCATAAAAACAAAACAAAATTTACATGTTAGGATAGATGGAACAGATCTGTCGATTAAATGTATCGTATTATTTTTACATACATACTTCAGAGTGTGTAACATATCCAGCAGTTCTTCCATAACTGAGTCGTCCCCTTCCAGGGGCGCATGACTTTTTTGGATCTCTTCCCGCAAGGCCGCCACCGATTGGTAGTGGAGAACCGTCATGAAATCGTTGACCTGGCGCTCGCCAATGTAACGGTCTGTGAATAGAACAAATGGTTACTTAAGGCGATATATACGCCCCAATGTTAACGCAGTTTTGGCCGTGCGCTCGCTCGGAGCCAAAATATCAATATTGAACCTCCTTTTGAACAGTTTTGTTTGCAAAATAATATTTGATTAACATATGCTATTTCAGTTATGCTGAAATTCCAGCCATCAATTCATCTGTGTAAAAATATTTTTAATCATCCAAGTCGTTTTGGAGGAGTATCCAAAAGTTTCAAAAAATATCGTGTTGCTTATTATTTTTTTAAAGCAAAACTATTTGTTATACGAAAAAAACATGTTTAAAAAATAATGTACATGAAACAATAATAAATATATATTTTTTTTCAAACCTTTTAACCTAGCCGTTACTAAGGAGTATGCTTTAGAAAGTTACCGTTTTACGGCACTAACGCGTATGTAAATTAAATACATATGCCATGGACCAAATGATTAATATGTGCACTATGTATAATGCCCGGGCATTAAGAATCTAGTAAACTCAAATCGGGCAATGTAATGAATACTGATTTAAACTTCTTTATTAAAATCAATGTAAACATTAAAATAATTTAATAAAACACATCTTTTAATCACCCTGCCCAATGAGAAGTAGGCATTATTCAGAAAGCCCAGACAATTTAATAGGGATGATTCCTGGGTAGAATAATAATAATTCTATTAAGTCAGTGAGATTATCAAATAATATTGGACACGTATTTATTGCTTTACCAAATCACAGATAATGTAATACTAGCATACAGATGCCTCACCCCATACAAAGAAACCGTGCCGACGTAACTAGCGTTTTTCATCTGATTATACCGATTATTTTTTGTAAATCAATCGCGTTCGATTCCGTTCCACGGCGATAGATAGATCACTATCTATATCCGTGGAACGGAACCGAACGCGATCGATTTCCAAAAAATAATCAGTATAATCAGTACATTACGTCGGCCCGGTTTATTTGTATGGGATGCGACATCTGTATGCTAGTATTATATTATCTGTGACCAAATCAATAAAAAAATACAAAGTTAAAGCGCATCAAAGCTCAGGAGTGGGGGCTTGTGACGTCACTAAGGCAGTATGAAAACGTGTACTAGCGGCGTATCAATTCACGATATTTCAACGCATTATATCGTCGTCACTGTATGAAGAAAAGAAAAATACATGTCCAATATTTTTTATTAATCTACCTGGCGGACAAAAAAATAATTTTCAGTAAACTACCCTATTATTGCAATAGTTTTTATCATATTGCCTAATCAAATTGGGCATTTTTATTTTGCCCGGGCATTGTGAATAATGCCGTATTAATAACTTAGTTTGAGAAGTAGAGCAGTGGTGGCTCAACTAAGGGCCGATTTCACCAATGAAACTAATCGCGATTAGTTTCAACTAAACTCAGTTTATGCAAATATAGAGGTATTATATAGGCTGACTACCAATCAGAACACTGTATTTGCATAAACTGAGTTAAGTTGAACTAATCGCGATTAGTTTTATTGTTGAAATCGGCTCTTACTTGTCGTAGGTCGTGGGCTCGAACCCAGGCTTGCCTCTACTTCTTGTAAATTATTTCATGACCACTGCTCTAACCCGATCTGAGCCGGCGTGGTGGCTATGGATCGTTTGTTATTTGAAGTATTTTTATTATTCTAAAAAGATTTAACGTAAATATCTGAATCTGGCCTTGTTTATGGAGACAAACGAACTTAACGCAGAGAAATTAGTATTCATTCACCATAATTAATTTACTACATTTTATTTATATAGTGGAGTAATTATTACATTCTTAATTGATTTTATTGAAAACACATTTATCAAATTAATGTCATCCAATACATTGTATTTTTTTCAATTTGAGAAAGGATAATTACGAGAAAAGAACAAATTGACTTTCTCAATATGTTCTTTGGACATTTAGAGAAAAGAACATTTAGATAAAAGGATATCTTGAGAAAGGAAATTTCGAGAAAGACCTTTTGAGAAAATATATTTGGAGAAAAGGACATTATGCGCTGAGACGGTAATTAGGCCGCTGAATAAACCGGATACCGGATAGTTACCGGATATCCGTTTCATCTCTAATTACAATCAACTAAACGACTCGTAAAGGACATTCAAGGATTTAATGATTTTACATCTTTTAACTGTTTCCTAGATAGAAAAGTTTACTGATTCTGACGTAAGATATTCTTACCTGGCCATGACAGTACAAGGGTGTGGTAGATTGCAAGTTCATCCTCCGTTAGTTTGAGTCGTGCAATCGTCCTGGCCGCGTCAAATATACCCGACACTACTTCCATGTCGAGTGGATCACTAGAATCAAATAAATTATTATGTTTTTAAAAAAAATAGAAAAAAATACCCAGCCAAGTGCGAATCGGACTCGCGCACCGTGAGTTCCGTACAAACAGCTCATCATCATCATCATCATAATCCTTTCAGCCGAAAGACGTCCACAGCTGGACATAGGCCTCCCCCAGGCGTCGCCACATTGACCGATCCCGTGCGTCTCGCATCCAGCGCCTTCCCGCAACCTTAACCAGGTCATCGGTCCACCTAGTGGGAAGCCTTCCAACGTATCGTCTTCCGGTTCGCGGTCGCTATTCCAGAACTTTTCGGTCCCATCGGCCATCCGTTCTGCGAGTAATGTGCCCTGCCCACTGCCACTTATATTTGGCAATTTTCCAATTAAGTTTGGTCCAAAAATTAAGTTTGGTACAAACAGCTACATTCACCAAAATAATTAAATAATTAACAAAATTTCATAAACTTTGAAAGCACTGACCGAACATTGCTATGATGAAAAGATAAACTGGATTGAGGAACTAAATTAACTTTGCCGTTTGAAAACTTTTGTTCTCATACATCAACATAGGTCGCGGTCAGTTTACAAATTGCAAATAAGTTTATAACCACAGTTTTCTTGTAGGTTCAAATGTACGGGTTCCGATTTTTTATTTTACTTGTGCTATAAGACATTGCTTCTTAGGGGAACCGTCAGCCGGGACCGGTCTGCTCGCACTGCTATGCATCTTCCCCGAAAGTGTGCCAATAGAACCCATGCCCATAATATTTGAGGAGTTCCCTCGATTTCTCTAGGATCCCATCATCAGATCCTGAACTGATGACTATGGGACCACCTGTGAAGTATACCATTTCGAACAAAAGAACAATTTTTCAAATCGGTCCAGGCGTCTTCGAGTAATCGGGGAACATACATAAAACAAAAGATTCCGACGAGTTGAGAACCTCCTCCTTTTTTGAAGTCGGTTAAAAAATTAATTTGTAACTTACCATGCATTCACGCATTCGCTGATAGGAATCACCTTATTCCCGAACAACACCTGATCTCTATCTAGATTAATCAATCTCGAGATTCGGATGATGACTAACTCGAACATGCCTAGAGGGAGAATAAATTGGTTATATAAATGACTAGCTTTCCCACGCGGCTTCGCTCCCGTCAACTGGCTACTTACCTACCCATTAACCCTACCTACCCTACCCTACCTACACTACATACATGATTGTTGCGTAACTTTTACCGCTTACTGCGTAAGCAGTAAAAGTTACGCAATTAATTCCCCTCTCATTATCATCATTGGAATAATCCAATGATGATCCAATGATGGGCTATCCAGCACAAAAAGAGTTTGTTTGCTTGAACGCGCTAATCTTAGGAACTACTGGTTGGAATTGAAAAATTCTTTTTGTCTTGGATAGTCCTTTTATCGAGGACGGTTATAGGCTGTATTACATCAAGCTACGACCAATAGGAGCGAACCATAAATAAAAAATGTAGCAAGAACGGGCAAAAAATATTCCTTTTTGAGAGTTTCCGTTGCGTGCGCTGCGTAAACGGTTTAGATGGGTTGGTAGGTAGCCAGTTGACGGGAGCGAAGCCGCGTGGGACAGCTAGTCAACTATAATTGATCTAATTAACATATTTTTAATAACTGAACCGATATCAAAGATTTTTCCGACTCCTATTACTTTTTTATCGTAATATATGCATCCAAGATCATAATATTAATTTTAATCTGCGAATAATCGACTAATATCCAACAAATATAAATTAGGCTCGTTGACAAGAAATTAACATTACAAAAAGGTTCCCAGAAACCCAAAACTGATGTAACATGTTGTTAATTCGAGATTTTTCTCAAATGTGACAATTTGTCAAGCGCTTGTCACACTTGATGTTGAGAAACTGAAAGTAGAATTAACCGGCGATTATTCGTTGATTACGTTAACAGCCCGATAATCGAGAGCTGAGGAACCGAGTGTCAAACAAATATTAGGGTCGCTCAAATATTATGAAGCTTCTCATTTTATGTAACTCAAATTAATGTTTGTAAGTTGCTGTTCTCTTGATTTCTCGTCACTCGCTCACTCAGTAACCGCAAACGTAAATTAAAAGAAAGAAAGAAAGAAAAACGTTTATTTGCGCCAGGCACGACGCATACCATAAAAAAAAAACAACAAGGAAAACTTAAATACAAATACAGAGTGTGCGTCACAACCACGCAAAACGATCATCGCTCAGCATAATGCTGGGACTCACGTGCAAGACAGAGCCACAGCGCTGGTTATCAGCGATAGCCGGTGTCGACTGGGTGACGCCGAAACAATGAAAAAATTAATTTTGAAATTAATTATTTTCGACACTTAAAACTTTAATTTACAGTAACTCGTCTAAATACTACCCATATAATGAAATGATAGTGATGACTTGATGCTGAATAGATTAATAGGCAAAATGTAATAAAAAAAGAAAAAAAAACTTTTTTACAAAAAAATACTACCGACTTCCAAATAAGAAAACTACAAAGTGAAAAATAACTTTATTTTTCACTATATATTTTATTTTCATTGCTGTTTTTTTTTGTGATTTAAAGACTTTTTAAAAACATTTTTTTTTGTTGTGAAAGACTTACTAAAAATTCCAACACAAGCGGGTTCAGATACATAATATACTGAATCCATCGTATTTTTGTTCGCGTCGGTGTCAGAGACACCCCGTATATTTATTCCGTATTGGTCAGATGATCTTCTATATGGGAAAATCAACCTAATTCGATGATGAATGATTAATATACATTATACTCACAATAATTTGAGATCAGAATGTGATTAGAAACCACCTTAAAATAGGAACTGATTTGTGGTAAATTCTCGATGAAAATAACAACCCGATCTATCATGTCATCCATTAGTCTTGAAAAACATGTCCACTTTTCCTCGTAAGTCATTGACTTTAACACATAAAACCTGTAAAAGAAATGTAGGGTTAATAACCTATATTCTTATGCCAGAAAAATGCACAGACTACGATACGGGATCACAGCGCTAAGAAAATTTGGTTCAAACAAATATCACTAGATGGCGCGATATGCATCGATTTGTTATTGAATTGTGTGAAAAATTTATATTATCTATAAAAAATTCTATGTTCGTGTTTAATCAACTCTCCTAAGCACAAAATTATGGAATATTGGGCTCTTACTTCACATTTCATAGATTATTTAAACGGATCATTTAAAATTGATTCCAATAGATGGCGCGGTTTTAAATTTCTGAGGCATGCCACTCGTCTTTTTTAAATTTGTATTGTTACAGATTTTGGTACAATGAAACTGTAAAAACGAGCAAAAAAATACTATAAAGCAAATCGTCACTGTATTAAAAGAAGAAAATAGTCACGGACCGAGTAAACTCTTTATTTTCAAGTCGCTGCTACCACAATCTACAGCCGTGGAACGGAACCTAACGCGATCGAAGTACTTGGTATCTATCACTTTAGCCCGGAAATGCTTTTGGAATATGAGAAGGGGGCAAATCCGCTACCTGCTTGGGGCCTTTACTGGGCACTTTGGAACCAACGACATGCTCACGAAGATGGGTCTGGCCGCGACACCCATGTGCAGGTTGTGTGGGGAACAAACGGAACGCATGGAGCACCTTCTGTGCACATGCGATGCACTGGCTGGTAAGCGAATGAGTCTCCTAGGGGTTGGATATCCAAAACCGGAAGACTATAGGCTCACATCACCTAGTCTCGTTGTAAAACTCATGAAAAGAGTTTTCAACGAGATTGAGGAGGAGTAAGTTATCTAGGGGACCACAATAGATCCCAATGGGTCGAAGTGTCCGAGTTATGTCTCGGCCCCTCCACAAGATAAGATAAGGTATCTATAATCCCCATGCTGATGCAGCTTAAAGAGTTCCGTTGTTCAAATGAATTGATGGTTGTGGTGACAACTCGTCGCACTAGCTATTTCGTCACTATGCTTAATAGGTCACTTTGACTAATACGGAACTTTGTATATGTAAATGGTGTAAACAATAAACGGACGAGCAATTGCAGCAATTTTGAGGGATTTGTCTTCATTTATAAAAAAGTTTAATTCTATATCACCGAAGTTCTTCATCAGATCTGCACCAAATTTATGTGGGACCATACTGTTTCAAACGCAAAGAGTACTTTCAAAATCTGTCCACAATTGACAGAGAAATAGGTGAAACTACACAAAAAAAGTAAACTAAAAACTCAAAAAAACATACTGCTTAAAAAGCGAACTAAAAGACATATAAGCAAGAAGAAAATCATGCTGTGCAGTCGGAGGATAAGGATACATATGGTTTTGACCAGTCACCTCGCGATTATATATCCGCCGACTGCACAGCATGATTTTCTTCTTTTTTACGTCTTTATAGTTCGTTTCTAAAGCAGTCGGGTTTTTTCATTTTATATGTTTACTATTTTTATTTATAACTTTTTAGTTATCATTTTTTTTTGTCGAATTTCCTTCAAACATATTATAAGTAGAACCTTATATTTTTGTAATCATCTCTTAAAACACTCATTTTGATATCCCACAGGATGGGTTTGGAAGAAAAAAAATTGGGACCGCCCCAATAGTGCACCCAAAATCCGACAGGTTTTTATTTTTCTATTTTAATGTAACCAGTGACACTCGCAAGATTAAAACGAATCGATTGACGTGAGAATCTTCAAAATCGGCAAACGCTTTTGTTCTCTAGAACGCCACATAGGAACAAACATAAATACATACATAGACTGATAAACACATTACCTTCCTTTGCGTCGTGAAGTCGGGTAAAAATAGTACATTTCGTGTCGAGCATAAAAAGGTGAGATTTTAACATGAGCGATGTAGCCAAAGGCGAACGTCTAAAGCTACATGCGAGTGAACCCTTTTTATTTGAGACACGAACAATTATTTTTCCACTACCTGATGAGCTTACTTAATTAAATGCAAATAAGTGCCAACAACAATTTATTAGTAACATTTTAGTTTTTTGTTCTGACTAAAAACCACAGACTATATACACATAATTAACGTGGTCTTTTTCGAGAGGTAACAGGTTCAGTAGCATTTTGCCGGATGAGGGGTGGAAAAAGCGCGGGCATAGCGGCAGAATGTGTCTACCAACGGTAGCCTATTCAGTTACGTACTTTTTGTTCTTTAAATTGCAAATTGTTTCACTAGTACTTAGCCGCCAGAAAGAAAAATAATTACGTTGTAGTTACATAATGATATCAAAACTCCATACAAAAGTCATTTCGTAACTTTTATTATGTAATTTAGTTTTTTTTTTTTAATTTTTATTTTATAATCTTGTGTCTAAATGTTCATATTTCGAAACGAATTTCTTGGACAATGTGTTACATAATAGACAAGGTAGTAGAAAAAGAAACTTATACAAAACTTCCTCGGTTAAAGTCGGTTATCTACAAATATTCTACTAAATAAAAAATCTGTAAAACTCACCAAAACTCATCCTGTGGCTTTCTGAGCTTCATTTTAATTGTCTCCGGACTGCTGACGGTTTGCATATGTAAGAAGGCCACTTTTGCTGTAAAGTCTTTTAATGTGTTGCTGATATCGGTCCATCCACAGGGTAATCCTTAAAAAAAAGGGATAAAAAATGTAATTAATTATTTTTAGTTTTACTGTCTTGTTTTCAAATTTCAATAGGAAACAATTTATACTAGTGCAGTGGTGGCCTAGTGGTATCGGCCGGAGTGCAGTGCTGGCTTAATGATATCGGCCGCGACTGAAAAATGTAGGCCGTGGGTTCAAACCCAGACAGGCGCTTTAATTAGGTAAATTATTTCACCACTACTGCTCTCAAAAACGGTGAAGGAAAACATCGTGAGGAAACCGGCATGTACTAGAACCAATTCGAATACATGTGATATCCACCAACCCGCACTGGGCCCGCGTGATGGATTACGGCCCATTCCCTCTCACAGAGAGGAGGCCTGAGTCCCAGCAGTGGGAACATTAAAAGGCTGATGGTGAAACGTAATATTTAGTGCCTGTGTACTGACTGCCGAGCTCGAGATTCTAGGTTCGATTCCTGGGTCGGGCAGTATTCTGGGTTTATCCATCTAGAATTTTGCAGTAGCACCCGGAGTCTAGATTTAGCAATAGGCTCGCCCTTTATTACATGGACAGAAAGAAAGAAAAATTGTTAATTTGCGCCAGGCACGACGCATACCATAAAAAGAACAAAAAATCTTAAATACAATCATTAATATATATAGCAGGTGTCGACTGGGTGATTCCGAACCAATGAAACCTTAGTGGCAAGTAACGGAGCGGAGAGTTTTATTGATGAATAAAAAACAAATAAATGAGTTAACAGTAATAGGTAAATGAGCGTTTGAAAGTTATAAAAATGTTGTTTAGTGTGGCACTGGCACTTAAACATAACTGGCGAAATGTGGACGTATTACGTGCACCTATGCTCAACCCTTCGGAGAATTTAGCCGTTATGTTATGTACGAAATACACTTCAGCCAATTTTAGAGTAAGTGTGTTAAGAGGCACGGGGTCCCAGCGCTAACAAAGAAAATTTGATTCAAATAAATGTCACTAGATGGCGCGATACATAACATTAACACAACATTAACATTTTCTAGAATTGATCATCAAAATTGTACTATGTTGTTTTTAAATCAACTCTCATAAGCACAAAATTATGGAATATTGGGCTCTTATTTCACATTTCAAAGATTTTTTTTTGTCTTACGTAGGCTTGCGCTTGACCACTATCTCACCTGATGGTAAGTGATGATGTGGTCGGCCGTGAAGCACGCTTGTCTAGAAGTAACCTATACACTCTTGACTTTAAAATACTTTAAATTGATTCTAATAGATGGCGCAGTTTTAGATTTCTGGCATGCCACTCGTTTTTTTAAATTTGTATTGTAACACAACTGTAAAAACTTACTATAAAACAAGTCGCCACTGTATTTAAGGAAAAAAATAGTAACGTACCGAGAAAACCCTTTTACTTGCAAGTCGCTGCTAACACCATCTACAGCCGTGTAACGGAACATAACGCGATCGTAGTACTTATAAAAATAATCATATTAATCAGACGAAAAACGCTAGTTACGTCGGCACGGTTTCTTTGTCTGGAATGAGGCATCTGCATGCTAGTATTATATTATCTGTGGTTAGAGGTAAATAAAAGCATCGGACTCACCTTTAGTGTATTTCATTCCCGCAGTAATACACTTTTGGTATCGGCAGTCGTTACAGCAGTCCTTGTTGTCCCGATCCACCACGCAGGTATAGTCTCCCGAGCAAACGTAGGTCTTCCATCGATCATGATTTTTGTAGGCTATGGAATCACAGAATCACACCTTTAGAGGAGCCAATGAAACTGAACGAAGTACTAAGCTTTACAACTGGAACATTATCTGTCAAAACCGTGTCAAACAAAAACCAAATCAAATATGTTGCAATTTTCAATCTTTAGAATTTATAGATAATTATGTAACTAAGTGTATTAGGTCTAAAACTCTTGATTTAATGTTTGCTGTTTGTAAGTATTTCGTTCTGTGTAATTTTGCATGTTTTCATTTTAATTTTAAGATTATAATTAACGTTGTTGTCCATTAGGGTAAAAGCTGTTTATAAAGTCTACGCCAGATAACAAAAAAATAAAATAAACGTCGTTAATACCGTTCTACCAATGTATTCCAAAATTTAAAAAAAAAATATTTAAAGGCTACCACGGTCAAAACAAACGTATCGCGGTAAGGGGCGTCCTTGACGCTTTTACTTGGCATGAATTTATTTTCAGTAATTAATTAATATCTCCTAAACGCGTGGACCGATTTACATACTTTAAACGGATATAATAGTTCTACACCTATACCTTTCATTTGAGGGATGAGAGAGGATCCAAAACTATCAAAATAAACATATAACAATAAACAAAAAACATATTTTCAAGTTACGTAATTATACTTTTTGGTACAAGTCGGATCAATGGCAGTCGCTCCATGTAAAACACTAGTACTCAGCTGAATCCGGTAAGACTGGAAGCCGACCCCAATATAGTTGGGAAAAGGCTAGGCAGATTGATTGGTACAAGTCGGATCAATGACTTTTATTTTATTTTTAACTGGCGGAGACTTTACTTATCTTTAATGAGCAAACATACCAAGTAGATGACGATAAGCTCGTAGAGTTAGGTTATTTTGAGTGTGCGTAAGGGACAGATGTATATGACTCGTATACATCTGTCACTTTTTATCTGACTGCCGAAGGAGGGTAATGTGTATATCAGTCTATGTATGTATGCATGTTTGTTCCTATGTGGCGTTCTAGAGACCAAACGCGTTGGCCGATTTTAATGATTCTTACGTCAATCGATTCGTCTTAACCCTACGAATGTCACTGGCTGCATTAAAATTGGATAGTAGAAAAATGGTGGATTTTGAGCGCCATAATTGTGTGGGACCAAATTTCTTTTTTCTTTCGAACCTATCGTGTGGGGTATCAAAATAAAAGGGTTTTTAGATTTTTTGTATTAACTTTTTTTACAGTCGAACTATGATAGTTTTGACACGTCAGAGTACGGGGGCAATACCCTTAATGTACCTAATATTGTTTCTATGGCATCGTAATGTATGATATGCTGTTGGTGTATAAACTAAATATATTATAAATAAAATCATAAATTGTATTAGTAAAGCGATCAAATAAGAAGTCATGATTCCCGAGTTTTTACACTCAGGAAATAAATAGTTAAGACGGAACCACACTTACGTGGCATGTCGTGTCGTGGCGCCTTCCGACGCAGTTGATTGGCTACAAAACTCGTTGCGTTATGACGTAAACTGGAACAGAGTCGTTTGATTGGTGGATCTCGCGCCACGCCACGCCACGAAACGTAAGTGTGGTTCCGTCTTTATTTGTTAAGACTTACGAGATATATGTGAATTCCTAAAGAATAGGTAGCAGTCCTGGCAGGTTATGACGCCAAAATTTATTCCCGAAGACTTGTCTCCGCACACCTTGCATGGCATTTCATACATCATTGTTTAAGTTTTTATATATTATGTTGATGATTTAAGCTGAAACAGACAGAAAAAAAAAACTGTTAGTTTGTTCATGTGATTTTGGCAAGAAATTAAATGATGAACTGTTTTGTGTAGTAGCTCTTCTATACCCCACTACACAGATCCACTACCCCTCAACTGCAATGAAACCTGAATCAGGTGTTTTACAATAGAAAGTCAATTGTTTCCTATTTACCACATAACACAGTCTACCAAAAGAAATTGACTAGGTGTTGATTCTGCAGCACAAAAGAATTGTAAATAAGATTGAGATTCGTTTGTGATGTATGCAATTAAATGCTGCTCCAGAGAAAGCTGTCAGGAGAGGATATGGAATGTAATAGTACCACCTCAACCTTCTTTAACCGCGGGCTGAGGAAAAATAAATACCACATGCTCACTGCAAAAGGGTAGCTTTAAGTGCCACACCTTGCTTTATAAATTACTCCAGAAAAAGAAGAGGATATGGAAGGCAATAGCACAGAATAACTAATAGTACAATATATTATATTAGTACAATAATTAATAGTACAATATATTATATTAGTACAATAATTAATGGCAATAGTACCACCCCAAGCTTCTTTACGGGCTGAGGAAAAATAAATACCAAATCCTCAAGGTAATAGTACCACCTCAATCTTCTTTACGGGCTGATGAAAAATTAATACCACATGCTCATAATGCAAAAGGGTAATGGTCACATTATTTTTAATTATTTTTGCGCAGTTCTGATTGACTGATTGTATTGTTGTTTATTTTGCATCAAAAATATTAAAGAGTCCTAATGAATATATAACTATTACTATACCTCATTTTTACATGTTCTACAAAAATTTAACACATTCAAAAATAGAGGATTTACTTTATACTTCTTAATATGATATTCATACGATAAAAAAAATAAGAAAAAATACCATGCAATAACCATTTCATTGTAATATTAATACCAAATCAAAATGTTAAATTTTAACGTCACGTACAACGAAAATTAATGCGTTTATCGAATTGTGAGCAATTTAAACAAAAAAATTGGAGACTAACAAAAGTTAGAAATAACAGCGTAAATATTGACACTATCTGTCGGATAATTCATTGGATAAATAAAGCATGTAAATAAATAAACAATTAAAACTTACTTAGTAATCCAATCGTGAAAGATAAAACTTATTGAAGGACACAGTTATCCAGGATAGAATATATTTCTCAAAGTACACTTTGGTTAGGAAAAGATTAGTACCTACTTCATCCGGCGTAATTACAGAAAAACAATTAAACAGACACCTTAAACATTCGCGCGCCGGACCGCCGGCTGAGAGGGATACACAAACATACACTCCGCAACAACTCACAACTGAAACTGACACTCTCCTCCAGTGTTGCCACCTCAAAAATTATTTTGTCACTAGATGCAGTGTAAAATGTCGCCATATTTTGGCAATTTGGCTTGAAAAAAAACCACCAGTTCTCGCTAAAATGTTTTTATTAAAATTAAGTACTTTAAATGTCTGATATTAAAAAAAAAGTAATTTTGTAACAGTCAAAAGGGAAAAAACAGACTTGGTTAAAATTCGTGATTTTGAAATATGATAGTTATCTTCCATTATATCTTCATCATCCATAAACGCCGCCGACGTTGGCGCTGAAGATGTTTTTGGTTATGATAGATCTTTAAATGAGTACTTTGCGTTTTTGCCGATAACCACAATGACATCGCTAGGCAATTCGTAATTGAAGCATTTAATTTTCAAAACTTTCAATCTGTTTGTAATAAAAATTATGGCGTTAAGTAGTGGACTGGCCATTTTGATTCGTAATTTACTTTTAACGATGCTCATAACACTGAAAATTCTTTCAATTTCAGCATAAGAATGAGGTATTTTTAAAATTTCCGTCTCTAATAAGTGTTGCCAAATTCCATATTGAAAAATCGCCAGAAATCGCTAAAAATTTATTAGTCGCTAAACGATGAAAAAATATCGCTGAGAGCTCTGAAAAATCGCCAGATCTAGTGACAAAATCACCAAGATGGCAACACTGCTCTCCTCTATTATTACTTTACTCTTTGACTGACACACACAACTGACAACTTTACCGTCAGTGTTGCCACCTCAAAAATTAAAAAAAATAATGTCGCCATGTTTTGGCATTTTGCATAGAAAAAAAAACCACCAGTCCTCGCAATTTTATATAAAAGAAAGTAATTTTGTAACACTAAAAAGTGAAAAAAACCGACTTGATTAAAATTCATGATTTTGAATTAAGGATTATATCTTCATCATCCACAGACGCCCCGCCGACGTTTGCGCTGAAGATGTTGTTTTTTGTGATAGATCTTTAAATGAGTACTTTGCGTTTTTGCCGATAGCCTCAATGACATCGCTAGGCAATTCGTAATTGAAGCATTTAATTTTCAAAACTGTCAATCTGTTTCTAATAAAAATTATGCCGTTAAGTAATGGACTGGCCATTTTTCTCGTATAATCATCGTCAAAATAAAGCGCCAATTTCAGTATTAGAATAAGGTATTTTTTAAAATTGCCGCCTCAAATAAGTGTGGCCAAATTCCATATTGAAAAATCGCTAAAAATTTATTAGTCGCTAAACGATGAAAAAATGTCGCTAAGAGCTATGAAAAATCGCCAGATCTAGTGACAAAATCACCAAGGTGGCAACGCTATTTACTGGTTGTGAGGTATGGATGGTGTGAAAGCCTTGACAGGTGACTATCGCGAGTCCAGCGTTGCCAATCTGTGGGGATTTTAGACATTTAGGCTTAACACGCATTGCGATTTTTACGTTTTGTAGTATTATTTCGGCGCGATTTTTTTCCCGCAATGCGTGCAACTTCATACAATTCCATAGGTCGCAGAATGGGCGAAAAAAAACGCTCGAATAAAAATCGCAGTGCGTGCTAAGCCTTACACTAGAACTGAACTTAGAAGTAATAAAAGTAGTAATAGAAGAATTGGTACATTATGTATATTTAGTTCAAGCTTAACTCAATTTAACCGTTAGGAAGGTTTAAGAATTAATTCTATAACAACATTCATGACCAAAGCCAAAAAATGACAAAAATAAGCCTAAACCTATTGCTCGTTCTACCTTTCTCAAACGCATCTGTCGAAAGAAAATTGCGTTCTAAAGAATTTGAAAACAGAGCATCGTAACACCTACACACTGACACCGAAAAGTAGATTAAATTATGTAACGTCTTTGAGTATTTATAAATGTAATGGTAATGGAAGATGTTTGTAATAAATATGTTTGATTTATACGGACATTACTTTTATTTATTTGATGATTGGGGATTTTCAGACGGGTTTATGGGTAATCCAGACCATGGACATCGGCAACATTGGTCGTGACTGACTGCTGACTTGCTGACTGACTGATTGACTCACTCGTGTTGCTAGATTTGTTGAGCATCAAGAACATCAAGTCGCCCAGAGACTTATCCCAAGCAGCCTAAATTCGCCCAATTATTAAAGTAGCCTAAAATCGCCGAATATTGAGTTTTAGAGTTGATTTCCTTTGACCAACTTCAATATTTAAATAAGAATTCTACTATGCATTCAACATTTTATTTTTGTTTCATGTAATTTTTTTCAGTATTAGTAGTCCCTCTGCTCAGTACTAGGTAGTCCTCCGCAGCGTCGGCTACTACGGCTCGCACGGGTGCCTATCCTTTGTTACGTAAGAGCGAAGGGGTTGCACTTCCCGCAGCGCCGGAGACGATTCAGAAGCAATTTTAAAGTTCAATAAAATTATGCAAAACAATAACGTTATGATCACTTTGTGACTGGTTTAGAAAATGTATTATAAAATGATATTTAGTATAAACGTGATTTTTCGTTTGCTACATTAGCACAGTTTTTATTATTTCTGTCGCATAATTAAATTATTCAACGCTATTTTGATTTCTTTATAGTTAATTAAACAACCTGATGTGGCATTGGCTGAATGCTCAAACTGTGCGAAGCCAAAGGGGAAAAAAATAAAAATATTTCCGCTTAACAGCTTCCGGTGCATACAATAATTAGTACCTAATAATGTAAAGATAATGATTGCTCATGATTCTTTCTTTGATAAATATGCATGATAATATTTGTCATTTTAGTGGATAATTAAATTAAATTATTATTTGATTAGTAGTTTAACATTTGATAGCCGGGGCGCCCGAGCGGGGCGGGGACGGTGCCGCCATTATTGTTGTTTGACTGACTGACGCTGACGCTGATGCGCCGAGTCGAGTCGCCGGCATTATTTTAATAAACACAAACAATTTTTTTATTAACAAAGGTGAACTTTTCGAAATGGATTCGCCCCTGGATAACTTTACTGGGTCTCTCGCGAATGCATTACAGCGTAAGTATTTATATATACGTGCTTTTCTTCGTATTGGTGACCGCCATTGTTGATGCCATTAAAGATGAAAACACTGTCTGATTGTTTTGATAATAAACGTATTGTAAGTAAATACTACGAGTACTGTTTCTATCCTGTGTCTAACTGACCATCCTGACTTGACCTGACCACTGGTTCACACAGTGCTACCAGTTTTATTAGAATCTTATGTGAACTTTTTAAAATGGTTCCATATACCCTGAATAATTTGTCGCCAGCTAAAAGCATAAATTACATAAGTAAATGAATAAATACTTATGTCCTAATAAGTATTTATTGCTTTTTTTATTTACGAATTACGTATTCACCAAGGGAATTATCCAGTATTTTCCTTATTAGACAGTATAAATATTTACGTTAGAATAAAATACAGAATTAATTTTCCAACATTAGTTAGGTATACTCTAATGTATTTGTAAATTCTGCTCACTATTCGATAAGCTCACTAAATTTAGTTATCAAGTGACTATATTGACTTAAAAATTTAACTTGGCATGTTATATATTCTTCAAATTTGTTTATAAACTAATAATTAACACACACACAGATATTAATTAGCATTTTTAACATTGGTATTGTCACACCAATGACAGCCCCACTTCATGTCCAGGCAATATTACTGTCCAGGTTGCCTGGAAAAGATCATGGAAAGCCGAAAGATGAATTTAATAATTTTTTATTAATGTATCTTATGGTGTTAAGTTCAGCATAAAAGCCGCTTTGTCAACTTTAAATTCAATTTTGCAGGTATTTTTGCAAAAATTTGTGAAAAATAATGCAGCAAATTTATATTGTTTTGTATTTTAATATAAATAAACACAGATGCAGAAACCATAACCTGTTTTAATGGATAGCAATAATTAAATTCAATACTACATATCAATAAAAAAAAGAAAGAAAGAATTTATTGCTATATAATCAGAAATAGCACTCATCACATTGCCACAGAATGCTTATTAATGCTTAAACTAAAAAACTTAACAATATCTAGTATAGCAGTCACAACAAACAGTTGTGTTTCTGGAGTTGCCCTCCCAAGACCCTGCGCAATTGCCATTTTTGTGTCAATGTTGAAGTTGAAGATGAACTGTATGGATCAAAATGTTGGGTTGTGAAAAAGATGGATGAAAAGAGATTGCATGTAGCAGAGAAGAGAATGTTGAGATGGATGTGCCGAGTGACGAGAATGGATAAAGTGAGAAATGAGTATATAAGAGGAAGTTTGAATGTGGCGCCAGTGACAGAAATGTTGAAAGGAAACCATTTGTCCTGGTATAGTCATGTGATGAGAAGGTATGAAAAGCATGTTACTAAAAGAGTTATGAATATAAATATGGATGGATAGAGAGGGAGGGGACGGCCAAATAAAAGATGGATGGACTGTGTGAAGAGTGATATAAAAGAAAAGAGATTCAGTGTTGGCATGACGGGGGACAGGATGGTACGGAAGAAGAAAATGTGTTGCGCTGACCCCAAGTAATTTGAAAGAAGGGCAGGAATATGACGTTGAAGGTGAAGATAGCATTGTATAACTGCCTCTTTTACTTGCTTAGGTTTGTTGCATCATCCTATCTTGCTATCACAAACTTTCATGAACAATGATTTGCAGAGCCTAACTTCAGATACACAAAGATCTGCTGTGGCTACTGTATATGTTGTAATACTTACAATAAAAGTGTCAATAATCAATCGATATTTGAAATGCAATCACTAGAGTTACAGAACAAGAGATTCCAGAGCCCCCAGATGTTTCTGAATTCATTCTCCAAAAAAAGTTTGGCATTGAGTAGTGTTAGCATAGGTACTAGCTTACTTGTAAAATATAAACCACACAGTACATTAGTGAGGGAGAAGAACCGAGCATTACAGTGCGCAACCTGTAATGTAACAGATTCGAGCATCACATTGGTGAAGGAATAGAACCGAGCTTTTACATGTATCATAGAGCTACATTTTGAGAAAATCGAATCTGAAATGTTACATTACAAGCGAAAACTCTAGGTGAGGGAGCACCTTTAGAGCCGTTTGGGGTTGAGACATTAGATCCAAATTCTTATCAAGTTTTTCGAGACATTAGTTAATAGCTTAATATTCCTGTACATCCATACTAATATTATAAATTCGAAAGTAACTCTGTCTGTCTGTATGTTACCTTTTCACCCCAAAACTGAACGGTTAGTAGGTTTGGCTGCCCTCTCCTACATATAGGTAGGATAGGGTACGTAAGTATGTAGGGTAGGTTAGGTAGGTAGGTAGCCAATTGACGGGGGCGAAGCCGCGTGGGACAGCTAGTACATTAATAAATTATAGATAATTCTGCCAAAAAACACATTAGTGATTATAATGTTACTCACTTTATATCAGAAAATTTAGGTAAGTATACGCAATAAACCCGCTGTTAGAATGCTATATTCCATTTTGCGTTGATCCTACTGCCTTTCTCACTTGATTTGATGTCCTATGTCCCCTGGATGGGGCAGAGGGCGTCCACAGTACTAGTCTTCCATCGCGATCGGTCTTGAGCTTCACGCTTCTCCTCGCTCCACGTGATACCGACGCTCGTCGCTTCTGCCAACACGGTGCGACGCTCGCTGTGTGTGGCCAACCCAACTCCACTTGATGCCCTTGCTTGGCTCTCGTGGCATTTCTCCAACAGCTCTTATGTTTGTGATGATCTCGGGCCAGTAGATTCCAAGTATGCGACGAAGACACCGGTTTACGATGA
Source organism: Orthosia gracilis (assembly GCA_947562075.1). Lineage (NCBI taxonomy): Eukaryota > Metazoa > Arthropoda > Insecta > Lepidoptera > Noctuidae > Orthosia > Orthosia gracilis. The sequence goes on from OX387276.1 coordinate 5,356,745, forward strand.
TTTGGCCGTAGCGTGAGATGTCTTTTGTGTTCTTTCACGTTTCGCACCCGTAAACAGCACGGATTTGATATTTGTCCCGTAGATTTTGAGTTAAATCCATCGGATCGGTGCCGAGCCTCAGCTGCGCGACGGTAGCTCGTGCTTTGGCGATCCGTGAAGCGATGTCTCTTCACTGCCTCCAGTTTCTAACACGACGCTCCCGAGGTATAGTTCTCGCCAAACTTCTTGGCCGCTATGAATTTGGCTACAATGGCTGCGCAGTTGAAAATTTCATACAAAAATAGCACCATTTCGTGCCTCGCGCAAGCGGAAAGCCAAATTCAGAGCGGCCCAGAAGTTTGGCGAGAGCTATAAGTAAACTTGTGGACGCGTTCCACTGCCTCAGTGCCAATCAACAATGGTGAAGTATTCTTTACACCAGATCTCTTCTCTTGGGTCTGTCGGATGTTTATTTTTAATCCCTTTTCCTCCGCTGCCCGATTTAAATCGTTCAATTTTGCTTGCATATCAGCGTGGGTATGACTGAGCAAGCATATACCTAGGCACTGCCTTTCTCACACACTGACATAACTTTCCAGAATTTTATCTTTATTAGTGATACTATTGGATGGTTTTAAAAATGCAGCGCGTTTATTTTCCAAAATCAAAATGAATATTGATTTTTCAAAAATCCAACGATGCTGTTTTTATTTTCATCAAAATCGGGCTCGTGACTCCTTTGGGTGTTTTTCGCTATGCCTCTTAATGTCGGATTTGGCCATCCACGCCCCCCTGAAAAACTCTCTCTGTGTAAACTCCGTTTGAGATAACATTAGACATTTAAATAATCCCATTTTACAGCCCGTTCAACCCATTATGACTTCTATTGCGTTGGTGATATAACAAATGGCAGCTTAACGGGTTTACGTTTTTTATTGCATCCTTATACTTACGGGATAGAACTCAAAATCGGTTGAACGGACTGTAAAAAGTGGTTGTAAAAATTCCTAATGGTATTTCAAATGGAGTATAGAATAATATGTTTAGGTTAACTACTACTAATTACATAAGGCGTTGTAGATAACACTTAAGCAAAACCTATGTAGGAAGAAGAAAACTCTTTAAAAAATTAAAAGAGGGTCAATGACCTAGGTCATACTTTCTGTCAAAGTGCCAACTGATTTTCACGTATTTTTAGATAATTATTCACAACATTTAAACTTTACTTTGTGTCATTTGCCTTGTTAGTCCATTGGTCATAAACGCTTCTTACTGAGCATGAGTTCCCCTGTACAGGGTTCGAATGCCGCGTCGCGCGGTTTGTGTTTTGTACCTGGATTTTTTTCTGTAGCAGAAGAGTCTCAGGATTTGTGCTCGGTTCATGGACTTAAACACAACTGGCGCAACTTGTGTCCTGTAACGAGAGGGTCTATCAGACTCTGTCTAAAACCAGTCTGTGTTCTGCAGCTACCTTTGGCCGGGGCGCTCGAGTGCTTGCGCGTATCGTCACGCTCCCCTGGCCAGCATCCATTGGCCCGCAAGAATTCATGCGGACCCCGCCACGCTCTGCTGCTGTATACGGCTACAATTCTCTCTAGAGAGACGTGCGAGGAACACGGCGCGCCGCCGTCCCGGGACTTTGACTGTTCAGGCAACAGACTCCAGAAGTCCGTTACCTGCAGGCCTCGTCTTATGGCGTCTGGAGATCGTTTCACGGCCTCCGCTGCTCGGGGCGACTGCTACGGATAAGGAGGGGGGTTGTATTCTCCCTCTCCCTTTCCGCGCTCCGCCTCCTTTGCGATCATCACTTCCTCGCAGAAGGAGGCAACGACGGCGTCCTACGCGCTCTCGCTCCCAACCAAGTATTGGACCACGATCAGAATCGAGAGGTTATCTGCAGCACCGACCGCCGCAACGAGGTCACATTGCTGCACTCCTGAATCGTGTGCTGCGACGTATCGTCAAGGTAGTTGCCACAATATGCGGCAGGTACTTCCCGGAGCACCCACGACTCGATAGTATCTGTGTCAGCTGGAAAACCAGCCATGCCGTCTCTCTAGCCACTCCCTCAAAACGGGTCTTACCGCCGCTATTATGTAATGCCCAGGGTTGCGCATGTTTCTGCCTCCACTCCACCACTAGGATAGGTACACTAGTTTATATGTTCTGATGTTCCATCATCCATTTACAGTATTATCCAAATAAGGAAACTACAAAGTAAAAAATAACTTTATTTTTGGAAATCGGTGTCAATAACGCAAAAAAGTGGTACCTACCAAAGACACTGACTTCCAAAAATAAAGTTATTTTTCACTTTGTAGTTTCCTTATTTGGAAGTCGGTAGTATTTTATTGAAAAATGTTTTTTTTTTTTGTTTTTTCGTTTCCGTGTGAAAAACATTTTGGTCAAAATTGATAACATTGCCATCTATCAAATCTCGGCGATAATTTAAACCTCTTCTTCTTCCACAGCGGATAATGATTTCACCGACTTTGCAAACCTTGTGGTTGTACTACATAAGCGTTACACAGAATGCCGGGAATACATTGACTATATGTTCAGTAAGCCACAGGACGAGGCGGATCTTGCCAAGTGAGTTTTATTTTTATTTACTAAAATATTAACTCTTTCTTGAATTTATCATGTCGTGGTGGCCCAGTGGCTAAGACCTCGCCTCTCGTGCTTGAGTGTCGTGGGTTCTAATCCGGGCAAGTACCAATGTGAATTTTTCAATTCATATGTACTTTCCAAGTTTATCTTGGACTGCTGACAACGGTGAAGGAAAACATCGCGAGGAAACCTGGACTTATAGTGAGTTTATTATAAGATTGTGCTCCATTGGTATAATTGCTGCAAGGCGTTCCAGTGCGAGGATAAACTAATAAATAATTTTCCGTAACAAAGGCGCACTTAACTAATTTTTAGCCGACTTCTAAAAAAGGAGGACTCCTTCTCCTCTTCCTCAACTCCTTCATATATAGACGCATTTGCAAAATTCTTTTTTGTTTGATAGGGTGTACTCTCGAGGTGGTCCCATTATCACCAAATCAGAATCTCACGATGGAATCCTATGTAAATCGAGGGAACTCCTCAAATAATCGTCAGACATATAATATAATGATATTTGTATTTTCAAAAACATGGCAAGTATTTGCACTCAGAAAGTATCAATTGGTGAAGTGGATCTGATGAAGAAGACCACAGATGGTCACTGTAACTCCTTAACAAGTATGTCATGGGTATAAGATATCTCGAATAGTTAACCAACTTTGATGAAGCAAATAAATGTAAGTAAATGGTATTGATGAAAACGGTACCATCGACATGATCTGGTTTTTGATGAAGCCGGAAGGTAGGCACTGGAACTCCGTAATAAAAAATGTATCCTAGTCGTATTTGAGTTTATTGAAATTGAAATGAGATGTACTCTGACTATAAATGATTTTTATGATAATATGAGGTCCACTACAAAGACCACTACAAAGTCCACTACAAGGACCAGCACTAAAAAGATAAAATAAAAACTTTTAACAAAAAAATTAAACCGAAGTCTAAAGCAAAACATTACAAAGCGTAAAATAACTTAGTTTTCCGAAGTCGGTGTCAAAAAAGGAAAAACAATAGGTACCAAAGACGTGCCAAAGTTCGACAAACAAAGTTATTTTTCGCTTTGTAGTGTTTTGCTTTTGTATTCGGTTTTTTTTTGTTAAAATTTTTATTTCTTTTTATAACCCAGTATTAAGAAGCATATTATCATAGGGGGCACGACCATTGCTTATTGAAAATGTGCACATTTCTGAGCACCCCCAAGATAAAACAACTAAACGTGATTTTATAAAAAATTGTTGCAAGAGCGAGTGAAGTGTGCTTGAAGATATAAAAACCTTGCCTCTAAAGAATGCCCGGTAAGTACTTTTACCATTCATACCGACTGACATAGAAGTCTACTTACCTAAGCATGAAAATAAGTACAAAAAAAATATACTTATTTAAAAATAACAAAAAAACCCGACTGTTTAAAAAGCGTGGAACGATCTCTCCAACGCTACAAGTGTTGGAGATATGACAAATGGCAGCTGTACGAGGGCGGCACTGAAAATTTCGGGAATCAAGGAAGTGACACAACATTACTATTTAAAAATGTATTTATTGCTTTTCGAAGTATTCTCCGCGAAATTTGACACATTTTTCCATACGATGGAACAAATCATTGAAGCAACCATTCCTTTCGGAAGTTGGGGTCTCCAAAATGGCCGTTTTGTAGGCGTCCACAGCTTCTTCAGGTGATGATTCTATGTTTTCTTGCACTAAAAACTCTTTTGTTCTGTACGCGGTGTGAGAACTCGCATTGTCGTGATGGAGGATGATGCGGCGGTTGCAGTTCTCTTTACGGAGTTCAGAAACGACCTGTGGCAAACAAATGCTAGCATACCATTCTGCATTAACCGTTCTTTGTCCCTCAAGAGGAATAGTCGCAACATGGCCGGTTTTGGAGACAAACGTAGCCACCATTTTTTTTGCAACACTCCGTGAACCAACAATTTTTGTTGGCTTTAACTCATTTTCGAACACCCAAACTCGTGACTGGTTTTTTGTTTCGGGTTCGTACGCGTATATCCAGGATTCGTCACCTGATACGATGTTGTATACAGCATTTGAGGATCCTGCGTGGAATCATTCGAGAGTTCTGACGCACCAAGTAACGCGAGCTGCTTTTTGCTCTTCACAGAGCGAATGCGGTATCCATCGGGAAAACAACTTTTTTACACCTAATTGTTCATGCAAGATTATTTGTATTTGACTCATGCCAATGTGTAAAGTTGCCTGAATTTCGCGGTATGTCACATGTCGATCTTCCTCAATCAGCTTACGCACAGCATCAACGTTTTCTTGGGTGACTGCAGTTTTTGGACGACCTTGACGGGGATCATCACTGAGCTTGACACGGCCACGTTGAAATTCAGCAAACCAGCGATAAATTGTGGTTTTGGATGGGGCTTCATCACCAAATGCAGAAATCATCCAGTCAACACACTGTTTTTGTGTTAAACGATTTCGAAAGTCATAATAAATCATCGCTCTTGAATTTTCTCGAGTCAATTCCATTTTCTCAACGACTAAACAAGTTTGACAAAACCTTGTGACAAGACCGAGAATCTTTTTTTAAATAAATAAATGGTATTAGATTTTTAAAACCAAGGAGTTTTCAATTAAAAAGATTTTAATATGACAGGAACAGTGGAAATATTCCATTCCCGACTTTTAGTGCAGCCCTCGTATAAAACAGTTTTGGTAACAGGTTTATGCTTTTTAAGCCATTCTTATACTTACGGGATAAAACTCAAAATCGATTGAACGGACTAAAAGGAGGATGTAAAAATTTCTAATGTTATTTCAAATGGAGTATAGGAAGTATTAAGTCAGCTAAAATGTTCCGTATGGTGCCGGACGTTAAGAATTTCACCATCCCATGTCTTCCCGTGGGTGTCTTAAGAGGCGACTAAGGGACAAACCAGAGAATGGGCAGCAGCGTTCTCTGTGCTTCTGTAACAACCATACTGCGATCGCCAACCCGCCTGCCAAGCGTGGCGATTATGGCAAAACCCCCCCAATGAAAAGCACAAATAAAAAATGGCCCCTAGTACCCGGCAGCCTGCCTACCCTCGACTACGGTAGCGGTCGAGGTTACGGCATGGCAAGGGGTGCAAAGAATCTCCGGACGAGATCCGGCTACCCCAACAATCACCGACGACTGGACCTGGCAACGTACAACACGCGCACACTTCGGACCGACGAGAAGATCACCGAACTCGAAGAGGAATTGAGCAGGTTGCGATGGAGTATTATAGGGTTATCTGAAGTCCGAAGAGAGGGGGAGGACTCGATAATCCTCAAATCCGGTAACCTGCTCTATTTCCGAGAGGGTGACCGGCAGTCCCAGGGTGGTGTCGGGTTTATCGTCCACAAGTCCCTTGTGAACAACGTGGTGAAGATCGAGAGTGTGTCGACCAGGGTGGCGTACCTTATACTCAGAATATCCTCAAGATATTCGCTGAAGGTCATACAGGTCTACGCCCCAACCTCGGCACACCCCGACGACGAGGTAGAGACCATGTATGAGGATATCTCCAGAGCCATGCATGGTTTCAAAACTCACTTCACCGTTGTCATGGGGGACTTCAACGCGAAACTGGGCAAACGAGACGAGGATGAGCTGCAAGTGGGGCAATTTGGAGTTGGACGTCGGAACCACCGGGGACACCTACTGGCCAGTTTTATGGAGAAGGAGGGCCTCTATATGATGAACTCCTTCTTCAAAAAGCGTGAACACAGGAAGTGGACCTGGCAGAGCCCCGATGGTGCAACAAAAAATGAGATTGACTTCATCATGTCAACCAAGAAGCAAATGTTCAATGATGTCTCTGTGATCAATTCGGTAAAAACCGGGAGCGATCACCGCATGGTAAGAGGCACATTGAACATTAATATTAAGCTTGAAAGGTCTCGACTGATGAAGTCCACCCTCCGTCCAGCACAGATCCAGGTCCAAAACCCCGAGAGCTTTCAGCTCGAACTCCAGAATCGTTTCGAGTGCCTAGGTAGCTCAGTGGACGAATATAGCGACGGGTTCGTGGAAGCTGTCCATACGGTCGGGTCTAAGTTTTTCAAGACCCGTCGTACAGATAGAAACAAAAAGATCTCTGATTCTACCCTCAAGCTTATGAAGGAGAGGCGTGCGATGATCCTGCAGTCTTCAGATGAGGCGTGCAAATACTGGCAGCTCAATAGACAGATCTCCAAATCCTTGAAAAGAGACCTCCGCCGCTTTAATACCGAGCGTATTAAAACCGCGATTGAGCGAAATAAAGGCTCCAAGGTTTTTTCAAGGGATCTGGCTATTGGGCAGAGCCAGCTCACAAAACTGAAGACCGACGATGGCAGGACCGTATCCGCCAAACCGGAGCTTCTGAGGGAGATCGAGACATTCTATGGGCAGTTGTACACATCAGTCAGCAAGCCCGTTGCGAGTCTAGCAAACGACCCAAGAGCTAGATTGACCCGTCACTATACCGAAGATATCCCGGATGTCAGCCTGTACGAGATTGGGATGGCTCTGAAACAGCTTAAAAACAACAAGGCGCCGGGTGATGACGGAATCACGGCTGAACTCCTGAAGGCGGGTGGAAAACCGGTCCTTAAGGCCCTTCAGAAGCTTTTTGATTCCGTCATACTCGAGGGCAAAACGCCACAGGCATGGTGCAGGGGTGTGGTGGTACTTTTCTTCAAGAAGGGCGACATTGCCCGGCTGAAGAACTATAGGCCCATCTCACTTCTTAGCCATGTCTACAAGTTGTTTTCAAGAGTCATCACGAATCGTCTCGCGCGCAGGTTTGATGATTTCCAGCCTCCCGAACAAGCCGGATTCCGAAAAGGCTTTAGCACCGTAGACCACATACATACGCTGCGGCAGGTTATACAGAAGACCGAAGAGTATAACCTGCCTCTCTGTTTAGCGTTTGTGGACTACGAGAAAGCCTTCGATTCGATCGAGACTTGGGCTGTACTGCAGTCTCTCCAACGGTGCCAGATCGACTACCGGTACATTGAGGTGTTGAAGTGTTTGTACAAAAACGCCACCATGTCAGTCCGTCTTCAGGATCAGACCTCGAAACCAATCCTTCTCCAGCGTGGCGTGAGACAGGTAGACGTCATTTCTCCGAAACTGTTCACTGCTGCGCTGGAGGATGTATTCAAGGTTCTGGACTGGAGGGGCCTAGGCATCAACGTTAATGGCGAGTACATCACTCACCTTCGGTTTGCCGACGACATAGTGGTCATGGCTGAGACCATGGAAAGCCTCAGTAAAATGCTCGATGACCTCAGTAAAGCTTCCGAAAGAGTGGGTCTTAAAATGAACATGGACAAAACCAAGATCATGGTGAACGCCCATGTAGCACCCACTCCTATCAAGATCGGAGACTCTACACTCGAAGTTGTAGACGATTATGTCTACCTGGGACAAACGATCCAGTTGGGTAGGTCCAACTTCGAGAAAGAGGTCAACCGTCGAATCCGACTCGGCTGGGCGGCGTTCGGGAAGTTGCGTGGTATCTTCTCGTCCAATTTACCGCAGTGTCTCAAGACAAAAGTCTTTGACCAGTGTGTGTTGCCAGTGATCACCTATGGGACCGAGACATGGTCGCTCACAATGGGCCTTATCAGAAAGCTTAAAGTCACCCAAAGGGCAATGGAGAGGACTATGCTCGGAATTTCCTTGCGTGATCACGTCAGAAATGATGATATCCGCAGGAGAACTAAAGTTACCGACATAGCCCGGAGAATTGCTAAACTTAAGTGGCAGTGGGCAGGGCACATTGCTCGCAGAACGGATGGCCGATGGGGCCGAAAAGTTCTGGAATGGCGACCGCGAACCGGAAGACGATACGTTGGAAGGCCTCCCACTAGGTGGACCGATGACCTGGTTAAGGTTGCGGGAAGGCGCTGGATGCGAGACGCACGGGATCGGTCAATGTGGCGACGCCTGGGGGAGGCCTATGTCCAGCAGTGGACGTCTTTCGGCTGAAATGATGAATGATGATGATGAAAATGTTATGTACCAACTTTGTTCCCGTGATCAACATTAGATTATTAACCGTACTTTTCTTTTACAGGATTGCTCAGTATAGAGCATTGACGCAGGAAAAGAGATGGCATGAATGTGCGAAACAACTGACGAATACCATACAGTACCAAGTTGAGTTCATCAAAAATTTACCACTCTTCAAGAATGTGGGCCAAGATGATCAGATTACGAGCATAAAGTCTTGTAAGTCATTTCTTTGAAATTCCCTCTTTTTTCCTACTATGCGGTTTTGTACGGAACCCTAAATGAGCGAAGATTGACACGCACTTGGCCGGATTTAAATGATTTATGGTTAAATATAAAACTAATATTATTATCTCTCTCTTGATTTCTGAAGATGTTGAGACTAAAAAAAGGTTAGAAATCAAATTAATTCGCAAACAGTTCTTTTTTACTAGCTTTTATTTAAATTGCAATATATGTATGTAAGTGTGTTCGGGTCAAATCTTGCAACTGAATTTTAAAGCAGTTATCCTCCACCGAGTAAGATGAAATTTTGCATACAAGTTTAGTTCGGATGCATGGTTAGCTAAGTGACGTCAATCTAAATTCAATATGGCGGACGGCCCGAGATGGCGAACTAGTTATTTATTGTGCACTGCCATGATATGGGTATCTAATGAAAGGGTTTGCTGAGAAGAATACGAAAAAAGCTTGATTTAAAAAAAGATAATTTTATTAAAAACTCATCATCATCAGCCGTGTAATGTTCCCACTGCTGGGACACAGGCCTCCTCTGTGAGAGGGAATGGGCCGTAATCCACCATTCGGGCCCAGTGCGGTTTGATGGATTTGGTTTACTCACGATGTTTTCCTTCACTATTTTGAGAGCAGTGGTGATGAAATAATTTACACAAAGTAAAGCGCCTGCCTGGGTTCGAACCCACGTCACGACCTACGACACGTAAGTCGTTACCACTGGGCAACCACTGCTCTCATTAAAAACTCATTTAGTTAAAAACTTAATAAGTTTAGTCTTATAACAAGTTTATTTTTTCAATATCTTCTGTCGGGAATCCGCTGGATGCGAGACGCACGGGAACGGTCAATGTGGCGTCATTTTGGAGAGGCCTATGTTCAACAGTAGATGTCTTTCGGCTGAGATGATGACGTTTCTTGCACGTTCTTCTCCATAGAGACCTACAGACGATTGCGAATGTGCAACTAGCTTCATTAGGGTTCCGTACCCGAAGGGTAAAAACGGGACCCTATTTCTAAATTATTCTCTTTCTAGGCATGTTCGAGATGGCCGTAGCCCGACTCTCGCGACTGATCGATTTGGAAAAAGACATGGTGTTGTATGTCGATGTGGTAATGCCTATCAAGGATTGCGTGCGTGTGGGGTGAGTTCCATTTAATTTTATAATGTTACATTTGATATGATACATCATCATCATTTATGTTCCTACTGCTGCAACATAGGCCTCATCTCTCTTTGTGTGAGAGGAAATGGGTCTTAATCCACCACGCGGCGGGCCCAGTGCGGGTTGGTGGATGTCACATGTCTTCGAATTTTTGGTTCTAGACTTACAACACGTAAGTCGGGACCGTTACCACGGGGCCACCATAATTTGATATGATTAATATTCTTAACCGACTTCCCAAAAAGGAGGAGGTTTCTCAATTCGACCGTATATTTTTTTATCTGTTTTCGCGGATAACTTCGTCGTTTATGAATAGATTTCGATGATTCTTTTTTTGTTGCAAAGGAGATATTCCAAGGGTGGTATCATGATAAATAAACCAGGATCTGATGATGGAATCCTAGAGAAATCGATGGAACTCCTCAAATATTATAGGCATACATACATATAGCGATTTTGATATTTTCATCAATAATGCAATAATTTGCACTCAGAAATAATCATTTGGTGAAGTGGAACTGATCACAAAGATCACAATGGCCACTGGAACTCTGAAATAAAACAATGTATCCTAGTCGCAATTGGGCTTATTGGAGTCGTCATGAGATGTACTTTGTCTATACATGATTTTCATGTTAATTGGAGGTACCTACAAAAACTAAAAAGAAAAAATCAATGGACATTAATGGGTAGATACAAAAGACACCGACTTCGGAAAAGAAGTTATTTTTCGCTTTGAAGTGTTTTGTTTTGGAAGACGCGAGACGGTTTGATTTTTTGTTAAAAAGTTTTGTAATTCACATTTGATTTGACAACATTGAGAAATGTGGTTTTTCAGTTCAATATAAACTGATATTTTTTTAAATCTATCTATTCTATAACAAAGTTATTCATTTAATTGTAGTGATCCGCGCGACGTGGCGCTAGTGGAGGAGATATTCGACGCGGCGAAGGCGATCGCTCGTCTGAATCTGACGGACATTGAACTTGCTTGCTTTGCATGTGTTATCCTAACGTTACCAGGTAAGAATATCTTAAGGTAAGTATAGACTACAACATTTAGTTGTAAAAGAACGTCGAGCATTCGCTGCTTTTAAATTTACTCGAACCACACTTCGAACATCTATACATATAAATAAAATTGGAGTGTCTGTTTGTAGTATTGAAATAACCGTTTTTTACTACATGAATATGAATATATATACGGTACATACACCAAAATAACATTTTTTTAAATTTTTGTCTGTCTGTTTGTTACGGCTAATCTCTGAAATTGCTGGACCGATTTTGACGGGACTTTCATTGGCAGGTAGCTGATGTAATAAGAAGTAACTTAGGCTACGTTTATTTTAGAAAAAATCTTTTATTTTAGAAATTTGTTAGGCGGAACGAAGTTCGCCGGGTCAGCTAGTGAAGCTATATAATTATGTTGTTACAACCTTATTTTAAAAACTTACAAGCGTTTTGTTGTAACATTTTAACATGTCGAGCAAAGGCACGAGCGCGGGTGACGTGGAGTGAGGTCAATATGAACGCAAGCCAACAGAGAAATGTTACAAGTAAATGCTCACTCGCCGTGGGCATTACGACACAGCGTTGAACATTTGCAAGGATGTTACATTACATGGAAATGCTTTAGGAAACTGAGCATTTGTCTGTATTGTAGCATTCGTAAGAACGTTACATTACATCATAATGCTCTAGTGTATTTATTTTTTATTGTTGATAGGATTGCGCTTGACGTGATCGACGATGAAACGAGTGGCTAGAAGAAACCTATTCACTCTTGACTTAAAGACTCCCAGGTTGTAGCTATCAGGAAATACAGATTCCGGCAGGGAATTTCACTCCTTAGTTGTACGCATAATAAAAGTATTCCCAAAACGTTTGGTACGTATGGGTAGGATGTCCACCATGTAGCGATGACGCATCGTCGTACGTCTTGTAGTTCGATGTTGGAACGGGCTAGGAGGAATTATTATGGATTTAACTAACCGCGATGTTCTCAGTTTATTTATGTACCTACATGTTTAACTATTTCCTCTATTCTTCCACAGATTATCACGACACCCTCGTCGATAGCCGTTTCATTGTGGGCATACACGACTATGCTATGGGGGCCCTGAAACAAGAAACCGAGATGAACCACCCAACACCGGAGGGGGGCGTCCCAGTTCTGGACCAGCTGCTGGCTATCACAACCACCCTAAGGTATTTGCTCACTCATAGACAACTAGCATCTGCCTGCGGCTTCGCCCGCGTGACATGTTTTTATTATCCCGAGGGAACATTATACCAGGATAAAAAGTAGCCTATGTGTTATTCCCACAGATATAAATCTAACTAGATAACGCGATTATATTTACTTCGCGTGTTAAAAAACGGAGTTGAATTATGATCTATGATTTAGCATTAACGGCACCGGAAAGCCACCGAAATCCTTTGAAAAGAAAAATGCCTTTTTATGCTATATTGAGCTGTAAAGAATGTATAGAAAAAGTTGGCCGAGGCATTGGAAATGTTTTCTTTCATTGGTAAGTAAATTTGTTTTTAAATTGTGTGTGAAAAAGTGGCACGCTTGGTTTTCATACAGCTGGAGGGACTTGCGTTATCTAGTTAGATCTGTGTCTGTGGTTATTCCAGACTTGTAATCTATATATTGTGCCAAAGGAGATGTTTGATTTTTGGCCACCAGTACACTACATAGGAAAATTGGAAAAAAATGGGGAATTTCATAAAAATACTAACAAATAAATTTGAAGACACCTACATGCGTATAAAAATGATTATTTGAAAAGTTTTTTAATAAGATAACCCTATTTTTAATGGCAGTCATGACAGTTATTTATGACGTTTGACTACTTTGACAGTTTTAAGAAATGACATCTTTGAGTCTTTCTTTGCTTTGACTTTGAATTAGTTAAGTTTCGGAGTTTTTAGTGATTGTTTTAATTTTGCAACCCAGTTTACTACTACGGACTTTGATTGATCGCTTCTCGCAATTGAATTCGTGTTGTTTTTTTTAACACAATTAATACGATTATCGTTGTCAATGTGGTGAAGCAGTCGACCGCCTCGGACACCATGGCCTATCCTGCAGTAGGAGCGCTGGTCGGTTAGCACGGCACGCCAGCATTAATGACATCATACGTCGAGCTCTTGTCACCGCCGGTGTGCCAGCTGTTTTAGAACCCAATGGCTTGGCGCGCGACGATGGGAAGAGACCAGACGGGATGACCATAATGCCATGGAAGGTGGATGAAATGGAGGCCTTTGGTGTGGGATGCAACATGTGTCGACACCCTTGCGCCATCCCATCTTCTTAGCACGGCGGGCTGTGCTGGAGCAGCTGCTGCTAGTGCCGAAAACCTCAAACGGCGCAAATACAACAACCTTATTGAGCCGTTTGGGGTTGAAACATTAGGTCCATGGGGTCCGAGTGCTCTTCGAGTATTTCGAGATGTAAGCAAGCGGTTAGTCGACTCTTCATGTGACCAGAGGGCTGGGCTTTTCCTTGGCCAGAGAATCAGCATTGTAATCCAACGTGGCAATGCTGCCAGCGTTCTGGGCACTTTTCACGTTGACAGCGATGTGGACGAATTTTTTGACGCCCTATGACCCCTGCCCTTTTATACGTGTTCGTCGTATTTTATCTTTATTTAAGTGTATATATAGGTAGTTATTGTTAATTAAGTATTATATACTATGTAAATTTTATTAATACGATGACACGTCAATCAAATGTCACTGTCAAAATGAAATTTTTCGCATACTGCTGGTGTGATCCACCATGTTTATTTTCCATCGTATGTTATTTTTTATGTTGTGTGGCTCTAATTGACAATGGTAATTTGAGTGTACATTGAAACGAAGTGAAATTGAAGAAAACGGTTACTATATTATATATTCAATTTTACATATAGTTTACATATTGCTAGCCTAGGCTCCATAAATTTCTGGAACATCTCCTTTAATACAGATCTGTTCAGCTTTTCTGGCGTGGTTGAGTAATAAACATACATCCATCCAAACTTTCGCTTTTATAATATTAGTAGGCTGTGCAAAATACTCACCTATAACTGCAAGGGTTGGTTCTAGGTAGCTTAGGAATAGAATATCTGGAGGATTTGGGAAAGGCCTTGGGGCAGCTGTGGGACAGTTAAGAATAACATTAAAAAAAGCTAGGCACAACAAACTACCTACTTAATCCATATAAAAAAAATCGAACTCCTTTTTGTACCCAGTCTTGAACTGCACAGTGCCCTTGGTAACCAATTTATCGACCAAATATCATAGAATGTGGTTTATGAAGAATGTAAGGTACTTTTTAAAATTGAAAGGTTATCTTTGATTCGTATAACAACCTCTTAAAGATTTCATTTTAAATCTCTTCTCTCTCATTTAGTGAGTTTCCTCCGTGCCTCGGAAAGCACGTTAAGCCGTTGGCCCCGGCTTTCCTTTAAAGATCTTTGCAGTCGTTACGGGAGTCATCTGGCCAAGGGGTAGTTTAGTTTAGTTTCGACGGGCTGTTTCCGCAACTCCTCGACTAAACGCGTACTTTGCGTACGGGTGGGATTCAGTTTCATCATTCGATCCACCCCAGCTCCTCGAATAGGCCAGCAGCGCTCTGATGCTGCCGACTATCTCCTGCAGGGTACCTGGATCACCGAAGTATTTGTCCCTGTAGCCAGCGATTACAGGGCAGCTTAGGAGCAGGTGTGCTGCTGTCTCATCTTTCACCATGCATGCTCTGCACAGTGGGCTGTCCGTGATTCCTACGATAAAAAGATGCTTATTAAAGGTCCCGTGTCCAGTCGTTACGGCTGTGACTGCACGCAACTGTGGCTTAGTTAGTCGTAGGTCCTTTTTCGTGAAATGGCCGTCGATGAAGGGCAGTCCCTCCTTGGCCTAGAGGTATCATGTTACCCAGTTACTGGTTATGGAGTCGAGATAGGCAGTCGCTCTATGTAAAGTACTGGTACTCAGCTGAACTGGTCAGATTGGAAGCCGACCCCAACTAATCTCTCACTTAATAGAACACTAAAGGCCTTTATTTTCTGACTTAATAACTTTTTACAAGCATAACCCCAGCCTCGATCTTTCCCCTAGTAGTAGTTGTAGTGTTAGGGACTTCCGTTTCCGCACTCAGACTACCATTTGTTCCGTTGTGCGTGGGGGCACTGGCTAACATAGCCAGCCTAGTTCCGTCCAAAAACACAGAAGCTTCTTGGGAGCTTCGCAGGCTTCACGGAGCGACCTTACTGTTTCGAGGATTTCTTTAGCCTCGCATTCCAGGATTGTATTGGCGGCTGATTTTTCGGCGTTAAACCAGTCCCTGCAAAGTGGGCTGTCCGTGGCACTTATGTTGAATAGATGTTTGTAAAAAGGGTAGGACCCGGTATTGTCCCTATAATTATTTTTAGGTTATTTCTACTCAGGCTGAGGAGATTTTTTAGTAAGATATTTCCCCTATTACAGAAATCTGTCGGTGAAGCACATCGAGGCGTTGCGTCGCTTCGAGGCGGCATATCCCGATCTGTCTAAATTCCCACAAAGCCTCTACAAGGAACTGTACTGCAACCTCCCTCCAGATTATTACTTGAAATAAGTTGTTATGTTAAGCTTCAATATGGGAATGTCCAATTTGTTAATTGTAACTAAAGTCTGTTTATTTTAATCAATTTGGAGACGAAATTGACACATGTAAATGACAAATCAATTTCTTCTTTTAGGGCCTACTAAGGCTTCTGAGGTATTATGTAACTCTTTATAGACCTATTACAGTATTTGAGACTAATATAGGCAATATGGCAATACGGAAAATTTGATATTTGCCCGTGTCAAATTTGTCTCGGAGATTTAAAAAAAAATCTTTATTTTATTGTATAATAGTAAGTAAACTTTGATTTAAGAACAAAGTTTTCCCTTATTACAGAGCGCTGGCGGCGAGGCACCTCGAGTCATTGATACGCTTCAAGGCGTTGCATCCCAATTTTTATTGGTATTCACTCTATAAGGAGGCTTTCTCGATTGATTAAGGTTGTGGCACACTCATAAACTCTGAAACGGATCGTCATCGCCTCGCCTATCACACCGCCGGCAACCTAACTCAAGCACGTAACCAGACCCGGCAAATCGACTCGGCTACGGATAGGCAGTGCCGCGCTTACGGCTAGGCATCGCGCCGTTTATGACCGTCTTTCAATAGTACAGTAATCATCTATTTTATTGGCCGTTCGGAAGGTGGCTACAATGGCTGCGCGGTAATAAATCTCATATTAAAATATCAGCACGCCAAGTCAACGTACAGCATGGACAAAAAAATTGGGGATTATTAAACGTTATAGAAGGATAAGGCGGGCGATGGCAAGAATGTAAGCGCGGGTACTGCGAGTTGACCTCGCACCGCTTGAGGTTTGCGAGGCCCTAGACAAGTATCATTCGATGTCGGCTATGGCGATGCTCGACATGGCAAAATGTAAGGGATTGATCACGTGACTTATCAATAGCGTTTATTTGACGTTCCCATACATTTGTGACATTGTTCCAATCGCTATGTGATGAATGTCACTCGTCTAGAGCTTCTTGTTCCGAGGCTAGGTGATGCCGTTACGATGCTAATTAGTGTGCGTTGCAGAATTCATACAAAGAATAAGTACGGCTCGAGTTGATACGGTGATGATCCGTTTACGAGTTGACATGTGTGCGACAACCGTCGGTTACGCACTACATCCGATCCGTGTCCATGAAGTTTCGGTTCCGAAGTAGTTTACGCACTAAAACCGAACTCTATCCGTCATAATGCAGAACATTTTGAACTCGGAACTCATATCACGGACGGTTCGTGTAGTGCGTAACCGCCCTAACCGTCTTAACTCTGATTTTTAATTTATTTGACTAAAATGACGTTTGCTGGGTTGCCACTTTACTATAACAAAAATAGTGTTGTATTCTTTGATTGAAAGTCAATCGAAAATAGAAGTATTTCACGGCAATAAAATCATATTTTAAAGAAACTAGCGCCATTATTTAATTTCTTCTCATTTATTTCAGACTACATGCTACCGATCGCATTTATTTTACTGTCGATTACAAGTACATGTTTGTGTAAAATTGATATACTGTATGTATTATGTTTATATTTTTAAAACATTTATTTACGCCAACGATTAAAATTAAACAGAGGAGTCATGTCACAATGATTCGATGTACTACAACACTATGCTCCACGTTAGCAACATTTAAACATTCATATTAGTCCTCGAAATTATAAATCAGAGTTTACATAACTTTCACCTACACACACTTGGACATTTCCCATAGTTACAGAGAACTAAGACTGAAATATTGACTGAATAACCTTATTACCTTTGCTAACTGGTTTAACACAAAAACAGTTATCATGTATCAAGACTTTGCATTGAAAATAAATAATAAAATTAAATGTTGAAAAATGTAATCATGTTTAGTATAAGTTAGTTAAGTAAGTATACCTTACATTAAGTAAAATAAACGTATTAAAGAACTAAAGACTGAAACCTTCACAACAAATAAACTCCATTTGAAATAATATTAGACATGTTTCCAAATCTTTTTACAGTCCGTTCAGCCGATTTTGATTATCCTGTAAACATAAAGATGACATAAAAAGCATAAACCTGTTAACAAAAGCAACTGTTTACTACAGCTACCATTTGTCGTATTACCAACGCGATAGAAGTTAAAATCTGTTGAACGGGCTGTAAAATGGGCCAATTTAAACGTCTAATGTTATCGCAAATGGAGTATAGTTTAACACAAAATATTGTAATGTGTGATCATTTCAAAGTTAAAGGAATTTATCGTTATAAAGATTTATTTATGTTTATCAGTTCATTAGTATGTTTACTTAAGAGGAAATGCGGTCGCAGACATCTGACTGAATTTCCTATGTTATATAATGTATATTAGACCAATTTAAAAGATATTCAATAAACTGAAAAAGAGATATAAACTGTGCCTCAATGTTTTCCTTTTTGATGATACAATGTCTTTAGAAGCACTAGAACCCTCAAAAAATGGTAAATATTGCGCTGTCTACAGAGGCCTAGTGTACAAATTTGACATTAATAGTTGATCGAATATCTTTTTAATTGGTCCAATATTGGAGTAGGAAATAGGCAAGAGCCAAACTTAGAATTATGACAGGAAATTCAGTCTGATATCTGCCATTTTATTCATGTATTTACTCTTACGTAAATAAATAATAATCAATTTTACAATGTATTATTACAGAAATACTTTTTCATGACTCATCTACAAAGCTGACACAACAGGGTTGTTGACTGAAAATTATTTTATATAATAATTTTATTTTTTGTCCGTCAGGTAGATTAATAAAAAATATTGGACACGTATTTTTTATTTTGACTCTAAAACGACGTGGTGCCTTGAAATATCGTGTGACGTCACGCGTTGGTACACTTTTTACTGAGAAGTGACCTCACAAGCTCCCACTTCTGAACTTTAATGCTTTTTATCTTTGTCAACTTTTATTGGTTTGATGAAACAAAAAGATACGTGTCCAATATTATTTGATAATCTCACGGACGGACTTGTTATTTTCCTACCCAGGAACATTAATCAAATTCATTGGACATTTTATAACAATTAACGTAATATAGATTCTGATATTAAGTGTTTGAGACTGGCCATGTATCATTATTATATTAGAAATAGGTATATCAATAAAATGACGAAAGAAGTATACTAGGTTTAGTATAAGTACAGTATTCCCCAATCTTTTTGGCCGCTCTGAAGTAGGCTTTCCGATGCACAAGGCACGGCGCGCTGCTGTTGTTGTATAAGATTAACTACTGCGCAGTCATTGTAGCCAACTTCAGAGCGGCCAGATTGGCGAGAATTGGAAGATTAGAATGATTTATTACAATTATTAGATAAGTATTTACTGACATATACCTACTCTTACTGTTATAACAGGATCGTGTAATCGTAAAATGTAATGGTTTCTGTCTGTGAGCATAGAGGGAGTTCAGCTGCTTTGTGTTTCCGCTATTCGATATCAAATTCGATCTCCTATTCTATTAATGGCGGAACCACACTTACGTGTCGTGGCGTGGCGCCTTCTGTCGCAGTTGATTGGCTACAAAACTTGTTGTATTATGACGTAGGCAGGAACGGGGTCGTCGGATTGTTGGATACCGCGCAACGCCACGCCACGACACGTAAGTATGGTTCCGTCTTAACTTTGATGTTATGTGTCCTATACAGTCAAAATAACTGTGCACTCAGTCAGAGGCGTAGAGCTAGGTAATCAAAGACCCTAGTGCGAAAAAATCTGGGACCCACCTGAACTATCCAGGTTTGATCAAGTCAAAACTGACTTGAATAGCTAAGATTTTCTCCTAACCACTTGTTCGGACAGATTGGAATTGGAGAGCACACTATTAAAGATTGACAATAAGAGAATTTTGTATTATTTTAGGATTCACATAGTGGAAATAAACGAGTTTTGACGTTTACTGGTCAGGGTTTAGGACCCTCCCTCGAGCTTGGGTGCCATGATGCACCGCACCGTTTAGCCCTCCAGTAGCTACGCCCCTGCACTCAGTACACTTGCTTGTCTTGTCACTGTCACGGCGTTTTGTCGCCGCTGACACGGCGTCGTATGACACCTGATGTGCACAATTATTTTAACTGTGTAGTATGCTGTATTATTGTCATCTAAAATGACTCATCTTTGACCATAAGACTGATTTTAAACTACATAAGTATAGAATTTTAAAACCTTTCGTCCGCCTTTTTTTCTTTTTATCCATTAAGAACCCTATTTTCTATAGAATCCGAGTGACCCGTAACCGAGAAATCTAACCAAACCTGCGTGTTTGGCAATATTATTTTTAATTTTGCAATATATAAGTTTTAGAAATAAGGTTATAATAAGGAGAATAAGACTTTATAATGTTTTTTTTACCATTTTCTCATCTGTCATAATAATAATCTGTAATCAAATATATCTTTATTTATCTACGTAATGATCAGAAGCGTCACCCTAAACAATGCCGTGTCCATAACATCGAGCAAAACTTGATTGGTTGAAATCGAAGGGTGAAGAGAGCAGTGGTGGCCCAGTGGTTATGGCTCCGACAAACGAATCGTAGGTCGTGGGTTCCAGGCAGGCGTCATTTATTTCATCACCACTACTCTCAAAACGATGAAGGAAAACATCGTGGGGAAACCAGAATGACTTTGAACCAAACATTCAAAGATAGACATTATTAAAAACGGGTACAATCCATCTGGATTTTTTAAACAGACAAATCGATATCTGTGCCAGTATGAACTGTGTTACAGACACCGTGCTTTCCTCCTACAAGTATTGCATTTATAATAGTTTGATTTACAAATAATTACAATGATATCTTAATAATCAAAATAGTGGTTCTAGTATAGATACGTATAAGGCAACGACCACACACCCAAAGACGCATAATGCTTGATCCAACGCACCAAATCAATTCTGTAAACTAGCTCGGGTATGAGAAGCGGGGTACAGAAGTTGGCTCGGACCATTGCGCAAGAAGCAGTTTTTCATCGAGTATACTGCATACAGTAAGCGAGATAGGACGATGCAACAAACGTAAGCGAGTGAAAGAGGCAGTTATACAATGCTAACTTCTACTTCAACATTGACACAAAAATAGCAACTGCGCAGGGTCTTGCAGCCAGCTTTAGAGACAATGGATGCTGTGACTACTATACTGCGTTCTGATTGGACCTAAACAAGGTCATTACGCTTCACTGGCTATGGGACAGGTTTAAATGAAACACGAAGGTTAATACTATTAATAAATATATTTAAATACTCTGATGTTCATATTACGCTGTGTTAATGGGAACCAGTTGTTATGC
The DNA here is from genome assembly GCA_947562075.1 of Orthosia gracilis. Lineage (NCBI taxonomy): Eukaryota > Metazoa > Arthropoda > Insecta > Lepidoptera > Noctuidae > Orthosia > Orthosia gracilis. The sequence goes on from OX387276.1 coordinate 5,377,643, forward strand.
TTGTTTGCAATAATCCATTTATTTTAAATGCAGGATCTTGTGGGTACCTAAAATTAATAATAATCGTTCTAAAATGTGTCTTTTGTAGTCAATACAATAATATTATACTTTATCGGAACCAGATTTGATCATAGTAGTTATTTTTACCAAATAATAAAGGAAAACAGATAGCGAGAAAAATACTTTTAGAAGAGAAGGATTTTTTTTATTGACTAACGAGAACCGGCGCAAGTATTTACGGCTCACAGACTGTCGAAGCTAATTCGAGTTTGTTGAGTGGCGACCTACATCAGATCTATCAGTCTGATGTGTTGACAGACATCGATCGCCTGGTATTAAAAGGAGTCTATGGGCTGTGAGGTCGTTGATATAGGGTAAACGTTTTTCTAGCGGGTTGGGTAGTTTTAGTAGATTTTTTTAAAGCTTTAGAGCTATGGTTTGCTATTTTTTTCTAACTAAAAGACTTATAAATTAGGACACGTAATGGATATTATATAAAAAAAAATTAAAAAGCAAAGATGATAGATAATAATCGGTCACAGGTGTGTTTACAAAAATTGTTTAGTTTTTTTTTTTTCATTTTTCTTCCGTGTCGATTAACTCAAATTATAGTCTCAACTGTTCGGAGGAACCTGCCCGAGCGTTAAAAATATCGTATTGCGATTCAAAACGCCCGGCGCGCCCAAGAAAGCTAGCACCCGGTAACGCAGGGTCTAGTTGCCTACTCTTATACAACACGGTCCAAATATAACTGTGCGCAAGGATTGTTATCGACATCGTCCCCGCATACCCGCGCGGCGCCCCGCGTTCGCCTCGTGCACCAATAGCGAGAATCGACGTCTGAATGACGTCACTGAGTTATTTTGACCGGGTAGTAATCATGTGTTTCAATATATCGCGTATTTTTCTGTGAGTTTCTATTTCGTTAAACGGTAACTATCTACGAATTTATTATATCTGAGATCATTATCGAAATAGTAAAAAAAAATGCAAAATAATAAAAAAATTGTATGGCTTGTTTTTCTATTAAGAATGTTAATTTCACACCCTTACAAAGTACGGTTCCGCGCTACATCCGATCCGAGTCCGTGATTTGAGTTTCGAGTTCTGTCTGAATTGAAAATGTTCTGAATTATGACGGATAGAGTTCGGATGTAGTTGCTTCCCCTACAAGAAGTACTACGGCCACTTCGGAACCGAAATTTTTCGGCATCTGTTCGGATTCGGATGTAGTACGTAGACCTTAGAATGAAAGTGACCTAATACTAAATTTCTGATTTTGCTTTTAATCTGCCCTGTGGTGAAAAAGACCCTGAATTATGAGTAAGAAAGGGACAGACATTGGTCACTTAAGTAGAAAAATCGGTTAAAAAGTACAGTCAACTTTACACTTTGTTGCTCATTTCTCACAAATTGCATTTTTTGAGTTTTATAGTTATCAAGTTTCCACATTCATTCTGAGGGTGCGATTTGATCATGTTATAATGAAGTATTTTTACACATAACCTTTATAAAGAGTAACTAACTATGCTCACGCGGTTTGATCGAAAATTGTGAAAAAAAAACAGTAAAGAATAGTACAAATCTTTTTTTATTCATATTTTCGTTCAGAAATTGTGGCCTCACAAGCCGTTTTCGATGATTTTGCGCATAAGCTTTGTTGGTTTATGAACTCCAATATGACATTATATCGACCTATGTGTACCTAAAGAAGATGATAAATTTTGAGAACCAAGGCTAAATAAATGTTATTCTATTTATCACTTGCAAATGCGTTGTTTTATTTCTTGTACTTACCCCTAATTTCACCAAATCTGAATTCGGCGGTTTGGTGCAGGTAGAATTTTTTTTTTATTACTTGTAATTTTTTCTAATTATATTTTATAGGCTCGTGCTTGACCACTATTTCACTTGTTGGTAAGCGATGATGTGGTCGACAGTGAGACACGCTTGCCTAGAAATAACCTATTCACTCTTGACTTAGACTCGTAGATTATAGCTGCCGGAAAACATAGACTCCGGCAGGGAACAAGCAAATTTTAATTGTTGACGTTCAAAAGTGCCACTTAATGGCCTATTTAAAATAAATATATTTGACTTTGACAGCCATCAATCGACCTATCACATAGATGGAAATCCACATCGCGTATTTCATCTCACTTGTGATTGGTCGCTTGATGGCGGTCAAACCCTTTTGCTTTGCCGAATTCACTTACCTATGAAATTGGGCTGCAGGGTTATTGGAATTGTTATATCATCTTGAGCAGGCGTGATGATTGTTGCTGCCTTCTTTAGAGAAGAGGTCATTGGCCTGCAGTGGATCAGTTAATTAAAGTGATTATGTATTAGTTTATTTTTATGATCGCGCAGTGCGCTCTTGCGGTGTGAGAAGGACATACCTACCTAGATGGAGAAGATTATAGGAGCAACACAGATTCATAGCGAATGAAGAACTTTAATATTGAAAGTGAGACATAAGAAGTATCTGAGGTACAGAAGGTGGAGTTGGAGAGTTGAGTAGGAAGAAAAAATTGGTGTTCGTTATTCCAGCCAGAAAATGTCGAAACTCGTCATCTAAGTGCATTAGATATACAGCTTCTGTAATTGGTGAGCGGATTTTTTAATTTGGTTATCTGATAGTTTTTTTAATTATTTGTTAAAAACTGTTCCGGCTGGAGTAAAGGTACCGCAGCCAGATCTTTTTTTTCTAACAGGTATGTTGAAATGTTATCTAAATAATTAGATATCAATTTGAAATAAATGTTACAGCTTAATTTGTATTTGTATATGCTATGGTTGCGAAGATATTTAAAATCCTGCTGCGGTAACGTTTGCACGATTGCTGCATCTAGGAATTTACTAAACGGATGATTATAATTTTTGTACGTGACATCTGGCTAATTAGTTACAATTTGTTACGAAATAAATGAATCCACAATAATGCACCGTTTTGAAGTTATTTTAGTAAATAGAAATATGCTTTAATGGGTCCTAGCGCTCCAAAGACTTACTCCCAGTCAGTGTCATGTACCTACAACTAACGCAGTGTCATCGGCATAAGTAAATAAATCGCTATTTGGAATATGATCAGGGTCATTGATGCAGATCAGTAAGAGAAGAGGCCTAAGGTGCTATTCTATGGAACTCCGAAACGAATAAAGAAGTCATCACTTGCTACACCGTAAATTTTATCATTCTGAGTATTATAGTCGATTAGAAAGGAACCTACTTATTTAAAAGTCCGATGCAAGACCGCGAAAGCCAACGCTTTCCATTTTTGACCGACTTCCCAAAAACGGAGGAGGCTCTCAATTCGGATGTTTCTATTTTTTAGGGTTACGTACCCAAAGGGTAAAAACGGGACCCTATTACTAAGATTCCGCGGTCCGCCTGTCTGTCTATTCGTCTGTCACCAGGCTGAATTTCATGAACCGTGATAAAAATAAATTGAAAATTTCACAGATGATGTAGTTATTTCTGTTGTCGCTATAACAACAAATATTAAAAACAGAATAAAATAAATATTTAAGTAGGGGCTCCTACACAACAAACGTGTTTTTTTTCTGTTTTTATGCGATAATGGTACGGAACTCTTCGTGCGCGAGTCCGTCTCGCACTTGGCCAGTTTTTTTTTATGTATGTTCGGGCATAACTCCGTCATAGTAAATAGAAACATTTGCAAAATTCTTTTTTTCGTTTGAAAAATGGTATGGTGGTTCCATTGTCATCAAAAAACCGGCCAAGTGCGAGTCGGACTCGCGCACCGAGGGTTCCGTACAAACCTGCAAGGTTTACAAAGTTCGTTCATTACGACAATCGAGTCATAACTATGGTAATCTTATTGCAAAATGAAATTCATAACATTACAATTTAAGGTTTTCGGAATTTTTCCTTTATGTGTGCTATAAAACGTTGCTTCATGCCAAATTTCAAGATTCTAGGTCGACTGGAAGTACCCTTTAGGTTTTGATTCCCTTGCGAGTACTTGCGAGTTTCAAAATATGCAGCTTAAATTGCTGTTTCTTTTGATTGCGTTGACATAGAAGTTTGATTTTGTTACAGCTTAAAGGTATTATAGACCTGAGTATTTGGTATGAATTTCAATTTAATACCTCTACGCGTTTATGAGGAAATGGGTAGTAAGGTTAAAATTATTAAAAAAAAATATATTATGTGATGTAACTAAAAATTTATGGTTTTCGTAATTTTTCCTTTATCTATGCTATAAGACGTTGCTTCGTACCAAATTTCAAGATTCTGAGTTCACGGGAAGCACCCTGTAGGTTTTGATTCCCTTGCAAGTGTCGAAAATTTGCGGCATAAACGACTGTATCTTTTGATTGCGTTGGCTTAGAAGTTTGATTTTTTCACAGCTTCAAGGGACAGTAGACCTGAGTAATTGATATAAATTTCAGCTTCATACCTCCACGCGTTCCTGAGAAAAAGGGTCTTGACAGACGGACGGACGGACAGACGGACAACAAAGTGATCCTATAAGGGTTCCGTTTTTTCCTTTTGAGGTACGGAACCCTAAAAATTGAGGGAACTCCTCAAATATTATAGGCAAAACATATTTTATAGCGATTTTGGATGCCGGAATTTGTCCAGCCTTCTAATTTTGCCCAATATTTCGCTTGGATGGCAAAATTAAACACTGCATCGTTAAAGTCGCGTCCCACTGTTAACAATGGGAATTTCGTCCATGAATGTACATAATCGTTTGATTTTTGAAGCCATATGGTCAGTAATATTTTTTTAACTAAAAAGTTTATAAACTCACTACAACAAGTGGCATGCTACGACTAGCTAGTTTCTTTGAAGAATTTATTATTTTATTTTGTAACTAAATATCAGCCTTTTTTAGGGTTCCGTACTCGAAGGGTCCGAACGGAGCCCTATCACGTGTCCGTCTGTCTGTCCGTCATCTGTCACACGGGTTTTACGGCCAAACAGCTAAAGGAGGTCGTGAAAAATACAAAGGCATGAGGAGCCCCCAAAGTCAGACTTATTTTCCAAAATTTCCGAAGAATTTTTTAACTTCCCATTGACCTGTGAACTTGAAATTTGGTGATAATGTTGCATGCGAGATGAATGACCCGATGTGGATTTCCGTCTGTGTGATTGGTCGATTTGATAGCGGTCAAACCCTTTGCGTTGCCGTATTCATTTACGCAATACGGCAGGGAATGAGACAACTCAGGCTAAAAAAAACCTATTAGTTAGGTAAGGTAAACACCCCAATTATGGAAGATTTAATTTTTATAAAGTGGTTTTAGTGAAATTAATTTTTTTTTTTTGCCTTTTTGTTATAATTTGTAGCAGTACGCTTGAAAGTTGATTGAAACACATTGGTGTTAGCGAAGACATCTAGCACAGTATAATGTACAAGGCGGTGGTTGAAGTGACAAAATGTTAGAGATTGATCTCGTATAGTTTTCGCCAAACTTCTGGGCCGCTCGCACGGATCGATGCTATTTTTGTATATGATAGCCAACTTCGGGTGACCAAGAAGTTTGGCGAGAACAACATTTTCGATAGCGCTTGACAATATCATACACACATTTTGACATTATTATGACACTTTCGTTAATACTATAGGCGGTTGACATTCTATTAACTTAATAGAACCATTTAATAAGAGTTGAAGTTGAAGTTGAACTTAATAGAATGTCAACCGCCTATAGTCTCTGTAAAGAACGGGAGAAAACGTTAAAAATTGGAGGAAAAAAATCGATAGAAACTAGAAACCAGCCGGGCGAGCACGGCCTACTGTGATAGACTTGAGTCACGGTTTTTGCAACCAAACTGTGAGTGTGACAGAGCCCTCGGCTGGCAGAGCTTAAGGCGGTTATCACACTGCCACGCATCACGCTGCGTGTTGCGTGAAAACGCACCTACGCGCGTGCTTGCGTCTCCGTTTGTATAGAAAAAACTCACGCAAGTACGCGCGTAGGTGCGTTAAGGTGCGTTTTCACGCAACATGCAGCGTGATGCGGTGCAGTGTGCGAATCGCCTTAGTCTCAGTCTCTCTCACACATAGGAGGGCTATGTCCCAGCAGAGGGAAAATTATAGGGTGATCCTTATGGGCCATCGGCTTGTTCGTCATACTACAACATAATAATCAGAGTTTGTCTTTTCACGGACTTCATTTAGTGCAATTATACCCGCCTGTGTCACTGTTCCACTGACGGCCAATGACTTTTGACTATTCCTGCCGTCTCTAAAGACTGCAATAATCACCACACTTCCATGATGCGACGTACGCGCGCTTCCTTTCATTATGACCACTCCACATTATTTTCAATTTCAGTAAAAAAAAGTTATTTGCAATGTTTAGTAGGTTACCTATTAATTCCGCATTTAACGCTGTCGTGAAGACAGATTTTTGAACATGAATCAATGAATGCAAGCAAAGCACGCGTGAGCCAATCTTTGAAATTACGCAATTGGGGTGCTGCTCAAGGTGTAATAACAATTTCAGACTAATCTCACGACCTCACGCATGAAAGGCGACATCTTGACCACTGGGTCACCACGAAATCCCAACTCTATGAAATCAAGTAAGTATTGCTGTTTCACACCCACATTGTCTTTTAAAGTCAAAGGAACGTCCTGCCATAAAAGGTAAAAGCTTGCAAAACGGTTCTTCGAGTTAAAATCTAAAGGTATGGAGAAGAAATAAAACACAAAAACATGTGCAAGTTATTCGAGTATAATAATAACAACAATAACATTTACTTGACATTAGCTCTCCAAATTAACCATTACTTTTATACTTTAGATGCACATGTACAATGTTATAAAAATTAGGCGCAATATCATCGAAAACGGCTTAGCCTAGTTTCTTAACGAAAATATGAGTAAAACAGATTTGTACTATTTTTAATTATTTCGGTCATACTGCGCATAATTATGTTTTATTTTTTTTTGTAAAAATTGTACTCTTCATAATTATTTTCATGTAAATGAGTTGTAGGTACATATAGGTACTCAATTATTTTTATTTCATTAACAAATTAATAGTAGGTATCTCAGAAAGATAATAAAACAAACCTTTTTTTTAATATTTTTACTTAATGATCTCAGATCCAAAGAAAAACTATATAAAGTTTAAAAAAATGCAACTGTCATGAAAGTACACGAATAAATGAAAAAAATGTTTGATAATCGAAGATTTTTTTATAAAATACCAGTATTTTTTCGATTACAATTCACACCGATTATTCCTACATTCATCATGCGTGCTTGTTAATTTTATTTTATTCTATCTCTTGACGTGCCCTAATCTATATTAGTTTTTATACTTCATAAAAGATGGCTTCATCTCTGCGACAGCTGTCAGTATCAATACAGTAACAATAGCGCTTGACAGGCTAACATTATCGTAACAATAACGTATACGTCAGTTTGACATATGTCACAGAGATCAAGCTATCATATAAGAAGTATAGTGCAAAATTTAGCAAACCATAGCACAAAAGCATATGCAATACGAACTAAAACTACCCACCAAGTAAAACATTTAGCCTAAGATATATGAATAACCTATTATATTACCCGTATTTAGTTAATACAATTTTATTATATATTACTACCAATCACATAAGTGCTAAAAAGTGGCAATGTGCTTCCTCTCTTTCACACTTTGATTTGCACCAATCAAGTCTTAGCTCTGCTTAAGGTTATGAACACAGTGGCTTAGGATGGCTACACGCTTGCGACTAATAAGCAGATAAACATTTTTTTTTTTGACAATATTCGATAACTGACAAAAAAGGGATTATAGAAGAGTCACTATAAACCTTATTTAGTAAAAGTATTAACTTTCGAAACGACTTCAGCTAAACTCCCATCTATTCTGACAGACAACAACGTCATACATGATCCAGTTATGCCCATTGAGATAGGAAAAACATTGAGGCGCCGCGATGTTCTATACATACATTAGCTTAGCATTACAAATATGATTGAAATACGATACAGAATGTACAACATCGTGTTGTTTCAATCTTTCCAATGTAGTAATCGTATTTGATAAGAGACAATAATATTTCAGTTGTTGATCATAATGGCAACATTTAGTTGTGACTTTGTGATAGTTGTAGGTAAGTGCCATATCCGCCATATTGCCGCCGTGACGTTTTTTGTGCTTGTGTTCGTGGTAGGCCTGCTGACAAATGGTAGTTTACTTATTGTATTATTGATATTTGTGAGTGTGTGTGTGTGTTCCTTGATTCATACAGCCATAGCATCGGCAGCTATTTTAAGGTTTATGTAGGCAACTTTATTTTGTAGGTATTTCCAGTCCATACTATTTAATATTTCCATGGTTATGCCTTATCAGCAGCAGCAGAAATAAAAAAATCTGTCTGACGTATTTGTCGCAAAGTCGCAAGTGTGTATCGCCCATTTCTTTTAATCCATTTTATGGGTTTTTATTAATATTTAATGTAACAGTAGGTATATGCAGGTACATAGGTATTTAACTAATCTATACTAAGCTATACTAAACAGTGATACATGGCCGGTCTCAAACACTTAATATCTGAATCGGAAAATACATGAAGTTAATTGTTTTTTGCAAAATTTATTACAATTTATGTGTTAAACCTGTTGCCAAACGGAGGTAATAAGGTTCTTCAGTCTTAATACTCTAATACGTTAATTATACTTAACCTAAAAATTTATTGGAAATGTCCACTAGACAGGATGTTTTTCCTGAAATAATAAAGGTTCAAGATTGTAGCCGACTGCAAACAGCAGGCGGGCGAGCACGGCCTACTGTGACAGGCTTGAGTCACTCCTTTTTATATATCACAAAGGCCGTGCTCGCCCGGCAGACACGATTCCGAAGCCTGCAGACGGCAGCGCCGTATTCCCCTTGGTTCTGAGTGTTCCGTGAGGCAAGATGTCTGTCTACACTCACTCACTACTGGTCACTACTGCAGCCGTATAGCGTAAGTGAATACTAAGCTACTGCTACTAGCGTAAGTGAAGAGTTTGACCGCTATCCAATCGACCGTTGAGTTGCCGTATTCACTTACGCTATAATGCTGCTGATCGCGTCAGTCAGTCGTCTGCAATCTTGCGACGTGTAGTCAGGCGCCGTGTCGCTAGTTGCGGAAGATATTTCATAGAAATACATAGAAACCATTAGTGTCTCAGCGATACGTCGTCTGTTGTTGCTATCTGCAGTCGGCTACGAACTCGTACCTTTTTACATTGTGAAATTCATTATTGATTTACATAAGTATACATAGTACCTAAAGCAATGAACTGACAATTTTCTTTAAAACCTTACATTGATAAACTAAGTAGGTACTTAAAGTATCGATAAAAAGATTATTTTAGAACACTGTATTTTGGAACATAAAAAAAACTTTTCAAAATGATTTTATAAATTGGACATTTCCATATCGAAGCTAAACATAAAGACTTATTTTTAAGGTTCCGTACCCGAATGGTCCAAGTTCCAAACGGAGCCCTATTGCTGGCACTCACGTGTCCGTCTGTCACACAGATTTTATGGCCAAACGGTTAGAGCTACAGTATTCAAATTTTCACAATATAGGCATCTTGTTGACCCAAAGTCATACAAATTGTCCAAAAATATTTTAAAATGTGGGGCTCCCATAATATAAAGGGGATTACCTACCCCATCGAGTATATCGTTGTTTAGAGCTCGTTGAATAGATAAATACTGTATTTTTGTATTCAAAATATTGGGCAACAAAGGAATGCGAAGCCACTGAAGCCAGATATAAAAAAAAATCTTAATAATTTTTTAACTTTCCAATGATCAATGAACTTGAAATTTGGTGATAATGTTCATTACTACTTATATTTTACTAACAAATACCAATATATTGATAAATCAGATTTTTCTTTGAAATTCCCTCATTTTTCGTATTATAACCAATTTTATTTTGCGGTGAAATGCTTCTGACATTCGGACGACAATTCTAAATTTAGCACGTAACCGTAAACGTGCGAGATCCGATACGTATTTGTTTGGTTTCTTATTTATATAAATCTTTATATAATTCCTTGTTGCAGAATAAACCCTGGTAGCCACTATACGGGAACCTATATTCGGGATGTGCCTCCTCGAAGCGCCGCAACGCCTGCCTGTGCATCACTCCCAGATCTCTGTAATACGGGAAGGATCGGGGCTAGGCTTATGCTTGTTATAAGTTTTAAAGTTAGCAAATAAATACCTTCAGTGTTTACGTGAGAGAGAACTGATTTCAAATTAAAGACTTAATTAATTGAAGAATCAATGACAGAGAGAACTGTCGAATTCCTCAGCTGTTAAATTCTACAAAGTATTTTCAATTCTTCATCATCATCATATCAGCCGAAAGACGTCCACTGCTGGGCATAGGCCTCGCCCGTCGCCACCGTGAAACCGTAGAAACCGTGCCGACGTAACTAGCGTTTTTCGTCTGATTATACTGATTATTTTTTTGTAAATCGATTGCGTTCGGTTCCGTTCCACGGCGATAAATAGATCACCATTTATACTAGATAGGCATCTGTATGCTAGTATTATATTATCTGTGGTAGAAGTATTTTTTACATGTTATGTACTTTATCTACGAGTGTACGAGCACATACCTCAATATCGGTATCATATTCATGAGCGTGTCAAAGAGTTCCTTCGCTACGTGCGCGTGGTACTTCTGAATCGCTATCTCAATTGTCTCAATAACCACTACATGCAGTTGCGGCAGCAATTTGAGATCCCCGAGACCCTCACGTTCTGTGAAAGAAGGGAGGTATTAGTTAAAAATGTAAATGAATAGTAATAATCTTGACCTTACTCCAGAACAACTTGAAAAACTTGAGAGGCTTCAAAATGTTTGTATAAGGTTCATATTCAGTTTGCGAAAATATGATCATGTCTCCGAATGCATCCATGTGCTATTCAGTCCTTCCACCCCTCTTTATCTTAAGAAACGTTTTCAGTTTCTCTGCGATTCCCACTCAAAATTTCTTAGGTCATCGGATAACTTACGACTTCAAATGCCAATGCATTCCACAACTTTTCTGGATAAATCCTTTACTGTCCAGGCTACTCGTCTGTGGAATGCGTTGCCAGACCCAATAAAACGCGCCCAATCGTTGCCTGTCTTCAAAAGACTCGTGAGGGAGCATTACCTGTTGCTGTGATTATGAATTGATTGTCATCATTTTATTCATTGCCTTTATATTTTAGTATTTATGTATTTATGTACATATTACATGGCTTACGTATGTATCTGCAAATCTTTTATAATACATTTTTTTTTTTGGCTGTGGTATTGTCACACCATTTACAGCCCCACTTCGTGTCCAGCAATTATTGTCCATGCCTGGTTGCCTGGAAGAGATCGCGGAATGCGATAAAGACCGTGTATATTCTTCTAGGGCGGCCCTTCCCGACGGCAAATTAAGTATAGGAATATTTTTCCTGCTTATTGTGGGAATTTTCGAAGTTACAGTACTCCCCAATCTTCTTGGCCGCTCTGAAGTTGGCTACAATGGCTGCGCAGTAGAAAATCTCATGGTAGGTACAAACGTACGTACAAGCTCCATAAACTTGCTCAATCTCGAGTAAGTACGAACGTGTGTACCATGCAAGTCTCAAGAAAAATGCTTGAAGGGAACCAAAATGTTCGATTCGAACAAGATTCAAACGTCCATAATTCTTGCTCGATGTTCGAAGCAAACATTTGTTTGACGTGTAGCCGAGACGTCGAGCATGTTTGTCATGATTGATATTTTTGTGAAGAGGGTGTGGTGTACAGCTAATATGTCGGACTTTCGTTCATTTTTTCGGGCTTTTCTGGAACAATTTATAAGTATGTTTGGGGAGGAAGAGTGCTTGTGGAAAACTACGTTAAAAATAAACGCAGCTTATGAATGTTTGATGCCCACCAAACACAACAACGAATCGTCCATTGCTCGAAGAGTTTCAAAGGACACTAAACATGTTCTTCGAGCAAGCTTTTTACGTGTAGACGCAAGGTGGAACATTTATGGAGAACAGCTTTGTTTGATGAGACTTGCTCGATGAGCGGTGGGTACACACGTGCGTACATGCTCATCGAGCAAGTCTCATCATACAAAAACACCAGTGTGCGCCATGCCTTGTGCATCGGCAAGCCATCTTCAGAGCGGCAAAGAAAATTTGGGAGTACTGATCTAGGTGCATTTTATTAATGTCGTCAAAAAATAAAGTATCAAGTCGACTTAGAACTACAGGCTAGTCAATTTAAATACTATTTTAAATTTTAATTGAAATTTCGTCTATAATATTATGCAGCTTATTTACAAAATCTTACCTCGAGTTTCCCAGCTCAAAATTATCGCAGATTTTTTATTTTTTTGCTGTGATTAGTTGAATTAATTTTCAACAGCCAATCAGACAGCAGAAAACGCGTGCTTGAGAATTTGTCACATTAATTCTGCCATGAATACACATTGTCGTAGTAGATACATACATAAAAAAATACACATAGTTGTACATACCTGGCCACGACAGCACAAGGCACTGGTAGAGCGCATTCTCCAGGTCCGTCAGTTCAAGTGCCGCGATCGTCTTCGCCGCCTCTAATGTACCGGCCACTAGCTCCAAGTCAGCGGGATGACTTGAAATAAATAAATTATTTTTATTATAAGGTGTAATTTGTTAATGTTTTGAAATATGACGATAATTGGTGAAAATGTCAGCATAGCAAGTCAAGCCAACTGGGTGCTTTCATCGAAAACTATGCCTGATCCCTAGACATAACAAAACAATGTATGGTGGAATTGTTTCTCTTTTATAAATCTACAAAAAAGTTCGCGATGGCATATTTCTATCTTTTAAGGATAGCTTACTATACCCATTCTAACTTTTCGAGCGCGATGACGGGACTATAGGAGGCATATTAATATTATTGTAACAAGATAGGCCAACGCCATCTAGTGACGAGAGGAAGAACTAGTAGTGACTAGTAGCGCCATCTAGTATCGATTAGCGGAACTAATCTTCTCGAAAGCTCGTGTCGAATGGAATACACGTAATATTTACTATGAAGAAAATTCCAGAATGTTCGGCTCGAACTTTTCGTCGCTTCGGGAACAATGAGTTCGGAAGTCGATTTTCTGGAAGATTCTCGAAGTATCTAGAACAGTATGGAACGTTCTAGAAATATCTTCCGTGCTATATAAAGAGCGGTCGGATTTGTCGTGAGTCAGTTTCGATTTGGAACTATTTGGAAGCGATACAGAGCGATCAGAAAAGGAAAATAGTGCGAAGTAATAGAAGTGCTTTTGTAATAAAGTGTGATTAATTGAAGTCTGCTGTTTATGTAATTTATCCCTGAACCCCAGCTCGTAACATTATTATGCTCTACAGGCGTGCGAAGCCGGAGCGGGTCGCTAAGTCACTGATAAATTCTGAAATTAAACGTAACTCACCAGCCTTGGTTTTGTCCGATTAGGCTCATAGGCATAACCACTTTTCCATAGAGTATCTCGTCTTTTTCCAAATTAATCTTCCGCGCCATTCCGATGATGATCAGGTCGTACAAACCTAGTGAGAGAAAGAATTCGGTTATATAGATTACCAGCTTCTGCCCTCGTCTTTGCCCGCGTAAAAAAGTGTTTTATCATCCTAAAGGAACACCCTACTATCGGGATAAAAACTATCTTATGTCCTTCCCAGAGTCTCAAACTATCTCTATATCAATTTAAAAAAATTAAATTTCAAGAAAAAAGCTACATCCTTATTTTAATGTTGCTTAAAAATTAGGGTATTTTCATAAAAATAGCATGTTATATTAAGTTTGCCCTAGTCGATCATTTTTCCATACAAATTGAGTCTGGCGATTACTCCACTGTTTGACGATGTAGTACGTGCAAAATAAAAAAAAAATACATCAATTTCTCTCATCATTATCTAGCCCTGTATGGAAACAAAAAAGTAAATATATATTTGAAAGTTATGAGCATCAAAAGTTCCATATTTCAACACTAATTTTAACGCATCTTTGGGCGCAAATAAATACCAAAACAAGAAGGTAAATTGGAAAACAGTCACCATACAGGAATAGATCAGTAGTTCAACAATGCAAATAATTTTATTTTGAACAGATACATTTAGTCGTTTTTTCATGATATCCATATTCCCAAAGGTCTGTTTATAAAATTTCGCGCGCTCGTTTTCGCCCTAAATCATCATCGAATAGTGTGTATTCGTACGCGAACTGGCTTCTTACTGCTCATCACAGCATCTATCTCTTTCGCACGTGTGTGTCGGATGAGATAGCATGCATTTTAACCCAGCGCTGTGCCCGCGCACAAAATAGTTCGTGCAATCGACTAGGGCAACCTTAAGTTGCGAACTTTTCAAATGCTCCTCGTATATTGTAGGATTGTAACATTTGTAATCTTATTGTAACGTTTATTAAACAGGGCCCAAAAATGTTTAACATAATTCGTCTAAACTAGATTTTTCACTCGTTTTTTTTCGGCGACAGATATTTTTCCAAACTCGTTAAATTAAAACATAAGTTCAGTCTTAGAAGTTTTTTTAATACTTTACCCTGAAACTACCTGCTTTTAATACTAATCTTTACTATTATAATCAATACCTAACTAAATATCATAAATCTGTAGAAAATTCGTTTTTGTACATCGAAAATATTTCTAAAATACCGGCCAAGTGCGAATCAGACTTGCACACAAAGGGTTCCCGTACCATTATCGCAAAAAACGGCAAAAAAAAACACGTTTGTTGTATGGGAGCCCGACTTTAGTATTTATTTTGTTCTGTTTTTAATATTTGTTGTTATAACAGCAACAGAAAAACATCATCTGTGAAATTTTCAACTACCTAGCTATCAAGGTTCATGAGATACAGCTTGGTGACAGAAGGACAGACGAGTCTTAGTAATAGGGTCCCGTTTTTAAACTTTGGATACGGATCCCTATAGAACTAAATTAAATGAAAAATAAGGTATTGTTTTAATATTCAAAGTTTCATAAAACATGCAAAATTCCACTCTTCTCTCAAGAACAACGTTTCCACAAGGTTTTACTTATTCTTTTAATTACGCATTTCCTCATTCGAGAAGCCAAGCTCTCGATCAAACACCGTACACTTTCTTAGGAAATTCTCTCCCAGCGTGTTTTTAGAAAAGAAAGAAAAAGTATTTATTTGCCATGAAACGACTTACAAGCATTACAAGTAAATTATTATAGACATTATACACAGACACACACGTGAGTGACAGCAATAGAGCTCCGTTTGGAACTTTCGGGTACGGAACCCTAAAAATGCCGCTATAATAAAAAATACTAAAAACAAAATAAAAAAAAATATTTAAGTAGTATATTTTTATTGATATTTAATATTTTGCGATGTCGGTACGGAATCCTTCGTGCGCGAGTCCGACTCGCACTTGGCCGGTTTTTTTTTTAAACTAAATGATTGAAAATTATATTCTGTCTAAAACTAACTAATTAAAAACATTTGGATAGTATCGAATAAATTTTCAAATTTCAGGTTATATATTTATATTTATTTTATAGTATTTTTTTTCATTATTATTGATAGGCTCGCGCTTGACCACTATCTCACCTGATGGTAAGCGATGATGTGGTCGACGGTGTAGCACGTTTACCTAGAAGAAACCTATTCACTCTTGACTTAAAGACTCCCAGGTTGTAGCTATCAGGAAATATAGACTCTGGCAGGACCTATATTTTATCCGTTGTTTTGGTGAGATGACCTTCTAATATAATTTGAGGAAATCAACAGAAATCGATGACGATTGATTCATGGATACTCACAAGCCGGTATGACCCGCTTATGTTCCGGAGCGTGATAGTAATCGCCGAAGCCTGGTATTTGACGGCAGAAATCATAAGTCCCGTAAATCATTTCACTCATTTCATACGCACAATTCTCCCACAGTTGTACGTACGACATTGAACTATACATTTGAAGCCTGTAAAAGAAAAATGGGGTTAATAATCATTTTTTTTAGTCCAGTATAATGCACAGTTCCTGGGGAAAAAGGCCACGGAGGCAAAGCTGGTAGGTATATCATCAATATATATAATAAATCTGTAGAAAAGTCGTTTTTGTACATCGAAAATACAAAAAAAAAATCGGTTGTCTGTAAAGTCGGTTTACTGACGATAGTTGAACGTGACAACGTCATAAGAAATTCACTTTTCACTGCACTTCATACTTGACGAAAACATGTAAATGTATTATTGTGTAGCAGCTGTCCACGCGGACGCATATCGCTCACTCAAGTAGGAGAGAGACAGATGTCGAACGCTGCCGAACGCGGAGGCCGATTGCGCCTCTTTGTCGCTCGTTCCGCGCTCTCGCTTGCGCTTCAAGCCTTAAATGGAACGCCTCAGAGCGAGGTCAGCGAGGTAACGCCGCATGAGTCATGTTTTTTCGTGCGTGCAGCCGGCTCCATCGAATTATAAGACGTTGTCACGTCAAAAATAGCCAGGGTCTTATAGCATAACCAACAGAACCCATTCCCAGCATTATTGGATTTTTTGTCTGTTTAGTTGTGCACGCATAACGGAAAATATACAAAACCAATATAAATAACTTTTATACAAAAGATTTTGTGTAACTTAAAGTATTACTTAGTTTTTGTTTCATCGCAATCGGTTCACTCTATCAAAAGTTAGATGAATTTAAAGTGTTCGAGAAGTAAAATTCAAACACACGCAATTCAGATACTCGGACAGTTGAAGTCCATATTGCATAGATGCCGTTGTGCATGTTACATCATTTTATGAATGGCGGTGTTAAGATTTTCCGCGGAAGAAAGATCCTAGAAAAAAATTGGTAAGTAGGTGCTGTAGGTACAGGTAGCAAGGTAAGTACTAAAGCGGTTATTACACTAACCAATTTATTGGATTCCTTAATAGGAACGGAATATGTAATCGTAGTTAGGAACAGATTGCATCCGATTTAGTGTAGAGTGAGCATAAATACATAAACTCACGCCTTTTGCCCATGGGTAAGGCAGAAACTATAGAACGCCTCCTGCTACGATCCTTACATAAATTGGATAGTGAAGTAGCAGTTTTAGTAGGGTAGACAAGTAGGTCTAGGTAAGTAGGGTACCCCCCCCCGGTGGGTTCCCGCATTGTCGAGGCGGGGGGGCTCAGTAACCGTGGCTTGGACAACCACGGTGAAGCGAAGAGGAACCCGAGGAGGGGCCGCTCGTCAGGGCTTTTGCCGACAAGCCGACGACGTAGCGGCCAATAAGTAGGTTGCGGTGGCGTATGGGCGCCATCGCAACTGAGGCGGGCCGCGATGTGGTACAGTAGGCATCGTGGCTGAGGGTTGCAGGCCGCGGCAGAAGAGGAGTGCCGGTATTACGGAGCGCCGCTCGCCCTACCCACCGCGGCCTGCGCGGGGTCGCCACCGTCTGATGGCGGATGCGGTGGGGCCGCAGGGGAGGAGGAGTGTCGGTATAGCGTTGGCCGCTCTCCCTATCTCCTGCGGCCGAAAAGTGGTAGGTGGCGGGGCCACTGTCCTGACCCGTCACAGGGGGACCAAGGGTGCCATACACGGGGTCGTCTGGCGCCCATGTGCTGGTTTGGTCCCTGAGGTGGTCACGGCGTACAGTGTGTTCTGGTGCGCCGGTGATGGGGGATAAACCCCAGAGGAGGGTCCGGAGACGGACAGCCGCGGCGGGTCCGCGGTAGTATGCTAACGCGTTCCCGTGTTCCTGCCATAAGCGGCACAGGAGGACACCGTGGAGTTTTAGTGGGTTAGAGTCCCACATAACTGCGCTATCTCCCCGTGGTAGCGCAGTATGCATGAGCATTTATCAACGATAAAAAAAAAAAAAAAAAAAGGTAAGTAGGGTACGGTAGGCACTGTGGGCAGTTGACGGGTGCGAAGCAGCGGGTACAGCTGGTAACATAATATAAGTACCTAACATCCTAACCTTTCACGATGCAGGCTGAGGTCGGCTACCATACCAACTGAATGCAGCTGAAGCAGTATTTACCTTGGAGTGATAGCCTACCTGACCTCTACGTATATGTACAGTTACCGATAACTTAGGTGTCTAGGTGATACATTAGGATAAGACCACGAATGTAAACCCTGAAGGTAGGAGACACCATCATTTCGCCAAGCTTAGTAGCTTAGCTTAGTTGAGCGAATTGATATCAATCAGGCATAAATCCAGCCTCGGAGCTACTTAGGAATCCATGCAATTAACCCGACCTGGGCTTCGAAACCAGCACCTCACGAGGCTCCCGCAGACTAGCTCCAACATATTATTTAAAATATTTCCAAAGTTATATAAGCCAGGAAGTGATTGAAAAATGGATTGCTGTTTGCTGGACACAGAAAGCAATGTAGTATAAACCTTGTTACAGTAATAATAAAAACAGTATCGCAGTAAACTTACGCGGAGGGATCCTGTGGCGCATTCAACATTTCACGAATTTCTTCCGGCGTGTTTTCGACACACTGCCTGTATGCTTTAATCACGCGGTTCGTGAAATGTTCGTACTTCAATTCAGTTAGCGTAGCTGGAAGAAGAAGAGGTTTAGCAACTCGCCGATAGATGGCAGTGTATTCAATTTTGAGCAAAAAGTTTTTCACACGGAAATGAAATAAACAAAAATTCTCATAGATTATTACTGTAAATGGATGATGGAACATCAGAATAATAAACAAACATCACGCGAGTATTCCATGAAGGGTTAGGCACAAGTGTACCTATATTTTGTTCCAGGGGCGTATCCAGATTTTATTAAGGGGTGGGGCAAAAGTAAGGAAACTCGAAAAAATTTAGAACACCGTAACCTTGACCCAGGGTTGTAAAAATGACCTAGAGCCCCTAGAAACTATATGCAGAAATCAAAAGAATGTCAAATAAATGGGTGATCTTAAAGTGCTCGAAAATTTTAGCGCCCTTCTGACAATTTTTTCTCTTGAACAGTTTTTTTTGTATCGAGGTAAGATGCATGGTGGGAAGTCTGGCTGTCCCACCTGCCCCACCCTGGGCACGCCCATGTCTAGTACACAAGTTGCGCCAGTTGTTAATACAGGGCGAGCTGATCGCCATTATCCAATAAAGTGGTGGAATGCATTGACATTGGCATCAGGGTCGGACTGTTCCCATGGAGTACCGGGACTTTCCACGGTGGGCCGGTCCGGGCCACAGCCAGACCAGCCCGCGGAGCGGCCCGGAACCGGACTCCAGCTCCATTTTCCCTTCATTTTTGCATAGAGACAAACCGTGATTGGGGATATAGCGCTAGGCCGCATTGCGGTTAACCACTCGCAGTTTTGAGTCGCGTATTTAGTGATGTTCCTATAACAATATAAGTGACCGCACTGGCTCTATATTTCAGCGACTGATTTTAAAACAACAGCTAGCTACAAAATGTGCGCGGTCAGGTTGTGGCCCGGGCCGGTCCACCTGGTGGACCGGACTGGTCCAGGCCATAGCCTGACCGGCCCGCGGATCGTCCTGTTTCGCCCGATCGTCTTCGTTGAGAGTGTTTTTAAATAATTTTATTTTTTATTTGTTATTGGGTCGCGCTTGACCACTAACAATCTCACCTGACGGAAAGCAATGATATGGCCGTGGCCGACGATAAAGCACGCTTGCCTAGAAGTGACTTATTCACTCTTGACTTAAACACCTCTAGGTTACGCACAATGAAAGTATTTCCAAAACGCTTTGTGCGTATGGGTGGGATGTCCACCATGTACTGATGGTGTATTGCCGTACGTCTCGTTGTTCAAAGATGGAAAGAGCTAGGCGGAATCAAATTTTGAAGCAGGGACCGAAACCGGTACGACCAATACCGGTATTTTTCGGTTAGTTATAGGTATTTTAAAAGATTACCTTAATTTTTAAATATTGAATACAACCTTTATTATTACCGGTTACCGAAATAAAAATTATCTATATCTTATACGTGCCGTCCGTCGGTATTAGACAAACTGTCAAAGGGCGCGCATCGCCTGTGTGTGTATCAAAGAGTCGAGACAACCCACGCGCGCCTGCGAACGCCGATTAAAACGTTAACTTAAATAAAGGTAACATGTTTCTTCTTCTTGGGTTACCCAGATAGCGGTTACCTTAATCGTATAGGTAACCAAAATTCCTCGATACCTGTACCGTAATTTATAAAGGTTTTCGGTCCCTGTTTTGAAATTCCATCGCACACTCCCCGAAATGTAACCGACAAAAACTTACAGCTTGGCAATTCGGCGCCGATGATAATGGCTCTGGAGCCTTGAATCTACTAGAGCATCGTCGCTGATGAGTCTCTTGGCCCGTCTGCCAATCGACCTAAGTGTATATCAAACTGGTATTTAGCAGATTTGTCCCAGAGGTGAGAGCTGTACTCCATGCTCTATATAAGTAAGCAGCTTGTCTTACGTAAAGTACCGTCTCACCTTTGCGGGGACCGCCAACTTTTTAGCAGCCAGCTGAGCCTTTGCCTCAAAGAAAGGACCAAAGTTAAGGGTTGATGTCAACGTAACACCAAGAAGCTCTAGATGGTCCGTTATCGGCACGGTTACATCTCGGAAAGATGGAGCCGGGTGGAATTGGCTCTTTTTAGCGGGAAAAAGACACACCTGGGTGCTAAGACCCAGGCGTGCAAAATGGCATTGAAACTGACCAGATTGGACTCGCCCCATTCGGAGACTGAAGGACAGGTTTAAGCGCTCAACCATGCCCTCACGTAGAGCAACAGTAGCCCGTGCGCTGGACACGTATCTCTCAGCAACAGTGCTGTCGTCTGCATACCCAAAGGTTCCGGGCTTAAGCAGATCATTTATGTACACCAAGAACAATGGTGCCGAGAGCACCGATCTCTGAGGGACTCCGGCGAGAATATCTAACCAACCGGACGAACAGCCATCGGTAACCACTCGGTTGGACCGATACCTCAGAACTCTGCAATACAAACAGACAGACCACTGGGCAGACCGAAGGAAGGCTTACCAATAAGGCTTTCGGCCTAGACCTTGTCGAAAGCCTTCGAGATGTCAAGGGAAGGTCTCCAGTTGTGAATGGCATACGCTAGAAGAAGGATGTCGTTGGCTTCTAGGTATTTATTTATAATATACTTTATTGTACACCATTTAAATAATTACAGGACAAAACATTATAAAGATCAGTGTACAATGGGCGGTCTTATCGCACAGGGCAATCTCTTACATAGGATAGATGTTACGGAGATGGGTCTGTAGTTGGCCGGGTCAGCTCGACTACCCTTCTTGGGCACGGGCTGTACGTTAGTTTGCTTCCAAGCCTTCGGCAGTCTCTAACGAAAGGCGATATAGACGTGTCAAGATCTGAGACAATTCAGACGCACAAGTTTTAAGTACAATTTCTGGTATCCCGTCGGGGCTACAAGCTTAGTTCATGTCAAGGTTACGCAGCAGCAGCAGTGCTTTTGACAGATGGCGAATGTCCAACATACTCGTTTCGCATCCATCCGCCACGAGAAGGCCGCGCATCACTAGGATTCAGACGCAGAGATTCCGTAAAAAGAGAGGTAAACAAATTTGCCTTCTCCTCAGCGGAGCGGAGTGGGCTAGCGCCCCATCGGATTGCAGCAGTACTGGTAGTGAGGGGTGGCGAAAGCAGAGTGGGGCAAAAATTAATTGTAAAAACAAGTTACAATTAACAATTAAATTGCCAAATTTAGTTGCAACTAACTACTAAAATAATTAATTGTAATTGTAACATAACGCAATTAATTAATTGTGCTTGTAAAACTTTACAATTTCAATAAAATTAATGGTGTTTGTAAAATTTTGCAATTACTATTGATTAATTGTTTGATGCACGTTTCCAGTTATAATTAACAATTAATAAATGTCAGTAACTGAAAAACATAATGCATACAAGAGCATTCTTTTATTCTCAAAGGTATGTAAAGCCAGTATATTACGTAAAAGTGTAGCACAGATATGTACCTTACTAGAATAACTCAGGACTGCATTTATCAAATACATAGTTAAATTAATTGTTTAAAATAATTAATTTAATTGCGAATAAAATTTTAATTGTAATTAAATTAATTGTAAACCACAATTAACAGATTGAATTGCATTCCACAATTAAAAAATAATAGAATTAATTTAATTGCAATTAACTTAGTTAGAATAAAAAAAAAATTGTTTGCTACTACAATTAAAAAACTAATTCAATTGTGCCCAACACTGGGCGGAAGTTCGATTCGACCGACTTAGCTAGGGATCAAAACGCTTTGCTACCTGCTTGGTACGACGCCCGTTCTGCTATTATGGTCAAACCGAGCCCTACGCAACACGTTTTTGCAAGACTCACGTCATTTGCCTTGCGCATTCGAACGTCGACCTATGCTAGGTACGCCTTGCATTTAACCGCATCAGGACATTAGGTAAAGTAAGTCAATGTTATCATTTGATTTCATGGAGGAGCTCGTGGCTCAATCATAACAGAAACACGGGTCGATCTTCGTGGTTAAGCAAAGCAGTGCTTGCAAAGTTGGTTCCGTGGATGGGTATCTTTAACTGGAGAGATTCTTCCGTGCCTCAGAAAACACGTTAAACCTTGGTGTTTGACAGTCGTTACGAATAGTCAGAAGCTAGGAAACCTGACACCAGTCTTGCTAAAGGGGTATGGTTTTTTTCAGTTACCTACTGGGTTGTGGAGTTCAGAAAAGGATTCGTTTCATGTAAAATAGTTGTACTGGTACTGAGGTGCTTCAATTTAGACTGGAGGCCGACTCCAACATTAGCTGGGAAAAACGCTAGGCAGATTTGAATTCATGTCAATAAAGTGTGTAGGTAGGTACTCGCAAGTGTGTAATAGTTTAATTCAATTTAACTCAAACATAGCCTCTGATAATTACAGTCACCCCTATTTTTTTTGCCTTTGCCTAGTGTGGGCCGCATTAAAAAAAAAGTCCCGGTAGTTTTTTGGATCCCAGTCCGACGCTGATTGGCATTTCAAGTCGCAAGTTATCGGATGACCTACGTGATTTCGTGTGGGAATCGCATATAAATTGAAAACGATCCTTGAGGTAAAGAGGGGTGGAAGGAGTAAAGAGAAAATTATACAAAACAGAAAAAATATATGCATTCCGGCGAAGGCAAACAGGGATGTTGTTTGTTTTCTCCGTCTGATAGATTAATAAAAAATATTGGACACCAATTTTTTCATTCGACACGTAAACATAAAGTGACGACGATACAGTGCGTTGAAATATCGTGTGACGTCACGCCTTGCTAAACTTTATACTGACATAGTGACGTCACAGGCCCCCACTTCTGAACTTTGATGCGCTTTATCTTTGTCAATTTTGATTGATTTGATAAAACTAAAAATACGTGTGTGTGTATTTGACTAAATAGAATGATTTTTATACCCAGGTAACATTCCTTTTGGCAACCATTTGAGCTCCACACGGAAATCGGAAACATGGTCATATTTGCGCAAACTGAATTTGAACCTTATACAAATATTTTGAAGCCGCTCAAGTTTATCGAATTGTTCTTGAGTAAGGTCAAGATAGCTGGCATCAGTACAATCAAGGATGGAGAAGAATCGAGCACGAATCACAAGTACGCAAAACATTACTCGAGAGTCCTGATTTTTATGTATGATTTAGAGAAAAACTACATACATACATAAACTCGCACCTTTTTCGCCTTTGGGCGCATTATGTCCAATTCGCAAAATGTCCAGTGGGCTCAAAATGTCCAATTGTCACAACGTCTAAATCTTTCGCAATTGGCCAATTAGCAAATGCTCCAGTTCGCCAATTGACGAATTGAAATTTCAGTCGTTAATTAGGTATAGATATCCTGGTATTTTAATTCGCAATCTCTTTAAAAAACCGAGATTATTGTATTTTAAAACCGCATCATGTATGATAAACCGCTTTTGTTGATTCCATTTTTAGGGTTCCGTAAAACGTGACCCTATTACGAAGACTCCACGGTCCGTCAGTATCTCATGAACCGTGATAGTTAGACAAATTAAATTTTCACAGATGATGTATTTTTGTTGCCGCTATAACAACAAATACTAAAAATAGACTAAAATAAATATTTAAGTGGGGCTCCCATACAAGAAATGTGATTTGTTTGCCGTTTTTTTGCGATAATGGTGCGGAACCCTTCGTGCGCGAGTCCAACTCGCACTTGGCCGTTTTTATAAAAATACTTATGACTTCCTACCTACTTTACTACGTAACGTGAATTTAAGTTCCTAATTAATAGCGATATTATGATTTATCAGCCCAACTTGTTCATACAGATTTGTGATTTTTTTTTCTAATAAAAGTTTTATAATGAATTAGATTAATATGCATTTTTACTTCGAGCCGAATCTCATGCAATCTCACATGGGGGTCAAAAAACGCCTCTCGTAGCGTTATCAAGGACTAATTGCGAACTGGACGAATTGCGAATTAGACCAATTGCGAATTGGACCAACAGTTGGAACTTAGAATAATAACGTATTCTAAGAGTTGGACACTTTGCGAATTGGACATAAAGCGCCCAAAGGGTTTCTTCCCATGGCGAAACTACGTGATTTTGTTTTATTTACATTTGTACTATCTAGTCATACATGTAGGACATAATATTAAATTTTATAAATATGTAACATCAAGTAAATGTAACAGTTGCACGCCAAGTCGCCACCTCGATTGGGGCCCTACGGCCGGCCCTTTGCACAATGGTGAAATCTGACACAGTTTCATTAATCGGGTCAAGGACGGCTATAGAATGGTGAGCAGTATTTACAAATAAATTAGAGAGTTTATTAAAGTTGGAAAATCAATTATAAATAGATGTTTTTAATGTTAAAACTTTTATAAACTAAAAACACTCTTTTTGGTAAAAACTGGATAATTAACTAGGAAAAAGTAGGTACGTAAATAAATACTTACGCTTAAGTGCATTGTTGAGACTCTCAGTAAAGTCATTCAGGGCAGAAGACATTTTTATATACAATATCACACTTGTTAATAAAAAAATAGGTTTCAATTTTTATTTATTATTTTAACGAGAGTTTAGGTCAGGAACAGACACAGCACAGAGTACATTTTACGACACAGTGTACTCGAGTCGCTTCTCGTTGTTTTCACAATGAGTTGCCCTCCCTTTCTTTCGGCCCTTTCGTCTGTCTCATTGCGTCAACCAAACCAGTGTTGTCAGATTTGTCGAGCCCTTAAGTCACCGAAAATTTCGTCACAAGTAGCCCTATATTTGCCCAATTATAATGTAAAGTAGCTTAAAATCGCCGAATACTGCATTTTTCAGCTGATCGTTTATTTGAATTTAGGTGTGATTACTATTATTATTTTTTATTTCTTTGAGACACTAGGGTCCCGGGCCTTTGAAAGGCGTACCAGGGACCGAAACCAACTCGCAGAGGCCTTTTTAGACATGTAGGATGAAATGTGACACCAAACGGCGATTATCCCTGTATACACTAGTCAGCACCCAAGGACAATCCCCGGCTAGTGCAGGACTATTGCAAAATATGGAGACAAAATACGTTGGGCTATGGACTTGGGAGGTTTCGTGGATCGATTACCTAAAACTATAGAAGGACTATTGGCCCCTGCCTGGCCACTGTTGATCTACACGGTTATAAAAGGGCGGGGGTGACTGACACATTCAATTAATCGGCCCCAAAAGGGTCGCTAGCACTTTAGTGACGAAGCGTCAAGAGGGCAACATATACGGAGGAGCTTGAGGAGTGGAGAGGTATACCACGGCTATCAGGACAATCCTGGCGGTAAAGTTAAGATCCCTACCAGCATCTTACTGGGTTAATTTCCTTCCTCCGAGCACGTTTGCTCTTTCGAATATCCACTCAAGCCAGCAAATTAAGGCAAGAGAGAGGTTGGAGCTGTACCCCGTCAGTGTACACTCCGACCGGCCAATAAAGGCAAGCTGGAGATGAGGGACAAGACCTCTCCCTGGAGATCAGGTCCGTGGGGTCGCCACAACCCACCAGCTCGCCACAAAGCTGAACTGCCGATTATATCAGTATTAAAGTTTTCACAGAATTAAGAGAAGAAGCTGTCCTGCGCTAAATTTGTTGTGAAGCCTACGTTAAAGTGAATTTGGATACCTAATATAATTAAACATACTACAAGCTAATGTCAACTTTATTTCGTTAGATACAAGAATTATTCTCGGTTCCATAAAAATCATTTTTCCATTTCTCTATTTTCCCTATGATTGTGCTGCCGCGATTGAAGTATTCAAAAAATGGTCATTCATTTTTTAATCGCATTCTCAGCGTTCCTCAGTTTATATTTAGACAATGTAATCCTGAAATCAACATTTCTTTTTATCTGTCCTACTTGGTGACACTCGAAAAAATTGGTCGCTACAACACCCTTCCGAAAATAAAATACAGAAATGGCGAAAAGTCGCCCACTCTGGTCACACTAACAATGGCGGTTAGTCGGCCAGGGTCACCATTTATAAACAATACGATTTTGTAGAGTATACAAATAAACTACTATTAATGTAATATTTGAATGGTATTAGTTAATAAAATGATATTTACAGTTACAATTAATTACAATATATTTGTCAAAGAATTATTTGCACTCGTTTTCTTTTACTACATAATTCATGAACCGGAAGCTGACAAGTGAAGTGTCAAAATATGTTATCAAATCTTTAGGAGTTTTTCAAATGACCAAGAATAAAAATTAAAACAACTGCATATTTATGAAAATAATATAAATTGAATTACTGTATGATGTTTATTGAATTTCTGTTTCTGTTCTCGTACGTAGCGTCAGGGCAAAACTTTACAATCTTGTTCGATAGATGGCGTTAGCGTCGAATTAGAAGTCGCTATCGTTTGGTTACACGGCCCAGTACATAAAGCTTGATAAAATAAAGTCTTTATAACTATTCGAGTATCGAGATTATACTCATACATACTTATCAATTTTTGGTTCGAAGGTATTGTAGTTTATGCAATGCACCTTTGTATATCAGTCCGTGATTTTTCGTTAATCTCTGTGGCGCACGAGGCGAGGCGCCGGCCACTCGCCGATATCTTTTATTTTGGTCGTGACGGCCTAATATGGCACTTTGTGTGTAGTAAAAGATACCAGTAAATACATGTGTAAGAGCCAGCTAAATATAACGTGCATTCCTTTTGTGCATTGGATCGCGTTTTTTTCAAAACTCGACATTTCGATTCGAAATAAGTGCTTTTTTTTACTTTTGGGTTTATAGATAAGACACTTTAGAAACTTAATCAAGTAACCTTAGCACTAGACGTCTTCCTATAAAGTCTACGGCGACTGGGGCACAAAAAAAAAAAAAAAAAAAACGACTCGAATTAACCCGAGTTGAAATTCACTTAACTCGAGTTAGCAGAACGATGCTAAGTTAGCATAATTTAGATTAGATACAAATGACTCGAGAATTGGTGAGATGAGGCACAACGCAACACCGAGGGAAATGGAAGGAATGGAAACATGTCAATGTTTCATAATATCATTGTTCCACTGTGAGAGACAGAGACGGAGTTACACAAGACAAAGAGCACTATCCGTTTTGCAGCAGAATGATGAAGCTTTGAAGCGCTATAGTACGGCCCATAGAAATATAAAATACAGGAGAAGTGGCAAGGGGGCGTGTCGGTGTCCGCGCGACGTGGTCTGACTGAGCATGTCACAGGCAAATGGCCGGTCTCCGCTAAACAGTGCGCTTTCGACCGTCATCGTGAAAAATTACAAGAATGCCGTGTTGTTCAGTGGTTTCTTGTAAAAAGCGAAGCCTAAACCAAAACTTCGTAAATCATAGAATCACTTACAATAAGTGAGTACAAGTATTTCACTATATTTGTCTTTAAAATCATGAAAAACAACAAATCGTAAAATATTTCTTGCTTCTACTATGTTATTTTTGTATTGAAATATCACAGCGACTGTACTATTTTTGCATTAAATACATTGCTTCCTAACCATTACCTAAGTTTGTCGCTAAGTGACTGGACAAGCAATGTAAAAATCACAAAATGATACATCATTGAGCGGATGCATCGCGTAGTACGGCCGCTGCTCCTTGCGACGAGTTAGTGATGTGCTTGTGCAGATCCACTAACGTAGGCTATCGATAACAATGTCGATGACGAATGAAATATTGTTATTATATTTTATTTTCAATTTGTCAACCGTTTTCAACCGGTTGGAAAATCGATGCGAAATAATGTGTATTACTTATTTTGATTATTTTACAGTGTAGTAGAGAAATGCGTAACCAACTTTTTGACAAAAAATGCAACCCCAATAATATCAAAGTGTCAAGTGCTGCACAAATACCTCCACTTTACAGGTCAGTGATTAAACACCATAACACTAGCAGGGTTCAACAATACCTCCTGTTTCAATTCAATTCAATTTATTTATTTCAAGTTAAACAGACTCATAACATAATAACAATATTAGCAGCACAAAACAATTAAAATTTGCTACATTAAAAATAAATTAAACATTACGCTATGAAAGCCTAAACCAAAGTAACCGGATTTTTGATTGTTTGAATTTTTTGGTTTACTTAATAATTTATATTTTTAGCTGCATATTTGTTTTAACTATAAAAAATTCTGGACAAACCGTTTTTTTATTTATTTTCAAGTAAACAAAAAAAATTGTACAATAATAAATGGGTGAATCGATAATTTTCCGATTTAGTCAATCACTATCGTGTATGTAAAATAAATTGCTTTTGCATAGCACAACGATAGCGACCGATGTTTTTGTGTGCGTAATTTGTACGGTGATTGGTATATACACGCTGTGCTTGAAGGGATAAGGTTTATAATTTATTGTGTAGTACGTTCTGATTTAAGAAATGCGTGTGTGTGCGCGACTGCGTATCTATTGCTTTTACTGAACTGCATGTGTAGTAGTTGCCGTGTGGTAGGGGCAAACTGGAGACACAGGTTTCCGATATATTTTCGTCTACCGGGCATATCTCCTTGTTTATTATATCTATGGTACGGCCCCAGGATGAAATACAAATAAAATAACACAACTGATAACTGGGTACTTGTATATTAGTTCCATTATAAAATAGCTAATCAACATCACAAGCAATAAATAACAAATTCAACAACACTATTCGCTTGACTCACATTATTTACAATATCATGAGAATTCTTCACATACCATAAACACTCTTTAACTTTTGAATTTTTTTGTCCCGCCAATACCCGGTAAACCAAGGAGGTTTGATACTCATTATAATGTCAAACTTGTGTTTAAACTAAGAATTCCAATTTTTCATCAAAATCTTATTTTTTGCTATTGAAAAACGGCCACATTTTTAAATTTCTGTGTGTTGTTTTTTAGAGGTTGAATTTTGATTTATTAGTTAATTTCTAGGGGGTGAAAGAACTCATGAATATAGACAAATGTTACAAGGAGTCGACATTTATGCTGTT
This sequence comes from Orthosia gracilis, assembly GCA_947562075.1. Lineage (NCBI taxonomy): Eukaryota > Metazoa > Arthropoda > Insecta > Lepidoptera > Noctuidae > Orthosia > Orthosia gracilis. The sequence goes on from OX387276.1 coordinate 5,407,124, forward strand.
CAATACATTTGGAAGACAAATAGGCTTAGCTCGACAAATGTGGAGAACACCAGATTTTTTTGTCAGCGTAAGTCCTATTGTAACTTGTTCATATTCATGTGTCCTTTGAAAACTCTGAAATATTGTCAATAAATGAAAAGTTACCATATTTATCGAAAAATAAATAAAAGCCACGTTTCATGGTGACATTATTCTGGGAAAATATACTAGGTGTTGCCTCATATAGAAATATTTTTTTATTTTCATGAAAAGTAGCCTTTAACAGATGTAACAGTTATTTCATATAATGCGTGCAAAAATTTGTATTATTATTAATTATAAGAATCGTTTATTTTATTATTGTTATTTTTTCTTTCATATGACTAATTTACAAAATATAAAAATTCCATGGATAAAACTATACGCTACATACACTACCAATGCCAAAAATGTTAATTTAGGAATGTCTAGGGTTGAAACAAACATTAAATTACAACAAATAGTTATTCACGAATTGAAGAAAAACTCTAACTTCTTGGGCAATCAATTTAAAACATCCCTAAAGGAGGTAATTTCAAAAATTCACGAATTAAAATGTCATATTTAAACAAAATCTTAAGAATATCATTTCTGTTCTGAGCCTGATTTACCCTGAGTTTCTGATTTGAGAATTTGAAGTAATAAACTCGAACTAGTATCTCAATGACAATTTCTCAACTTCAAATTCCTAAGTCTGAAACTAGGATTTATTTAATAAAATACTTTCATCGAAAATTCTTATTTTGGAAACTTTAAATAAATCAAATGGTGTTTCCATCATGAATATTCTGCAGAAATGACCTTCATACATAAAAGGGTTTATTTTAAGATGCAAAACAGTATTAAATTAAATATTCTTAAATCCAAACTCTTATAGATTTCCTTACGTCATCGAATTTTGACGTAATTTAGTTAGTGACGTCACAAATATTACATAGACAATTGACGTTTGACAACTTTTAGTTTAAATGCAACCATCATCTTTGATTTTGAAACGCAAATTAGTATTTTGACTAGAAAAAAGCATTTTGAGTATACGCTTCTGTAGAAATGAGTCGGTAAATTCGAATTTAGCGGTATTAAATAAAACCTCTGTGGTAATAGTAAAAGCCAAGTATTTCGCGGTCATAAAATGTGCGAGTAGGACACAGGATATCGTTTCATCTCGTTCTCACTTTTTATGACCGCGTCTGCCAAGAACTACACGCCTAAAAGTTTATAATTTGAGACCAATTTATTTTCTTACTTTCAATGAAGCTGTCCACAAATTTTTATCTTTATACCCAAACCCAAACTTACCGCGAAAAGGAAATTTTGTTAGTACTGTTAAATAAATAAAGTAGAATAGTTGGTTCGAACACATTAAGTAGTAAATCAAATGAAACTTACAATCAAACGAAAGGCCATATCAAGTAACAGAAAGAAGAAAATAAATATAATTCTTAAAAACTGTACAAATGTTTTTAAAATAAAGAAAAAAAAAATGTGTAAAAACTTAACTTGTAGTAACAGAATTCCATATTCAAATTCTGCATTAACTGTCAACAATATCTGATTTAATGGCCTGCATAGACAATTTACTGTTTAAAAAAATTGGCAAGAGGCGATCAGATATTTTTGTGCTAAAATAAGAAAGTTTCTTTGATCAAGGACTTGTAAGGTCATTTATTTATGTTGAATTTAATCTAGACACTTCCTATCGTTGTGAGATGTATGGCTTAAATTAAAAAAAAAACCATTTGTTAAATATTTTGTACAACAGAACATGAAAACGCCGACCGGCGCTAAAGGCAGCCAATACCCATAGTCAGATAATTCTATTGAGTCCGTCAGAGAATTTACCAAATAATATTACACACATATTTTTTGCTTTATCAAATCAATAAATATTATCTAAGATAAAGAGCATCAAAGTTCGAGATGAAGCTTGTGACGTCACTTCTGAATAAAGAGTGTACCAAGGCGTGATGTTACGCGAAATAAAAAACGCATAGTGCGTTTCGTCGTCAGATTTTGATTACGTGGAAGAAAAAAGAACCGGCCAAGTGCGAGTCGGACTCGCGTGCGAAGGGTTCCGTACCATTACCGCGTACGTTTGTTGTATGGGAGCTCCACTTAAATATTTATTTTGTTCTGTTTTTAGTCTTGTTGTTATAGCGGCAACAGAAAAAAATCATCTATGAGAATTTCAACTGTCTAGGTTCATGAAGAGTGTCTTTATATTGACAATTTCATCTTTAGCAATGGCTTTCGAAGCGTCTCGGTGTTCTGTGATTCAGACTTTTTTTTCCCAGCTCATACACCTCACAGTACAGTATTTTGGGACTTTTACACTATATTTTTTATACTGTATTGATTTTTTTGTTTTTAAATGTGGAAGTTGGAAGGCATTATCGCCAGAGACGTAATTAGGTTAGCTTATGGCGTGCATTTGTATTAATTAAATTGATTTCATTATGGAAGTGTTTTGTCTGAATTTAAAGTAGCTTACTTATGTTTCTAGCACGTGCAAATAAATCAATCCTTTACTTGGCACTTTGCCCTAATAAATTTCTTCATGACATTGCTTTATTTGTTATTACGTTTATTTTAATATATTGTCAATATTTCTGGGGGTAAAGGAAAAAACTTTAACAATGATATCCATTCTGAAATATTTAAAAAAGAAACCAACTGTTCAGAACATTTATATCTGCACAACAGTAGTAAATGTGGAGAAAAATGTTTTACTTTTCATAATCATGAGCATTTTCACCCCCTAAAAGATTGCCAATAAATTCAACGCACTCTGTACGTCAAAGAAAACTTTGCACCCATAACGACTCTAAGTACGTCCCTGGTTGGTTGTTAGTAGTAAAATAAATTAAGCTACACCTACTTAGATTAAGTACCAGCCAACATTAACAAAATAAATAATGTCTGGTTAACTATGAAGATTCGAGAACTTACATGAAATTATAGATTATTATTTTTATGTATCTTTAAATCAGGCGAATACAGCCGGAATTTCGTATCGGCACATTCATCGCGTAACTTATTTAACCATTTTTGACGCCGACAATTAATAAATAAACAGGTCATTACCGAAATTTAAAACCATTGGTTAACTACGTATCAAAAAGCTGGGCCTTAGTTCGAATTTCTCACCTCTAAATTATCGAAGAATTAATGTGACAAATTGTCAAGCACGCGTTATTTGCTGTGATTTGTTGAATGAATTTTCAACAGCCAATCACAACAGATAACGCGTGCTTGACAATTTGTCACATTAATTCTGCGATAATTTAGAGGTGAGAAACTCGGCCTTAGTGTTCTTGATGTAGTGAAATTCAGCACAACCGTTACGATTGAGACTTTTCGGTAACTTTCATGATGTATTCAACTGACTTAATGATCGAAATACGTCTTAGAATATATCTATTAATAGACAGACACAATAACTTTGTTTTAGTTTATACTGCTGACAGGTTGCTTTATTTTTTCAATTTTTTTTTGATAGGCTCGCGTTTGACCACTATATCGCCTGATGGTAAGCGATGATGCGGTCGACTATGAAGCATCATCATCATATCAGCCGAGAGACGTCCACTGCTGGACATAAGCGTCGCCACTTTGACCAGTCCTGTGCGTCTCGCATCCAGCGGGTTTCCCCAACTTTTACCAGGTCCTCGGTCCACCTAGTGGGAGGCCTTCCAACGCATCGTTCATATGGAGAATGCTTGGCTAGAAGTATACTATTCACTCGGGTAGACCAAAAGCAAAATCTCTTCTGATTCCGGTAATAAGAATAAGAATAAGAGTAAGAACAAGTAATTCTTTCCAAGTTATGTGATCAAGTCTATTAGGAGATTCTAAACGTTTTTCATACAATAGAAATAGCACAATATATAATATTTATTTATTTACGAAGAAACAATCAATTCTCTGGTTTGTACGATTTATTAATATTTTAATTATATTTACTGCATTCGAAATTTTTATGTCAAATAAAAATAATATTATGGATTATTATATAAAACATGTCAGTTTACGAGATTTGTGTCATAATAATTAAAGTTTCAAGACCAAAAATTGATTGTTCCTTTTAACATTTTCATCATTCATTTCTCAACATTTAAAATACGCGTTCTCTATTTATAGTACGGAACGCCTTAACCAATAATGGTGCAACTAGATGAAACTATAGATGGTATCTAAACATTCTATGATGAGTCTATCAATGGGGGCAGTTCGAATTCTATGGTTATTTTTTTTCGTTTTTATATAAATCTATTTTCGAAATAAAAATGAATAATAATAATAATTTATTTGTTACAAGGCACGTAAATTGTTATTTTAAACTTATTATATTTTTGTTTGTAAAAAGCTTATTTCTCTGTATTCGTTGGAGGTATTGGGACGGATAACCAAGGAGTTTTATTTCTCTATTGGAAGATATTATGATGTAGGTATACAAATATGAATTAAAATTAATGAAAAATTGAGGAAGTCTGACACCAGTCTTACATTGTATTATCCAGTTACTGGGTTGTTATATGTGAAGGTTACCTGATTGAAGGTTAGATAAGATTATAAAAGAGTTGATAACTTGTTTACTTCCTTCTCAACTCATAAGTTTCTGAATGAATTCAAATTCAGAAAGCGGGACACCTAATTTTAGAATAATTGTCTGTCTAAAATTTGTTTTCAGATTATGAGAAAATCTTTATTTTTTATATAAATTGTAATTATTTCTCTACAAAGATAAGGACAGAAAGTATTCATAAAGGGAATATACAGGGCCAAAGCACACTTATATATAGAGGCGAAAGTTTGTGAGTGTGTGTGTTTGTATGTTTGTTACTTCTTCACACTCAAACGGCTGGATGAAATTTGGCACAGAGATAGATTATAATCTGAAATATTATATTTTAACCTGGGAATGTGCCCCTTGGGATAATTTACGAATTTCGATATTTTCGCGGGCGCAGTCGCTGACAGTAGCTAGTTAAATTATATATTGAATTCCCCGAAGGGTAAGACACCTCTGGGTGTTCTCATAAAAAAAACATTTCGTCAGTTATGTTCAAGCTTCATGTGATAGCAAGCCTACTTCCAACAACCAGGCACAAGTCCAGACTCCGGACACAGTATAAATATACAAACAGTATGGAAACTACTTACAAACGCTCGAAACGGCACACTTACACAAAAATGCGCACCGACGAGACCCCTAAGCAGCGTTCGCGGTGCTATCAGTAGTGCGTGCCGCGTCAAGATGAGTGGTCACGTATAAGTTTATCTCCGCGTTTACCGCGTTTTCGTCCAACCGCGGCTCGCGGACCTCAAAACTTGTAAAAGGTTACGCCGTAATGGCAAAGTTCTATAGTTGTTAGATCTATAGTTCTACAAGTTGTTGTGTGTTAATTTTAACTGTTTTCCGTGTTTTAAACTGTCGACTTTTGCTGAGATTAACCGAAGCCATGAGATTACCTATTTAAATTGAATTTGTAAGCTAGTTATTTCAATTCGATTGATTGATTACTAAAGAACAAAAATTTTATAATAAAATTAAAACATTAAAAGTTACAACCCTATTGCTTCAATGGAGCGTAGGTAATAATTTATCAACTAGTCTTAGTTTCCATACTGTTTGTATAGTTATACTGTGCTCCGGGCTTCTACTGACAAATTCCAGAATGAAAACGTAGAAAGACTTTGATCGACCCGAGAATGTAACCCAGGACTTCATGCTCAGCCGTAGCACTTGTGAAGTTGTGACCACAAGACCAACGAGGAAGTTGCACTGTGAAGCTACATATGTATGCGATGTTTATGTAAACATGCCTGTTTCCTCAATCTGCGAGACCAGCGTGCGACCGCGACGCAAGACCGAGACGTACCACCGAGGGGAGACCGAGACATGTTTTATGATTTCAGCAGTTAAAATCAGTTATATTGTTGAAAATGATTATCCCACATTGCAATGGCACACCAATATTATATTATTTGTAAATAAATTAACAAAGATTGGCTATCAACAAATTAAATACAACTATACTCCATTTGAGATAATATTAGATATTTAAATAATCCCATTTTACAGCAAATTTAACCGAATTTTAATTTTATTGCGTTGGTGATATGACAAAAGGCAGCAGCAGTAAACAGTTAGTTTTGGAAACAGGTTTATGCTTTTTATGCTATCCTTATATTCACGGGATAGAACTCCAAATCGGTTGAACGGACTGTAAAAAAGGGTTGTAGACATTTCTAAAGTTATCTCAAATGGAGTATAGAGGCAAAACAATTTTCTTTTTCAATATGGAAGTCAAACAAAAGATGGTTATTTAATCGTTAAATGACAAAATGTTCGGGCATTTCTAGCGAGACGCGCGACACCAGTCGGCTGGCGGTATTCTGTAGCGCGGCGCGGTGTCACTCCCATATAAAGCATAAAGATAAGTGGTTTCGCGCGTGTCCTGCCTCGGTCGCGTGTCGCGGTCTCGCGGTGAACGCCCACCTTAAGGGGTAGGCAGAAACTACAGAACACCCGTTACGATCCTTACATATTCCTTTCGCTTCGTTCATCAGTAAAATTGTATGAATAAAATGGTTTAAATTCTGGTCATCCGTCCCAACAATGATAAGAGTTTTATTCACAACACCAAAAAATGACAATACGTTCGCAAATTTATTGTCAGTTGTCAAACCAAGAACCTCGAATACTACTGCCTCTATCCAGAAAACGAGATTTTTAGTATCCTTTTATACATGTGAACGTCTGACCCTGCTTTCTAGAAACATTATCGACGCGAAACAAATTAAACGCAAGTCAAGTGACACGATTGGCTGTTGAATATTTATTCTTGGTAGAATAAATATTCAACAGCCAACCAAACATAGCAGCAAACGCGCGTTTGACAATTTTTCAAGTTAATCTTCGTTCTTGAAACTGGGCTTTTATAATATTTTTGGTAAGCATTTGGATGGGTGACCACGCACTTTTTAGCCGTCGGTTACAACTGTAATGGAAATACAGACTCCGGCAGGGAATTCCACTTCTTAACTGTACGCGTAGTAAAAGTATTCCCAAAACGTTTTGCGCGTATGGGTGGGATGTCCACTATGTGCCGATGACGCATCCCCGTTCGTCTTGTAGTCCGATGATGGAACGGTCTAAGCGGAATCAAATTGTGCAGTTCCATCGCACACTCCCCGAAATGTAACCGATAAAAAATCGACAAGCTGGCAACTCGGCGACGATGGTCAAGGCTCTGAAGCCTTGACTCGACCAGCGCCGATGAGCCTCTTGGCCCGTTTTTCGATCGACTCTAGTGCATCATGCTGGTATTTGGCAGATCCGTCCCAGAGATGAGAACAGTACTCTATGCATGATTGAACTTGCGCTTGATACAACTTAAGCAGCTGTTCAGGCGTGAAGTACTGACTAACCGTCGCAAGGATCCCCAACTTTTTGGCAGTCAGCTGAGTCTTTGCCTCAATGTATGGGCCAACATGGTCGATGTTGATGTCATTGGTTTCGGCCGAAGTCTGATAACCATTTTGTTGTGTCTTATTACCCCGTAACTGGGTTGTGTAGCCCAGATAGGCAGTCACCCCATATAAAATTCTGATATTCAGTTCCATCAGGTCATACTGGAAGCTAACCCCAAAAAAGTTGAGAAAAGGGTAAGCCTGATAAATATTTTTGAAGGTGAAATTGAATTAATATTATAAGTTACATCTCGTTTACTAGATAAAGTACTTCAATAAAATTAAATGAACAATAAATAAATTAAATAAAACTGTATGTATACCCATTCCGCCACACATTTGATAGTTACAACGGTGTGTTTGACAGGTAAAATATACTTTATGATCAAGGCATTAGAGTTTAAAATTGAACACATATTTTCGAAATTTCCAGACTTAGAACTATCTTACTTTTCGAATTACAATTAATTTTTGGTGCACACATCGAAAAACTGACAATGCAATCAATGACAATTTTTAACCTCCTTTGAAATGCGAGGTTTACGTCTTAACAATTCGTTAATATATTTTTTTAATGTATTCGGTCTCTACTTACCAATAAATACAAACCGTACTGAAGCCAAAAAAATCGAGAATATAGCTGGACCATTATCGATACAATCCACATAATGAAATTGATAAAACCGTGCGCTTCACCACATCTTTTAACAACTACGATTTGTTTTAACACAAGTACAGTTTTTCAAACAATTTTCTTACCCAAAAACAAAAGTAACAACAACCAACACTCAACCACTCAAGACTAAACCCTAACACTTCGACATAAGGTTCAAATTCCTGTCAAACACACCACACTAATGTTACCTCGCGCGCCGCCGGTATGGACCTTCGTATCATAATAATGTTCTAAATTGACAAAGTCACTCAGTCTTCTTTCTTTTCTTGGTTGGATTTCGGAGACCCTTCCGCCGAAGGGGGCCGATCCGATTCTCCTTCTTCGGAAACTGGAATGAGATAGAGATATAGTTATTTATTTATTTATATAAACTTTATTGTACACCAAGATAAAAACATTACATACAGAAACCTTAAAATAAACACAAACATACAACAGGCGGCCTTATGCCCAACAGTGGGTTCTTCCAGGCAACCCAGAATGGAAAGAGCCTGGACTGACATGGGGTTGCACTTGGTGCAATTTTAAAATTAAATAATAATTTACAAACATAGGAAGCACAAAATATAAAATATATACATAAATACATACATACATATAAATATACAGGCAAGAAAACAATACAGCTCCAACAAGAATAAGATCACAGTGACAGGTAGTGCTCCTTTACCAGTCTTTTAAAGATCGGTAGTGATTGCGCGCGTTTAATTGTCACAAGCAATGCATTCCATAGACGAGCGGCCTGGGCAGTGAAAGATTTGTCTAGGAAGATAGTGGAATGCGTTGGAATTTTAAGTATCATGTTATCCGAAGAACTTTCGTGTGCCGTCACATAAAAACTGAAATTGGCTTGTGAGGTAAAGAAGGGTAGACGGGAAAAATAGTATTTTATACAGGACGGAAAGAATATGAGCATTCCGACGAAGGCGAATTGGCAACCACTTGAGTTTCTTGCGGAATTCAGAAACATGGTCATATTTGCGCAAACCAAATATGAACCTTATACAAAAATTTTGAAGTCGCTCAAGTTTATCAAGTTGTACTTCAGTGAGGTCAAGATAGCTGGCATCAGCATAATCAAGGATGGGTAGAAGAAGAGGTTGTGCAAGCGCTATCTTAGTAGCAGTCGGCAGAAAATTACGCAGTCCTCTCAGAGATCCAGCAGATGCGAATAGCTTGCGGCTAACTTCCTGTAGCTGGGCAGTCCAACAGAAGTTCCTGACAATGAATATCCCCAAGTTCTTCACCTTCTCGCTAAAGGGTACAACAGAGTTGTCAAAATAAACTTGGGAAAGAGTCGTCCAGTCGATCCTTGAGACCAACCTTGAACTGCCCACCACCAATAAAAATTGAATTCAGTCATTAATAGGCAACCAGTCTTGCCAAGAAGTGTAGTGTTACCCAGTGTCTGGGTTGGGAAGGTACGGTAGGCAGTCGCCTTATGTAAAACCATCATCATTTCAGCCGAAAGACGTCCACTGCGGGACACAGGACTCAAATAAATAAATTTTCTTTCTTTTAAGTGTCGCCACTTTGATCGGTCCTGTGCGTCTCGCATCTAGCGAAGTCCCGAAGCCTTGGCTAGGCCACAGATAATATAATACTAGCATACAGATGCCTCATCCCATACAAAGAAACCGTGCCGACGTAACTAGCGTTTTTCGTCTGATTAAACTAATTATTTTTTAAGGACATCGACCGCGTTCGGTTACCGTTCCACGGATATAGATGGTGTTAGCAGCGACTTGCAAGTAAAACGGTTTAGTTACTCTGTTCGTGAATACTTTTTTTTTAAATATATCATCGATTTGTTTTATATGTATCTAGCTGACCCGGCGAACTTCGTTCCGCCTAACAAATTTCTAAAATAAAAGTTTTTTTTTCTAAAATAAACGTAGCCTAAGTTACTCCTTATTACATCAGCTACCTGCCAATAAAAGTCCCGTCAAAATCGGTCCAGCCATTTCAAAGATTAGCCGGAAGAAACAGACAGACAGACAAAAATTAAAAAAAATGATATTTTGGTGTATGTACCGTATATATTCATAAACATGTAGTAAAAACGGTTATTTTAATATTAAAAACAGACACTCCAATTTTATTTATATGTATAGATGTATTTTTTTGCACGTTTTTACGGTTTAATTGTACCAAAATGTGTACCAAATCAAATTAAAAAAATCGAGTAGATGCGTCAGAAATTTAAAACTGCGACATCTATTGGAATCAATTTTAAATGATCAAATAATCTTTGAAATGTGCATTAAGAGCCCAACATTCCTTAATTTTGTGCTAAGGGGAACTTAACGTGAATTAACTAATTAAACAAGAACGTACATTTTTTATGATCCTCTCTAGAAAATATTAATATTTCACGAAACTCAGTATCAAATAGGAGATCACACTATCTAGTGCAACTTATTTGAACCAAAAAATAGGCACAAAAAATAACTAGTCTGCCATCTTGTGCCATCCGCCATCATCATCACATCATCAGCCTATTAATGTTTCGACTGCTGGGACACAGGCCTCCTCTCTGTGAGAGGGAATCCGCCATATTGGATTTAAAATGACGTCACTTAGCTAAGCATGCATTGTCATCCAAACTAAACGTGAATGCGAAATTTCACCTTAATCGGTGGAGGATAACTGCTTTAAAATTCAGTTGCAAGATTTGATCCGAACACACTTACATACATACATTGCAAGTTAAATAAAAGCTTGTAAAAATATCTTTGTTTCCCCTGGCAATTTCCGAAAAAAATGATTTGATTTGAAAAATTCTTTCACTAAAAGAAACCTACACTGACGCTAACACCCAGTTGCCCGATAAACTTAACTCAGAGTTAGTTGCTAACACGAGGTTAAATTGACAGTGCCATACAATATTGTAAATTTTTAACCCGGGCCTTAATGTTATACTTTTTATCCCGAAAAAACTTTGAGAAAAAATGCTAGTAAATATTATCAAGACGTAATATTTTATAACCGACTTCCCAAAAAGGAGGAGGTCATAAAAAGGCCAATTCGGATGTTTATATATATATATATTTTTTATGTATGTTCGGGCGTAACTCCGTCACATATAAACGGATTTTCAAAATTCTTTTTTTTTAAGAAGTTTTTCCCTAAATGGTCCCATTTAAATTTTGTAACGATCTGATGAAGAACTTCGGAGATATACAAGAGAACTCTTAAAAAATGACGGCGAATCTCTATTTAATCTATTGGATTGTATGTCTGTTTATTGTTTACACCATTTTATAACATACCATCACGCCAGTACGCTCTAACCGGGTGTACAGTTGACCCTGGTACACTCTCATTCCACTGGTTATGTTCAAGTTACATGTTATTTGTATAATCTATTCTGGCATCACTGTGGGCATTATAGGTACCTTACTATAGAACTTGTCCATTATGTACCACTAAAAAGTGAAAAATAAAAATCTTTTTAACAAAAAAATAAAACCGATTTCTATAGCAAAACACTACAAATCGAAAAATAACTTTTTTTTCCGAAGTCGGTGTCTAAAAAAACGAAAAACAGTAGATACCAAAGACATCGACTTCGGAAAAAAAGTTATTTTTCGATTGTTTTGCTTTAGAAGTCGGTTTTATTTTTTTTGTTAATAGTTTATATGTTTGTAAAAGATAATCTCTTGGGCACTTTTTATCTCAGAAAATTTCAAGGTTCCTATAGATTAGCTATGGGAGCGAGATCGTCAGCAATAGACCGTCATAAAAACATACCTTGCTTAGTAGCATCGCCTGGATTCTTATCATCATCGCTGTCACTAGCAGAGCTGGGCAGGGACGAGTCGTCGCCGGTCCCTGCAGGTACAAAACCTACGTGTAATGGAGGGGGGTTACTTTGGACGCACTGTTAGATTATGTCACATGGTTTTGATAATGTACAGTAAGTCCCAATTTATTTTTTTATTATTGATAGGCTCGCGTTAGACCACTATCTCATCTGATGTCAAGCGATGATGTGGTCGAAGATAAGGCACGCTTGCCTAGAAGTAACTCTTGATTTAAATGAAGTTGGCTACAATGGCTGCGCGGCAGTAAATCTCGTACTAAAAACGGAAACACACGTGTCGTGGCGTAGGATCCACCAATCAAAGGACTCTGTTTCAGCCTACGTAATAACACAACGAACTTTGTAGCCAATCGCGTGCATCAAAAGGCACGTTAGTGTGTTTCCGTCTTATAACAGCAGTGCTCCATGTCATGCGCATGGGCAAGCCCACTCTCAGCCCAGTCACAAAGATTGGGGATTACTGTACAAGATATGAAGTTTTTAAGGGGTAATGTCCTGTCTTTGCATTAAATTGCCTGGGTTTTGAATGGTGAAGATACTATGGCGTATATACAGTATGATGATTATTTTTGCAAATCATTTGACAACTTTGAACCAAAATGATACTTGTTTGTAAGTATTGGGACAATTAAATAAACAAAAATTGTCTTGAAAAATGGTGTCTAAAGACTCACATTGCCGAGATATTTGGCGGTATAGATCACTATTTGTGAACTTTACTTACACATATAGTACTCGCCAAACTTCTTGGCCGACCTGAAGTTGGCTACAATGGCTGCGCAGTAGAAAATCTCAAACAAAAACAGCACCGTTTCGTGCCTTGCGCATCGGAAAACCAACTTCAGGGAGGCTTGATGTATTCATTACAAAAAAAACTGGCACTTTATGGTACATTTTGTCTTTTTAAGCGTCCCCTACAAAAACACATACATATTTTAAAGATGAAGCATGGCAAAGTTAAACTAAAATCAAATCCTATCGTGAAATTCACACAGAATGAACGCATAAGGAGATAGCCATGTAAAATCATATTACTACTGAATTAAAAACCCTACCTCGCATTGAATTATTCTGCAGAGCTGGTATAGGTCTAGCGGCTAACAGCGGTGCTGCCGGCCTCTGCTTGCGAGCGGGGTTGAAGCGGCCGCAGTAAGCACACACGTAGGATACGTAGTCAAACTCCTCTGCCATCGCCATTCCTGAAAAGATATATAGAAATATTACGCCTGTATTCCTAGAAGGGATAAGCACGGGTGAAGATTTTTTAGAATCGAATGGTGGCTTTCTGAAGTGGAATACAACACTGCCTAGCACGGAGATGGCACCTGTCTTTCTTATTAATTCTTTTGTTGTACAAACATATTCATTCGTTGTGTTGTATCCAATATTATTGAATGGAGTGAAAAAATTCTATTGTTACTCCTATTAGGTGTTGCTTTTAGGGTTCCGTACCCGAAGGGTCCAAACGGCACCCTATTGCTGTCACTCACGTATCCGTCCGTCTGTCCGTCATCTGTCACACGGGTTTTACAGCCAAACGGTTGGAGCTACAGTCTTCAAATGTATACCGCAATTATACTCGCGCAATTACAAATTGCCAATAAATATTTTTAATTTTTTTTTAAGAGGTGCTCCAGTACAGCTACGGGGGGGGGTGGGAAAAATATTTTTTGGCCTACCCCATCGACGGGGGTCCTGTTGTTTAGAGCTCGTTGAGTGGATAAATACTGTGTTCTTTTTTTTAAATATTGGAAAACAAAGGAATGAGAAGCCACCAAAGTCAGCACTTTTTACAAAATTTTGTTCTGAAGAATTTCTTACTTTACAATTGACCTATGAACTTGAAATGTGGTGATAATTTTTTGATATTTCATTTGATAAGCCAGATTCTTTTTGGAAATACCCTCAATTTTCCTATTACAACCAGCTTAATTTTGAGGTTTGGTATGGAACCTTAAATGTGCTTTTTTTTCTAGACCCTTTCCTACCATTCTAAGTCCTGTGTGCTTATTCCGAGTTTTTTAACGTACTCACTTGTGATCACGTAAACGATTTCTTACGACAAAATCAATACAAAAGAAGATGTTTCTCCTTACCGTCACCAGACGGCGGTTATCCATTTTCAATACAAATTGACGTTTACGTTAGCGCGATTGAGCGTGAGTAAAAACTCGCACTCTGAAGTTCTTATTTTCAGTATACAAAATCTATATACATACAGTTATGTTTATTTCACGAATGTTTTAAATCAGTTAAGTACGTTAGTTTAAAAACACACAAACAGATCACAACTCACAAAACTGGGTGTTCGCCATGCCACACGAAAGGAAACACTTCAAATATTGGATTAGACAAATGTCTTCATCTTCGTCTTTCGAGCATAATTTACATTTATCTCGCAGGTAAGATTTGAGTACTTATTTATAAGTTTTGTACTGCTTAGCAATAAATGACCTAAACACAGTTGAATATGTATGTTATTTCAAAGCAAGAATTGCTTTACAAAAATATATATTTTTAACCCCAGACAGAGAAGCAGAGTTGGTGAGTTGTGGAAGTCCCCCAAGCAGGCGCTCCATGTACAAAATAGTAATGAAAGTAATTGTATTTGACAAAATGAGTTCTAGGTACGTAGTTTTCATTTCCGCGCACTATTTGAAAAAAATACTAAACAAGCCTTGGCCGCAACTAGGCATTGATGGACTTACGTATGTGTCCATCGGCTTCGCCTCGGCCCACATTTACACGTCCGTCCATCAATGCCTCTTTTGCTAGCCGTTACAGTAATGTACTATAAGCTGCCTCGGAGCTAGAAGCCGACCGCAACATTATAGGGTAGTTGACAAAGAAGATCTAATTAATTCGTCAGTTAACCTAAAAATATTGGACACGTATTTTTTCTTTTGCCACGTAAACAAAAAAATACGACGATACAGTGCGTTGAAATATCGTGTGACGTCACGGTGTGCTACACTTTATACTGACAAAGTGACGTCACAAGCCCCCACTCCTAAACTCTGATGCGCTCTATCTTTGTAAATTTATACTTATTTGATAAAGCAAAAACTGCATCAAAATCAGACTAGTAGTTTTGGAGAAAAATGGCAACAGTGATTTGCACAAATAATGTTTGCTGCTGCGCCCCCTGGTGAGTTGTCACCGTAACACCTATCTAAGAACATTCAGCAATCAATCCCGAACCCATAACTGAAAACTGCATCAAAATCGGACTAGTAGTTTTGGAGAAAAATGGCAAAATGGATTTGCACAAACATCCTCTCACCCCAAATCCATGTACCGTCTTCGTGATAATCTCACTGACGGACAAAATAGAATTATCATTTATCTACCCAGGACACATCCCTATTGCGAAACACTTAAACAGATGCTGATGATTCTTACCGTTATGAGAAGAGCACTCGGAACAAATGAGCGCCATGCGATGGTTGGGTCCGTCCTTCAGAAGGAAATCCACCACTTTGTCCAAAGCTGAGCGGTTTCTTTCTGGAAGCGGCCGTGGAAGCTGGTCGGACTGAAAAATACATATTTATTGTCTTATAAAAAGCACACAATACATAGTATTTACAGATAGTCTTCATCAGCCTGTTCCCACTGCTGGGACACAGGCCTCCTCTCTGTGAGAGGGAATGGGCCTTAATCCACCACGCGGGCCCAGTTCGGTTTGGTGGATGTCATATGCCTTCGAGTTTTTAGTTCTAGGACTTGCCGGTGTCCTCACGATGTTTTCCTTCACCGTTTTTAGAACAGTGGTGGTAAAACAATTTACACAAAGTAAAGCGCCTGCCCGGGTTCGAATCCACGATCTACAACACGTAATTCGGGGCAGTCGTTACCACTGGGCCGCTCTATTCTTCTTAGGATCCTTTCGAGTAAAATAGAGGTTAATTTAAGGGCTGGCTTGTGGCTCAGTTTCTGAAAGTTTTTGAAATTTTCAACTTACGTTACTCACCATGATCAGGTTTCCAGAAGTATGTCAAGATTTCATAGGCAAAGGAAGTTATTCTTATTCCGAATGCTATCAAAGATGTTAACTTATCACTCTTACTTAACTTATCTCTAATTTGAAGATTCTTATTATTTATAGGCGTAATCATATTACATCATCATAAAGAAGTGGACCTAAAAGTTGGATTGATAACCTGGTTAAAAAGTTATCAATCACCCCTGTAGCCAGTTGCTGGTGTGTTGCCGATCGGCACCAGCATCTTGTTGTTGTTGGGCGTCGACGTCATCGATATTTGTCTCTGACGGTGCTGGCGGTTACTTAGAAGAAGACTCACCCTAAGCCTGCCGCCCCTGTAGCCAGTTGCTGGTGTGTTGCCGATCGGCACCAGCATCCTGTTGTTGTTGTTGATGGGCGTCGACGTCATCGCTAGTTGTCTCTAACGGAGCAGGCGATTACTTAGAAGAGGACTCACCCTAAGCCTGGCCCCCCTGTAGCCAGTTGCTGGTGTGTTACCGATCGACACCAGCATCCTGTTGTTGTTGTTGATGGGCGTCGACGTCAACGTAAGTTGTCTCTAACGGAGCAGGCGATTACTTAGAGGAGGACACCCTAAACCTGGCCCCTCTGTAGCCAGTTGCTGGTGTGTTGCCGAGCAACACCAGCATCCTGTTGTCTCTGACGGAGCTGGCTGTTACTTAGAAGAAGACTCACCCTAAGCCTGGCCCCCCTGTACCCAGTTGCTGGTGTGTTGCCGATCGGCACCAGCATCCTGTTGTTGTTGTTGATGGGCGTCGAAGTCATCGCTAGTTGTCTTTGACGGAGCTGGCCTGGCGTTGCTGGCGATTTTTTTGGTGAATATTTTTATTAGTGCACAAAAAAAAGGTTGTATAATTATATTTTTTTTAGACGATTTTTTTTTGACGGGATTACCATATAAATAAGTTTTTAACATACATACAAAAACCGCACGCCTTTTTCCCATGGGCGTGGTCAAAAACTACAGAACGTCACCTGCTACCATCTTTTAAAGTTTTCTTTTGTGATTTATTATTGTTTTCAGCATTAAAAAATTATTAATATAGGAAAGTGAATAGGCATACACACAAATCCTGCCTCTATGGTTTTATTATCTACTCTAAATTAAATCAAAATCATGACTAGATACTGTGCAAGGGTGGGACTTACAAATTAAGTTTAGGGACATGCCATTACCCAAGGATTATGAAGGCGATTCGGCAGTTTAAGAAACGTGTTGCCATCGACGCTTAACTAAATTAAAACCCTCAAAAATCAGGGATGGATCGTGCAAATCTCTTAATCCCTATGCAGGGTCATCAAGATTCTATGGGTGCATTCATAGATGTGCATTACTAAAACAATGTCGTTGCTGTAACATGGTGTGAAAATAGTGCTGTGTTAGGATACCCTTTGATTGGGGCTATATTTTATAGGTACCTGGTAAATATTACAAACAATGCAATAAGTAGCTCGGATTTGGCACATCTATTCACTACAAGTTTCACTCCCGTGGCCCAGAGAAACCATTTTTTGAACGTTAAAAGTTAAGTGCAGGCGCTGGATGAAGTTTTTTATGCAAAATGTGAGGACCGCACTTTATCAACGAATACTAACTGAGAATAGCTCAAAGATTTATAATCATACTAGCTTTTCTAGCGGCTTCGCTTACATTTACGGAATAAAGAGTACATTTCGGGAATTATCACACGGGTATATTCATAACATTTGATTTCAGACTACAATATATCTCTGTGCCAAATTTCATCCAGATCTGTTCAGACGTGCTGGCGTGATTGGGAAACAAACATCTGCCCATCAGAACTATATAAATATTAGTAGGATATATATTTTTTTGTTGATATAGCATTCTGTTAGATTTCTATCACTCTAAGAATTGCCGGAAACGCAATTCGCATAAGTATTTTTAGAGATTATCTCCTACAAACTAGTGAACAATTTTATATCCTTATAATATTAGTTAAAAGAATTTGATGAAAGAACTCGCTCATGGATATAAGATTTCATTATGTAGCTTTAAAAAGTTTAAAAATTTAAGATAATAAATCCGCAACCAGTTTTAGTGTTGGATGTGTTGTTTTCTGCCGGCTCAAAAATTGGCTTTAATATTATTATTAAATATTATTTATTTCTCCATAAAATTGTACAATTTGAACAATAACTATTTTTTATAGCTATTAAGAATATGCACAAGAATGAAAGATGAGCAACTGCGCCTGAACTAGGCCGAGCCTGTATTTCAGGACGCAGTTTACTTTACAGAAATTTTGAACAACTGTAGTTTCGTTTAACATAATTTTATATCACTTTTAAGCAAAATAAGGTTTTACTACAGAGTGAGTGTTGAGCGAGTGTTGTGTTTTGTATGCTTGTGTTGAGTGTGTTTGAGTGAGTGTTGTGTGCTTGTGTTAGGTGTGTTTATGAGTTTATCTTTATCTTAAGATCTTAAGAAGATCTTCTGTAGTTTCGTAATCACAAGTAATTAGGAAGTTCAATAGTTTGAATTTGCATTTAATTTATATAAATAACTATTGAGGAAAAGACAGGTATTTTTTTTATAACATCCTTAAACAGGTTCAATGTCGAGCTTCAGCATTTATAGCCTTATGTAACATTTAGAAAAATCTAAAAGGTCGAATTAACACCACTCGCGGCCGTTGACCACTGAACCTTTGTATCATCATCATCAGCCTTTAAATATTCCCACTGCTGGGACACAGACCTACTCTCTGTGAGAGGGAAAGGGCCGTAATCGAACACGCGGGCCCAGTGCGTGTTGGTGGATGTCACATGTCTTCGATTTTTTGTTTCTAGCACATGCGGTTTCCTAACGATGTTTTCCTTTACCGTTTTGAGAGCAGTGGTGATAAAACAATTTACACAAAGTGAAGCGCCTGCCTGGGTTCGAATCCACGACCTACAAATTGTAAGTCGCGGTCGGTACCACTGCTCCTCTGTATAATAACAGAAATGGTAAGCTATCCGAGATTGGTCTGAGGGTGGATGTCCATCTATTTATCGAGATCTCTTCGTGCTTTGAGAAGCACGTAAGCCGATTGTCTCGGCTCTCATTCGTAGCCCTTTGACAGTTGTTACGCTTAGTCAGAATCCAGAAACACGAATAACCAGTTTTATCTAAGGTATTCTTCTGGATGCAGTTAAGACTGGAAGCCGACTAACTTATAGCTGACTGTTAGAAATTATTAATAAAAAAAATGTAAACAAGTTTTTTTCGTATTCTTCTCAGAAAACCCTTTTATTTGATACCAATATCATGGCAGTGCATCAAAAATAACTATGCCGTCATCTTGGGCCGTCCGCCATAATGGATTTAGAATGTCGTCACTTAATTAACCATACATTGTCATCCAAACTAAATGTGTATGCAAAATTTCATCTTAATCGGTTAAAGGGCTTTATAATTCAGTTGCAAGATTTGACCCGAACATACATTGCAAGTTAAGGGCCTACATGCGCTTTAATGCCGTAAAACGGTTACTTTTTAAAGCATACTGCTTAGTAACGGCTAGGTTAAAAGGTTTGAAAAAAATATATTTTCATTGTTTCATGTACATTATTTTTTAAACATGGTTTTTTCGAATAACAAATAGTTCTGCTTTAAAAAAATAATTAGCAACACGATATTTTTCGCAACTTTTGGATACTCTTCCAAAGCGACTTGGATGTTAAAAAATATTTTTACACAGAAAAATTTATGGCTAGAATTTCTTCATAACTGACATAGCATATGTAAATCAAATAATATTTTGCAAACAAAACTGTGCAAAAGGAGGTTCAATATTGATATTTTGGCATCGACCGGGCTCACGGCCAGTACTGCGTTTACATTGGGGCGCATATATCGCCTTAAATAAAGCTTGCTATTTTAGCCTCATCCGAGCTACTTAAAACATTATTCAACAACCCTCATCCAAAAACCTCTAAAGTAGGATATATATTTACAAAGGAGTCTACCTGGGAGCGGCGTGCTAGGGGAATTACCGGGAACGTTGGTCGACGGTACGAACGGCTTCAAGGCTTTCGACTGCTCATCCGGGCTTCCGTACTTGTCCAGTATCTCTTTTGCAACCTGAAATATACAAAAAATATAATGAGTTGATATCTTCTTCTTTAATCGGTTCCTCATTACAGATGATCTTAGTAACTGGACTGTAACTTTCTGAAGCATACTCCTTAGTAACGGCTAGGAAAAAGGTTTGAAAAAAAAAAAAAAATATTGTTTCATGTACATTATTTTTTAAACATGGTTTTTTCATATAACAAATAGTTAAAATAACTAGAAACACGATATTTTTCGCAACTTTTGGATACTACTCCAAAACGACTTGGATGTTTAAAAATATTTTTACACAGAAAAAATTATGGATGGAATCTCTTCATACATAACTGACATAGCATATGTAAATCAAATAATATTTTTCAAACAAAACTGTTCAAAAAGAGGTTCAATATTGATATTTGTGCATCGAGCGGGTGCACGGCCAGTACTGCATTTACATTGGGGCGTATAATATCGCCTTAAGCGGACATTCTGCCTCCATCGGCGGTCGCTCCCAAGTGAAGGAAGCTATGTCCTAATGTACATTTCAGCAGGTGGTGATGGCAACTTTGGATCGGAGTGGATATTTAGTCGCTTCAAAACCTTCTGATGTAATTTTACCATGATGTCAATAATATCACACTTAATCACATCACACTAATATTAATAAAATAATTAATTAAGAAAAACAAAAAACACGACTGCTTTAAAAGCGAACTAAAAAGACGTAAACAAGAAGAAAATCATGCTGTACAGTCGGAGGATACATGTTCGCGAGCTAGCTGACCAAAACCAGGTGTAAACAATGGTAACAGGCAAAATTACCATGACACAGATAATATAATACTAGCATACAGATGCTTCATCCCATACAAAGAAACCGTGGATGCGAAATATAGATGTAGGTGGTAGCAGCAACTTGGAAGTAAAAGGGTTTACTTGGTACGTGAATATTTTTTCTTTAAATACAGTGAAGGTTTGTTTTATAGCATTTTGTGCTCGTTTTTACAGTTTCTTTGCACCAAAATGTTATAATGTTGTTACAATGCAAATTTAAACAATCGAGTAGCATGCCTCAGAAATTTAAAACCACGCCGTCTATTGGCATCAATTTTAAATGATCCGTTCAAATAATCTTTGAAATGTGAATTAAAAGAACAAAATTTCATAATTTTGTACTTAGGAGAGTTGATTAAGCAAGAACATACAATTTTTATGTTTAATTCCAGAAAATGTTAATTTTACACACATTCAATAACATATAGGTGCATACCGCGCCATCTAGTGAGATTTATTTGAACCAAAATTTCTTTGTTGGCGCTGAGACCCCGTGATATAGTCAACCATCGTATAGTGTTCTATGAGAGTGATCTCGTATGATCGTGGCTACGTTAACACAAGATGATTAGAGAGAAAACTCTTAAAGGTTAAGCAAGCGTCGCTTGCCGAGGTATCTCCGTCTCTCTATATGAGAAGACGGCTTTTCCCTGCAGTGTGACGAGATATGAGAGTGATTCGTGGCTACGTTAACACAAGATGATTAGAGAGAAAACTCTTAAAGGTTAAGCAAGCATCGCTTGCCGAGGTATCTCCGTCTCTCTATATGAGAAGACGGCTTTTCCCTGCAGTGGGACCTGTAGCTGTGTTTTTTGTAAGTATGCCATGGCAGTTTGAGACTGTGTCATGCTCTCTCAAATGTCTCTATGATGGTGACACATGTGTTGGATCAATCAATTTCATAGCATAGACCCAGCGTGCCTCAGAAACTCCGTCGGTCCCAACTGTTATTCGCAGACTTTTAATAGATTTCAGAAGCCGTAAAATCTGAGATTATACGTCAGTCGTGCCAAGGGGTGTTGTGTTACACAGTTACTGGGTTGTGGAGATCAGATAGGCTAAGCTCAAGTGGCTGCCAATCTGCCTTCGCCGGAATGCCCATATTTTATCATTACTATACAGTATTCTGTTTATTCCTTCAACCCCCTCTTATCTCAAAGAACGCTTTAAGTTCCTTCATGACACACATTCAAGAAACTTGAGATCATCGGAAAATTTGAGACTTTCGATGCCTGCTCATTCCAGTAAGTTTTACGACAAATCGTTTACGGTCCAGGCTGTGCGATTGTGGAATGAGTTGCCCTTGTCAGTAATACAAGCCCACTCACTGGCTGCTTGTAAGAACCATTTCCTTTCTCTTACGTTTATCTATTTAGATCTAATTTATTCCATCATTATTCGACCCTTTTTCATTTTTTTTCTATCTATGAATATATGTAACAAGTAATATTATATATGTATGTTTATATATAAGCTCATGTATAGTATTTAATATAGTAATATATTTATTTATATTTTAATGTAGCATTACACCACAGACTACCCCCTGTTTTATTCTTAGTTATTATGTCCATCCAAAGGTTGTCTGGTAGATATCGCTGTCAGCTATAAGGCCGCCTTAGTACCCGTAGATATAAGTATTATTGTAAAAGAGATGTGTAACTTCATTTTTTGGTGTACAATAAAGTATATTCTATTCTATTCGCTCCATGTCTCAATCATTCCCAAGATCTAGTTAGGACTTAGGGAGTGGTGATGGAATCACTGGGAAAGCACACAAGCCATTATAAGCTTGGATCTACTATGTCAACTAACCTTATATGTCTCAGTATTCATGACTTCTTCTAAGATCTTCTTTTTCTCTTCTCTCATCTTCGATAGTTTGAGCCTATTCTTGTTAAGAGACCAGTTGTAGTACCAGGATATAGCTGATCTTAAGAATATTACTCTGAAACGAAAAACAAGAGACGTAAGAGTATCATACATTTGAATGGCAAGCATAATTGATACTATTGTGGCCATCCAAAAAAGTGGTGGTCGTTTTTAGTTTAAATAAATAACTGAAGACTTGTTGAAATGCCCTGTCAAATTGACGGATATGATAATTGCAAAGAGGGCTCCATACAGGGATAGATTAGTAATTCAACAATGCAAATAATAATTTTTATTTTGAAAATATACATTTAGTCGTTTTTTCATGATATCTAGACTCCCAAAGGTCTGTTTATAAAATTCCGCGCGCTCGTTTTCGTCCTAAATCATCATCCATTTCGATACAAATTTGCAAAAGTGCTAATTCGTACGCGAAATAGCTTCTTACTGCTCATCACAGCATCTATCTCTTACGCATATATTACGCATATAGCATGCATTTTAACCTCGCGCACAAAATAGTTCGTGCCGTCGTCTAGGGGAACCTTAAATCCTTCCAAGTATTCGTTTTTTTGGCTATTGATAAAAAAAATAAGTAGAGTATGTGGAAGGGTGCAAATTTTTGAGGTATTGGCTAGAATCACAGACATAAATGAAACTAGATACCGCAAGTCCCTCCTTCTGTATGAATACCAAGCGTGCCACTTTTTCATACACAATTTAAAAACAAATTTATTTACCAATGAAAGAAAATATTGCCAATGCCTCAGCCAACTTTTTCTATACAGTCTTTACAGATCAATATGGCATAATTAGACATTTTTCTAGATTTCGGTGGATTTCCGGTGCCGATAATGCTAAATGAAAAGCTCAAAGTACGATCATTGATCGTAATTTTACTCCTTTTTTTGACACGCGAAGTACATACAATCGCGTCATCTAGTTAGATTTATATCTGTGGCTAGCATACATAAAATATTGCGATCACCTATGCTAAAATTGCTATTTTACAAAGTTTTACAACAACTGACATTTGTTTATATAAAAAAATACTCACAAAATAGGCAGAACCAACAACGGTGACGCATAAAGCAACGAGTACATCCAGTGCTGACTCTTCCCGACGTACATATAATAGTACAGTACAGCAAATAGCACGTAAAGCCCCACGGAGTAAGCCATTATATAGCCTATGACCCGCTTGTGGGTCTGTTCCTTGTATTGTCCATCTCTCTCGATGCTTTTTATGTCCGTTTCGAGTCGGTCGAGAACTTCTATCGTGGTTTTCTTGCGCTGTAAATAGGGAATCGGAATTTAGAGGTCATACACAAGATTATAGAGGTGTGCGGGCGGAAAATCCCGAAGATTGAGAAGGCAGGGTCCTCTCGGTGTCTGGCGGGCAATTGCCTGAGCGTTTTTTAACAAAACAGTGCAGAAAAACATCGTGAGGAAACCGGCCCATTTCCTGCCCCATTTATAATACCATTCTGTTACGGTCCGACTGTAGGACACCGGCCTCTTCTCATTATAACATTGCAAATAGATAAGAATCAACCCTATCGGCTTGGGATATCCTGTCCTGTTTCTGTTGTTGTTAAATAAAATAAATGATTGCAGCATCTATCAAAGTTCCCACTGCTGGGACACGGACGTCCTCATATGGGAAGGAGTGGGCCGTAATCCACCACGCGAGCCCAGTGCGGGTTGGAAGCTGTCACATGTCATCGAAGTTAAACATCGTGAGGAAATCGGCATATCTTAGAACCAATCTAAGATATGCCGATTTCCTCACGATGTTTCCTAAATTTGATAGCATGGCTTAAGAGAGAAGGACATATCAAATAAATATCGCCAGGCGAATTTCGACCTTATTGAACGGCATGGTGTTAATGACCTTTGGGTTTTATGATAAGAGTCTTATTCAATAATAATTAATTTTATTTTAAAGGGCATATTCCTTGAATTCTGTTGGAAAACAGCAAGGCCTCAGTAGTAAATCTGCTGCCAAAATATTGCATTTACATTATCTGTTGTGGTAGGCCGACAAAAATAACGATAACTAATCATGCAAGTTGGCAAGAGTTCTGACAATAGATTATTCACTAAACAAGCCTAGGAACGACGAACTGGTTTTCTGGTATTCTCTACCAGAGTCCGTGTAGCAAACAGATTGAAGATAACTACAACCTGAGGGTCTTTAAGTCAAGAGTGAATAGATTACTTTTAGGCAAGCGTGCTCCATCGTCTAACACAGCATCGCTTACCATCTGATGAGATGGAGGGCAAAGAAAAATAATTAATAACAAATGCGAGAAGTAGGGACAGCATCGTCTACTAGTTACCCAATTTTCTAAAGTATTTTAATGCTTGAGGGGTTGCCCAGTTGATGAGGCTGTCTGTAGGTACAAGGACGTCCAATGAGGCGACGCTTGGAGGAGGCCTATGTCCAGCCGAGTACGTTTTTCGTTATGATATATTTTTTGGGTTAAACCCGTCACACTATTACCCAACCACTGCAATTCCTGAAAGCCGGCATCAACAATGGCGACCACCTGAGAAGTACCGAGGCAATGAAGCTTGACTAGTCCCAGCGAAACGATTCAACTGCCTTGGATCCGCAACGAAATTAATCAGAAAAGAACAGCGCAAGAGACAGAAAAACATAATTGCCACATCTCTCCTTATAAAGCAGGAAACAGAACAGAGCCAGGCTATTCGTCATCATAATGATGATCTAGAAACCAGAGGTAAGTTTATTGCTTAACTTGGGCTTATGAAATAGACTTCTACTGCTCAACATGTTTTACGATAACGGCTTGCCACGCTTGGCATGTAGATTATTGATAACAATATTGATATTGGTAATAAGAAAATATTGACGGCTATTTGAAGGTATTGTGAACCACAGAAAACCAGTCTTGCAAATGTAGGGACAGCAGAGGCTCTTGATAAATGACATTCACATCAACGAAGCGTCACGATAGCGTTTGGAAAAATCACAAATTTATGGGTTAAGTGTTCCTTTTTGGCATTTTGACCAACGCCAACGCTGACAAATCCAGCTTTTCTAGAGCTTCAGAATAATCTTAGATACTTCAGGATTCGCGGTAGACGGAACGACCGATAGCCCAAAAAGAATTATCCACAATAAAAACTCAGACTTCTACGGTACAATACCATTCCTTTCGCCCATATTAAACCCATAATCCAGCTATTTTGAAGATACAATGTTTACTAACAAAGTAACACTGTTTTTTTTTAGAGCTACCCTTCTCCACGGAGCCCCAGCGCTAAGAAAATTTG
Organism: Orthosia gracilis; assembly: GCA_947562075.1. NCBI lineage: Eukaryota > Metazoa > Arthropoda > Insecta > Lepidoptera > Noctuidae > Orthosia > Orthosia gracilis. Next base: position 5,433,195 of record OX387276.1, read on the forward strand.
GTTAAAATAAATCTCACTAGATGGCGCGATATGCACAAACTTGTTGAAATTAACACTTTCTGGAATTGAACATAAAATTATATATTCTTGTTTAATTAACTCTCTTAATTCACATTTCAAAGATTATTTATGGGATCATTAAAAATTGATGGCGCGGATTTTTAAATTTCTGAGGCACTCCACTCGATTGTTTAAATTTGTATTGTAACATATTTTGGTGCAATGAACCTGTAAAAACGTGCAAAAAAAATACTATAAAACAAATCGTCACAGTCTTAAACATAAAAATATTCACGACCCGAGTAAACCCTTTTACTTGCAAGTCGCTGCTAACACCATCTATCTATCGCCGTGGAACGGAATCGAACGCGATCGATGTACAAAAAATAACCAGTTTAATCAGATGAAAAACGCTAGTTACGTCGGCACGGGTTCTTTGTATGGGATGAGGCATGTGTATGCTAGTATTATATTATCTGTGCCTCTACTCAACAACAAAAATAATATAAAACGAAAGCGCTATGTAATGTCGTATCTGTTGTACATCGATTTAACTGAGTTAGTACACATGAAAGATAGTTTGAAAACATGAAATAACAAAGGTCATAGAACTAGAAAATTAGATTCGAGCGGACTTAAAATGTTCACCCCTACTGTCAGCTGTTTGAGCTATCAGTGCTTTGTTTGTAAATATTGTACCTTCATCTTGGCTACTTCAAAATATACAACTTTGTAAAATGGGCTTTTACAAGCCTATCTGATACAAAACTTTCTGGTTCACCAAGATACAGGCTGTGCCTAGTTCGGGACCCGTTGCTACCTTGTTATGGGCTTTGTTAGTTCTAATTTCTTACCACATTATGTAATGTGAACTGTGTATAACTGTATACAGGGTGTCCCAGAAATCGACGTCAAGCCGTAAATGGGTGATAGACCAAGTTATAACAGTTCTCAGAAAAATACGAAAAAATATCTATCTCATGTTTTAAAAAAAATTACGTTCACTTTAAAAATTTACTAAAAAAATCAATCCCTGTAATGGTTCTTTAACTCCAATTGCTACAAATCCCATAATTTATCTAATTTTTTTATTATTATGTAATCTTGAATAATGCTTGTGTAGATTTTTGCCTAAAATTCAAAGCCAACTCCTCCTACTTGGAAGAAAATTAAACTTTTTCAAAACCAAATTATTCAAATTTACTATATCGCCCAACTTTAACTGACTGTACTGAAAAAAAAATGTACTACGCTAGTTTGGCAAGTAACATTTTTTTTTATTACAATAAATGTTCAAACTGCCTTCCTTCCACGGCAATGCAAGCACGACATCTTCTTAAAAAAGATCTGAAAAAAATTTAAATCTGATAATTTGTTTTTTTTTTCTAAGATGAGAAAACTGGTCCTGACTTAAAGTAAAAAGGTTGAGTCACTATCATAACTTTGCTCTTAAATTACGTAACGTCTCTATCGAACTAGAAACGGAGTTTAGCAAAGCTTTAGGTAAGCTAAAGTCATTTTAAGGAAGTATGGACATTTTGTGTAAAAACCGAGGCTATTTACAAAAAAAAAATTGACCAATTATTGAAAACGTAATCTAGCAAGTGTTACACCATTTTTGAATCCTTATTAAATGCGCCAATTTTTCATGTTACTTGCCAAACTAGCGTAGTACATTTTTTTTTCAGTACAGTCAGTTAAAGTTGGGCGAAATAGTAAATTTGAATAATTTGGTTTTGAAAAAGTTTAATTTTCTTCCAAGTAGGAGGAGTTGGCTTTGAATTTTAGGCAAAAATCTACACAAGCATTATTCAAGATTACATAATAATAAAAAAATTAGATAAATTATGGGATTTGTAGCAATTGGAGTTAAAGAACCATTACAGGGATTGATTTTTTTAGTAAATTTTTAAAGTGAACATAATTTTTTAAAAACATGAGATAGATTTTTTTTCGTATTTTTCTGAGAACTGTTATAACTTGGTCTATCACCCATTTACGGCTTGACGTCGATTTCTGGGACACCCTGTATGTTAAATAAATGAATATAAAAAATATAAGTCCGGTGCCCAGGGCATGATCCACTTCTTAGGCTGATTTCATAGCTGTCTGGGAGACCCATACGGGCCTACCGTACGGGCTCCCGGAACGGAGACACACGTGTGGCACTAGAATATCGTTTCACAGCGACGCGGATTAGTCCGTACGCGACTCGCTCTCGCGACTCCCGTGTACGGTCGCGTCGGCCCGTACGGGTCTCCCGGACAGCTGTGAAACCAGCCTTAGAGTGCTCCAAGGGTCCATACACCTGCTATTTGAAGGACTTTATTAATGCCACTGATGCCGCTATAAACGTGGCCAACTACTGGGTTATTATTACACCATTTACACGAAAAGATGAAGATTAAACTCATTACCTTGAGTTTTTACCTTTATATGAAAGAAGCTTGAAGCCATTTCGTAAATACGGATATGAGGCTGGAAATCACTGAACCCCGAAAACCTGACCCTATGTAAAATATTAATACGTCTTCGAACTTGCGATATTTTGGTGACCCGATATCTCATAACCATGTTCACTCTTTTAACCGACTTCAAAAAAGAGGAGTTTAAAATTCGTCAGAATGTTTTTTACAACTCAAGGACGTTTTAAAATAAAAGTTAGGTCTTAGAAAACTGACGTCAACTACTCGGAAAAGCTAGAAATAGATTGATTCAAATAAATAGTGATAAATTCTGATTTTATTATTAGACTTTACAGCGTTCTAGATCATTACTCCTGATCAAAATACTGCTATAAAAACTTTTTCACAGAAAATAAACCGACTTCAAAAGCAAAACTGTAAAAAGTGCAAAATAACTTTTTTGTTTTGGAAGTCGGTGTCTTCGGTGCCTCTTGTTTTTATCATTTTTCGACACCGACTTCCGAAACAAAAAAGTTATTTTGCACTTTTTACAGTTTTGCTTTTGAAGTTGATTTATTTTTTTGTGAAAACAGTTTTTATTTCTCTCTTTTTAGTTGTAGTACAGACAGTGTTGTCACTAAAATGAACAATTTCTATAGAACGGTAAACCTAAAGGATTGACAAAATACTCAATTTACACATTTGTGCTGTTGGTGGCTGTGGAGTTTGGTTGTATGCTCCATATCTTGAAAACTGCTAGACCGATTTTGATGAAACTTGCACTATTCCCTAAGTTGAGAGATACTCAATCCAACATGAATGATCAAGATCCGATAAGGAGTTTCGGAGTAATGCATGGACAAATATACAAACATACAAACACTTATCAACCGTGATTAGCAGGCAAAACGCAGAAATTCGTACCCAGAATGATAATATTCGAGACACTATACAATTTCTATCTAATAAATACGATGATGCTATAACGGAGATAAACAACCTACAGGTTGGGCAACGTTTTTATTAAAAAAGAAAGAAAGAAAGAAAGAAAGGTTGAATGTAATAACAACCAAAAAGTAATTAAAATGCTTGAGCTCAAGGTGGACTATCTGGAGAGAAACATGAAAGCAGCTACAATCGAAATAAGTAATATCCCAACCTCAAGTACCGAGACCAGGGAATCCCTTACTGGATTGGTCCAAAAACTGGGTTCCGTCATCAATCACCCCGTTCAAGTATCAGAACTCAAAAATATCTTTCGGTTGAGAAGTAAAAAAGAGACAGTGGGTACTGTCATTGTAGAATTTACATCCCCAACAATAAAGGAACAATTCGTCCGGTCTACTAAAAACTACAACAAAATTAATTTTGAAAACCGTCTTAGCACCACCCACTTGCGAGCTGAAGTACCTAAAAAGCCAATATATATATCAGAAGCGTTAACTACTACAGCAAAACGCCTCCATTATCTGACAAGGGAGTTTATAAAAAGCAGTGCGTTCGAGCAGTCCTGGGTTGCAAACGGCAAAATATACGTTCGCGAAAAAGAAGGAATGCCCAGTAGGCTGATTAAATCCGAGGATGACCTGGCTATACTACGCAAACAGAAGTGACTAGGACCCCTCTTACCACAGCATACCAAATTAATTAACTTTTCTTTATCTCGCCAATTATTGAACCATTTAAAATTATGTAAAACTAATTCTAACCTACTTGTAAACAAACACGCACATACTTACTATAAACTAATACACAATACACACACAAAAACTTACCTCCTTACGTTTCCACACCAACACTCGTTAACCACACATTCATTGATGCACAATTTACCACCTTTCTCGTTATTTAGGCACGCTTATGCACATATTTCTGGAATCGATCCGTGTTATTGCTCAATCAAATACACTAGTACCTACATACACATTATAGGAACATACCCATGTCATAGCTCAGCATTACTGTTTTCTGGTGTTTTGATTCCCTACTACAGCATTGAAACCAATGGCAAAATCAGGAAGATTATTTCGACCATTTCCAAATACAGTAGTACACAAAAAATGCACATATTAATATTTAATAAACAAAATTCGATAGTACCCAAAATAACATAAATAATATAGATTCCGTCTCTGTGTCGGACTCATCGACCTGTGACTTAGACAATTGTATCCCGCCCAACCTTAATCCTATTCACTCACTCAAAATTCTGACCCAGAATATTAGAAGTATATCAAAAAATATAACAGGATTTCACACCATACTCGCCAGAACAAAGATCGAGTGGGACATCATAACACTGACCGAATGTTGGCTCCCCAATACACATTACATTCCAGACCTTCAAGACTACAACTATTTCAAAACTGCAAACAACTTCACACAAAACGAGGGAGTCGTCGTTTATGTTAATAAAAAAATTTTAGTCTCTGTAGAAGAACCCCCAATAATGGAAGCCAACAGTCTTCTAATAAAAATCGACCCTAACACCATACTTGTAGCAATATATCGTCCACCGGGATATAAAGATATTAATAAATTCTTAAACTCACTCAATTTGCTTCTGACAAAAATCGCACACTGTAAAAATATAATTATCACCGGGGACATAAATATAAACATTCACGAAAAATATCTTAACTCTGCCTCACAGAGCTACCTAAATCTAGTAGCCTCGCATGGTCTACTGCCTGCCCATTCACTACCTACGCGTCTTCAAGCTTGCCTTGACCATGTTATTCTTAAATCGACTCTGCCAGCTTTCACCTATGTAGCTCACTCCGCACTAACAGATCACGAAACTGTCCTGTTTTTCCTAGTGAAGAAAGTCCCTAAACCTGTTATAAAACAAACAGCCACCCGCATTAACCATGATCAGCTTGACGCAGAGCTAAAAGAACTTAACTTTGATCAAGTATATTGCACGCAAAATCCTCATGAGGCAGCAGAGCGCATGATCAATCTTATCACACAGGCAATTGAGTCAAGTTCCAAAACCGTAAAAATACCTAACCGGAAAAAAATCATAAAACCTTGGCTTACTCCGGGCCTTCTACGATGTGTCCGACATAGAGATAACCTGCACAAAAAATTAAAAAAGTCACCTGATAATGAAATTTTAAAAACATCATTCAACAGATATAGAAACTACTGCAACAAGCTTTTGAAAAAAAATAAAAAAGACTATGATAGGAGCGAAATAAGCGACGCTGGTAATAACACCAAAAAACTCTGGGAGGCAATAAACACAATTACAAGCAGAATCAAAAAGAAAGACCACTCAGAGGATTTATTGAGTTCGTTTGCTACTCCTCAGGAGTCGGTTGACGAGGTCAATAAATTCTTCGCACAAATAGGAAAAAATCTCGCGGAAAAAATAACTAGGTCACCTAATAATGCACACATTACCGTCAAGCAAGATGTCGCACAATCTTTGGTTCTTTTACCCACTGATGACGAAGAAGTTGCCAAACTGATAGGGTCCCTACGTAACGACACTGCCACAGGGTGGGATAGAATATCAAGCGATTTACTAAAAAAACACATAGACATTGTTGCGCCACCCCTCACGTATGTCTGCAACCTTGCACTTTCATCTGGTCAATTTCCCAGAGCTTTCAAAAAAGCTATTATACACCCAATCTTTAAGGGTGGGGATAGAGGCCGTGTCAACAACTATAGACCTATAGCAGTACTACCTATTCTATCCAAAATACTGGAGCGGATCATGAACAATAGGCTCGTGGGTTACTTGGAAAAGTTTAAAATCCTCTCCCCCTCACAATATGGTTTCAGGGCGGGCAAATCCACGGCCGATGCAGTTCATGATCTGACCAATTATGTCATCACAAACTTGGATGCTGGACAGAAAGTCTTGGGTATTTTCCTTGATCTTGCAAAAGCTTTTGACACGGTGTCTATCCCTACTCTAATTTGTAAGATGGAAAGCATAGGAATCAGGGAAATACAGCTCAAACTCTTTAAGGACTATCTGAGCGAGCGTACCCAGTGCGTCAAGATAGGGGATGCCATCAGTGACGAACGCGCGGTTACCTACGGCGTACCACAGGGCAGCGTATTAGCCCCGACACTCTTCTTAATATACATTGACGAGCTGGGTGTGCTCACTCTTCCCAAAGGCAAAATAATAACCTTCGCAGACGACACCGCCCTGCTATTCAGTGCTAGCTCATGGCACGATGTATACATGCAAGCCCAGTCAGGTTTTGATGTCGTGTTGGAGTGGTTGCGTAATAATTATCTCACTCTAAATGCGGAGAAAACAGTATACATGCCCTTCTTTCTGAAAAATACTGCGTCAACCACACACATGAACTCGTCGTACTCTATAGTTGCCCACACATGTTCCAAACAAAATATAAATAATTGCACCTGCACCAACCGCATTCAGAAAACAGACAGTGCAAAGTACCTAGGAGTTATAATAGATAGCACCTTAAGTTTCAACAAGCATATCAATACTTTGAGCGGTAGGTTACGTAAACTTATATATGTCTTCAAGACCCTAAGACAAGTGGCGGACGAGAAGCTAAGGAAATCGGTTTACTTGGCTCTCGCCCAGTCCCTAATAACCTACTGCATAACGTCCTGGGGGGGTGCTACAAAAACTTCTATGTTAGAGCTCGAACGAGCGCAGAGAGCCATTCTGAAGGTATCTTTATTCCGACCTTTCCGATATCCAACGGTTATGTTGTATAAGGAAGCAAAAGTCTTATCCGTTCGTCAGCTGTTCATACTGCAAACGGTTATAAAACAGCATGGCCTCACTACTTTCAACCACTCACTCTCCCAAAGAAGTAGACGATTCGATCCCATAGTCCGCCATCACATCCGACTCACGACTACATCCTCCCATCGCTTCTTTTGCTACCTTGGTCGCTTTCTTTATAATAGGATAAATAGGCTGCTTCCAATATATAACCTCCCCAAAATCAAATGCAAAATTAAACTAACAGATTGGCTCTGGGAGTTAAATTATGAAGAAACAGAAAATTTACTTGCTGTCACAAAATAGCCAAAATAACACATTCTGTTCCCCTTCCCAAACATACACTGCCCCCACAAACACACCCACACATTCACCTTATTCACTCACAGACACACAATCATGCAAATACCTACTTACTAAGCATACTAACACCATGCGTAATTAATTTCCTTTATCTTTTTTACTTTTATCTCTAATTAAAAAAAAAAATACTTATGTTTTTTGGTCATTCTTACCGCATTTATTAAAGTGTACTTAACATTAAATGTAAACTTTACCCAAGGGGTGGAGACCTGGTGTCCTGAAATACAGACCTCACAGTCTAGCTTAGGCACCAGTCTCCCACAGTATGATGATTGTGTTACGTATTTTTGTATTGATACCTTAATAATGTAACTATATTGTGGTGAGAAATAAACATTATTATTATTATTTTGAGCGTCAGTCTTCTATAGAAGACAATCGTTGCCGTGCCCTCCACGCCACGTCTTTATTAAAAGACAATATCTGATAATAACGTTTATTACTTTAAGATACATGAACAAATGCTTTGTGCGTATTTTTATTCTTGCCTAAAATCCAAAACTTATTTTTTTATTTCAATATTTTTATTTCTTTGTTTATTATATTGAAATCAGAAATATAATATTAGCCAAAATTTTTTTAGTGTTCCAGGCGCCAAAGTCTTTATAGGAAGACGTCTAGTGTTGTGATTACTTGATGAAGTTTCGAAATTGTCGATATACACTAAAAGTTAGATAACATTTATTTCGAATCGAAATCTTGAGTTTTGAAAAAGAAATCCGATCCTTTCAAGATACGAGGTGCATTCAATAAGTACCTAGCCTCATCGCCAGAGGGCGCTGTAGTTTCAAAAGAGTTTTACCACAGTGTAGCACATTCTTTTTTAATTCTTTTTTCAAATTTTTATTCCAATCCCTTCATTTGTTTTAATTTGACAACTTATGGAAGCGAACGTGTCGATCGGTTTTACAAAAATGGAAAAAGAGCAATATCGTTCGGTGATTCGATTCCTATTTTTGGAAGGGAAAACGCGCATCGAAATCAAAGAGCGCTTGGATGCTGTGTACGGTGACTCTTCTCCATCGATGGCCACCGTCAAGAATTGGTTCAACGAGTTTGCACGTGGCCGTACGTCGGTTTTTGATGAACCACGTCCAGGTGCACCGAAAACAGCTGCTACGGAGGAAAACATTAAAAAAATCCATGATTTCGTATTGGCAGATCGCCGATTGAAGGTTCGGGAGCTAGCTGAGACTGTAGGCATTTCAGAAGGAACAGTGCATCATATTCTTCACGAGGAACTCGGCATGAGAAAGCTGTCGGCGCGATGGGTGCCGCGTTTACTCACACCAGAAAACAAGCGCAACCGTGAGACCACATCGGAGACGTGTTTGGCGCTGTTTAAGCGGAATCCAGCGGAGTTTTTGCGTCGTTTTGTAACCGTCGATGAAACCTGGATCCACTGGTACACACCAGAGACCAAGGAGCAATCAAAACAATGGATCCAGACCGGGGAACGTGCTCCAAAGAAGGCGAAATCTGTAAAATCGGCCGGAAAAGTTATGGCCACCGTTTTCTGGGATTCACAAGGTGTGATCTACATCGATTACCTCGAGAAGGGTAAAACAATTACAGGGCTTTACTATGCCGATTTATTGGGCCGATTCGACGCCGAATTAAAGAAAAATCGACCCCATCTGGCGAAGAAAAAAGTGCTGTTTCACCACGACAACGCACCGGTTCACACGTCTGCCGCTGCCATGGCCAAATTGGTCGAATTACGCTACGAATTGCTGCCCCATCCACCGTATTCTCCAGATTTGGCCCCTTATGACTTCTTTCTGTTTCCTAATCTGAAAAAATCACTCGCCGGGAACAGATATGGATCGAATGAGGAGGTCATCGCCGCCACGGAGGTCTATTTTGCAGAGTTTGACAAAAAACATTTTTCCGACGGGTTAAAAAAGTTGGAGCATCGCTGGGCTAAGTGTATCGAACTAAAAGGAGACTATGTTGAAAAATAAATTGCCACTTTTCCAAAATTTTCGTTTACTTTTTGTAGGCTAAGTATTTATTGAATGACCCTCGTATGTACGTAATTTTGCTAGGCCTTACACATGTATTTACTCGTATACACACAAACTGCCGTACTTTGGTTAATACTGATATCGGTATTGAAAGATCCCGTTACTACGAAACCAACAGATATCGGTGCTTCATGCGCCATGGACATCAATAGAAGACGGGCGTCACAGACGTCTGTGCATCAAGGTCAGTGTAGGATAGTGCAGCGCAGTTGTGGATTGTTATCGATATAAAAAATGAGTGAAGCTAATGAATTAAGTTCTGAAGAACTTTTAACAATCCTACAAGGTGTGGATTTGGAAGCTGAAGCCGATAAATACGAGAGTACATTTTTTTATTTTGTCTATAGGCTCGCGCTTGACCACTATCTCACCTGATGGTAAGCGAGGATGTGGTCGACGGTGTAGCACGCTTGCCTAGAAGTAACCTATTCACTCTTGACTTAAAGACCCCTAGATTGTAGCTATCGGGAAACAGACTCCGGCAGGGAATTCCACTACTTAGCTGTTCGCATAATAAAAGTGTCCCCAAAACGTTTTGTGCGTATGGGTGGATGTCCACCATGTGCCGATGACGCATCGCCGTGCGTCTGGTTGGCATCAGATAAAGATTTTGAGATGAGTGTAAATTATTTAACGGTGATAAAAAATAAAATTAGATATTTTCGCTCAATAACGTAATTAAATCGTCGTAAGTAGGCACCTGCGAAATTAGTATGATATCTAACCATGAATACAGAACTTACCAAAAACTGCGTTCTTACTTTGAATGCGATGCGCCGTATTCAGAAACGAAGCAAGTAATGTGGCCAAGCAAAATCGATAATAATATTTTAGTGTGTTTAGATTATACAAGAAATATACAAAAAAAAAATGTGGGAAAATTGAACATGGACATCCCATATAATAATTGAACTTTTACTAAATTATTTCATCACCACTGCTCTCAAAACGATGAAGGAAAACATCGAGAGGAAACCGGCATGTACTAGAACCAAAAATTCAAAATCATGTGATATCCACTAACACGCATTGGGCATTTGGGCCCGCGTGAAACACACACAAATGAAACCGGCCCTTAGTGATTTATTGTCATTAGACAGAAGTTCATAGAGCTAGCAATATTTTAATAGATTAGCAAACAGGCCCGCGGCCCACTCAATAGAAAGTGCAGTCGCCAATGGAAGAGCGTAGGTGTTGGACAATTTGGAGACATACAAAGTTGAAACTTAGAACAGCCAAACAACTAAATGAAGCTCAAAATTAGGCTACAACCTCAAAGTCTGTACGTAAGTTTCTATTAGGAAAGGGTTCTCCATCGTCAAACACATCATCGCTTACAATCAGTTGAGATAATGGTCAAACGCCAGCATATCATTAATTAAAATAAAATAAATTAAGTTTTCTCTCTTTCTAGCTTTAGCAATTAGCAAAGGACAGCAGTAGAAGGATAGTATTAAATGTGTACCGGTGAGCCCTCTGCCCTCTTGCCAGCTGGTTCAATTTGAGGGTAACTCACCAGATCACGTTATTAATTGGTTATAGTGAAAGCAGATAACAGTGAAAACAGACTGGAGAATATTTATTTATCGCATAAAATTATTACACACAGTACAGTATAGACACACAGCGTTTTTTAGAAGATTATAACAAGATTATAAGACGATGGTCATAATTACAGACAGTAACTAGCCTCGGCGGGCTCTAAAGATGAAGTGACGCTGGGGGAATGAGAGTGCATGGGAAAGAATGTGGCGTTCTGAATTTGAATTGAAAATCGAATGATAATATGAAAAGTAAATCATGATGTGGCCTGCTATAAAAAGGTTGCCAGTAATAAGTGATCGGAAGAGTACGGAAGGAAGGACCTCGTCACAAATGATGGTTTAATTTACTTCAGACAGTACACTTTCTATGCAATTTACAAAATGCTGGTCTACAAATTACTGCCCATCAACTGGTTCAGAGGTGTGTTACCATAGAATTAATATTGAGCATCAGGCATGTTTCCTGGGTATAAGAATGATAATTCCTGCATTTTTTGCTTTATCAACTATAAAAATTGACAAAGATAAAGCGCATCGAAGTTCTGGAGTGGAGGCTTGTGACGTCACTTTGTCAGTATAAATTGTAGCACACCGTGACGTCACACGATATTTCAACGCACCGTATCGTCGTCATTTTTTGTTTACGTGGCAAAAGAAAAAACACGTGTCCAAAATTTTTATGTTATCTAAATGACGCGTGACGGACTAAATAAATATTTTATGTCAACTACCCTATTGCTGAAGCTACTGCATTTATGAACAGGAGCCTTACTCTGACGTGATCGCCATCTTATCATGGTTCCTCTGTAAACTGAGAGAGATAGAGAGAGACGGACCTATACAGGACGAATAGCACTATCCTGTTTTCACAACGGAATCACGATAGCAATGACACGTCATAGTTCACCGTGAGATTTTTAACAGACATTCCAAAGAGGAGGTTCTATGTTCTTTTTTTTAAACGCAGAAATTACAAATGACTGTCCATCTTCGTTCATGGAGTCGAGCGTTATTATAGCATTAATAGTGCATGCTTAGTAGGTAATTGGTACTAATTGATGACGCTAGTGCATATGAGCTGTTTTGAAACAATTGTACGACCATTTAGAAGTGCGATGTTTGTTTTATCTTCTTCCTCAATTGTTTTCCTGAATACTGCTTAAGGCTTTGGTTAGATAAACTCAGGTCTTTTGTTTTTATAATAATTTGTTTTATTTCAGACTTTTTAGTTTTAGTAATGAACGAGTTCGCCAAATAAGTTAGTCGTAAAAGATTATTTATTTTGCTATCAAAGTTACGGTTATCTTGAATTTGTGCCAAAATAGGAACATAAAAGTGTTACAATATATATTTTTTTTAAATGGCCTATTTAGTAGCGTTCATTTGATACCCATATTGTTTGGATAAAGAAAATAAAATTGTATCACCCCGTTTTTTTTGCAATAAAACGGGGTGATACAATTTTTACCCGACTGCCGAAAGAGGGTAATATGTTTATTATCACCCCGTTTTATTTCCTTATTAAAAAAATATATAGCCTATGTCACTCCCACAATTGAGACAAATCCAATGACACCACATATTGTCATAATCTGTTAAGCCGTTTGGGCTATAGAGCGTGCTATAGAAATGGACATACATACATATGCTCGAAAAACATTACTCACCCGCAGTCGGGTAAAAAAGGAGGAGGTTCTCAATTCGACATATATATTTATGATCACGCATAACTTTCTATAGAGGGGTCCGATTTCGAAAATTCTTTTTTTATTACAAAGAGTACCTATACCTCAAAATCAGGACCCATTTAAATTTGAAAAATAAGTCACCCTTAAAGGTAAGAAAAAATGGATTTATTGATAATTTGCACACTGAATTTTCAATTATGAATTGTGATTGTGTGTGTTTTCAATAGTTCATCAAGTAAACTGTCTTTAACAAAAGAACCAACTCAAAATGCTAGACTAAAAGTTTATTTTTATTTTTTGCATTTCTGTTCGTTATTTCGTCGGTTAAATTTTTTGTTTAAAAGATTTTTTGAAAATGTAGATGGATGGAGAGGTCAAAGAAAAATGTCTGGCTTGTGTATGTATGAAAGAAGCAGCGGCTTTTTAGGGCATCATTTAAAGTCACTAAACCTAGAAATCGAGATCAAAAATGTAAACAAAGAAATGTCATCACTTTTAACTTTTTATGTCATCACATTTCCCTATAAATCATTTTTTATTTTGTGCTTTTGAAAGCAATGTGTCAAAATTAAAAATATGATAGCCTAAGGTAAGTCCAAATATTATAGGTAAGGTAAACGAAATGAAAATAAAAAATATATTGTTAGAACAAGTTGTTCATGTTTATTTGAAATTAGGATTTATATAATACTAGCTATCCGAAGCGGCTTCGCTCCCGTCAACTGGCTACCTATCAACCCGTTTACCCTACCTAGCTTACCCTACCTACACTACATACATGATTTTTGCGAAACTTTAACTGCTTACGCAGCGCACGCAACGGAAGCTCTCAAAAAGGAATAACTTTGCCCGCTTTTGCAACATTTTTCATTTGTGCTCCGCTCCTATTGGTCGTAGCGTGATGTTATGTAGCCTATAACCTTACTCAATAAATGGACTTACAAACACAAAATGATTTTTTCAATTACAACCAGCATTTCCTGAGATTAGCGCGTTCAAACAAACAAACAAACTCTTCAGCTTTATAATATTAGTATAGATTATGATTTATTCACTTTCTGTTCATAATTGTCAGGATAGGTTTGTGTGTAAGAACATTCTCATTTATTTCACTAGTAAAAAGCACATGCGAAGCCGAGGCGTTTCGCTAGTTGAAAACACTAAATGAAGTCCAAACCAAATGTTTGATCGCTACCTTATTGCCAGTAGCATAAAAATAATTTGCACGATATTATTTCAAACAGTAATATTTAATCTTGGATCCTAGTTTACGTCACTTTATAGTTGAAAACTGTGTGCAGTGTTACTGGTGCATTAGCCCATTCTACTGTAGTTCTATACTAGGCCACAACACCCGATACCCTACGTTCCGCATTCAGTCTGTCAGTTCGTCGGTCTACCAATCGATCGGCGGTCAACAGATTCGATCGGCTAATCTATACTTATGGCCCGTTTCAGACAAACAAGTCTCCTGCTGAAAATATCTGGACCAAATAACTAAGACGAAAATGTGTAATTTGCCTGATCGGCGATGCCAAATCGTTCCGTGAAATAAGTATCATGCTTTATACTCCATTTGCGATAACATTAAACGTTTAAATTATCCCATTTTACAGCCCGTTAAACCGATTTTGACTCCTATTGCGTTGGTGGTACGACAAATGGTAGCTGTAGTAAACAGTTGGTTTTGGTAACAGATTTATGATTTTTATGTCATCCTTATGTTTACGGAATAGAACTCAAAATCGGTTGAACGGACTGTAAAAAGATTTGGAAACATGTCTAATGTTATTTCAAATGGAGTTTAGTACACATCAAAAATACTTGCAATTTCGATGCGGACAACGAAAAACATTCACTTTCCTTGAAAGTTTGAAGTTGGCGGTAATTGGAGCATGTCTAACGCGGACTGCTTTACAGGGAATTATAAACCTTAAACGTATTGCGATAAAACAGAAAATTGAACGCCGAAATTATTTCTTTACAAGTAGTTTTAAGCTCCAATGGTTTTTTTGGCATTATGAACTTTATACAGCGTAAAAATAAAGTTGAAAATGTCATGAACTAACGTAAAGATTCTTCGTAAAGTTCTGTAACCTCAGACAAAAGACGAAGAAAGTGATTCTTGGTATTATTGTTGATGTTTATTCTATTGATTATGAAAGGTCTAAGCTGACTGTTTTTGAGATACGAAAGAAACTGCCCATTGGAACGTACTTAACGAGTCAAAGCTGTTTGAAACAGCGAAGAAAACTATAATACCTAATTGGGTTAAAGGTGAAGTTGGACATAACGTTTTGGTAGGTTGATATGGGAATTCGGGGTCTTGAGATGTTAAAAGTAGTTCAGCAGCCCGGTCAGAGACATGGGATTCTGAAAATATTCTTTACACGTCCCTCAAGGGATCTAAAAAAGGTGAAACAAGAGGCTTTCGACAAAATGACAAGAGTGAACGATTGTCAAATAACCCAAAAACATGAAACTTAAACAAAACTATTGTGTCATAAGATAAGGTCACATCACTAGCGATGCGTCCCAACTCTAGGCGCCATTGGACATAGTCTGTGGATAGCAACGCGGCCTGACCGGTCTCTTGTAATAATCTGGGTTGAATCTAATAAACCAATCCATCTTGCCTGAACGAGTCTTTTGATTATTACATGGTGTCAGAAGTTCAAGGAAAAACCCTTGTCGTAAAAAGAAAAATATAAAAGAATGAGAGTATACCAGGGTGAACTGTTCAGATCTGCGTACCCCTATAGAACGTACCAGTGTGATGGTATGTTATGAAATTGTGTAAAAAATAAACAGACTTGCGATTGCAGCTATCCCGAATGATTTGCCGTCATTTATTGAAGAGTTCTGATTTATATCTCCGAAGTTCTTCATCAGATCTTGATGAAATTTGAATGGGACCACATGACAAGAAAAAAAATCAAATAAAAGAAGAATCATCAAAATCGGTTCACCTAGTAAAAAGTTCTGAGATAAAATACATAAACAAAAATACAGTCGAATCTGATACAAAATGTATGTGACATTTTCGATTTTTTGACAATCTTCATTGACGTGTCTCTTTGGGCGCCTCTGGTCCTTTGAAGGACAAATCATGGAAGAGATACGTAGACAAACACAGTTCTAAAACATGTATTATTCTGATGCAACTGGCATTGAACACCTCAGCACAGTATAAATATGGACGAACAGTACGGAAACTACCAACAAACGATCGAAACGGCACACTCACACAAACATGCGCATCGACGAGACCCCTAAACGGCTCGCATTACTGATAGCACCGCGGACGCTGCTTAGGGGTCTCGTCAGTGCGTTTGTTTGTGTGAGTGTGCCGTTTCGAGCGTTTGTAGGTAGTTTCCATACTGTTTGTATTATTTATACTGTGACCTCAGTGAGTAACTCGATAACATCATACATCTGTACCGCTATACGTAGATTAGTACACTCAACCAATCAGAAATGGTAAGTTTTCTACATTGACCGCATCTTTATAGCCGACCAATAAGGCTGATCTTCGCAATGCAAATGTTACCAAGGAGTGTGGTTGATTGTACCTAACTATCTCCAATAATGGACACTTTTATGAGTTCACAAATCATGAACGTGACTCATGAAATAACCGTTTGGTGTTGTATTGTTTTAGAATTTCTATTGGTATCTATTAGGCATCAATGCTTGGAAATAATAATAAGTCTACCCATTCTACAACGTTCCTACACTTAGGAAATTAATAGATATTACCTCGACCGAGGTCTACTCGGGTGAAAATAGAGAAAACGACGTTTTCTAAAAATGAAACCTAGCTAGATTGATTTATCGCCCTCGAAACCCGCTGTATACTAAATTTAATGAAAAGAGTTGGAGCCGTTTGCGAGTTTCAGATTATATAAATATATATAAACAAGAATTCCTCGTTTAAAGGTATTAGATGGGTGGACC
This sequence comes from Orthosia gracilis, assembly GCA_947562075.1. Taxonomy (NCBI): domain Eukaryota; kingdom Metazoa; phylum Arthropoda; class Insecta; order Lepidoptera; family Noctuidae; genus Orthosia; species Orthosia gracilis. The sequence goes on from OX387276.1 coordinate 5,449,908, forward strand.
AAAAACCTCCTCTCTGTCAGCAGGTTAAGGCCACAGTCCACCACGCGGTACCAGTGCGGGTTGATGGATATCAATATGTATTCTATTTACTTTTATCACAAAATATTATGTTTTTTGAATTTAAAAACCGTTTCAGGAATGTCAAACATCGCACATACCAGGAAGATAGAAATATGAGAAAAGCAAGATCTTCCTTCGAAGTGTAGACGTGCATTCAGAAAATTTCGACTACCTGACTATACCAGAAAGGATTTGCGGATGTCTTCGCTCAGCAGTGTGGTAATATAAAAAAAAAATTGTTTCAAATTCTTGGGCTACTGAAAACATTACAATTTTTCTTGCATCTGCTCATTACAGTTTCCATAAGATAAAGATATTTATTTGTTCAAACACGTGTAGACATGCAAGAATAAATAATACGTGCATCAGGATAACATTTAAAAAACAAAAGGGTTCAGACATCCCAAAATCCTCAAACTTACTGAAATGTGCGATGAATAAGATTAGATAAATAAATGATTTGTAAATCCTTACGCTCACCATAACCTGTGCGCCGGTAAAAAAAACCAAAGCCGGTCTGTAAAATATGCTTGATACGCTACAAGCTGGTACCAGTAGCTGAAGGGCGATGCTATCCAGTCTACAACACTCCAAGAAATTTCTAGGCTCTACGTTCAAAGCCCGGAAATGCATTTGGAATATGAGAAGGGGGCAAATCCGCTACCTGCTTGGGGCCTTTACTGGGCACTTTGGAACCAACGACATGCTCATGAAGATGAGTCTGGCCGCGACACCCATGTGCCGGTTGTGTGGGGAACATACGGAACGCATGGAGGACCTTCTGGGCACTTGCGATGCACTGGCTGGTAAGCGAATGAGTCTCCTAGGGGTTGGCTATCCAAAACCGGAAGACTATAGGCTCACATCACCTAGTCTCGTTGTAAAACTCATGCAAAGAGTTTTTAACGAGATTGGGGAGGAGTAAGTTATCTAGGGGACCACAACAGATCCCAATGGGTCGAAGTGTCCGGGTTATTTCTCGGCCCCTCCACAAGATAAGTCTGATCCAGAGTCTGGTCAATTAAATTATGGTTCCAGGAGATTGTTTACAAAAAAAATTAGTACTCCCATCTCCCGTTTCTACATAAGTTGTTTATGGGGAAGATGTAGACGAAGTAAAATTATGCTAATAGCCTCAAAAAAAAATGATGAATGTAACCAGAGCTAGGTTAAAATCGTATTTTTTTGAGGTATGCAACTAACTATCGATTTTATCGGACAGCCGCAATCGAAAAGTTGCAGTTTTAACCAGCTTCTACCCTTTGAACTGAAGTCATCACTAGAAGAACCGCTAAGGAACAGACTTGAAGCGCAGGCCAGAAAAACAGTTGAGCAGAAATCTAATTCTACATCAGCACCGCATGTATTTACATAATACATTATGTAAAGGCGATTAACAAAATGGATTAATAACGCAGACGTCGGGAGGCCTTAGATGAACACATATGTCGATATTTTGGTGATGTCCTTGGATAAGGTCAAGGTTGTACTCATAACTGGCGCGCGTGTTTGATAAATGACCAGAACTTCAGAAGTATAAATGTTGACTAAGCAAAAGATCTGGGGCCGTAACATAACGTGTCAACGCTATTATGAATCCGCTGTGAAAAAAGGGATAGTGCTCTGCCTACGTCCTGTAAGAGCAGTGGTGGCCCAGCGGTAACGGCGGCGACATACAAGTTGTACCTTGTGGTTTCGAAACCAGGCTGACGCTTTACTTTGTGTAAATTATTTAATCACATCTGCTCTCAAAACGGTGAAGGAAAACATCGTAAGGAAACCGGCATGTCTTAGAACCAAAAACTCGAAGACATGTGACATCCACAGAGCTGCACACTGAGCTGTGAGAGGGAATGGGCCGTAATCGTAGGCCTGCACGCACAACGGTCCAAAAGGGGGTCCATCTCTCCTATCTACTGTAGGTATATCTCCTTCTGAAGATGATGATGAAGATTATAGTATTATAGGAGAAGAGCTGTTGCGTCAACCGCGCAAGCTCGTGCCTTTTTTGTGTGAGAAGAGGCCTTTTCTGTATGAGAAGAGGGCTTTGCCCTACCGTGGAACAGTAACCCGCTGGTATTATAATCTATACCAATATTATAAAGAGGAAAGGTTATTTTTGTTTGTTTGTACCGAATAGGCTCCGAAACTACTGGACCGATTTGAAAAATTCTGTCACCTATGGAAAGCTACATTATTCCCAAGTAACATAGGCTATAAATTATTTTCAAAAAAATTAGAGATCCTTATGAAAATTTAAATAATGTAACCCAAAGTAGCAAAATTCTTTGCCTAGAAAATTAATTATTTGGTAGTGGGTAGGTAGGTAGGTAGGGTAGGTAAGTAGGGTAGATAGGTAAGTGATAGGTAGGTTGATAGCCAGTTGACGGGAGCGAAGCCGCGGGTGTCAGCTAGTTATTATGTAAAACAGCAAGATTCCATTTAATTTCCCAAGTTCAAAGCGTATTAATTTAATTTACGTACACATTCAAGGATATCTTTAAACGGTTACGAAAACAATGCATACTAAACATGCCGTCAACAATACCACATTGTTTGACTCTCATATTTATTGTTGAATATTGATAAACACTGCTGTGTACTTTATACAGTTTTATTAAATTTATGATATCATGGTATTTTTCATTCATTTTTAGGGATCCTTACCCGAATGGTCCAAACGGTGCCCTGTTACTGTCACTCACATGTCCGTCTGTTTGTCCGTCGTCTGTCACATGGAGCTACAGTTTTCAAATTTTCAAAGTACATATAAGCATCTTGTTGACCCAAAGCCATAAAAATTGATACTTTTATTTTGTTAAGGTGGAGGAGGGCCATTAGGGCTCCTCCTCGAAAAAAATTAATTGACCTACCCCATTGAATGGGCTATCGTTGTTTATAGCTCGTTAAGTAGATAAATACTGTACTTCTTGTTTGAAAAAAGATTGAAAAACAAAGGAATGAGAAGACACCAAAGTCAGTTTTTTTTACAAAATTCTTTCCGAAGATTTTTTTAACATCCTATTGACCTCTTCATCAATCTTATAATGTTCCCACTGCTGGGACACTGGCATCCAACCATAATCCACTACGCGAGCCGAGTGCGGGTTGGTGAAAGTCACACGTCTTCGAATTTTTGGTTCTAGAATATGCTGGTTTCCTCACGATGTTTTCCTTCACCGATTTAAGAGCAGTGGTGATGAAATAATTTATACAAAGTAAAGCGCCTGCCTGGCTTCGAACCCACGACCTAAGATACGTAAGTCGGGGCCGTTACCACTGGGCCACCACTGCTCCTATTAACTTGTAATTTGGTTATAATGTTTATTATTACGTATATTTTACTAACATATATATATTGAAAAAAAAAACGGACTTTATCTTTTCAATTCCCTCATTTTTCCTAATACAACCAACTTGATTTTGCAGTCAAAGTACGGAACCCTTAATGTGCGAAGATCGACACGCCCTTGGCCAGTTTTCTTTTTTTTAGGTCTTGGGTTCAGCTGAGCATCTGGATTTTCTCATTAAAACCCTGCAGTTTGGAACTATGCCTTGTTGATGGCAATAGGCTTGTCCTATATAACAGTGGCTTACAACATAACTGGTGAAATATGAGTGTGCAGGTGCACCTCTGACTAACCCTTAAGAAACATGCTGAGGACTTTTTACTCGACTAAAAGAAAGGGATTTTAGCAGTCTATCTATGTATGTATGTTCCTCCGTAGCGCCTAAATTATTCATCCGATTTTGATGAATTACATCTCAATCGATTCGCTATTATGATGTTATATTATGATTCACTAGTTTTTTCCCGCGGATTCGCTTCCGTGGACCACCCCACTGGACCTGTTTTCGGGATAAAAAAATTACCTGTCACTCAGGAATAATGTAGCTTTCTATTGGTAAAAGAATTTAAAATCGATCAAGTAGTTTCGGAACTTATTCGGTACAAACAAACAAAAAAATGTTTCCTCTTTATAATATAAAATTATAGTATCATCATCATCATCATTTCAGCCGAAAGACGTCCACTGCTGGACATAGGCCTCCACCAGGCGTCGATAAAAAAAATAGCATAGATAATAGTAATGCCAAAGGAATTTTCTCAAACAAAGAAGGCACAAGGATTACTCACCATGATCGCTCAATACGGGTTGGTAACTTAACTATTTACCTATTATTATTATAAACTAGCTGACCCGGCGAACTTCGTTCCGCCTAACAAATTTCTAAAATAAACGTAGCCTAAGTTACTGCTTATTACATCAGCTACCTGCCAATAAAAGTCCCGTCAAAATCGGTCCAGTCATTTCAAAGATTAGCCGGAACAAACAGACAGACAGACAAAAATTGTAAAAAATGTTATTTTGGTGTATGTACAATATATATATTCATATACACGTAGTAAAAAACGGTTATTTCAATTTTACAAACAGACACTCCAATTTTATTTATATGTATAGATAATAGTAATGCCTGTTGCTGTCCAAATGCAGGGCAAAGAAATTTTCTCAAATAGAGAAGGCACAAGGATTACTCACCATGCTCGCTCAATATGGGTTGGTGACTTAACTATTTTTCTATTATAATTATAAATTGTTTGGATATCTATTGTAGAAAGATATTACTGTCAGTACGTGAAACCTATTTCACAGGCAGAAAGCTACATAATCTCCTGTTTGTTGGTGGCCCAGTGGTAACTGCTGCGACTTACAAGTTGTAGGTTGTGGCTCCCAAAACGGTGATGAAAAACTTCGTGATGAAACTGGCATGTCTTAGAACCAAAAATTTGAAGAAATGTGACATGCACCAACCTGCAATGGGCTGGCGTGGTGTATTACGGCCCTTTCCATCTCACAGAGTGGAGGCCTGCACGCACAACGGACTGAATGGTAGGCTATGTGCGGCAAAGGGGGTCCGTCTATCCTTTTCTATCCTAAGCTAACTATCTCTAGGTGCCATTAGGCTGGGAAAATTCACCATGGGATCAAAAAAAATATTTTGGCCGATTGAGCTGAGCTGAAGTCTATTTTATGTAAGGTCGGCTTAGTTTTATTTTTTAAAGCAATTTAATACCTTAAAAAAAGTGAATGGAAAGTAACATGAAACTAGGTGTAATAGTGAAGGTCAGCTTTGAAACTTACACCTCAATGTATGTATTTTTTGTGTAAATTCATTCTAAAAATAGATTCTTAATGATTAAGTTTTTCTATAATTTTTAAACTTACTTTGAAAGAACTCAGTAATTAAGAATGTTGTGAATAACCTTGTTAAAAAACCTTTGAAACTGTTGGATTGCAATCTTTATATCAGGAACTTATTTGAATTAATATAAAACAATTAAAACAGAATTACTATTACAATATTACATGGCAAATTACTAATATTACTTTATTTATTAATTTGAGGAGTTCGTGGCTAAATAATAACAGACGCACGGGTCGATCTTCAAGGTTAAGCAACGAGGTTGGTCCGTGGATGGGTGACCATCATTACATAGCGAGTTTTTTCCGTGGCTCGGAAAGTACAATAAGCCGTTGGTCCCGGCTGTCATTTGAAGATCTTTGACAGTTGTTATGGATAGTCAGAAGCCTGTTATCTGACACCAGTCTAGTGAAGGGGTGTTACCCAGTTTATGGGTTGTGGAGGTCAGATATCCAGTCGCTCCATGTAAAATTCTGGTAATCAGCTAAATCCGGTTAGACTGGAGGCCAATCCCAAATTAATAGGGAACAGGCTAACCAGATTGATTTATTTATTCAATAAAACTTCATACAACAAAAAAGTACATAGACGGTAAAATGGCAGGTGCATAAAAAATGAAATAATAATATTATAAACGTAAGAGCCATTGATTGGTTGACTTTATTTATTAATTTCTTGTTTAAGCTTGAATTAGTTTGGTCTTATTTAGAATTTAGTCATCTGGAGAATATAACAACAACAAAAGAAAAAAAAAACCACCAGTTCAGTACATTTTCGTACCAATAATTATATTTTAAGAATAGATTTTTGCACCAATGGTGTCTTAGATTACTACATAATGTATGGAAAATTATGGCATTATAATAGAGTGATTGTTTCAGAACAGAAAAAAAGGGCACTGGTAGAAAATGCCTATGGCATTAAGAAGTCCCACTCTGTATGCTTGTGTCCATAAAGGTTTAAAAAAATAAACAAAAGAAAGGGCACTATATTATTTCAATAAGACTTTAGACTACAAAAGATAAAATTCTAGCCATGATAATGAACCTTTGTTTATAATAAGAATGCTTATCACAATCAGTGATGGAATATCTTATAATTATTAAAATGTTTTCAGTGTTTTAATAATTAGAAGATCTAATATAGAAAGATTTAAACAGTAACATATTATTTTAATTAATTAACAAGTTATGTAGGTAAATGAAAGTGGGAAATATGAATAAAAATATTCCATTATTGAGGACAGATTAAAATGGTAAATTAAATATTGTATTTAGTATTATAATAATTGTAAGATACCTTTTAATTGAGGCAGTTTCTTACTAAAGGATGCATTAATATGAGGTTGTTTCTAAATCATTCAAAAGTTATATTAAGATGACTTTTACAAGAGTTATTCTGAAAATATTTTCAACTGTGACATATTACCAACATTTGATGCTCATTGGAGTGGTCCATGTGGACTCCCATGATCACCAGAGTACGTCTACGAAGTCAATTACGTCGTCAAGTCTATGAAACTTTCAAAAAGATCCGACCGATTCAAAAGAGAAAGGATGATACAAAATAATGAAGAAGAAACATGCCCAGGAATGATTACCTGCCTGATTAGACCCATTTATAAAACCCTCAGGTCATGGACAGACATTTGAGTTGCCGCCAAAAGAATATTCTTAACGTTTCGAAATAGTTTTGGCTCTATTACAAAACATATATGTAAAAATCAATCAAACTCAGTATACTTACGCGAAATCTTGATATGATCAGACCCATTTTCTTGACTTTATAACTTCAAATATCAAGTGAATTTAATGTAGAACACTTTTAATTCTTAACACAGCCTTGTTTTAGCGTTTTTAGAAGCTAAAAATAAGTTTGGCATAACCTGGTGATGATGACGAATGTATTATAACCTATAACGCCGATTGGGGAACATTACAAAAATATAAAAGGTAATTAATCGGCAGTCTGTTATAATATCAAATCACATATCCACTAGCTATTTTCGATTCAATATCATTTGCAAAATCCACCGCAAGAACTTCTGAACAAATAAAATTCAAGAAAAAAACATTGACTTTCAACAATCATCCACAGATAAAATATGTTCAATGTTGCCGTATGTTGCGAGTGGAGCTTATAGAGATACTTATAGAATTAGGTTTGCGACGTCTGTCGTCTATATTTAAGACTGCAGCTGCAGCTGCCGACTTGCGATAAAACATTAGCATTGTCCGTTTATCAAGAAGAAAGTTTTAGAGTCAAAAAATATCATCCAAAATACACAGTAGATTTTTTTTAAATATAGATTGGTATGATAGTTTAGATTTCACTTTCTTCTTTTCTATCATCCATCCATGCGTTTTATTATCATGTCATTTTTTTATTATCGTCGTGTTTGTTCTTATTTATATGTATAATAAGATCAAAATTCATCAAGTAATACAAAAACGGCATCAGTTGCACATTGTACAAGTGTACATTTTTAATAATTTTAAGGTTCCTACTCTTTTTCAGGAACCAAGTGTGTTAAGATATTTAATATTTCATAGGTTGGTAGTTCTGAATTGATGATAGTATGATGGAACCACACTTACGTGTCGTGACGTGGCGGATCCACCAATCAAACTACTCTGTTCCAGCCTACGTCATAACGCAACGAGGTTTGTAGCCAAATAGCCAATCAACTGTTTCAAAATGCGCCACGCCACGCTACGACACGAGATGGAACCAAACTTACGTGGCGTGGCGTGTCGTGGCGCCTTCCGACGCAGTTGATTGGCTACAAAACACGTTGTGTTATGACGTAGGCTGGAACAGAGTTGTTCGATTGGTGGATCTCACGCCACGACACGTAAGTGTGGTTCCGCCTGAGACAAAAATAATACCAAACCGTGTTTTGGAATGCCACTATGAAAAAAAAAATCTCGAATAAGTATCTACTTATTTTTATTATGTACATAAACAAGACATAAACATAAAAAGATATTTCTTAAACATATGAATAGGTTCTAGCAAGATTTCCAGTCTGCCGTGTAGCAAGACAGTTGTGTAACATCAGCTACCTCTTGATTGATCTGCCTTCCATCGGAATCAACACACCGACACATTCCTCGGCGACATTGTATTTTTCTAAAGCTGCCGTTCTTACAGCATATTGGCTTCTCCGGTACGTTACCCATTATGTTGGAGGTTTGCGCGCATTCTGTAAAATAAAGTGATAAGATATGTAGGTAAAGGAATGTTTTAGCGAGTTCCTAGTTCCTACTCTTTCAATGTTTGATAATTTGTTTTTAAGATAATTTTACTTAAATATCTAGATAATTCATCATCATGTCAGCTAAAAGACGTCCACTGCTGATCATAGACCCGTTCGTCTCGCTTACATCGGATGACAGTGGGAGGTCCTCCAACTTTAGGTTATTAAGTGACCCATTTTGCATGCATTGTATGCATTTTTTACTATGTACGGTATCTATTTTATATAGACCAAAAAAAATCACCAGGAGCAATATATGTAGGTACTTTACATTTTAAATTTGCCCTTTGAGAATTGAGAGGTTCCTACCGTCCTACGTGCAGAATGCAACGGCAATATCTAGAATACCACCATATGTGTATGTGTGTTTCTATGTGTGTATGTACTGCCACGCGTTTAATGTAAAACTTGTTATGTTAAATTGTCGTTGTGGCCCAGTGGATTTAGACCTCGCCTCTCGTGCTTGACTGCTTGAGGTTGCTTGAATGCTTGAAACGGCGAGAGAAAACAGCGTGAGGAAACCTGGACTTACAGTTAGTATAATTTTGTGCTCCATTGGTGTAATTGCTGCAAGGCGTTCCGTCAAGTGCGAAGACGAATAAATAAATATTTTAAGAACTGCTTCTGGCCACAGAATGAACAACTCTCTTCAAGAAATTCATAGTATGTCACAATAAAAACATTTAAGTACATTCGATATTAATATTGATCAGCTGATGATAAATTTGTACGGAATATACGAATTTTAGGGCACCGTACCTCAAAAGAAAAAGGAACCCAGGATCACTTTGTTGCCCGTCTGTCTATCTGTCAAGACCCTTTATCTTGGAAATGCGGGGAGGTATCGAGTTGAAATTAATATACTATACTCAAGTTTGCAACCCCTTGCAGGTTCGAAAAAATCAAACTTCTAGATCAAAGGAATCAAGAAATACAGCCGTTAATAACGCATATTCGCATATAGCGGAGTGTGCAATGGAATTGCACGATCTAATTCCACCTAGCCCGTTTCATCCTCGGACTACCAGACGTATGGCGATGCACCATCAGTACATGGTGGACATCCCACCATCAAGCGTTTTGGAAACACTTTTATTATGCGTACAGCTAAGGAGTGGAATTCCCTGCCGGAGTCCGTGTTTCCCGACAGCTATTATCTAGGAGTCTTTAAGTCAAGAGTGAATAGGTTTCTTCGAAGAATCGTTAAGAGGAATTAGGTAAGCGTGCTTCACCGTCGACCACATCATCGCTTACCATCAGGTGAGATAGTGGTCAAGCGCGTGCCTATAGATGATAAAAAAGCTACAACTACATATATATATCCTATGTTTACTAGTCCACGATTTATTGCGTACATCTTCCCTTAAGATCATGTAGAGAAGGTTAAGAAAATAGACAAAGGACATTGTGGTAGACAACATAAGATACTATACTGGCTAATCTTCTACGTAGCCCCGAAGTTGGCTACAATGATTGCGCAGCAAAAACAGCAGCGCGCCGTGCCATGCGCATCGGAAAGCCTACTTCAGGGCGGCCATAAAGATTGGCGAGTGCTGTACTATAAATATGACGCCAGTTTTCCCCGAAGAGTTAGCCCGAGGTGCACCCATAGCATCTACACCCACATCTCGCCATGTTATAGGTGGCGGGCACAAATCCAGGCTGGACAAAGGCCTCCCCCAAGCGTCGCCACATGGACCGGTCCCGTGCGTCGCGTTTTCAGCGGATCCCCGCAACCTTCACCATGTCATCGGTCCACCTTGTGGGAGGCCTTCCAACGCAACGTCTTCCGGTTCGCGGTCGAGAACAGAACTTTTCTGCTACATCGGCCATCCGTTCTGCGAGCAATATATGTGCCCGCCCTGACCACTGCCACTTAAGTTTGGCAAATTCTTCGGGCTATGTCGGCAACTTCTCTTGCGGATCTCTACATTTCTTATTGGATTACGCAAGGAAAATTCGAGCATAGACCTCTCTTTTGCCCTTTGGATGACATGATGAGGCCCATTGTGAGCGACCAAGTCTCAGAGCCATAGGTTATCACTGCCAAGTGGCAACACACACTGATCATAGACTTTCGTCTTGAGACACTGTGGTAAGTTGGACGAGAAGATACCGCGCAACTTCCCGAACGCTGCCCAGCCGAGTCGGATTCGACGGTTGATCTCTTTCTCGAAGCGACTGTGACTGCATAGTATGAGACTATTCCAGAGCTTGAGCATTTTACGTTGCTCATAAAAAGTTAAAAAAATCATTAACTTACTACAATCTAAATTATCGAAGTCGGGCGATGTCGAGTCAACTCCATAATCTTCAATTTGAACACCTCGCTCGTCAATGCAGATTTTTCTGAAAAACGTAAATGGCTTTTGTTAGAGGTAGTCAACGGTAGGGCTGAAAGGGTAGAAGTGTCTGGTGGTTTAAGGAGATGACTGAGCGTTTGCTCCTAGTGAAATTAGTGATGACTAGGTTGGAATTAATCACTAACTTGACTCAGAGTATTCGAATCAGAAATTAAAAAAAACACGTCGAAAACTCTGCCTGCGTGATACATGAGGTGTGATGTCAGGGCCCATTGTGCGTACGGGACAGGTGTATAAGACTTGCATACATCAGTCTCTTACGCGCAATAGATATAACCTTGCTCTAAGAGCTTATGGTAGAGTTCCAGATCATAAGTTCATAAGTGGCGTTATAAATCTGGGCACACGGTTGGCGCAATGGTTGAGCGATTGACTGCTGTGCTGCGTGTCGCGGGTTCGATTCCCGCACGGAACAAATATTTGTATGACCTACAGATAGTTGTTCCCTCTGGGTGTTGTATATGTGAGTTTATATGTTTGTAAACGCACCCACGATACAGGAAGAAATTCCTAGTGTGAGGCAACGTTTTTTTTATAAAAAGAAAGAAAGAAAAAACAGAAAAGTGATGCCGCTTCAGGATTACGTCCACTAGATCACCCAGACTTTCTTGCTTATATGTCACTCACACACACAACTAGTGGTCACATACCTCCCTTCCCTAGTAATCCTCGTCCTCCCGAAGGTCCCATCAGGGAGACACTCCGGGAAACCGTTAAAGTAGTCCACATTGTAGCCTTCCTCAATACTCTTTAGGTAGAGGTCTACCCTGGTCTGCTGGTCCTCTAGGCAGGGCGTCGTGAAGTTGTATGGAGGGTCCCCTTCGGAATATTGCTTGTATAGGTCTGTATCTTCGTCATCTGGAAGAAATTTGGTAGAACTTATAAGTAGGATCATGGCCGGCCAAACCTCATTGGCTTGTGCGAGTGGAACCCGCACATGGACTGTGTCGCAGTTCTAGAAAAAAAAAATAGGATGTTTATGCTATACCAGGCTGGACTATCTGTTGCCTGTCATAGAGAAAAAAAAGAAGTATTTTTTTATTGCCCACTGTAATTGTAACAAACACAAATTCGATATGAAGCACAATTTTATTCAACGGTCTCAGCAGATGTTATTGAGTTGTTTGCAGCAGGGATGTTACGAATGTCAGATTTTAGACATGATGAGTTTAGAAGTCTGGACCTCTGTTTCAGCACGTATTAATAATTCGAACTCCTCGGCATGAACGGCTTTCAAATGACTTCGCTGCCCCGAAGTAGTACGCCCAACGCGTGAATATACTTTTTAACCGACTTACCAAAAAGGAGGAGGTTCTATGTTCGACTTCATGTTGGTTTTTTTTTTTTTTTTTTTTTTTTTTTTTTGTGTATGTTCACCGATATCTCCGACAGTTGTGGACCGATTTAAAAAAATCTTTTTTTGTTTGAAAGAGTATATTTCGAAATTGGTCCCATTTTATTTTGGTGAAGATCTGATTAAGAACTTCGAAGATATACGACAGAACTCTTCAATAAATAACGGCAAATCTCTCGGGATTGCTGCAATCGCATGTCTGTTTATTGTTTATACCATTTCATAACATAACATCACGCTAGTACGCTTTTAAGGGGTACGCAGATCTCTCATTTCACCGGTAATGTTCAAGTTTCATGATATTCGGGTTATCTATTCTGGCATTAAGGTAAATTACTAGACAACTTGCCTATTAGGTAAGTACAACTAAAAAGTGAAAAATAAAAACTTTTTTACAAAAAAAATCCACCGACTTCCACAAAACTACAAAGAGAAAAATAACTTTATTTTTGGAAGTCGGTGTCCATAACGCAAAAAATATGGTACCTACGAAAGACACCGACTTCCAAAAATAAAGTTATTTTTCTCTTTGTAGTTTTGTGGAAGTCGGTGGATTTTTTTTGTAAAAAAGTTTTTATTCAAAAAATAAAATTAAAGTAACAAACACGCGATGATGACCTGCTAAGCTCCGCCCACTCCTACTTGTCTCGATTACTCGCATTCGCTAAACATTCGCATTGTTTGATGCGAATGCGAGTGTTGATGCGAGTGTTGAAATTATGCGAATCATTCGCATATGCGAATGCGAACGCGAATATTTGTAACATCCCTGGTTTGCAGCATACATAGCTATAATGCTCACAATGAAACTTTGTGTCTCTGAATTGGCTGCAAGACCCTGCGCAGTAGCTATTTTTATGCCAATGTTGAAGGTGAAGCAATAGCATTGTATAACCGTCTCTTTCACTTGCTAACGTTTGAAGGATCGTCTAATCTCGCTTACTCTATGCAGTATACTTGATGACAAACTGTTTCTTGCGCAATGGTTGGCAGAGCCATGCAACTTCAGAGACACAAGATCCGCTGTGACTGTGACTACTGTACAACGCCGATTTACAGCCCGCCTCCTTCGAGAGTTCTGTCCAGTTAAAAAGCCTGCATGTTGTGGTATCCATCCATAATTTCTCTATTTGACCGACAGTAGGAAAGCGATGGTCAGAGAAAAAATACTTACAGCACTTCAGCTCCATAATAGGGCTCCTATCAAGATCAACATACGTGATCTTGTCATCAACGATGCCGGTCAAGATGTCGACGCAGTAGCATTTGTTGGCGATGCATTGGATAGGGTGGAAGTTACCATCGGCGGTGCAGCGGGGTCCTACCACCGGGAGTGCAACACCGGAGTTGATTGACTTCCTCATGCGTTCGTGGAAGCGGGAGCATCCTGGAATAGGGGATTAAAGTATCATCATCACCATAATTTTAGCCGAAAGAATTCCACTGCTGGACATCTAGGCCTGCCCCAAGAGTAAAAAAATAAATAAAAGATCTTTTGGACTTCTGATACTGCGGAAGATTTTTATTAGATAAGTATCATCTATTTAGCCAGTGTTTTTATTCCGAGTTTTTAACCCCCGAAGGAAAAAAAGGAGTGTTATAAGTTTGAAGTGTGTTGCTGTGTCTCTGTGTGTCTGTCTGTGGCATCATAGTTCCTAAACGGATGAACTGATTTTGATTTAGTTTTTTTTTGTTTGATAGGTGACTTTGTCGAGAGTGTTTTTAGCTATGTTTGATTAAAATCGGTTCAGCCATTCAAAAGGTATCCGCATTTTACTCTTTACAACTGGGTTTTTTCGCAAGAAATCTTTTCATAATTACGTGATTCGATAGATTATCGATTGAAACGGGTCTACTACTAGGTATATTATAAGTAATTGGGTAGTTTAAAAAGCATGAAATAAAAAGGAAATTAAAAACTAACTCGCGTCGGGGAACCGCTAAGTAAATAAAATAAACTGCTGTACACGTTGGCGGTTCCCCGACGCGAGTACGAGGCTTATTTTTTGCTTTTTAGAGGTTTTATGTTGGGTTTTTTTTTAATTTAACGTACTCACTCGTGATAAAGTAAACGATCTCTTATGTCAAAATGTATACAAAAAAAGGGAGACCTCTTTTTTGTATACATTTTCATCCTTACCGTCACCAGACGTTACTTATCCAGTTTCAATACAAATTGACGTTAACGTTAGCGCGACTGAGCGTGAAGGTCAGACTTGCCCAGGTTATTTATTTAATCAAACTTCATTTATTTATTTCATTACATTTGCTTGCTGTACTAACAGTTTGCATCACACCGTACAGTAAACCAAAAACAAATTCATGCTTCACAAAGGTACAAAGATGAACTATGCTGGGGTCGGCTGCCAGTTAAATCGGATGCAGCTGCAAACCAGTATTGGCGACTGATAATCCGACCTCCGTTCCTGGGTAATTCAATACCCCGTGTTACGACTGATGTTAGACCTTTAGTTATCTTTCTTCCCGTAAACACTTAAATATTCTTTGAATCTCATTATCATTAAGCAATTGTATGTTTATTAGCAAACCTGTATACTTGGTTGAATACATTTTCAACAGCCAATCACAGCAGATAACGCGTGCTAATGTGCTAGTGATAATTTTGAGCTGGGAAACTGAGGGTTAGGGTCTAGGTCCAGCAATGGACATCTTTCGGCTTTAATGATGATGTTTGCTCTCGTAATAGATTTCAATAATCTATTCAATAATAAAATTAATTTTGCGATAATTTTGAGCTGGGAAACTGAGGGTAAGTGTTCTGTGCGTCTCGCATCCAGCGAATTCCCGCAACTTTAACCAGATCATCGGTCCACCTAGTCGGAGGCTTTCCAAAGCTGCGACTTCCAGTTCACGGTCGCCACTCCAGAACTTTTCGGCCCCATCGACCATCGGTTCTGCGAGCTATAGAGCCTGCGAGCCCGCCCACTGCCACTTAAATTTGGCAATTCTTAGGGCTATGTTGGTTGGCAACCCTGTTTCTAGTTGGAATGGAAGGGAAGAACCCCAACAGAATTTATAAAAATCCTTTCATACTGACCGCAACTCATGCTCCGCTTAGTTATAGCCCCGAGGTTCCGAACTTCACCGAATATCCTCTCTCCTTCTTCTGACTGGCAGAAACACCTGGAATGTTAGAAATGTCTGTATAATATAATGTTCTATGAAGAAATTAAATAATACAGCGGCATCTATGCCGCCATCAACGAACTAATGGCCTGACGTCACACTAAATCCTGCATCGCGCAAGCAGAGTTTTCGGCGCGATATGAACTTAAAAAAAACATTCCGACAACAACCGTTGGGCAGTTGCCCTGGACCATATTTGTTTCGGGGTGGAAAATCCTCATTGGATGTCCTCCGCCCTGGGGAGCGGAGGGGTCTCTCAGATTTCTACTGACTCTTAAAATTACCCCCATGTTCCATCTCACACCTACGCGGGGGATCGCGGGAACGTACGATCCTTCCGCAACCCTCGGCTCCTTACTCCGTACCTTTTGATATTGATGATATTGATTGATGATGATTGATAATTTTTAAGACTGAAATCAATCACCGTGAAATTATTGTCGGTATAACTTAAGATTTTCTCCATGCTCTTAAGAAATACTAATTCATTAGAGCAGAAAATTCGACATATTTTAAGGTTCGGACTGAACAACACATCACACATAACATCATGCCTAAAGATACAATATAGTTCAACCGCATTTCACCAGCCCCCGTACCCTGACGAGTCGAAACTCTTGTTCAACTGTAAAAAAAACCGACCAAGTGCGAGTCGGACTCGCGCACGCAGGGTTCTGTACCATTATCGCAAAAAACGGAACAATATCACGTTGGTTGTAAGGGAGCCCCACTTAAATATTTATCTTATGCTGTTTTTAGTGTTTGTTGTTATAGCAGCAACAGAAATACATCATCTGTAAAAATTTCAACTATCTAGCTATCACGGTTCATGAGATACAGCCTGGCGACAGACAGACAGACGGACATCTTAGTAATAGGGTCCCGTTATTGCCCTTTGGGTACGGAACCCTAAAAAGGGATAAATGGTTATAAGTCATAAACATCTGTCCCTTACACACACTCAAGATAACCTTACTCTAAGAGCTTATGGTCACCTTCCTGTTCTGTTTAAGTCCCATATGGAAGCCAGCCTGTTACCATCGACCGGACACAAATCTAGACTCCTTAGGTTGGAATAACCCAATAACACTGCCCAACCTGGGAATCGAACCCTCTGAACCGTGGAAATAGGACCTCATGCTTAGCAGTAGCGCATTATTACTTACGTGAATGCAGGTATACACTCGTAGGTAGCGAACAGTCCTTTCCCGTCACAATGTGGCCTGTGTTCCAGCGCTCCAATCAGCCCTCTTTGCTCTCTCGAATCGTAGTCGTCTTGTGCGTCGTGGCATTTTGATTTCACTGTAAGAGAGAGGTGAAGAATGTGTTGCTGCTGGACATAGACCTCCCCAAGTTTCGAAACATCGATCGGTCCTCGCGCGCTTCCAGCCCATTCCAGCAACTTTAACCAGGTCATTGGTCCACCTAGAAGGAGGCCTTCAAAACGCTGCGCCTTTGGATTCGCGGTCGTCACTCCTTTCAGCCCATTGACCACCCGTTCAGCAAGCAATGTGCTTTGCCCACTGCCACTTCATCATCATCATATTAGCCGAAAGACGTCCACTGCTGGATATAGGCCTCCCCCAAGCGTCGCCACATTGACCGGTCCCGTGCGTCCCGCATCCAGCGGATCCCCGAAAATTTAACTGCCACTTAAATTTGGCAATTATTCGGGATATGTCGGTGCTGCACTAAGTGCGGAAACCAAATCCCTGATAGAAAAAAAGGAGGGGAAACGACTTACTCCTAAGACAAGTGCCCGGCCTAACCAAGTTAACATCATCCTCGTCGGGTGTGCAGGACAGCCCGTCTCCGCAGCGGCCCACTGTGGTGCCCATGCCAGGCGCCCTGATGATGCATTCTTCGCCTTCCCCTGAAACGTATACGGAACATAGGTTCATTCAATGGTTTCTTATAAAGGATATCTTACAGACAGCCTAGAGTTTAGTAGTCATTCACATTTTTGGAACGAAGTTCCATAACGCGGCTTGTACATTTGCACTAGGAGTTGCCGGGTAGAAACAGTAACGTAACGAAACAGCATTAAACCTCTAGCGAGACGTTCAGTTCTGATAATACATATATTTATTTCGGACATTATCGTCAATCGTTGGCCGCCAAACTATTTTCTTCCAACTACGTAGTAATATTATCATTAGTCACTACAAAACCGATCACAAAGGACGTAATTTTTGCCTACAACCAAAACAGTGCAGAAATTTTATATGAAATCTCATTGTTGTACAGTTTTTCATTAATGCACTGTTTTTTATTTTTTATTTAGATATAAATTTACCATAGAGGTTTAATGTCTTCCATTAAGTTTAATATAAAATGTATGCATTAAATCAAAAAGAAAAATCGCCTGAATAAAATCGATTTGATGAAAAAATAAACAAATAGCGCGCATTTTGTACAATTGTAAAACTTTGATACTTCATAATTAGCAAGAAAAGTAAAAAAAATGGAAATAGACAGCGATAGCGATATGAATTCAACTCCAGAAATAATAAATTAAGCTGCTAATTAAATTGTTTACAACCTTTTGCCGCAAAAGTCCCGGGATAAATATTTTTTACTAACTTGAGTTTTTATTTTAAGTAGGTTTATTTTGTCATGATAGGTAGATTGGTAGTTGAAAGAAAAGTAGATTACGCACCTCGCTAAATTGAGTAATTAATGCACTACCACTACACACATACCAACATAACACTCATTAATGTAATGCCAGTGTGTAATATATACTAAAAAATAAATATATATATAGTATTTAGTTAAAGATGAACTCACGTAGATTTAAGTTAGTTAAGTAAGCCTAGGAATAATGTCCGACGTAGGAGTCAAATAATTGTAATATTATGAAATATAAACAAACAAATTAACATAGTAAAAAAGGGCGCGGACGTCTATGTCCGCGGTAGAATATAAAAAAAAAAACATAACACTCATGCATTAATTCACACTTTGCGGTCGATGCAACAATGTACTATTATTTATTTCAATTCAATTACTCCTTGCACTAACAATAATAACTAATTGTTACCACCATAGCTTCAAGAAGCTTTTTTTTATAAGCGACTAGCACTTCGCCCGCGACTTCGTTCGCGTGATTCATGTTTTATCCTACGGAAGATGAGTTTTTAGTTTCACCCCCTTAAAGGTTGAATTGCCAAAAATCCCTTCTTAGTGGTAAATGATAAATGATTTTATTTCTGTAAGTAGGTTTGCTCAAACACTTTTACATGTCGATCATATTTTTTAAAACTAGATGAAGTCGGCGTTTCCTATCTGACTACTCTGAGAAGAAAGGCCGAAACAAACTCAGAGGTCACAGTCTCTTTTAAAGTCCAGACAAAATCTTGGTTACATCATGTGAAGACCATGTAGACTGAAGTCTGAAATGGTCTTTTGAGGAAAGAACCAGCCAGATTGAGTGGACCTGTCCAGTCAGTGCACGCATTTGTCAATAACCGTGCAGCTCAACTCAGAAATTAAGGAGCTCAACGATTCGACGAACAATACTAAAGAAAGGACATTCGGGTAGGCCGCACAAACTACTCAAACTATTGGTAACCTACATTATAAAAAGAAGCCCTGTAAGCCCTAAATCGTCTTTTAGGAGTAGTTTTGAAAAACTAATAATGAAAACCTTTACTATTTACTTAGTTAAGTATTAAGTCCAACAAATTTTCACATTTTCAGCTCCTTAGTGCTAGAATTTCCAAAAACCAATAAATACATGAATTCTTAATTTCATTTTTATCATGAACTTTAGAATAAATAGAACACTTATTTTGGCATAATTAATAGTTAGACATGTTGCCTCGACACTTTTTGTAAATAATGGTGTGTTCTGCAAAGTCGTAATACATTATTTTATTCTATCATCAATAGTTTTTGCAGCGCACGCGATGTAAAGAATATTTAAGGTATTTTTTTTACACCTTGGGTTACATTATTGGAGTTTTAGTAAGGATCCCTATTTTTTTTGAAAACCTAATTATAGCCTATGTCACCCGGGGATAGTGTAGCTTCCCAACAGTGAAAGATTTTTTCAAATCGGTTCAATTGTTTCGGATCCTATTCAATGCAAACAAACAAACAAACAAACAATCAAATCTTTCTTCTTTATAATAATAATTTAATTTATTTAATGACAACAAAAGTCCAATGGTTAGTAATAACTTATCTACTAAGGGTTAGTTAGTAACACTTAAAGAAAAACTATTTATTACTGCCGCACAAGCAATGCTGACCAGTGCCTAAGCACCGGATGAGAATAACCGGATAATAATAGCCTAGGATGCTGTTAGCGCTGGTCCTAGTTCTACCTATCATCGAGGCTGCCTTCTTCCTCATGATGGCATGAAACTCATCCACCCTCGCCCAAGCGAACATGCCCGACGCACTGCAGTACCTAGGTAACCCTAACAGCACCCGAAAACCATTATTATTTTGCACCCGCAGGGCGTCTAGAGCCTTCCGCGTACAGTTAACCCACAGACCGCCCGTGTAGAACGATTGACAAAGAGCTTTGAACAAAGTGATTTTGACCTCATTACTACAACGAGCAAATCTGTGAGCCAACATGTTGCATCTAACTGCTAGCGCCCTGCGTTCGCGTTCAATGTCTACTTGATCTTTGAGGTCCACAGTCAAATAATGGCCTAGGTATTTAAATTGGGTAACACTACTTAGAGGGTTCCCATTCAAAAAAATTATGGGCTCATACCGTACCACTTTCCCAGGGACCTCAAAGATCGAGTACTCACTCTTTTTGATATTGTACTGCAAACCGTGAGTCGCAGCATACCTCTCGCAAACACGTAACATCTCTCTGATTGAGCCAGCCGTTGGGCTCAGCAGCACCATGTCATCAGCGTAACTAATATTATTAATACTACTGCCATCTATCTTGCACCCGACTGTTTTGCTACTAAGCTCAACGATCAACTCATTCACGTACAGGTTGAAGAGCCTAGGTGAGGTTAAACCCCCCTGCCTAACTCCACACTCCAACCCGTACGGTTTAGAGAGAGTACTACCCCAACGAACCTGATTACATTGATTCGAATACCAGTATTGAAACAGACCCGTCAACTCCGGTGGTACGCCCGCTTCCCTGACCTTCTCCCAAAGGACATCATACGACACCAGGTCGAAGGCCTTCGAGAGATCAAGGAAGCAAGCATATACCGGAGTATTTCTATCCTCATAGTATTGGACGGTCTGCTTTAGACATAGGGTAGCACTCTCTGTGGAAAGTCCAGGCCGAAACCCGAACTGAGCGTCGTGCAACGTGATATAGTTATCCAGATGTCTATCAAGCAGACCGTCCAACACTTTAGCAATAACAGTGGCCAAGGATATTGGTCTGTAGTTCGCCTTATCCGACATATCCCCAGTCTTATTTTTAACTATGGGTACCACTACCGTTCGCAACATATCGTATGGTAGGTACGAGTGACTCACGCAAAGCGAGAAAAACGTCGCCAGCACTCTAGGCAGATGAACCCCAGCGTATTTGAGGTGCCCGATGCTGAGACCGTCGTGACCAGGAGACTTCCCACCGACCATACTTAGTATTTGTCTCCTTACCTCCTTAGCCGTGAAACGAATTGGTTCATAGTCATGACTAATCTCCTCAACGATTCCCCCTTTAGCCGGCCCTAACTGAGATGACACCATAAAACGTTCCCTGAACATGTTAACTATGTCCTCAGGCGAACTACATTCCCCCACGCTCACGGGGCGACCCGGTCCAGTTCCCAGCTTATTGGTTGCCTTTTAGAACTGAGGAAAATTTTTAGTGGTTCTGTGTGATGCTATTATGTCCATCTTAATCTAATAGATAATATTAGTATAGATTATTACAAGCTTTTTTTTATTTATTTTTTTAAATTATTATTTTATTTTTTATTATATATATATATATTATTTAACTTGCAATGTATGTATGTACCATGCATATATGGATGTATGTACCATGTGTATATATATGTATGTATGCAGGTGTGTTCGGGTCAAAATTTGCAATTGAATTTTAAAACAGTTATTCTCCACCGATTAAGATGAAATTTTGCATATATGTTTAGTTTAGATGACAATGCATGGTTAGCTGAGTGACGTCATTCTTAATCCAATATGGCGGACGGCCCAAGATGGCGGATTAGTTATTTTTATGCACTGCCATGCCATGTGTATCAAATGAAAGGGTTTGCTGAAAAGAATACGAAAAAGCTTGTTTTAAAAAAAGATTTTTATGAATAATTTATTTTAAGAATATTGTGAGTTGAAGAAAAGGCGTGAGGAACATCGTTCCTGACCTGCACCCCACAAGTTTGTTTTATTAAATTATTTTTGTAGTTCTCGCGTTGAAGAGCTCGTGGCTGATAATAACAACTGCAGGGGTCTATCTCCACGTTAAAGAAATGCTTTCCGAGGTCAACCCCTGGTTGGAGAACAATCCTTTACCCACCGAGACTTCTCCGTGCCTCGCAAACCGTTGCTGGAAGACCGACCCAAGCGGCTATTATTCAATACAAGGTCTTCTTAACTTCTCTCCATAACCTAGCTTCAATTCCTTACCATAGAACGGCATACAATAATCACAGCAGTTGCATAGCGTCGGGGAGGGTAGGCTCAGCCCGCTGTGCGTAGCATTCATGACGCTGCAGTGGATGGGTGGGTCTGAACATCCTTCATCGAAGCGGTAAGTCTGGAAACAGGTATTAACATCATCGTCACCCTGTAGCAGTGTTCTGCTGGACAAACTGCTTGAGAAAGTAGGTTATCTGATGACCCTTCAATTGTATGATGTTCCATTGTTTTTCTGTGGAAATGCCATACCAGTTGCACGTGGAAGGAGCTTTTATGTAATAAGCCATTACTCGTTGTAGTGGTTTCAAAAAACGAGCGTTTACCGAGACAAAAATGTAGCCAAAAATTCCTACAGGACTGCCCGAGATTATTATTACTTATAAATTTTTAATAAACAATTTGACCTTGTTAGGGTTCCGTAGTCAACATGGAACCCTTATAGTTTCGCCATGTCCGTCTGTCCATCCGCAGGCTTATTATGTATGAAACAGCAATCAGCAATAATTGCGCAGAGATTATACAATCATCGCGCGATTATCACTTTACGTCAAAAAATCGGAAGGCTTATTTTTGTGAAATGATTGCTCTTCAATCGCGAGACCGTATTATGTATGAGCTATAGCCACACCATAATAATTTTACGACAGTACTGATAACAATAAAAATCTGCTAACTAAAACGTGCATTTATCGCAAGGTGATCGCGATCATTTCGTATTACGCATGATTTTTGACAGCAGAGCGACAGCCATCGGCGAGCAAATGTGGCTGTCAAATTGCCATTACTTTTTCCCTTGTTGTTGGTCCATTGCCAATCGCTCGCTGACGGCTGAGTAGAACAAAGTTTTTGAGTTTTGGTCAAAACATTCTGTTGGTTATGCATTCACTGACGTAGACTTATGTTGGCGAAACGTTCGTAGTTGAAAAGTCCTTTGGATGAAAAGTTAATGGTTTAAAGATAATATTGATAGGGGATGTTTTTTTTCTCGACTATCCCATTCAAAAATATTAAGGGTCTGTGAAAACCATTTTTGATGGATGAACCAGGGATCAGTTTGCGTAAAATTAAGCTGTAAATGGCTGTTTTTTGTTAGAATCAAGTGACCCCTGCTGTCCGTTAAATGGTTGCTTTTGTAGTATATATAACGAAATTAAAAGGAAAACTATCACAGTAGCTTTACAAGTTTACGAGTAATAGTCGACCAACTTAAAAAATGAACTTCGAAAAATAAAAAATTTGTATATTGATGTATGGGGACAACAGTTTTTGAAAGGCAAAGTTAATTTTGTCCTTTCGTGAGAGATATTTCAGTGCTTTCATTGTTTATGAACGTTAGCAATGTTATTTTGTTGAATGTGGCTGTTTATAAGGAACCCTATGTGCGCGAGTCAGTCTCGCACTTGGCCGGTTTTTAACAAGGCTTTTGAAAATAATCTGATGAACTAATAACACATTACACGACGTAAGACCCAAATTAAAGATATACACCACACCCCACCAGCAAGATATACAGTAACGGGGTTGTTGTCTTCATTATGTCTTGAATACCTATGTACTTAAAAACAATGTGCCAATTATGCTGAATTTGCTGTGCTGATGAATCAGGCACTATTTTTAGTACAATAGATCTGACAGCTGATTGCATTGAAATCCGGACTTTTCACTTTCAAGTATAGCACTCGCTAGACTTAAATAATTGCAATATATTTATTACCTTTATTTATAAACCACACCTTGTAACCGCTATGAATTTCGAGAGCAGAAAAGCTACTTTTTATTAACGCAAATTTCTCAATAACCACAAGATAAATAAATCATTATTTTTAATGCACAGTTATTACGTCACCTATTTCTTATAGTACTTACCCGACAAAATCCTTGTTCGCACAAAATATCGTTATCTCCTTCCACCGAAATAAAACTAAACAAAGACAATAGAAGAAAACAAAAGAATGTCCGTATGTCAGCCATATTGATTGTGACCAAACATAACACTGATTTGTATGCGGCAATGAGTTATCTAAAACGATATTACTTATTGTTGTAATTATCGGAAAGATAATCATTCGGAATCATAGGAAGTTGTGACGGTATTGATAATGAATTGGTATCAATGCTATTGGTAGTTTGGAGGTATGCGGAACAGGGTGTAGTCTCTCTATCACCTTTGGAAATGCAGGAATATCCGACCAGACGGGTGTTGTTTCTGGTCCGGGCAACTGCCCCATGCCGATGGTTGTTGTCTATGTATGTGTTCAAATCCCGCCGAAAACTGCGTGCGCGATGCAGAATTATGTGTGACGTCACGTCATTAATTCGTATGTGGTGCAATTGTGTGTGCAATAGAGGCTTCAGTATTCTGTTTGGGGTGAAACAGAGGAGATTTTTTGGCGATAGCGTTAGTAACCCCCTTTTTTATAGCGTGGAGTAATGCTCATGCATTCTGCGCTACCACGGGGAGATAGCGCAGTTATGTGCAACTCTAACCCACTAAAACTCCACGGTGTTCTCCTATGCCGCTTATGACGGGAACACGGGCACGCGTTAGCACTCACCGCGCCTAGGCAGCACCGCAACCTACTCGTACATGTTGGCCGCTACGTAGAAGGCTTATCGGCAAAAGCCCTGCCGAGCGGCCCCTCCTCGGGTTCCTCTTCGCTTCACCGTGGGTGACCAAGTCACAGTTACTCCTCCGCCTCGAGAATGCGGGAACCCCTGTGATCCAAATCATGTCATACATTATAAATAACATGTACAATATGTACCACATCGACAGCCGGTGGTGCCCTGGCTGTCGGAGTAGTATTGGCTTTAAAGCTGGTGCTTCTCATGTGGTCCCATTTCAATTTGGTGAAGCCCTGATGAAGATCTTCGGAGATATACAAAAGAACTCTTCAACAAACATCGGCATATCTCTCGGGATTGCTGCAATCGCATGTCTGCTTATTGTTTACGCCAATTCATAACATAACATCACGCCAGTACGCTCTAAAGGGGTACGCAGATGTATTTACCATGGTACACTCTCATTTCACCGGTTCTGTTCAAGTTTTATGTTATTCGGGTATTCTATTCTGGCATAACTTTGTACAATATAGGTACCTTACTATATAACTTGTTCATAAAATGAAAACTTTTTACCAAAAAATAGAACCAACTGCCGAAAAAAACACATTTATTTTTCACTTTGAAAAATAACTTCAATTTCGGAAGTCGGTGTCTAAAACGAAGAGCCAAAAACAGGAACACTGACTTCTTTACTTTGTAGTGTTTGTTAGGGTTCCGTACCCATAGGGTATAAACGGGACCCTATTACAAAGACTCCACTGTCCGTCTGTCTGTCTATCTCTCACCAGGCTGTATTTCATGAACCGTGATCGCTAAACAGTTGAAATTTCCAGCGATGATGTTATTTCAGCGCTATAACAAAAAATACTAAAAACTAACTATAATAAAATTTAAGTGGGGCTCCCATACGACAAACGTGATTTTTGGCCGTTTTTAGCTTTTTTTGGAAGTCGGTTGTATTTTTTTGTAAAAAGGTTTCTTCTTTCTTTCTTTTCTTTGGCCTTCCTGTTCCGCTCTATCCATCATCAATATTTTTTATTGGATCTTAAATCTCACTAGATGGCGCGTTAGCGCCGATTTGTTATTGAATGTGTGTAAAATTAATATTTTCTGGAATTGAACATAAAAATTGTATGTTCTTGTTTAATCAACTCTCCTAAGCACAAAATTATGGAATATTGGGCTCTTAATTCTCATTTCAAAGATTATTAGAACGGATCATTTAAAATTGATGCCAATAGATGGCGCGTTTTTAAATTTCTGAGGCATGCCACTCGATTGTTTAAACTTGCATTATAACACATTTTGGTGCTAAGAAACTGTAAAAACCGGACAGTGCCCCTCGCGCACTAGGGGTTCCGTACCATTATAGCCAAAAACGAAAAAAATGGGGCTCCCATTCGGGAAACGTGTTTTTTTGTTGTTTAACTTAAATATTTATTTTATTCTGTTTTTAGTATTTTTTGTTATACCGGCAACAGAAATAAATCATCTGTAAAAAAAACAACTTTCTAGCTATCACGGTTCATGAGATACAGCCTGATAACAGACAGATAGACAGACGGGCCTCGGAGTCTTAGTAATAGGGTCCCGTTTCTACCTTTAGGGTACGGAACCCGAAAAATAAAAATTAACTTATTAACAGTTGGTAAAATAACCGGGACTTATGTTGATATACGGAGACAACAGTTAAACAACGGCAAAGTTAATTTTGTCTCTCAAGTTATTAAAGCTCTTGCATTATCAAATATTATTTGATAATTTCTATATCTTATCTGTAAACTTATCATAGACTATCAATAACTCGGTGAACATAGAAAATAAATCTAAATTTTTTATCAATCACTCGGTATGGCAATGACCTGTCCATATCTATCGAGAAATGATGCAATTGCCGTTCAAACGGACAAATCCAAGAGTAGAGACAAGGTGTTACGGCCAGCAAACAGTCCGGACTTAAAATTCAAATTCAATTTATTGCATCCATAATGTACATACAGGAGGTATATATAAGTAACAGAAACAATTATGGACCCTGTCGGGCACAGCAACATTCTGGACTTAAATCCAGAACACATGTAGGATCAAATAAAACGAAGGGTTAAAAAGAGTGCGCAAGAGATCTATAACCAGCAGCAACCGATTGACGCTTCGGAAAATACCTGGGAGGAGATCCCAACTGAAAACGTGAGGCATTTGGTCGTAATCATGCATTCCTGGCTACAGGAGTGCATTGCCAGAGGATACCCGTTATTAAAGAATAAAAAAAGAAATAAAAAGTGTTTTTTTTTTAGTTTTTAGTGTCTGTGTTATTTGTGTTTTTATCCTAAATTGTCATTTTTACCAAAATTTAAATAAACATGTTTATTAAACACGGTAAACAATAACATTGTTTTATGTTTACGTAAATTAAACAATGTGATAATCTTATAATTGTCTCCTGTCTCCGTATTTTGAGTAGTATATATATATTTTTCAAACCTTTTAACCTAGCTGTTACTAAAGAGTATGCTATAGAAAGTAACTGTTTTATGGCACTAAAGCGGTGGAAGGCCCTTAATATTATCTAGTATTAGGTACCTATACCGAGGTGATGAAATGTTTGACGAAACATCACCTACAACAACAACAGTAAATTTCGTCAAGATATAACCCAATAATACCTAATCTAAACACGTAATTCGCTTCCATAAAAATATCCCATAGCAAACAGTGTCTTCTCTCAAGTATTGCACATTGTGTGCTCGAAGCATTCTTGTGCTTATCAAAGATAAGAGCTGATAAGGCGATTAAATATAGTCACCTGTTGTGAGCCGAGGGTTTTGTAAAATGAGGTCAGTTTTCGAAATTTTCAAGTTTTTGTGAAGGCACTAGTCTAGTGTAATTTAATTCTATAAACGAACCCGTCGCCATAGCCACGGGGTCTCAGCGCTAAGAAAGAAAATTTGTTTCAAATAAATCTCACTAGATGGCGCGATATTTACCGATCTGTTATTGAATGTCTGTAAAATTAACATTTTCTGGAAATGAACATAAAAATGACATGTTCTTGTTTAATTGACTCTCCTAAGCACAAAATTATGGAATATTGGGCTATTAATCATATTTCAAAGATTATTTGAACTGATCATTTTAAATTGATGCAAATAGATGGCGCGGTTTTAAATTTCTGATTCCACTCAATTGTTTAATTTTGTATTATAGCACATTTTTTTGCAAAGAAACTGTAAAAACGTGCAAAAATATACTATGAAACAAACCTTCACTGTATTTAAAGAAAAAATATTCACGAGCCTAGTAAACCCATTTACTTGCTAGTCGCTGCTAACACTATCTATCTATCGCCGTGGAACGGAACCGAACGCGATTGATGGACAAAAAAAAATCGGCTTTATCAGAACAAAAACGTTAGTTACATCGGCGCAGTTTCTTTGTATGGGATGAGGCTTCTGTATGCTAGTATTATATTATCTGTCCCACAAAATACGAAATACAAAATATTTGTAAGTCGTGTATTTGAAGTATAAAATACAAATTACAGTACTTTAACTGTTTTCATTTAAAATATCCATCGTGAAATTCGTTTATTTATTTATTTAATACTTTATGCACACAAGTACAGAGGCGGACTTAAGTACCTAATGCCGTAGGCATTTTCTACCAGTCGACCTTTGGGTGATGGTGACCTTTGGTTTCGCTCTAATAAACAGAAATTTCGTGTAATGAATAAACAGAAATTTCGTGAAAATAACCGTTTGAAAGTTGACGTACACGGTCGCCATTTTGTTTACGAAAGCTGTCAAGCGCTATTTTCTGCAGAACGCACCCAATAATAAGATCGTTAAATATATTTGAGTAAAAATGTATTTTGAAGCGATAAGTATTTGAAATACTAAATACAAAATACCTCAGCTTCAGGTATTTAATATACCAATTACAAATTCCATTTATAAGAAGTAATTGAATTACAAATATCAAATACATATTGTATTTCAATTATGTATTTTATTGCTGCCCAACCCTGATTATATTATTGCGTACTTCAAAATTATTTTATGCCAAACCAAACTTTTCTGTTGACTTCTCAAATGATGAGATTGTGTAGACAAAGATTTATCTAATAACATAAGATGAACGCCGAGACGCAGGTAGGTGTCATAAAGATAGGAGACACTATCAGTGTTTAAATAAGTATTTAGTAACTGTGTTAATTGTATTTAGATATAAAATTGCGTGGTGAATAAAGTAGGTATATATATTTGCTTATGTCTGCAAGATGAGTAGGTATGTGGGTTCAATCTTGAGGTTTAGCAAGCGGTATTTGTTTCCATGGCGTTCTTTTTGATGTCTTTCCTGTTGCTACGAGTAGTTTATTTTACATAATTTCTCGTCGCCATTTTTCAGCCGTTATTCTCGGCTTAAAAATTGTTTCAGCCGAGATGCCCTTGGGTGCCAGCCGCCACAGCCTAAAAGTAACACCGCATGACACAACGATTTCATATAATCGGAGAATCAACAAAATCTAACGTTCCTAATGACACATTTATAATAAAAATTACCTTTCATAATATTAGATAGAACTTTCGAAAAAGACAAGACATACATAATTCAAATAACAGTCCCTACTACATATCCCTATTTATAATAAATCACGAGATACTGTAAACTATTTCTTAGATTCTCAATAAAGCACGGGTATATTTTAAACTAAAGAATTTTAATGGAATTTATTGTATTTGTTCACAATACATCGAGATTTCACAAGATTAATTACAAACTTACAGTATTTTCAATAATCCGATGACATTTACATAGCCAATAGGTGAATCTCTCATTTTCAGACATTACAATAGCATTTAAACTACCTTAAAATTTCTTCCTAATTAGTACTGGCACTAAATGATATGAAGGAATCAAAGATATATATGTGATATACTGTTATTTATTAGTCATCACGGATAAGTCAGAAATAGAATTCAAGGCACCTGCGATGACATTGATGATATTATAAAGATAAATAAGTCACATTCATTAAAGAAAACTTGACCAAAGTGTAACAAATAGATTTTTGGTACGAGTAATACCTATATAACTTTGCTACAGTAATCTCCAATCTTTTTGTCCGCACTGAACGTAGGCGTAGACGATGCGCATGGCACGGCGGGCGCGCTGTTATTTTAGAAGAGATTTACTACTGTACAGCCATTTGTAGCCAACTTCAGACTAGTTCAGACCGGCCAAGAAGATTGGGGATATACTGTACCTAACTTCTCTTTCAGGCTAAACAAATCACGAAAATAAGGTAAATCACGGATATCGGCACATACAGGTTTAAAAAATATCGTTCAAAATAATAGATACCTATAAAATCTTATATTAATACATCATTAGAATCAGATTTTCTCTTTGCTGAGACACAGGACTCCCTATCTGCGTGATGAAATGGTTATTGGTTATAGGTCCTTGCAGTTGGCTACAATGGCTGCGCAAGAGTAACCCTCAGTTGCCCAGCTCAAAATTATCGCAGAATTAATGTGACAAATTTTGAGCTGGGAAACTGGCGTAAATTTTATATAAAAACAGCACCGCGCCGTGCTTTGCACCTCGGAAAGCCAACTTCAGGGCGGCCAAGAAGGTTGGCGAGAACTAGACATTGAAAAAATAATAACATAATATAGAAAATAATACACATAAAAATTCCGAGAAATGTACAAAACACTGAAAAAAAACAGTTTACATGCCGCCATCTTCTGAATCTTCTGTGTTCTTCTCTTCTCTTCTTGTCGAGCCAGCAACCGTTCATAAAGAGAGCAACTCCATGACAGTGTTTACTGGCAATACTGTCGACGGATAGCTCTCTTCATTAACAGATTATAGGCTTCTTCTCTTCTGTTCACTGCTTTGTGGATTCACCTTCTGTTGGAAAATTACGTGAGTTGATGTACTGACCTGTTAGTAAGTTGTGGCTTTGGGGTCGGAACTTTCTTTCAGCGGTGCAGGATACCTTGGCAGAAATGGGAAATTAGGTAGGTACTGGAAGATGCTCCTGTCCATCCATGTTCTACTAGAGCTACGAGTCTGAAAAATACATTATGGTTATGTCCTAACCGTACGCCATACCTTTATCCTTTTTTTATTTTTTATTACATTTACTTAATTATATTTTAATTATTTATAAATGATGCGATGTAGCGTCGCAAGTCGCAACTGTCAGAGTGTCCCATGTGCATGGGATGCACAAGACAATTTATTTATTGTTTTATTTATTTATTAATTCACACGTACAAATGTTATTACAGGTAAGACCTAAGTTAATAATTGTAGTCACAAATTACCACACTCAGAGACGCTCTAAAAACTGATCACACAAATTCCAAAATATCACAAATCTTGATTAATAAAGACAAGTAAAAATTTAAAATATCCAAATTGTTTTTACATTTTAAGAGTCAAACGCCCATAACTTTTGAACGCTGAACAGATTTTCATCAAACATAGGTAAGAACACTGTCGACTTCAAACAAAAAAAAAAACGAAATCAAAATCGGTTCATCCGGCTAGGAGCTATGATGCCACAGACAGATACACAAATACACAGGTCACCCTTTTTCCGTCGGGGGTTAAAAAGCAGATGGAGCAGTTAGTCTACTCAGAATTCAGCAAAATAGGTTTAAATGGCGACTGCCCTACTATCAACTCATCATTATTATCACCAGTATATAGCAGTCCACTGCTAGACATATGCACCTCCAATCGCACGCCAATGAACTCGACCATCAAGCAATAGTCACTCGAGGCTATAGCTCTTTTAACGCACTAACTACACTTCTACCCACATGCCTTCAAAAACTAACTTCCATTGCCACTGACGTTTCGCGTCAACTGATCGCCGATGACATGTGGGGCTCAGCACAGAGGTGCTAAGTGGCTCAACACGCCGACATGTTTGTCAGCTACTGTTTGACTTCCATTGTTGGGTTCTGTTCGGTAGTAACGGGATTGCAGGTTTGGTACCAGGTAAGGTATCGATATTGGGAGTAGCTTGGTTTTTCTACTAAGGCCATAGTGAAGGACAAAAAAAAATACATATTGCAATAGTTTGGCTTGCGTGTGCGTTGCAACAGGACCGTTTTACAAAATCTCACTGAAACTTTTGTCTGTCCTTCTCTAAATATATTAGGTAACATCACGCCTTGAAGGATTAGACAGAGGTGGTGCCTACCATTTTTATATTCAACAGTTATGTTTAAGTTCCATGAAACAGGGGTATAAATACAGACACCTGGCTGTACTGAGATATTACAGAGGCCCAAACACACAATCACTTTATCCAACCTGGAAATCGAACTAAAGACCTCATGAACAGCAGTAGCTCTAGCGAGCACAAGACCAAAGAGTCTTTCTTTTTTGCTGGACGACTTTTTTAATACCGCGGTTTGCCCAGCAAAAATAAGTATCTATGTTAAATTTTTACAGTTTGCCAGCCCTGACTTCTCATCCGTTACTAGCCGCGCTCTTCTTGGTCTACCAACTTGATTATTTGTCAAAACATTCAAGTTCCCACAAGAAACTTTTGGACTTTTTGACCTATGGTCCTTATTTGTCGTTACCGATTTGATTTGAGGTTAACGTAGATATATTTTACAAGTTCTTAAGTGTGACTTATGAAGGATTATTCCTGTGCTTATCTTGTATTAGATTAATGGCTACATCACGCCTGTATTCCTATATATTTCGCCAGTTAGGCTTAAGTCATGTCAAAGATAATATAATACTAGCATACAGATGCCTCATCCCATACAAAGAAACCGTGCCGACGTAACTAGCGTTTTTCGTCTGATGAACTGATTATTTTTTGTACATCGATGGCGTTCGGTTCAGTTCGGTTCCACGGCTAAAGATAGATGGTGTTAGCAGCGACTTGCAAATAAAAGGGTTTACTCGGTTTGTAATACAGTGACAATTTGTTTTATAGTATTTTTTCGCACGTTTTTACAGTTTCATTACACCAAAATGTGTTTTATTTAAAAAAAAAAGTTTTCACGTACCTAGTAAACCCTTTTTTACTTGCAAGTCGCTGCTAACACAATCTATATCCGTGGAACGGAACCTAACGCGATCGACGTTCTTAGAAAAATGATCAGTTTAATCAGACGAAAAATTATAGTTACGTCACGCAGTTTATTTGTATGGGATGAGGCATCTGTATGCTCGTATTATATTATCTGTGCCCAGGACCTCATCCTCAACAGCAGTGTTTGCAACCACTATACCAACGAGGTCACTAGTTACAGCTATTTCAATCTCCTCGTGCAATGTCACACATAAACTACGAAAGGAATGTTCTCCATTACAGTATTACAACAGAGGCATGAACACAAAAGATGTTAAAACAATCGGATATAAATTAGCTTCACGTCTGACAGACAGACTATTCTAGTCTATTATACGATTATTGAATGTCTGACACAGGTAGAAGCGCTTATTATAGGAGACTATTAAAATTGTATTATTTTTTACTGAATCTCGGCAATGGAATCTTGGCCTATGGAGTTTTTTATACCTTGGAGTGGCAAAAATGCAGGCGCTGATGCGTTTGCATTGCTAAATGATTTCGGCAAAGAACACGTGTAAGTAAGGGTGACGACACCTTTAAAATAACGATTTTCGTATTGCGTAATACACTCGAAAGGAGATAGGTCATGGAAAAGGTGCATTAAACTCGTGGACACGGTGGAGGACGTATCCTTTCTTAATTATTTACGCAATACAGAAAACATTTAAAGGAAATGTGTTATTCTCTTTCATGAAGTTAATAAAATTGTTCCCTTTGGTCTGCCGAACTCACTAACGCAATTAGACTGCAGGGGTACCACAAGTGAAACGTAGTCAATGGACGGATTGCCAAAAACAAATGTTGGAATGAGTGTCCATCGAGTTTCTTGCCAGTTCTTCTCAATTCAGTTTCGAATGTGCAATTAACTTCATCTTACTGACTGACTCCATACTTACCCCCAGTATTCCAGCTCAAAATGATCGCAGAATTGATGTGACAAATTAATTGTCAAGCACGCGTTATCTGCTGTGACTGGCTGTTGAAAATTCATTCAACTAATCACAGCAGATAACGAGTGCTTGACAATTTTTTTTTTTTTTTTTACGGTATTTACATAAGTACATACATGAATAAATTCACCCAGCACTACTATACTACATATAAAGTATTACAAGGACTAATAGGTAAATTTCTTCACTTGATAAATAGGAACATGTTCCTACATACTTACAAATACTGCAAACATAGGTAAAGCACCTAATTCAACAACAACGAAACAGTGTACGAGTAAATTTTTTTAAACAAAAAGGAAGAAGAAAAATAAAAATAAAGCGTTACTACAATTATGAATTTGATACAAACTAACCGGTTTGATTTTGTCCACTCTAAAGATTGCCCTATGGAGCAGGACCAGCATATTTCCAGGCATTCTTATCTAGAATATAATATCTAATTTGTAAAATGCTTGTTTACAAAGTATGCTTTTAAAAATTGTTTTAAATTTTCTTTCCTTTAGTTTTAATACCTCACAAGATATTTTGTTATAGAATTTAACACAGTACCCCATGAAAGCTGTGTGTACTTTAGCTAATCTATATGATTGTTGATCTAACTTATCTTTATTTCTAGTATTACAATTGTGTCTATCACTACTGCTGTGTACTTTTTATTTAAGTTTATTAGTACGAATGTCACAATGGATGATCGACTGTTATTTGTAATTTATATGTTGCATTTTAA
Source organism: Orthosia gracilis (assembly GCA_947562075.1). NCBI lineage: Eukaryota > Metazoa > Arthropoda > Insecta > Lepidoptera > Noctuidae > Orthosia > Orthosia gracilis. Next base: position 5,484,263 of record OX387276.1, read on the forward strand.
ATAAAATAGTTAAAATACTGTATTTTGTAATTCAAATACACGACTTAAAAATAATTTGTATTTCGTATTTAAAATACATGCGAGATAGTATTTTGTAATTTGTATTTTAATTAAAGCAAATAATGTATTTAGCCTAGCTATGCGGTAGGCACAGTAAGTCCATGGTCCTTCTGTCATATTATATCTCAAATAGCCGTCTTTTCACATTTTTGTCATAATACTTAATATTATAAATGTGAATGTAAGTTTGTTTGTTACGCATTCACGCAAAAACTACTGAACCGATCATCATGAAACTTTGCACATATATTCTTGGAGGTATTAGAAGTAACATAGGATAATTTTTAGTAAAAAAAAAAAGATGTCTTCACTGCGAGCGAAGCCGCGGGTAAAAGCTAGTATTTTATATTTTGGTGTAGAAACATCCACATGATTCAAACCTATGAAATGAAAACCTATAAAATCTCACGAATGTCCGGTTTAAGTAATATCCAAAAGCTATCCAAAGAAATACAGACATACATTGCATTTTATCCCAATAAATGACTAAGAACAGCTGGTAGCATCTACAAATCTACAAATCTTGTCTGCCAGTCGGGTCATTAAAGAATCTAATAAATGCTAAATACAGTTTAGTAATTTACGATTTTACACCTAGTGATAGGTATGGACCTCATGCTCAACGAGACAGTCTCTTATGTAATGAATTTGAAAGTTATAACTGTGAATTTTAATAACATACTAGCTGTTCCACGTGGCTTCGCTCGCGTCAGCTGGCTACCTACCTATCCTACATACATGAATTTTGCGTAACTTTAACCACTTACGCAGCGCACACAATGAAAGCTCTCAAAAATGAATAAGTTTTCCCGTTTTTGCAACATTTTTCATTTATGCTCCGCTTCTATTGGTCGTAGCGTGATGTTATATACCCTATAACCTTTTTCGATAAATGGACTATCCAACACAAAAAGAATTTTTCAATGCCATCCAGTAGTTCCTGAGATTAGCGCGTTCAAACAAACAAACAAACTCTTCAACTTCAGCTAGTATAGATATACAATTGAATATTCTAAAATAAAATCAAACCTATATAAATGTCAGTTATAACTTGAATTTCTAGTTGAACACTTATTAAATTTCTATATTTTTCGGTACCTAACGAGAAGATTACCCAACTGCTAATTTTGTAGATGACAATCAAAACTTCGTTGGTAATTGGTGTTTTAAAACTGTGCATGCTCATTGCTCATGAGCCAATTTAACTATATAGTTACTGATGACAATGCTTCAGAAAACCCTACGGTGCTACAAGGTGATTTTTAATTTAATGGCAAAATAAGTGGAACCCATGAATGTAATTAATAACTTTTACTTGAATCCAAATATATACGGGTCCAAATTAAGTGCGTCTCACACAAAAATCGTGCCGATACAGCAGCCTTACCTAAAAACTGTGTTTATAAAAAATAGTTTTTTTTAAAGACACATTTATCTTACGAATTTGACATCGCCAACATCTTAGTTTCGATATGCTAGTATTATAATATTATCTGTGGTTTCGTACAATTTCGGGCGGTTTTAGTTGTTCTCGCTAAACTTCTTGGCCGCTCTGAAGTTGGCTACAATGGCTACGCAGTAGTAAATCTTATACAAAAGCAGCATCGTTTCGTGCCTCGCGCATCTGGTAAGCCAACTTCAGGGCGGCCCAGAAGTTTGGCGAGAACTATACTATGACGTTTGATTGCGAAAACCTTCCAAACAGGCTCTCTCTAGGCCTTTAGCCATCTTATTCAGTAGTTACTTATTAAAAAGTCGTGCCGATACGACAACCTACCTAAAAGCTGTGTTAATAAAAAAATATCTTAATAAAGGACGCATTTTAACCTACAGTCAACCACACGTCTATCCTAACACTTCGACAATGAAATCACCTTATTGCCGTAAAATTTCGGATGGCTTTCCTTGTTCAATTTTTACAATAAGGTGTGGTTGACCGTACCGATGGGTATGGGTGTCAATTATCGCAGCACGCACAGATGTGTCAAGTGGAGGAGCACGGAGATCTAATTTGATTGGCGTCAGTTGCTCAAGAACCGTTGCTTCGAGGTTAGTTGATAGTCTGTGGAGTTTAGACTTGGGACAGTTTAGTTAAGCTACTTTACTTACTTTTTGTGGTTCCCAGGCTACAGGAGCGTTGAATGAAGTCTCAGTCGAAGTGCTTATTTCACAGGGCCGTTATATGGCCACTTATTAAAAGCCAGAAGCTCAGCTATGGGCACGGTTACGATTGGTTTCTGATGCAAAAGAAACGGAAGATAATTTCATGGGTTTGAAAAGTGATAGCTAGACACAATTTTATTGTCAAGTGATCTTTCATGGACAATAATGTTGATATTTTCAGATTAGGTACCTACATGGTTTTCAGGAGTTCTCAGGCTTGAAATCGACGGTAAGATTTGAGCCTTAGATTGCCAGACTTTTCGAAATAAAAGGATCGAAAGTATAGATGACAAAGGCATCCCTTTACGATGGGCATAAAACATTTACAAAACTGTGAAAATGTTAAAGAAAACCGTTTGCCTCTTAGCAAACTGCCTTTAAAACAACAACCAAACATACTCATCTACTTCTAAACGGTAGTCTTGAAACTAAAAAGCATATTTCGTTCATTGTGACGCAAATTACTCTTAGAGACGCCATCACGTTAACGTCGCCATCTTGCTTGCCGCCATTTGCATAAGTTTTGTTCGGATTCATTGTCCACACGACGGCTAACGTTTTGTGAGGCAAAAGAAAGGAATACGTAATGCCTTATGCAACTATTTGTGACCTATTTTAAAGGATATTTTAGTTTCTAATACATTTTCTTGTGGTGTTACTAATTTGATTAGTTAGACAGTTAGTTTTGAGTTTGGTTGGTTACTTTTTGACGCGGCAGAGAATGTCTATCTGCCTAGTCCCACAATAAGGACGTTTGTTCAACATTTTGTTAAACTTCCTTGGCTTTAGAAAGTAATCAGTTTTGGAAATGCCTCTGGAAGCACGCATGCGTTTGCATGAGATGAGAGTGAAGGCTACGGCTTCAGTTTTGGGCAAAATTAGATGACATGGAAAACGTTTGCTATGTAGTATACTTTTATTATAATCTTTAACGGCAGAAGAATGCCTGGAAGGACTTGGGGATGCATTTGCTCAGCAGTCAGACAGAACCGCAAGACAAAAAAAAACTGCTGCCTAGCTTATTATCGCCCAAGAAATATTTCTGGATACGTTAAAAAAACCTAAAAAATATTTTAGCATTGACTGAATCAACCATTTTGAGGTAGGTATCCTAAAGGCTTGAAACTATTCTTCAAATCTAGGCCAGATACTTGTAATCACAGAAGTTCTAGCCTGTTGGTGTAATGTTCTACAAAGTGTTCATCGTAAAATGGCCGCTAATATAATTTTAACTAAGTCACGCTTGCACGATAACTCGTATTGTGTTAATGGAAGCCATATTGTTTTTGCTGTTTTCAAAGCTACTGGATTCCTATATTGAGTAGCGAATGGTTTGCCTTGCCGTTCGTAATTAAAAAAAATAAATACCGGGTTCCAATAAAGTAACGAATGTAAGGACATAATTTTGAAAGAATTAATGCCATTTTCTTTCTGACAATCAACCCTTTGTAGTTAGGTACCATAGCTTTTTTTTAGCCTTACTGAAGACAAATGGCGAAGCAAAATATGAATTTGATTTGAATAGCAGCTCACGGCTACTGTATTTTAGAAGTCTAGTTTAAATTAGGTAGACAAGACGTTTAAAAGAAAGATCTAAAAAAAAACAATTATAGTTTTTACTTTAATTCCTTACGTTAATATTTGATACAAAATAAATTTAAAAAGAAACAACTAGTCTAAATGGTGTCTGTTACCATTCCGAGTTCATATTTGAACAGCTGATGAGCTGCTTCACACAAATATAAACTCTGAGGTCATCACAATAAGGTGTAAAATAGAACACACAGGTGTTATTTGGGGAGTCACAGACATGATTCAGTAAGACTGCTGGCCAAATAATGGGTGTTTCATTAATAATTAAGGAATGTTCTTTAATATGGAGGTGTAAAATGTGGACTTTGTAATTGGTTACTGTTAAAGAGTTGGATGACTGTAATTCTTGGTAAAGGTTATACAAAAATTTTTCGAGAGGAAACAATATGGCGGACTATCAAAGTGCTCACCGCCCCTTATTCTCAGTTTCCCAGCTCAAAATTATCGCAAAATTAGTATGACAAATTGTCAAGCACGCGATATCTGCTGTGATTGGTTGAATGAATTTTCAACAGCCAATCACAGCAGAAACTGGGGTTAATAGTCTCTGAACTATGCTATTGCAGACTTACAGGTACTCCATCTATATGCCAAACTTCATCCAGATCCGTTCAGCCGTTCTGGCATGATTGAGTAACAAACATCCATCCATTCTTCCAAACTTTCGCATTTATAATATTATTGGTAGGATTTTATATTCGTTCTCCTCTGCTGCTGTTTTCTGAATAATTTCGATGAGGAATTCAAGACAATTGAACGACTCGTCGAGCTTAATTTACGACGTTTTATGTGCCTGTTATTTTAATGGCACTCTTCAAAAAACACTCATAAATACGGCAGAAATATCTAAGTCGTAATCTAACAGAGTCGAGCATTGCATTGGTGAGGGAAGTGAACCGAGCATTACAGTGCGCAAGCTGTAATGTTATAGATTCGAGCATTACATTGGTGAGGGAAAAGAACCGAGCATGCCGAGCATGCAGCTTGTAATTAAAAAATCAAAATCGATTCTGAAATGTTACATTGCAGACGAATGCTCATCAAGTAAGGCAGGCAATACTATATTGTAATGCTCAAAATCTAATCTGAAATTATTCATTTCAGGCGAACATTACGCTCCAGGTGAGGGAACACCTGGAGCGACGCGACATGTCTCCTTCTTGTCATCATCTACGGACCTAGTCAAGTTACAAACGTTTCGTATCGAATCTCTTTCTACAATCATTAACGCCTTCTTATGGTCTGAACACTTGACTTAACGTTCAGATGTGTCATTCCCATACATTGATTCGTTTTCTACTAGCATTATCGATTGTAGATTGTCAACTTGGCTGCAGCTGGAGTCACCCCTTTTCTAATTATATCATCTCTCGACTCTCACACAATTCAACCATCGTTTGTATGGTGTTATTTCCCTTCCTCTTCATCCATTCCATAAACCTATTCATAAATTTCCTCACAACATTATCTGCTACTGTTAAAAGATGTTAAGCAACCAAACAAAAATCTAGCCACCTTAAGGTTGTCCCACGATTTCACAGACATAAATCTAACTAGATGACGCGATTGTATGTATACTTCGCGTGCCAAAAAACGGAATAAAGTTACGATCAATGATCGTAATCTGAACTTTTCATTTAGCATTATCGGCAACGGAAATCCACCGAAATCTAGAAAAAATTGTGACATATTAAGCTGTAAGGAATGTATATAAATAGTTGGCCGAGGCATTGTAAATGTTTTCTTTCATTGGTAAGTAAATTTGTTTCTAAATTGTTTGTGAAAAAGCGGCACTTTTGGTTTTCATACAGATGGAGGGCCTTGCGTTATCTAGTTAGATTTATGTCTGTGCACGAACTGCTTACCTCACAGAAACTGACCACATTTTGAGTGCCCAATAAAGCTTATGTACCTAATCAATTACTATACACATGTAAACCACAGTCACCTATATGTTATGTTACAAAATAACCAATATCAAAGAGGCACTTGCGATGGCGCCTTGCGAATATTATGTATTACATAAATATTGCTCAAGTTGTGGAACACCATTTTGAAATGGATGTAAGTAAAACGTTATGGTTGTATTATTGTTGATTGATATCCATCTATTAATCAAATACAAGTAAATTAAAAAAAAAACCGACACATTTGCATTTCATAATTTATCTAGTAGTAGACACGCTTCCATCTACAATCTATTGAACACGTAATTATGACAAGATACTCGCTCGTATCTTGCGAAAACACCCCGATTCAAACAGTAAAACGACCATAGCTTTAGAACGACTGAACCGATTTATTTATATCAAACAGCTACAAACTATCGATAAAGTCACATTTCAAACAAAAGAAACGAAATCAAAATCGGTTTATCCGTTTAGGAGCTATGATGTCAAAGAAAACCAAGGTCGGTTTCAATGAAGACTATAAACAATCGTCCAGTCTACAACATATTAGATTAGACCACTAACGACAATGTGGTTGTCCAGCGTAAACCCAAAATGATTGACTGGAGAATTAGAGATACTAAAATATAGGTTAGGTATAGTATAGGTATAGGTAGTGTAGGTTTGTTCATTGGTAATGATATGTTTTTGCACTATTAGCGTATGGTTTTCTTAACTGTTAGAGATGGCGCCAGTGAAATTATTCGGTACGCAAACAGGATCTTAAAGATTGGTCAACTGACAAGGCTGGAATTGGGGATTACGTGATGATATCAGAGATCTACAATTCCCAAGACATAATTATATATAATCTTATTTAAGGCAGAACACATTGGTCAATCGGAAGACATTTGGAGCAGAAAGGTTCTGGAGTATTAAGTGCGTACTGGAAAGCAAAGCGAAGGACATTATAAGGTGGTCCTATGAGCTGAAGGACGCTTGACGCATGTCCAAAGGACATCTTTCGGCTAGATCACGATTATAACGATGAGGTAACTGATACCAAGTCCTCCGGATCGAATTTCGGTTTTCGCCTCAAATCTTACTAAAAAGCTAAACTTTAAAGGAATTAAAGTGCACATATTTGGGCGCAAACAGTTTCTCGTCACTTGCACTCAAAGTCGGACGGCCGGTGAATCAATGGCCCGCATTTTGGAAGTTAAAAAAACGTAACACCGCCCGGTCGTAACTGGTTCACAGTGTCCGTAAAAGAGCAACTTTACGGACAACCAATCTACACGTGCTTATATTCAAAGATGTCCTTGCAACGACAAAATATATCACAATGACTTTAATATCTAGGTAATAAACACTTCAGCCTAGTCCAAGTAGTAAACGCTACCACTTGCATGGATATCTATCACGTTTCCGTTATCAATTGATAAGCATCTTGATTAGGTCTGTTATCGATAGCTGTTTTTGATCGAATTGGATGCTAGACGGCCTGTTTTGAGTTCGTTTGTTTAAGATTTCTTTCCCTTTGAGATTGAGGAAATAGGTGCCGGAAATTTATTGAAGGATTTGTGCTTTTATCCAGAAGAAAATGGGTGGGTTTCATTCAGCATATTATTAGGAAGAAAAATACTTAATAAGTATTGTCCAGACAGCTAATAAGTCAACGAGGAGCTGCGATGGACTGGACTGGAACATGAAAGAGACGGGAATGGACAAAAGTAATCTTCAGACGATCGAGAATCTCATCTCTCACGATCTCAGAGAATCAGCAGCCTTGAAAGAAATGGTGGGATGACTCCGTTTTACCTCCCAACGGAAAAATAGGTGTGTTATATAGCTTGACGTGTGTACTGTGTATTTGTGTATCTGTCTGTGGCATCATAGCTCCTAAACGGATGAACCGATTTTGATTTAGTCATTGTTATGTTTGAGCAGTGACTTTATCGAGAGTGTACTTAGCTATGTTTGATGAAAATCGGTTTTAAAGTTATGGGGTTTTACTGTTTGAATCGGGGTGTTTTCGCAAGATGTCGTGTCATAATTACGTGTTCAATAGATTGTCGATCGATTATGTAGCATAAAAATAAACATTTGCTCGTAGTAATGGGATAGCAAATGTAGTAAGGGATTTATTTGATATGAAAATGGAGCATCCTTCTTGAGTTGCAATAATGAGCAAAAAGTTGAAAAGAGAGGAAGCGAGCCGTTTCCTTCAACCTATCACTAAACAAGACCGTACAGAGAAAATCCTAAATAACATAATAACTAATAAAAATGATTAGAAAGCCCTCTTTTGACCAATCGATCAACGAAACAGTCATCCAGCCCAGCTTATTCAAGGTTTTGCATAAGCATAATGGAATCAGACATAATGTTCCCATTGATTGGATGACTGGGTTTGTAGACTGCAGGCATGCACTATGTGTGAACGAAAGGTCATCGCATGTAGGGTTACCATTTCGAAAATTGGCAAGTCCTGACAAAAAGCCGGGCATAAAAATGGGCCAGACATTTTGCATTATCTGACTTTAAAGTTTTTCTACGGACTCAATAAAAAAGATTGAAAATTTTATTTGACCAAATTGTCGACTCAATTTATATAAAAGGAGCAGTCTTCAATAATGTTAAAAAAGAAATAACTGCTGTCAATCGCAACAGAACGATGTGTTTTTGCCGTCCAAGCGAAAAATCCGAAAAAATTAAAAGGCCAGGCAAAGTCCCGACAGGGCACCAAAAGTCTGGTAACGAATGGTATTTTTTTTTTACTTGTGATGGGTTTGCTCTTGACTCTAGTCTAGGTCAAAGGTGACAGAGACAGAGTCGACGATGGAGTGAGCTTACCCAGAAGAAGCCTGTTTACTTTAACTTCTAAGAGATTCGGGTTGAACGCGTTCGGAAACACAGACGCAGGTAGTGAGTTCCATTCATTCGCTGTGCGCATTATGAAGGACAAATGGTAACCTTAATCGCTTGTCACATGTCTTATAGGTTATACTAAAATTTCCGAAGTCACACACATCATGAGGATGTTTCACCACCGCGCACTGTTGATATTATAAGAGTTACATGCAGTAGTAGTTACGAGTAGTTTAATAACTTAGTTTTACAGTCATGCTCTTGTTGAACTATTATATCGAATCTTTCCTACAACCCATCCAGAAAAATCTCTTCCTAAGCCAGCAACGAACGACAATCTAGAAAGGGAAATACGCCTGCCATTATAAATTTAACCACTTAAAACTAACTAAATACTGTTGTATTCAATGATAAACGTTATCTTTGGGAGTTTACTGCTCTCGTAATCTAAGATATGAGGGTTTTATTTGTACTGGCAATGTGACCCCGGTATTAGATGGTGAAAAGCAAATGTTTGGTTTAAAACGTTAATTGACGCGATAAGAAAGGAGGTTTTCATTTTTGAACTCTTTGATAACATGTAGTCTATGGTCTCTTAACTCTTATATTGAGATAGTTATTATGATTTTTGAATTTAGAACTGGGCATAGTTTAGTTACAGACAGAAAGCACAAGTAGAGCCGACCTATCTACTTTACTTAAAATTTTATGTGTAGTAGTGCCTTAAGATCTAGTTTATAATCATCACCTGTGTAGCGTTTTCCCAACTATGTTTGGGGTCGGTTTCCAGTCTAACCGGAAAGCAAATTCCAATATTCAGTTAATCAAATATTGTTTAATTTTAAAATTATAATGGATACGCAGTTTATTTAATTTGAATTACAGTTCTTTGCGAGATAGGATAGTATCTAAACATATTCTTTTTAAAAAATAATAATATTTAGAAAAATATTCTAATGAATCTGATAAAGCTAAAAACTTGAAAAGTGACTTATGAAAATTTAAAAGCAGTAAAAATAATTAAATAATATTAATTCTAGTTTTAAATTCGATTTTCAAATCGCCAATTAACTCAATCACTTAACTCACCTTATAAATAATTGAAAAATAAAAGTATCTCTTACCCAGCGTGAAAAACTTCCACTGCTAGATTCCCCCTCAAATGAACCGCCATCTTGGATCACATGTTTATCTCATTTAGTTGGTCCATCGTAACGACGCCCTGCCGACCGTCATGTGACCAATCATAGGCCAGAAAACGTTAATTGTTATCTGTACCGCGATAAAACAATCCAATCATATCGCTTTATCAATAAAATTTTGCAACAATCGTAATAACATTTTCTTTTTTCGATTTCCCGCTCAAAATTGACTGAACACCAACTATCTATCCACTCAATTGACTTCCAATTTAAGAAAAACACGTTTAAAAATCTCGAAATTACTAAAAGAAATTGCGCAATTATTCTAATTGTTAATTTTGGAATGTTTAACATTTAAAACGAACTAATTTTGATGATAATTATAGGTAAAAAGATCGTGAACTGATTTCGGAAACTAGCACCTATGGCGGCTAGAGTAAAATGGCGCCGGTGCTTACATGTCGAGTGTTTTATACAAGTGTACCTGTTACGTCACACCTGTGGCTAGGACAACGAGATATGGCGTGTTCAGACGGACGATTTTAACACCTGCTTTTTTGTAGCGATGTTTGATTATTCTGTTTTTAAGGTGATTTTTATTCCCCGACGGAAAAAGAGGGGTGTTATAAGTTTGACGTGTGTACCTGTATGTTTGTGCATTTGTGTGTTTTGCTGTGGCATCGTAGCTCCTAAACGTATGAACCTATTTTTATTTAGATTTTTTTGTTAGTGTGTTACTGTTTGAATCGGGGTGTTTTCGCAAGATATCATGTAATAATTACGTGTTCAATAAATTGTCGATCAAAGCGTGTCTACTACTAGATAAATTATGTAGCATGGACTGGTGTGACTGAAGATTTGATTAAAACGTGCTGAAAAGGAAAATAAGATGAGGCACAAGAAAATATTTAAATCCAATTGCATATTTCCAGAAGTAAAACAATAAACACCATAAATCCTGTTTTCTTAGGTTTTCTCAATGGATCGGTCCAATAGAAATGTCCATTGGTCCATTGAGACCATCTCCTAAGTGACAAATCTGTAGAGGATAATATCATTGTCATTTACAATGTGTCACTCGAAATGTTGTGATAATTAGCAGGAAAACACTTGGAAAAAACTAAAACATGAAATTATCTATAGTGCTCGCCAAACTTCTGGGCCGCCCCGCAGCGTTATTGCGTAAGTGAAATCGGCAAGGCGACGGATTTGACTCCATCAATTATATAGACGGAAATCCTCAACGTTCTTTCATCTTGCACGTGATTGGTCGAACGATGAAATCAAATTCTTCGCCTTGCTGAATTCATTTACTCAATTAGGCTGATGAAGTTGGCTTTCCGATGCGCAAGGCATGAAGCTAACTTCAGGGCGGTCAAGAAGTTAGGCGAGAATTATACTAACAAAAAAAAAAGATTCCCAGACAGACGCACTGAATAAACCTCTGGATCTCGACTTGAAGTATGAAATTAAGACATGAGTTCCTTTTTCCAAAACGGTATAAATAGAAGGAGAAAGGAATAAAGAGGACAAAAGTTTGTATGGAAGTTTGTTTTATTTTTTCTATCTAATGTCGTGGTGGCCCAGTGGCGTGACCTGGCCTCTCGTCATCTCGTGCTTGATGTAGAAAGAAAGAAGAAAAGAAAGAAAAAGTGTTTATTTGCCACAAAAACGACATACCTACAAAAGTTTTGATTTTTCCTTATATTAAACCCTTAACGGTAGTATTAATAAGTACTTAAATTATGTTAGTAAAGAAAGTAAGATTAAAAAAAAAATATATATATTTAAAAACATCAAAAAACCCGAAAGCGAACTAAAAAGACGTAAACAAGATGAAAATCATCCTGTGCAGTCGGAGGATACATTTGCGCGAGTTGGTTGGCCAAAACCAGATGTATCCTCCGACTGCACAGTATGATTTTCATCTTGTTTACGTCTTTTGAGTTCGTTTTTTAAGCAGCGGGTTTTTTGTTTTTTCTAAATAAATTTTTTATTTACAACTTTTTAGTTCTTTTTTTTTAGAATTTGGTACATTTAAACATATAAGTGTCATATATTTTTGTAATCACCTCTCAAAATCCTTTAATTTGATACCCCACACGATGGGGATGGAACAAAATAAAAATTTGGACTCACAATATGGCGCCCAAAAGCCGCCATTTTTCTATTTTCCTATTTTTTATGTAGCCAGTGACACTCGCAGGGTTAAGACGAATCGTTTGACGTAAGAATCATCAAAAACGGCCTACGCGTTTGGTCTCTAGAACGCCACATAGGAATAAACGTACATATAAACTGATAAACACATTACCCTCCTTCGGCAGTTGGGTAAATACCAAATTTGAGTACAGTACAAGGATGATGAGTAAGTACAAGCAGATGCATGTCGTGACTGTGGCAAGAAGGCTTCCACTCAGCATAATGCTGTGCCGTGGGAGACCCAAAGCACGGCGATGATTTTCAGTGGTCGCCTAGGACGTGACGTACGGAAACCAAAGCCTGTTGCGGTTAAAAAGGTCGTGGATTCAAATCCGTGCAAGTACCAATGTGACTTTTTCAAATTCATATCTCATTAATATGTAATTTCTAAGTTTATCTTGGACATCACAGGCAACGGTGAAGGAAAACAGCGTGAGGAAACCTGAACTTTGCGGTTGGACTATGGGGTTCCCAGAGGCGGCTTAATTAACTCTGACACCAGAGGTATATCCTCACCTCACACGAAAAGAAGAAGACCTAATGTTAGATAAATCCCATCGGCGCAAACTTGATAATTTGATACATTATAGCATCATACTTCACATTCATATATTTTAAAACAACTAGCATTCACTCCGTCGCGTCTGAACACAGCTTTACATAATATTCTTATCGGGAAAATGGGTACAGGCAGGTAGGAAACACAGTTTTAGTGACTTTCAATTTTCTTACCATTGTTGTCGGGCTCCAAAGCTTAGGTTTTATTTTATAACATGACCGCACGACTATTTGCATATACTTATGTAATACGTCTTGCAAATCGTGTCAGTTATTATTAAGATGGGTCTGAGAGAAATCTTTGACGAGATGCTAGGAGGCAATTACGATATGGACTACATAATAAAATAAAGATATACGAACAGATAATAATTATTATGTATAAATACATGTTACATTATCATAGGAGGTTCCTCTCTTTGGAGACCTAACCACCGGCGGTAGCTTGGAGTCTTGGATCCCGTTCCCGATACCGGTGGGCTACTATTTCAAACCGACTGAAAAAAAAATGTTTTTTAAAATTATGTTTTACGCGCGTATCTTGTTCCGTTCCTCAAAAGAAAAAAAGGAACCCTTGTAGGATCACTTCTTTGTCTGTAAGTCTGTCTATCCGTGCATCAAGATCTTTTTCTCTGGAACGCCTGGAGGTATCAAGGTGAAATTAATGTCTTATACTCAAGTCTGCAGCCCCTTACAACTGTGAAACAATCAAACTTCTAGAACAATGGAATCAAAAGATATCGCCGTTTAAGGTTCCCCTAGTCGAAGGCACGATCTATTTTGTGCGTAAGGTTAAAATGCATGCTATCTCATCCGGCAGCACGTGCGAAAGAGATAGATGCTGTGATGAGCAGTAAGAAGCTAGTTCGCGTACGGATTAGCACTTTTGCAAATTTGTATCGAAATGGATGATGATTTAGGACGAAAACGAGCTCGCGAAATTTTATAAACAGACCTTTGGGAGTCTAGATATCATGAAAAAACGACTAAATGTATATTTTCAAAATAAAATAATTTGCATTGTTCAATTACAAATCTATCCCTGTATGGAGGCCGTTTTGCAGTTTTCCTTCTTCTTATGGTATTTATTGCCGCCCAAAGATGCGTTAAAATTAGTGTTGAAATATAGTTCTTTCGACACTCATTACTTTCAAATATTTTATTTTTTTACTTTTTTGTTTCCATACAGGGCTAGATAATGATGAGACAAATTGATATTTTTTTTTTTTTTTGAACGTTCATCGTCAAACATTGGAGTAATCGCTAGACTACGTTTGTATGGAAGAATGATCGACTAGTGTAACCTTAATTCGTAAAATTGACAAATCGCAAGGGAATCAAAACCTAAAGAGTACTGCCGTTGCCCTAGAACCATGAAATTTGGCAAGAAGCTAGGTCTTATAGCACAAGTAAAGGAAATATACCGAAAACCGTAAGTTTGTACTTAAACAAAAAAAAACGGCCAAGTGCGAGTCGGACTGGTGCGCGATGGGTTCCGTACCATTACTGCAAAACAGCAAAAAAATCACGGTTGTTGTATGGGAGCCCAACTTAAATATTTATTTTAGTCTGCTTTTAGTATTTTTTGTTATAGCGGCAACAGAAATACATCATTTGTGAAAATTTCAACCGCCTAACTATCACGGTTCATGAGATACAGCCTGATAACAGACAGATAGACAGACGGACCTCGGAGTCTTAGTAATAGGGTCCCGTTACTACCTTTTGGGTACGGAACCCGAAAAATTAAAATTAACTTATTAACAGTTGGTAAAATAACCGGGACTTATGTTGATATACGGAGACAACAGTTAAACAACGGCAAAGTTAATTTTGTCTCTCAATCCACTTTATACATCCGTTAGAGCAATATTCTTCATTGTTTATGAATTTTAGTAATTTTATCTGCTATTTTGGTGAATGTAGCTTTTTGTTCGGAACCCGCGGTGCTCGAGTCCGATTCGCACTTGACCGGTTTTTTTTAAATGTTTGTTGCCACAATGTTGGAAAACAACTGCCCGTCTCTGTGAAATGATGTTCCATCGAAATTAATTTCTAGATTTGCCTAGAGATAACGCCCAAAAAAGCCCTTGTACTTACCAACCTATGTAACTTTTTAACCAATAGCGGGGTCTTTTAGTAGTTCGTTGTTCAAATAAAACCGTTGTCTTCAAACCACATGTTTAGCACGTATCTACTGTCGGTGACCGCGCCACTTCCGGTCGGGAGCAGCTAAACAAACTTCACGCTTGCCACCGAGGCGTCAGACAGACTAAATTTTATTCCCGAACTTCAGTTTTCATTTATTTATTACCATCGTCTGTGTAAAGTGTTTTATAATTATAATCCCAAGGCTAGCAGTGGGGGGACACTAGACCCTAACAAAAATTTGCGATTTAATGCTTAATTTTACGCAAACGGATCCCTGAATCTAAAAATAGTTTTAACAGACCCGTCATATTTTTTAAAGGCCACCGACACCCCACACTATGAGAAAGACGAGAAAAAAAAAATTCCCCACTTTACGTCAATAAAAATAGCCTATGCTATTGCAGACTTATAGGTAATCCATGTCAGTGCCAAACTTCATCCAGATCCGTGCAGTAGTTCTGGCATGATTGAGTAACAAACATCCATCCATTCTGCCAAACTTTCGCATCTATACATCTATCTATACATGATCTATACATATAAATTAAATTGGAATGTCTGTTTGTAACATTGAAATAACCGTTTTTTACTACATTTACCGAATATAAATACGGTACATACACCAAAATAACATTTTTTACAATTTTTGTCTGTCTTTCTGTCTGTTCCGGCTAATCTCTGAAATGGCTGGACCGATTTTGACGGGACTTTTATTGGCAGGTAGCTGATGTAATAAGGAGTAACTTAGGCAACGTTTATTTTAGAAAAAATCTTTTATTTTAGAAATTTGTTAGGCGGAACGAAGTTCGCCGGGTCAGCTAGTTTATAATATTACTAGCACTTCGCCCGCGACTTCGCTCGCGTGATTTCGTTTATCCTATAAATGATTCTTATGTGCAGTTAGTGAAGCTGAATAAAAATAAGCTAGTAAATCAATAAACGTTGATATACACGGTTTATTGATTTGGGACGATTCGTTATTTGACTTAAATAATAATACATTTTAGTTTACCGCCACAAAGTTAAATCCTCCCCTAAAACTTAATAATTTGCCCCGTTGAAGGTAGAGTTTAGAACAACCCAAATATGTTATTCACTCTTTTCTTCGCCGCAGTTAGATTCCTCAAAAAAATTAAATACCCCTTAACCCTTAATCTAGGGGGTAGTTTTAAAAAAGTTTTATGTAAATTTTAATTATTTACTTTATCCCCAAGGAATTAGATTTTTATACAAACAAATTCTGCTCCTTTTCACCCTCTTTCCAGGTCTTTCAGGTTGAATTTCCGAATATACCTGCCTAGTGGTCCCCTAGACCCCTACGTCAAAAACGAAAACCTGTTCAGGAAGATTCCTAGCTTAACCCTAAGCTTTTCGAAAAACTTACAATGACAACCTTTATTGCTTACTTAGGTTGGAATTTAAGTCAACTTTCAAATTTATTAACCCAAGAAATAAGATTCTCAAAAACACTTTAATACCCCCTAAATCGTCTTTTGGGGACTGTTTCTAAAGACTTACGATAACAAACAATTAAATGACAACTTAATTGTTTATTGAAATTGGTATTTATGTCAAATTTCATGTTTATTAACCCAAGAAATAAGATTTTTCAATAAAAAAATATCAACCCCTAATTAATATTTTGGGGGTAGTTTTGGAAAACTAATAGGTAATGAAAAGCTTTATTGTTTATTTAGGTTGGTATTTATGTAAATTTTCAAGTTTATTGACCCAATAAATCAGATTTTTACATACAAACTTCAACACCCCCTAAATCATCATTTGGGGGTAGTTTCAAAAATCTTATAATGACAACCTTTATGATTTACTTAGATTACTATTTGTACCAAGTATCAAAAATTTTGGCCGAAGGAATTAGATTTTTCATACAAACTTCCAACCCTATTTTCACCCCCTTAGGGGTGGAATTTACAAAAAACCTTTCTTATCGGATGCCTACGTCATAGAAAGAACACACCCTCTAAGTTTCAGGTCTCTACGATCAGCGGTTTAGGCTGTGCGTTGATCCGTCAGTCAGTCATTCAGGACAAAGCATTTTATATGTATAGAAGATTAAGACTTTTTATTCGTTCTCCTCTGCTGTTGCTTTTTTGATTAATTTCGTTGCGGGATTCAAGACAATTTTATCGTTTCCCGGACTAGTCGAGTTTCATTGACTCAGCGCGGCGCGGCGCTTTTCTGCTGTGAATAGTGTGGCGAGTTGTCCCAAAAAAAAACTAACTATTTCATCAGAAGCCAGATTAATTATACTTTTGGAGCATTAGCAAATCTTTAAATTAAGTAAACCAAGGAGTTTCTCCAAAGTCCTTTTGAATTTTTCTGAGATATTTTTAGAAAAATTCAAAGTATAGGCAATGGAGATGTACCTACCAAATAAGCTGGTCTTCTGATGAATCTTTCGAGTTCATCAAACTGTAGGTACCGAACTATCAGCTGTAAGCTTCAATCTGATATCAGTGCTTATCGCCAAAACTCAGGGAATTGGGTGATATTAGTGTTCGCAGAAGATAGACAACCTGTCTGTCGCAATCAGGATGCATTACATTAGAACTTGTAAATAGAATACGTGGGCACGGCTGATCGACCTACCCTGCCACCCTGCTATACGAATCCTTAGCGACCTCAGTTTAACCCATCGAAGTCATAAGCAGCCTTCAGGCCCGGTATACACCAAAGCGGAGAGGAGACGAGAAGAGATGTGTTTTGAATAACCAATCAGATTTCGTTTTATTCACATCTCCTCTCCGCTTAGCTTCGATGGAAATGGATCAAGCGGTAGTTGGTGGCTGAAGCGGTGATCGGTTGAGAGCCATCTGCCGGTGAACAATCACAACTTCTTCCAAATAAGCCTTTCTTAATGATTGGTTACATTAATTTACAGTGTACATTGTACATCAATGTGTAGTAAGCTTTTAGTAGCCGATGTATAGTGTCATATAGTTTTTAATATAAAACGTAAATTGCGTGTAACATAAAGAAGATCAGTTTGTTAGCCAAATATAACTTGTATGTGAAAACTAGCCAAGTCAAATCTTGAGCTACAATTTATCCTAAGTTATCTGCTTTATGTAAATAATTCGACTTTTCAATGTTAAGAAGTTATATTTTAAAATAGCAGATATTGATGTAGCAGAAAAAGCAAGAAATTGGGTTTTTCAATTTATTTTAGAATTTTTTATGTTCTTGTAAATAAATTTCAAGATACAGAGCTTGGCACCCGTTTAGATCTCAATTCTTTTGTCGGCGTAGTCAACGACTGCGCATATTCTTAATACTCGTATTGAACTTGTATTCTTAGTATTGAACTTGGCTCCCTTTTTCACATATATATGTTTTTGTTGGATTATCATTTCTTTATATACAGAAATTATTGGTAGGTAAGTACATACCAGTAATTTCATATTAAAATGAATACCAAATGATTTTTGTTAATCTACTGTATTTTCCTACGTTTACGGGATAAAATAGTCTTTTTTGTCAAGTGTTATTTTCTATATTTTCTTGTATCTTTGAAATATTATAGAGCTCTCTTGTGCCTTGATTTGACTTGAATCTAAATTGATAAGACTTACTCCATCTAAGGTTTTAACTCTGGAGAGTCCAACGTAAGCCTGCCCTTTACTAAATAAAGAGGAACCTATGTCGAGAAAAGCGCTGGGTCGCGGGTAAATTTGAAAAAGAGCTACCGCGGCCCTGGCACAAGCAACTGAAGGAACACGGGTGGGTTTTATTCAGTAAAAGTCTAACACGCCCTTCCGCTTAACCCAGAGCGGGAGAAGTCATTGGACGATTTCGCAAAGAAAAAAAAAAAAAAAAATTCTATGAAAGCGCTGTCAAAGCTAAAGCCTTGTGATTTGTGGATAGTAATAGCATATGCTAAGCAAATAGGGAATTGTTCCCTGTGAACACATTACTTAACATGTGAAACTTGGTCTTGACTCGTTCTAGAATTAAGGGTGGTAATCCACACGTAATATATTTACGTGAAGACCTAAAAATCCACATAAAGACCGACTGTATTTTGATTTGCTTTTTTTTTTTGATTTTGATTTGATTTTTAATTTGATTTGATTTGAATTAACTTTGATTGCTGATTCTTACATTAAAGGGACTATATGTAAGTGTTCCTAATAGAAATAATAACATTATTGAAAATTTTTTGATTAAATATATAAATTTTGGTTTATAGTCCATCTTAGGGATTTTACTACAAAAACCAAATTTCATGTGTATATGTAAAATAGATTTTGAGTTATTATGATGACAAAAGTGGCTCCAAATGGTTCGTGTAACAGCTGCTACGTCGCCAGTTTCTTATTTGCTTGAAATTGGCTTGACACGCTGCAGCGTGTCTAGATCGGGGGATTTTAAAGTCATAGCTAATATTTGCAAGGATTGGTCTATGATCGGAGTTGTATTTAACTTTATTGATGACGCTAATGTTCTTGACTACATTTATATCAGACTAGCTTTTACCCGCGGCTTCGCTCGCAGTAAAGCAAAAAAAAAAAAAAAAATTAATGTAAAGTATCCTATGTTACTTCTAATACCTCCAAGAATATATGTACAAAGGTTCATGATGATCGGTTCAGTAGTTTTTGCGTGAAAGCGTAACAAACAAACTTACATTTAAAATATTAGTAAGGACTAGCTGACCCAGCGAACTTCGTTCCGCCTAACAAATTTCTAAAATAAAATATATTTTTTTAAATAAACGTAGCCTAAGTTACTCCTTATTACATCAGCTACCTGCCAATAAAAGTCCCGTCAAAATCGGTCCAGCCATTTCAGAGATTAGCCGGAACAAACAGACAGACAGACAGACAAAAATTTAAAAAAATGTTATTTTGGTGTAGGTACCGTATATACATTCATATACATGTAGAAAAAACCGGTTATTTCAATATTAAAAATAGACACTCCAATTTTATTTATATGTATAGATTAAAAAATATGCCATTGCGGGTTGATAGATGTCACATCTCCTCGAATTTTTGGATTTTACTAATTACCGGTTTCCTCACGATGTTTTCCTTCACCGTTTTGATGCTACAAACATATGTAGGTACTTAATTGTAGATAATATTTCTCCGACACGTTTAACTTCAGCCTCCCTATCTTGTCCCCATTTCTTATCTAATGTATCTCTTTCAGATACTGCTCAAAGTAAACTAGCCGTGTTTGCTCAGCATCTAACACAAAACTACTTTTGATAGCACTAAACTATCAATTTTCAACCATATCTCAAGCTGCATAGAACTTAAAGTTTAAAAGAATCTTCCCGTAGGCTTGAGATAAGGTATTTTTGAACCTTATTGTCGAGGAGTAAGGTTGGAAATGTAGGCATAGTGTTAGAATGGGTGCGTAAGGAATGATGCAGTAAAGATAGTGAATAAAATCACTGTAGATGATTAAAATATTGTCGCAATTCGTAATGTGTGATTTAATTTCAATAATACTAGTTTTTAGGGTTCCGTACCGAAAGGGTAAAAACGGGACACTATTACTAAGACTCCACTGTTCGTCTGTCTGTCTGTCACCAGGCTGTATACCATGAACCGTGATAGCTAGACAGTTGAAATTTTCACAGATGATGTATTTCTGTTGCCGCTATAACCAAAAATACTAAAAACAGAATAAAATACATATTTAGGTGGGGCTCCCATACAACAAACGTGATTTTTTGCCGTTTTTTGCGACAATGGTACGGAACCATTCGTGCGCGAGTCCAAATCGCACTTGTTCGGTTTTTTTTCGCGGCGTCGCGCAATGTAGGAATCAATCTAGGGGGATTTAAATCAAAATATAAATTTAAATAATTGATAGTATAGTTACTCGTATAATCTATTTATACCTAAGACCCTGTAGGTCGCAGCTACATATTAGAAATTCTTGTAGGTAGGTTAAAAAATTAATAAAAAATGTTGAAGTGGGTAGATAATAATCTTTGTACTCTTACAATACGAACAACAATATTAAAGTTTCATCTTCACTTGAGATTACTGATCAAATAAACTTATTGGTTTATAATTGTATTGTGTATGTCTTTCAAGGTAAGTTAGAGTTTATTTTATTTAAGTAATAGTTTTAAGTTGATCTAATCTAATAACATCATTTGAAAACACAGTTAAATTAAGCATTTTTGTTTTTTGGAGATGATTTGCTAAACAAAAGCCCCCTTATTAATAAACAAGGAATAAAGTTAAACCAGGAATAACAAAGCAATAACCATACTTTTTATCGGTTTAAATTTGGAATAACTTTATTCTGTGTTTATTAATAAGAGGGTTAGTGTATAAAAAAGAATGACCTGAATAGTCCGCTGTTTTTATTGTTTTAATTTATAGATTAGAGTCTTAACTTTTGAGAACAATTGATAAAACTTGTAATTTTGTGCGAACGTCATAAATTTTTTTCGGTTTTCAGAATGACCGCAGAAATTCCAAAAAAAAAATTTTTTTTTTTTAACCTCAATTGCGAAAAAGATGTTATTTTTGCTTTTATAATAGGTAACCCTGAAGTACAATTTTCGGAAAGTTCTATAAATGAAATATAAACTTAATTTTAAGGAGGTTATGTAACAAATTTAACGAACAATGAATAGCAAGCGGTAGACTTCGTGAACGCTTTTTAAACAAGAATATAAGTTAGTTGAATGAATGCATTAAATTACCAGATAATGTTTTAAATTCAATACCATCTACATTTGACCATTCACCAGGAAGACCACACAAAAGTTGTGATGTAGAATGTTGCGATAAAACCAAAAAGCGCAAAGTTCAGAATCTAGTATCGTCTAGCCCTGAAGATATAACGATGGCACACGAATTGAACCTTCGAAAAGCAGGTAAAAGGGACTCTGCAGCTATCGTAAAAGAGCTTTCTATAAGTTTACCTAAGAGAGGTACCGTCTATAATACAATCTATACTGAACATTATAAGACCACCTCTATAAATTCTGTAATACCTACACCGACATTACACCAGTTAAGTGTATATTCCCAGCTGATAAGAAGCGGCTTATTGCCTGCAATCGCGAAGAAATCGAGTTTAGAGGATACTAATAAAAAAAACTTTTTATAAAAAAATCAAACCGACTGCCGAAACAAAACACTACAAAATTTTCATTTTGTAGTGTTTTGTTTCCAAAGTCGGTGTCGAATAATGGAAAACAAAGGGTACAAAAGACACCGACTTCGGAAAAGAAAGTTGTTTTTCATTTTGTAGTGTTTTGTTTTAGAAGTCGGTTTGATTCTATGTTAAAAATAACTTTTTTTTTCGAAGTCGTTGTCGAATAACGGAAATCAACGGGTACAAAAGACACCGACTTCGGAAGAGATAGTTTTTTTGTCATTTTGTAGTGTTTTGTTTTGGAAGTCGGTTTGAATTTTTGTTAAAAAGTTTTTTATTCTTCTCTTTTTAGTTTTGGTAGATACTTCCAATAAACATGAAAATCATTTATTGCCAAAGTATATCTCATGACGACTCCAAAAGCCCTATCACGGCTAGGATACATCATTTTATTTCGGAGTTCCAGTGCCTACCTTCCGGCTTCATCATCAGTTCAGTTTGATGGTACCATTTTCATCAGTACCAACCAGTCGGTTAACCATTCGAGATATCTTATGCCCTTGAGATACTTAGCATTAAGGAGTTCCAGTGGCCATCTGTGGTCTTCTTTATCAGTTCCACTTCACCAAATGATACTTTCTGAGTGCAAATGATTGCATTGTTGTTGATAATACCAAAATCGCTATTATGTATGCCTATAATATTTTAGGAGTTCCCTCCATTTCTCTGGGATTCCATCATCAGATCCTCACCTGATGACTATGGGACCACCTTTGAAAAACCTTTGAGAATAATTTTTCAAAACGGTCCAGGCGTCTTTGAGTAATCGGGGAACATACATAAAAAAACTCTTTTTTTGAAGTCAGTTAAAAATACAATGACACTGCCTATTCTAGAGTTCGAACTACAGGTTCGAAGGTTCGAGCCATAGAAAAAATTTACTAATTCGTACTGTAATATTCTAATATCTGTGGTTCGAACTCGAACTACCTCGAACCCAGGACCCCATGCTCCGCAGTCCGCACTGCAGCAGTAGTCTTTGGCAACTTTATTTAACTGCCATCTATTGGACACATGTTAAACTATTCTGAGCCTAAAGAACAAGAACTTTTTATGCTCAGACACAGATCATTATAATACAGACTCAGAAAATCAAGCGAATGCGTGAACTGAAAACTTTCCGGTAATTTCCTTTCCAATTACTTAATTTTTTTGTTGAAACTATAACTTTTACTGAAAATGAAATATAGAAATAAATAATTTAAAACTTATTCTGAATTCATACGGCACATTTTTATGTAATGTTACCATTCAAAATAACTTTTTTTTTTAGTAGATTTTGTTTTGTAAATACAATAGACGGACTAGACATCAATCAACCCAACCCCTTGAAAAACCAATCCAGTCAGTGAGCTGGTGTGGAAAATTAAAAGTAGAAAATAGGCCATCTAATGGTTTTTTTTTATGGTTACTTTACTAGATGTGTTCCATGTATCTTTTACACAAAACATATAAACATTTAATGTATTGATAAATCTTGTGAGACGCACTGGAACATTTGATAATGAAATTGAATTTAGATAATGAATCCGCATCACATTTGAATCATTTCGTAAGTTTGTGTTTGTCACATAAAAAATGTTTCGTAACGACATAAATTCTGAATTAGTTGGGTTTGCGTTACCTAGATGGTGCTGTTACAAAGATAATTTATAAGATTCCTAAAACCGGAAAAAAATACCAAAATATACAATATGTCTATTTAAATAGTTTCATTGAAGGTTATTGGGATAGTCATACATCTTTATTACAGAAAAAAACTCTAATATTTATGAAATACAAAGAAGTTATAACTCAAAATCCTACATCACGCAAGCAAAGTTTTCAATGAAATTCTAATAAGACCGTTTTTCTTCTTACGCCTAATGGAAGTGCATTCTTTAGTGTGATGTTACCAACTGTATATAGATCACTAGCTCTCGTTAGAAGGTCTACAGCCCGTGACGTCACGCGCTTGTACCAGGCAACGCTCCTTGTAATATGCGCTGCGGACGCTCGCCCGCGCGGCTGCGACGGACCAGCGGCGTAGATTCCTTGGACTGCCTTCCTGCACCTCGCGGTATTAGTTAACTCATTAGCTTAGCTTTGGTTAAATTGAGCACTACCATATCATGGCGGCGAAATACTCGAATGCCAGTTTTTTGAAGCAGTTTTTTTTCAAAGTTGACCCACATAAGGAATTTCTCCTTTATCGTGGGTGCGTTTACAAAAGTTTAAACTCACAGTCCCAAACAGCCAGTTTGTTATTTCAGAGTTTGCTGCTTTTGACCTCGTTTAGTGAGTAGTGTTTTAATAAGTAACTGTGCTGTTGCGGTGAAAGTTACTTAGTTATTCAAGTCGTATGTGAATCAGCAAATTAATAGATCTTTAAAAAGATGATTAAGTACCTAATATAAACACAAAAGTCAAAGTTTACTAGGATCTTGCATCATAGCCATATATAAACAGACTACGGTACAGTTAGCAGCTGCAGTGTTATACTACCGATCGACAAAACTGAATTTGATTAAAGTTAAATAGGTAATTTTGTATCTACGACTAGCCTGTAAATAATCTCTTTTTTTTTTACTTTTCCATCACCCTCAGATCTTTACATCTAGCCCTAAGCCGATCTCTTTTGAGTGTCCAACATTATAGTCCTCGCAAAACTTCTGGGCCGCCGTGAAGTTGGCTTTCCGATGCGCAAGGCACGAAACGGTGCTGTTTTTGTATGAGATTTACTAGGTATTGCGCAACAATTGTAGCCAACTTCAGGGCGGCCAAGAAGTTTGGCGAGAACTATAGTCAGCTAACATGTTTGGGCTCCAAATGCGATTGCGTCGTTTTGCATGATTAACTGTAGATCCCTAACGGTGCTCCAATTTTGAGTAAAAATAAATAAATGAATGTTCAAAAAGTGTATTTTGAGAGTTAATGTAAAGTTCACGCCCTGTCCTTGTATACTGCTAAGAGACTGCTCATCAACTCTTCATATTTGGCATTATCGTGGTATTATAGGAAATGATGAGGTTACTATATTGGTTTTGTGTATTCAAGTTTTCAACTTTACACAAACTAAGTTATACCAAGAAACCAATACTCATAGTAGAATTTGATTTTCACACACAGGCTTAATCCTGACCTATAGAAAGAGATCCTCCAAATCGTTCCGCCCATGAATAAAAATGTAATCCATGAGTACCTTCTCAGTAAGTTCATAAAATTATACATTTTAACCAATGTTTTTCATACTTGGCTTTAGACTGCTGTGAAAAAAAGTAATAGATTACCGCCAGTTAAACGTGCTGGATGATATTTCACACGATTACATTATTTTACCTTCGATTTTGCAACACATTAATGTTTACTTTCGCAAAACTTCTGGGCCGCCGTGAAGTTGGCTTTCCGATGCGCAAGGCACGAAACGGTGCTGTTTATGTATGAGATTAACTAGGTATTGCGCAACAATACCTAGTAAATCGTATCGGCTTCGTCATAAAAAAGTGATCAACGCCGCAACGCTTTCATTTGTTCGGCAAAACTGAAAAGCGCCCTCTGTCGGGGCAACGACACGATCAGGTTTGCCTTACAATGTACTAATGAGCGCGACGATCGAGTATATTCGTGCGATGATCGCTTTTTATTGCGAAATTAGGACGACCCATTTCTATAAGGTTGATGTCAGGGTTTAAATAAAATGACCGTAACAAGATTGTAGTAGTAGTTTCTGTATTTCTTCTAATAGCAACACTTTGTCAAAACTGTCAAACTATAGCCAATCATAGCAATCGTAGCAATTAATGAAGTGACAGTGACATCTAGATTCTTCTACTTCTATCCACGGACCAAGCAAGCAAGCTGTCAGAGCTGTGCAAACTGCAAATTAAAGTACTTTTGGTACTTTTCTTTCATTCGCAGTAGTCAGCGGGTGCATGTACGTAATTCAAAATTAAATAATTTCTCAATAAATATCGTGCCTAAACAACCGAAACGCCAAATTATTAATAACAAAAATATATTGGAGGGTGTGTGTCTAAAAATTTCGCGAGTGTTCTTTGAAATTAAAATTTTCATAGGTTATGTAAAATAAGAGTTTGCGAAAGTGCATTTTTTGAATTAGTTGTTTGTTTTGCAGCCCACACACTGGTTTGGACAAAATGAGATCTACACAAATTGCCCAGTACGCTTTAAGACTCACATATTCGCAGGTATGTCTTTTTACAAGCTTTTTTTCAAAGTCACCCCAACTATTTTGAAAATATGAATATCGTGATTTCACAACAGAATTATTGGTGTTCCTGGTGCTGTCAACATATCTTCTACACAATGTCATTGGAATAAAGTTATTTACCTAAGTCATAAATGTCTATAGGAATATTTTATGAGACAGCATCAATCACGTAACTAGTTATAAAATAAACTTGTATGGCTACTTCTGTATTAATATTTTTGACTGAAGAATAGAAGTCTGCAACCATTAACAGATATATCTTCTTTATGGTCTTTATTTATAACCTGAATACATGTGTTATTATGCTGGCATGCTGGTAGAGTTACGAACACTAATAGACTGGGACATTAATGAATTTAATCAAATTCCTTTTCATCTTATTCAAGGGTTTCTATCTTTGCTTATCTACTATGTCAATACTGGATTTTCTATTGATACTGAATTAATATTAAATTTTTTGGTGCATTAAAGTAGTATTCATCTTGCAGCCCAATTCCGCTTCAGAATAGGCCTCTTTTGTCATGTGCTAATTCCCACATTCCTGTGCAAGCCTCATCTAGGTTTTACCTGTTCTTCTAAAAACCATTAAACTTGTGATAAAATAGATAAATGTGTCATATCCAGCACAAATGGAAGACTTGACCATCAGCATTGCCATAGTTATTTTATTTAGCACTAGCTTCTGTCCCCGGCTTCTCCCAAGCAATAAGTGTTTTATAATCCCAAGGGAATACAAACTGTCCTGTCCTTCCCAGAGTCTCAAACTTATCTCTATGCCAAAGTTCATCTACATCGGTTCAGGTGATCCAGAGATTACCTCCTACAACCTCACAAACTTAATCTTTTTATAATATTAACTAGCTTCTGCTCGTGGCTTCCACCACAAAAAAAAGTGTTTTATCATCCCAAGGGAATACAAACTATCTTATGTCCTTCCCAGGGTCTCAAACTATCTTCATACCAAATTTTGATCTAAATCGGTTCAGTAACAGAGATTACCCCCTACAACCGCAAAATTTTACCTCTTTATAATATTATAGTGTAGATAGAAATAACAGTAATTCCTCTTTCACATCATCACTTACCATCTGGTGAATTAGTGGTCAAGTGCCAGCCTAATCATAATAAAAAAAAGAATTTTAGTTTTCCCCATGACAACACTTCTGTGTCTTATTCCACAGAACCCGTGCATCGTTTCAGGATAAATACTAACCTTTGACACTCAAGGATAATGTAGCTTTCTATAACTGTATGATTTTCCGTAATCAGATTGGGACTTTCAAAGATTACCCTTTACAAACATATAAAAATTCAATTTTACCTTTTTATTATATTAAATCTTACTAATATAATAAATGTGAAAGTTTGGATGGATGGATGTATGTTTGTTACTCAATCACACCAAAAAAGTAAAGGAATCTGGATGAAATTTAGCACAGAGATAGATTATAGTCTGGAATAACACATAGGCTACTTTGTATCAAGGTATAATTTTCCCTATGGATGATAAAATATTTTCATGTGGGCTAAGCCGCTGGCCGAAGCTAAGATTATAAATGCAATAATTAAGGTGTAAAGTCAACTTGCTTTCGATAAAATTTTAAACCTAGAATGCACACATTTATCGTATTTATCTATCAGAAGTAATCTTAAAAAGATACAACAAAAAAGGCAAGTAATAAATGGAGATAAAAAATACAATCAGTTTGCTTTCAGTAGATACAAAAAAATGTTTGTCGTCTAAACAAAAAATTTATTGGTATTCAGTAACGAGTTTATAAACAAAAATTTGACGATCAATACCAGATATTTGCGACTTCCTTTTATTGATCATTCATGTCTTAGTGCCATTGTTTGCTTGAATCTTTTACCCTTCTAGGCTTACAGTCTTAGACAAATGCAGATTTGAGTCAGTAACAGTACTTTTTAATTCAGAAAATTTAAAAGTCAACAACAGTAATTTAAAACTTGTAAAATTAAGTTTAGTGAAAGTCCTTAAAATGCAAATAAACCTTTTATTTCTTTGTATTTGTAACTGGTGAAATGTAGGGGGAGCTACTATCACCTCTGCCTAAGCCCTCAAGAAATATATGATGTTATGTTTCTTTGTCTTTCTTGCCCAATATTATTCATTAGTATATGTAGTTAGTAGCGTGTGCTAACTGACCACAGCTACTAACTACCATTTATTATTATCTAACTTATTATGTGGACCATTTCAAGTCAAAGACACCATCATTTCACATAATAGGTTTTCACAAAAAAAAACCTGTAGCTAACTGTACCCCTTTGTTTCAACAAAAAATGGTAAAAGAAATCAATTAGCGACTTGCATCATCTTAAGTAGGTTAATTCCTGAAGTAATGAATTGTTTAAAATGCATTTTACTCATCTAGTTACTTGGCAGTAACTTGCAAATAGAAACAAAACCATTTTGGCTTTTGTTCTAGTTATAATAGCTTTGTTCATAAGATTATGCGTCATTAATTTCGAGAGGTAATGTAATTTATTTTTAGAAATTTTATTTATGTAAATCGATTTTGCATTCCGTCTGTTGCTGGACAAAGATATCTCCCAAGTTTCCCCACAACACAGGGGTTTTTATAACTCAATGTAGCTATATCCAGGATATTCTCTCTTCTTTCTAGTTTATCCCTACTTAGGTATTACATTCAGCTACAAGTTGTTAGAATGCAAGCTGTACCCAAATTAGTTTGTATAAGGCTAGGCAGATGATGATTGTTTTACTCCTTTGTTTCGTTTATGTTCATTCCCTTAGCTTCAGCTGGCACCTGAGACCTGTGCCATTGGTTTGTAATCTTATAATCATCATAATTTCAGCCAAAATACGTCCACTGCTAGACATTCAGGCCATGGCTTCCCCAAGTGTCGCCGCATCTATGTGTCATCTATTAATTGAATTTATGTTTGAAAGTTTGGTTTTAATTCTTTCCGTTCCTTTCTTTGTTTCATTGTAGTTGTAGTCTATACCTATAAATACTATACAAAGGTATATAAGGGCTAAGATCACAAGGTCAGATCTATTTTCATTGTAATTAAACTATCATTGTTGCAGCTCATTCATTTGATAGTGTAAACATAGTTGACTCAATGAATATGTTTGTAGAATTGGTAATTTTGTGTCAGTAGCGTATCTATTGTTGGTCTTAGAATACTTACTTCGTTTACACGAAGAATTTAATTAATCCATAACTAAACAGACTATAAAAGTATACCAATTAATAATCGGGTCCCGCAGGGTAGTGTTCTTGGCCTAACTTTTATAAACCGAGGCAAATAATAAATTGCTATGCTATATTGTTGCTAAACCAAAAAACACAAAACCAGTTGAAACCATCGACATAATGCTCTACCTCTTTTGTGCCAAAACACACACACCATAATACACTGGACAGTGCTTTTTATGGACAGGAATTGTTAGAAAAAAAAATCTACCTGCTACTTGCAGCATTTAAAAATGGAATCCGGAACCGCCATTAAATCAGCAGCCTATCTATAAATAGCTCGTACTGTAAGGATGCAATCACATGTGTACTTGTGCTGTTACGCACACGTGGTCTAGTGTGATTAGTCACGTACACGGCAATTGCATTAGCGCAAGCCGATCTGTGACATGTGGGCTAGTCGCGTGCACTGGAGTTTACAAACTTGTGAATTGTTGGTTCAATACTAATGTGATTTTAAAACTTTATAATCGTCTGTAGGTACTTCTGACTCACAGACGAACAGCATTATTGACTGGTTACTCCCCGTTTTCTAAAGTAGTGAAGACTAGCAGTTGTTGCTGCTGTCTGAACAAACTAATCTTCTGAGATATTATGTCAGTTGTTGCGATTAGATGACCCATAGAGCACAGTTCCCAAATCATCAGCATCTTGACTTAATATCGCCTCTAGATGGAGCAGCAGACTACATAGTAGTCGCCGTAGTATCGCGAACGATGTTCTCTGTCTTGTTCTTATACTAGTTTGGGGTCGTCTTGCAGTCTATCCGGATCCAGCTGCATACCAGCATTTTCCATGTAGCGACCTGACCTTCTCAACCCAACTTCCATACCACTTGGTAGCACTGAGGAAAAGGATCTCAAATATCACACTGATAAATTCGCAACCAATTCCATAATAGAAACAAAACGACAGTTAAAGCCATAAAAATGTAGAAGCGTCCAAGAATAGCGAAGTTTATTCTATTATTAGCTCTATCGGCGTTATAATGACCTGCTGATTCATTATGTTTTTTACTAAAGCTATTACATAAATTACTAATAAAGAGCATGAGATATCATGCATTATAGTAGTGATTTTAAAGTGCAAAGTCTCTTATCAGAGGTCAGAAGGTGTTGCTAGCCCTGAAGACCTTATCTTCGAGACGTCAGAGCATGACTGGATAGCGTTTTCGCGTGGCTTCGTTCCCGTGACCTATCCAATATGAACCGTGCTTTTCTGCGCGATAAAAAGTAGCACGTCTTGGAATAGTGGAACTTCCTCTCAGTGAAAGAATTTTTAAATCGGATCATTTCCACAAACAGACAAATTCGCCGTTTATATTGTTAGTTTATTAGATCAAAGATATCTTTCAGTATACTGTAGGGATCCTGGACTGTGTGAGATATGTAATGAAAAGGAGTCAGTGATAGCGTGAGGGTTGACAGGACGGTATGGAAGATAAAAATGTGTTGACCTGACCCCAAGTAGGTAACTCAGGACAAGGGTAGGTAGATGATGATAAGCTGGGGATCCTTACTGTGACGAAAAGTGTTCCATGCAGAATTCTAGATCATTCTTTCATTCATACAAACCCGTTCAGCCTTTTCAGCACGATGAACTTATAAAATACCGTGTCTTGGTCATTCGTAATGTTAATTTCCAGTTTTGCGCATAGCAACAGTTGACGCACTTTTCGGCGATGACACAAATATAGAAGTACCAAGAATTAAACATGTAACGGTTACCGGTCTGTTCGTTTTAAAGATACATAATGATAATGAGCGAAAAACTAATAAATTTTGGCTGACAGCCAGAACTTTTAAACACCTAAAGTTGTTATCCCTTGAGTCATTTTCAGGAAATACCAGTCATTCGTGATTTTGATCGTGATCAACAAAATATATGGCGCCAGACGGATAAACTTGATACGGATAGTTTTACTAAAACAAAAGCAGTTGATAAATCTATTGTTTTAGTTACGTGACAAAATTTACCTAGAGCTGATGTTTACGAAATAATAGACAATTTTCCTTGAAATAAATCGTGGTTGCGGTAATTATCCATAACAATATCGTAATAAATGCTAAATTTTGGTTACCTATTTGGTACGTTCTTACCACTAAACTATTAAAGACATTTTAATGAAATGATATAGTAATTGAAGGACCATCATTTCCTCCATTCGCTTATGTTTATATTATACTAGCTGCCCCACGCGGCTTCGCTCCCGTCAACTGGTTACCTACCTACCCATCTAAACCGTTTACGCAGCGCAGGCAACGGAAACTCAAAAATAAATATTTTTTTCCCGTATTTGCTACATTTTTCATTTATGCTCCGCTCCTATTGGTCGTAGCGTGATGTTATATAGCCTATAAACTTCCTCGATAAATGGGCTATCCAACACAAAAAGAATTTTTCAATTCCAACCAGTAATTCCTGAGATTAGCGCGTTCAAACAAACAAACTCTTCAGCTTTATAATGTTTATATTATATGAGACCATACCTGTAAACCCAAGAGTCTGGCGCTTCTTGCCATTTCCTTCTAAGGCAGTCATTAGTCATTTTCGTTGCAGTCATGAACTATGATGGCTTTAGTCAGAGTCCCTATTATATATTTTGCTGGTCCTTTAGATATCATACCAGTTCATCCTGCCATTTCC
The DNA here is from genome assembly GCA_947562075.1 of Orthosia gracilis. Classification (NCBI taxonomy): domain Eukaryota; kingdom Metazoa; phylum Arthropoda; class Insecta; order Lepidoptera; family Noctuidae; genus Orthosia; species Orthosia gracilis. Next base: position 5,516,145 of record OX387276.1, read on the forward strand.
ATCTGGACCTACCTTAGTCATCTTCATTTCAGTCATGGGCTATGATGGTTTTAGCCACTCCTTATACTATTGAACTTTGAAATATGATCCTTTAGATATGATTCCAGTTCATCTCGCCATCTCCTTCTGGATCTCCCTTAGTATTCCAAATCGCTTTACCAACTCCTATAACTTCAAAAATTATTTCACCACAAAATGTAATCCTTTTACTAGGTACAAGCCAGCTTTAATAAATTACGCTTGCATGTAACTGCTTTTTGCTCTAAAGTTCGTCGACAAGCCAAGGTCGTCTGCATTCTAAACCATGTTGCTAGGCTCTGCGTCGTGAGTGAGAGGCACTGCCTAGCGACTAATGATTTTAAGGAGCAGTGATCTGTAAATTGAATCTTTTTGTGATTTTGATATTCCTCGTTTCGACTGGCGTTTGTTTTTACGCCTTTTGAATGAAAAGTCCCTGCGGTCCCTTTCTCCTTTATTATTAGTTCTACTTATTTAGTCTGCTTGTAATTCCTGTATGTTAGTATGAACTTAGGAGTTGTAATCTGTAGAATTTAGATTTCGTTGTGATTTTGATTTTCCTTATATCGACTAGCTTAGCTACCGTATTCGAGGACATTTTGATTTTTAATATCGAGTTCTGTGCACTTCCTGTATCATTTATTAGAATGACTTCTTTTACATGTTCATCTTTTCAGTCGTGTATTATTGTTTTTTTTTTGCAGATCATGTTTGTTATTTCATTCTTTCGATGATTTCATAAGTTTCCAAAGTTTTTTGAACTTTTCTTTGTGACAGTAGCTGCGTCTGTGTTTCCTTGTCTTTGTTTCAACATAATTATTTCTTAATTCCCTCGCAATTTAAAATATTATACTTTGCTATCTAGATATTTCAGTTATAGTAGGTATTTTGATTTATCTACTGTCAATTTGAGGCTTTCTTTATTTTAGTCAGATATAGTTCTTAAAAAAAAAATATTATCAGGTCATTGCTCTCAAAATCTTGCTTCATTGTCTGTACATGTGAAACTTTTGAACAGTTCTTAAGTCTTTCTACTCTTTCATACAGCTATTACTACTAAAGAGGTTAGGCTGTAGGAAACCTTATTTCTCGCTTATAATTATGTTAGATGATTGTGGGATACGATTCGATTTTCAATTTTAACGCGGGTGAAGTCGATAATATAAGCTAGTAACTAAAAACACAGTTATGTTACAAAATCATAATTTGTATTGATAAAACTTTTACATTGTACGTTACGTAATATTATACCTACTTTAAAACGTTAGCATATCGATAAAGGTCGCACTGAAGTTTTATAGCGTCAGCTGCATTTTCCCGCGCGATTCTGACGTAAGAACCATGCACTATTAATTTGAACGTAGAACTAGGTAGTACCAACTTGTAAATATTAAAATTTTGTAGGCTGTCTGTGGTGCATGGGCTTCCCCATTACACATCTTAAAGATATTTATCTTAATCTTGCCATACCTTTTGATTAATAATCTACATTTTATCCTTGACTAGCAATTCCTTGTGGTTTTGCTCCTGTATTCTATACCATAGAAACTGTGAATATTTCGGGATCAAAAGTTATAAACCGATAGGTACATTGGTACTCGCCGTACTCTGCGACAGTTTAACCAGCCTATGAAATAATAAGTACTTACCTTATTGGATCAGTAATTTCAGAAATTGCTTTCTACCAACAAATACTTTTTCATCTTTCTTTAATTTCCTAAAGAAGGTTAATTCCACTAGAAGGCCATTTGAAGCCATATTAGGTAACTAATTAAGCCACCACGTTTAATCAAATCGTTTTCAATTACACAATTTCATTGTTCGAGAAGTCGGTGAAAATTATGACTCAGATTTCAAGCAGAACTGTTGTTTATTTTCCTTAAGATGAGAGGAAAACATATCGATTTATGCCTATTTATAAATAAATCATAATTAAAATAAAACATGACTGGGATGTAGAAGGAATTCAAGACTAAAAAACTATAACATCCGAAAAAGTTTCAAGGAAATTCTAACGTCACAAGTCTTCCCTATGGTCATATCATAAGTGATTATTTCCTGTTGATAGAAATTAGGCATGATTTTATTGTGTAATTGGGCTCGATCCAATACTGAGAAATCAAGCAATCGCAGCAATCGAAGATCTTGTTAAATAAAACCTAAGCCGTCACCCTCCTTATCACTTTTAAAGTCTTCCCGTATGCTATCGCATATTTTCTTCTTCCATACATCTCAACTAGCCGTTACCCTCTTTTGGGAGTTGACGTCTTTCTAAAAATCCATGTTTTCTATCATTTGTTTTAGTCTTCCTCTTCTCTTCCTTCCTGAAACTAAGCAAGACAAAGGTATTTAGAGCTAGTTTATCAAACTGAGTGCAAAGTCATCCGTTATAAAAGCTAAGATTACTACTCCATAAAACAAATAATGTTGCCGCCTGCCGCCATGGCCATTTCCTGATTCCTGACCAGAAATATCAATTGAACTTCCTAGTTTCGTACTTCCGATGTTCATATGAGCGCCAAGTGTGTTTAATTCTGAGTTAAGATATTCTATAGAAGAATGTACGAACGGCCTTGTCTCAGAGAGATATAGAAAAACATGCATTATTTTGCAAACTAAAACATGTTGAATTTGGCACAGGAAATTGTTTTTAATGCTATGTTTTTTGGAATCATAAATTCAGTTTTTTAGGAGAAAAATGTAAGATCAACATCTTACATTTTTCTCCTAAAAAACTTCATCATCTGTTAGTTCTGTATTTTCAACCGAATGTGATAGCTCATTTATATCAGTTTGGATTTTGACATTTGAAATCCTCCAATTCTTGAGAATAATCTCTCTAATCCTAAACTAGATTTCGTCGTACAAATTGACAGTAAATATTTTTAAATGTTTTTAAGGGCCCTCCCATACAGCAAAAGAAAGTGCGATAAAAAAAATTGACCTGCCCCATCGAGGGGATATCGTTGTTTAGAGCTTGTTGAGTAGATAAATACTTTATATTTTGTAAGTATGTGAGAACCATGTTCCTATTTATCAAGTGAAGGAATTTACCTGCTAGTGCTTGTAATCCTTATATGTAGTATAATAGTGATAGGTGCATCGTCCTCACGAATATGAATTTATTAATGTATGTACTTTAATATTATAAAAAGCTTATTTTTTTAAAAAGAGTAATTATGGAGTTTCATGTGCGTTCTTCTCCATAACAAGCTACTTTTCCGAATGCACGGCGGAATCATGTTTTACTACTTGTTAATTTTAATTGTTAACGTTCGAAATTGCCGCTTAGTGGCCGAAATAAATACATTTGACTTTGAATTTGTTTTAAAAAATATTGAAAAAAAAAGGAATGAGAAGCCAACAGTCAGCTTTTTTTTTACAAAATTTTGTTCCGACAAATTTTTCAACTTCCAATTGACGTATGTACTCGAAATTTCGCGTTTAATATAACGTATATTTTACTAACAAATACTCTCATTTTTTCTATTATAACCAACTTGATTTTTCGGTTTGGTACGGAACTCTAAATGTGCGAAGTCCGACACGCACTAGGCCGGTTTTTATTGTTGTTGGGCGCGTTTGACCACTATCTCACCTGATGGTAAGCGATGTTGTGGTCGACGGTGAAGCACGCTTGCCTAGAAGTAACCTATTCATTCTTGACTTAAATACCCCCATGTTGTAGATATTAGGAACCAGAGTCCATGCAGTTGTAGGGCTTTGTTTATTGCCTAAATAAACAAAGCCCTACTTAAACTGCCCTACCTAAAAGCCTTCGATTTGTACCATGGACAAATCTTTCTTGTTCATAAACAATATTAAATACGTTCATACATTAATATTGTTTTGCACAGCAATTGAAAAGAATTGATGCACCGTATAACGTGACAATCGTTGCTTGTGCGCATTCTGTTATTCTCATTCTTAATTTAAAAACAGTTGAGCGTAGACGTCATCAGAAAACATACGTTTGTTTATGCTGTTTACTGCGTGGGGGACAGAAAAAAAGAAATGCGTAGTTTGCCTGCGCCCGCGGTTGCCATTAATAGCAACTGTGTCGTTTATTCCGAGACCCGGGACTATACAATCCTGCCTTTCCAGATACCAATACCACTAATTTAGTTAATCATCTTTTTCCCCTTCGTTAAAAAACTTATTTTAGAGCAGTTGGGTAAAATTTAAAAACTTTTTCATTTTCGGTTTATTTGCGAGTTGACCGTAAAAATGAACTAAAATATCAACAGGCTTGCCTAGAGCCTACTTAAACTCATGTTTTACGTTAGGTTTACATGAGGCAGAACCTGAAGAACTCTAAATGCTTCAATCGATAGTCATATAGGTATACTGCTCTTGCTTCATTCGATTTACAAAATGCGTTCAACACTGCCCACTAATCACGCACTTTGACATACAAATTGACTGGCTGTCACTGACATGCGAGCAAAAATAAATTCTGGCACCTCTCCATGTTTATCAAGTACAAAGAGTACATAATCATATACCTCGTTACTGTAACAATAAATACAAAAAGCTGAAGTGTATTTCTGGCGACAATTTCGTCAGAAATAATCTTTTATTTACGCGAATTCGCTAACCTTTACGACCTTTACAGAAAAAGAAAAGTATTTATTGCCACAGAAACTGAAATCACTATAAATTATGCTTTAACTAATCGTTAACGATAGTATTAGTAGTACTTAAACTATGTTAGTAATGACAGAGTTATTTTAAGTACCGACCAAAGACCGTATTCTTATCTCATGAAGATAAATTATACTTCTACAGCTGATAGTGTTGCCAATTTGCTTGTCAACAATGCCGACTGAGGCCAAGTGTACGGGTCGTAAGTCCGTACACTGATTCGCCGTTAGTTGGTTGGAGAGAAACACTTCACAGTTAGATCCACTAGTTAAATATATTTGAGTTAAATAAATTACAGTATAACTTAGACATCATAACAAAGCAACCAACGGAGATAGTGATCTTATAGCCGTATTGCTATCCAAACCAAGTGAGAGAAATAGTCAACTTCCAGACTTCATTCCAGACACCAAGAAAGCCGAAAAGTCAATGAGCCAGTTCTTTATGGCCTTTCCTGAAAAAAGCGAATCGAAAGACGTAGAGTAGGATGGCCTCAGGATATGCGACGATCTTAAGAGGTTGGTTAGCAGCAGCTAGATGATGTCAAATGACAATAGCTGACTGTGATATGTTTGCGGACGAAGATGTAAGACAATTATGTGATTTTTGGATATCTTCTTCAAATAATGTAATTGACGTATATTCGTTTTTGTGTTTAAGTAAAACAAATCGTTATATATAAAACAAAGTCGGGTTAGTTACACCATTTTTAACTCAAGAACGACTAGACCGATTAATGTAAGTTTGATTTTAATTGGTTCGATTTATCTCCATCCCGAATAACAGAATAACTATTAAAACATCATAAAATAGTGTGCTATTGGAGAAGTATTGCCAGCAGTTTGACTGTAATACGCTGATGATTATGACGACAGTATCCAAACAACATTTTTGTATGAATCTACGTCACAGATAATAACTAAAATAACTCTATTATTAAATGATAGGTGTGGTTAGTGGTTACTCAACGTGATGTATAATTGACGGCGTGACAATAAATTAGCTTGCATTAGTGTCATGTTCAAGGTTTGCTAACAACCTGAATGCCGTAGTTTACTGGTACAGCTCCATCTGTAGCCATATTTTTCCCCGACTTCCCAAAAAGGCGGAGGTTATCAATAAATGGCGGCAAATCACTCGGGATAGCTGCAATCGCATGTCTGGTTGTATTTTTTGTAACAAAGTATTTTTTATTTTGTAATCAGTAATAAACTGATATATTCAGGTAAAGTCTTCCATTCATCTGTGTACTTATCCTATACCACTCGTTTTAGTCTTATTTCTTTTTTAAGAGGTTCTTTTTCGTCTAAGGTTGATTGGAGTAGTAATCTTCCTATAAATTTTAGGTTGATATACCACCATTGGGTTCATATTTCACTGATTGATCGACGTCCTCTTTTTAGTCGATCGAAAATCCATTCTACTTATTCCCCTAGCTTTTCCATCAATTCCTAGCTTTCAGCAATATTTGTCAAAGTTTCTCTTTCACCAACATTTATCTTCTATGTCTTAATTCTTCAGCAGGTTACTGACAAATTAAATCTATTGACACTGATAAATTATGTATTCATACTCTCAAACATATGCAAATCAACTATTCAAGATTTCAGACGCGCAGAAAAAAGCTTTTAAAATCACGTCGTAATAGCGACACGCGTAACAAACTGACAGCAGAGACGTATAAATTGTTTACCGCAACAAAATTATTAGCTAAAGATAGCAGGAGTCAATGAAACGCTACTGCGACCTGCGCACAAGTCGATAACAGAGATTGATTGGGCAATTTATTATCAGATATAGACAAAGAAGATGAAGAGATTGATACTTTAGAAACAGTAGAACTGTATTAGATAGTAGATAGTTAAACGTGGTGAAATGGATGACAGATGAAACTCAGTGAGAGACAGAGATGAAAAGAATAGAAGTCAATGAAGTTATTACGACCAGCTCATGTTAATATATTATCTGATGTAGACATAGTAGATGAAGTGATTGGTACTTAAGAAACAATAGAAAGAAAAAAGAAACGGCACACAACAACAAAAATCACATCAAATCGTAATTTCGTATTTGATTTATGCAGCGAGTGAACAGGGTATGAGGCACGTGAGAGAAAGAAAGAAGTACACTAGGTAAAGATAGCACGAGTCAATGAAACTATCAGGACCTGCGCACTAGTTGATAACGCAGATTGACTGGGAAATTTATAATCTGATGTAGACATAGTTGAGGATGATGGACAAGATAGATTAAAAACGATAGTATTAGGTTTAGTAAAAATGTGAAGATATGCGATTACAGATATAACGCAGTGTAAGATCTAGACAGAACAAAGGTTTATCCATATCTGGTTTGAGTAACATAATCAGATAAAGAAAGACAGTTAGCAGCGACCGAGGCCAATAACGTATCTCTGTCGGAAGATTTGCCTGAAAGAGATAGGATTTTGGCATAAAAAGCAAGGTTTATATAAAAATAATAGAGATATATGAAAAAAGACATACTGCGCCTATTCCAAATATGTTGGTTACTCACACAAATATTTAGAAAGTAAACAAAAATTCTTTATCTGATTCATCATGGTTTTATAATTAAAAATAAATCACAAATTGTTGATACCAAGGAAAATTAATATTATTAATCAAATGAAAACTGAAATAATTTGGTTTGTTTTGCTCGCTGAAGGTCGTCCCACAATGGATGGACGCCAAAATACTTACGTTTGCTAAATACACAAAACTGTAAAAATAAGTAATTTAGATTCGTCCATTGAGATTATCTTTAGTCTCACGGTAAACAAAATGATGATGGTTAAAAATATAATTCAAACGGTTTTTCTGTTTGGAATTTCTCAGTATCTGCCCGGAGTCTAAATTTATGTTCGGTTGATGGCAATAGGCTCGATCCTATTGCATATTATGTAGACTTAAACATAACTGGCGAAATTTGCGTGTACTATAGGCGCAGGTGTATTCTTTGGCAAAAACAAGCGTGAAAATGAAATGTATCATAACGTTTCAACTGCATAAATAAAAGGAGAATCAGCTTCAGTAAATGAAGGTATCGCCATGCCATGATAACGAAATATTGCAGACATCACAACCACAAGTCAGGTGGATAAGCCTCAATTACCTCCTAAAACCCCAATCGCAAAAAATATATTTTAAACAATTCTGAACTGTTTTGCAAATCCCACGTTAATGACGTAAAACTGAAAACGTCACTACATTAAACTAGCAACGAAACTGCGTACGTAACCCAAAAACTATTTCTAGAATATTCTAAACCTTGAACTATACAATCTTCATACCGTCTCATTCCGCCTGCCTAGCAAAATTCCTTCTTTATCGCTTGATAAAAAGAAATGTAGCCATGTAGGTATGGTTTTAAAAGATACGTCGTTGATTGCGCAAGCTCTGGCCCTTATCATGGTCTTCAATCAGCTGGTGAGGTGTGCGATAAGAATTGGCGCCTTGTAGTCAACCAAATTCATTTTTAGATTTGTCAATCTGCCAAGCATTTTGTTTTGTTTGGTTATGTCGTCTTTTTTTCTTGCTGCATATATTTTATTATATGCTTTGATTTCTCTGTTGCTTGTTGCTGCAGTCTCGTCTTGTGTGTTAGGTTGAATTGTTGCATCATCTTCTCTACACATATATCTTGCTTTTTTTTATCCAATTCTGTATTCATCTTAGCCTCAGGGTGATTTTTCATTGTGTCATTGGCATGTTGTAAATCTTTAAATTCAGTTACGTTGTCTAATATTTCTTCTATTTTGTCTCTATTCTTTATCTTAACTATCATGGTGTTTAACGCTCGTTATTTCTCTAAATGCAAAGAGGCATTTGCCTTTCAGTGGGACAGTTATGGTCTTGTATTAATGCCTGCATTACTGGTAAACTTTTGTTAGTATTACTAGTATCATTAATAACAACAACAAAATCAATAGTTATTGAATCGTTAACACCTTTATCTAATGGCACCTGGAAAAACCTTTTAATGTCCTGAAATTGCGCGTATTGTATTAAACCGGATAAATAGTATCAGATAACTTCTTATCTGAAAGTTCGATGGACACAAAATTACAACTAGACGTATCTAATTCATTATTATATGTAGTCTCTAATTCATTCTTTATCATAATTAGCTCAGTCAATTATATTAAATTCTCAATTTATGAAATTAGCAGGCGTCAAAGTTAATTATTTTAGCCCCTTATCTTACCTATCTACGATATATCTTTGTCATAATCTTGGTCGTTGCTCGTGACATGCATTCCTATGACTGTCGTTGAGGAAAGTCAACAGACCGAAACTATAGGAAGCCGGTTTACTCCTGGGGGATTTAATTTCCAAGTATTCAGGACTAGGTTTCTATAGTATGGAATGCTGTGGGTAATTACTGCATATACTACAGTACAAAAAAAAACAGGAAAGTCAAGTCTTATAAATAAGGGACTGGACTATTGGATAGGACCATATAAATTTTAATTAGGCTTTGGATGAATCTCAAATATGTAGTTTGTTTTAATGAAGACACATTTTATGCAATATATTTTATGCTACAACTAGCTTCATCTGAAGCTTGACTATTCAATAGTACCTTTTAAATGGTTTAATTGAATTTGATTAAATGATTTTGAATTTGAGTTATGCAACACCAACTTGTTGCCACGCCAGAACCAAACCAGACGATCTTAAATATTGGGAAAGCCCGCACTACAAATAAATTATGATAAACTCGGGGAACCCCGATAAGCTGAGATTTATTTCTTATGAATAACATTCATCATTCCTGAAAATTATTCATTGGGTGAGTGCCAAAATGTTCCTAAATATGGGTAGGATTACATAATAGCGCAATCTTGACGCAACTAGTATCTAATACATTCTTGGGATAGTATTCATTGTATATTTGGTCACGAAATGTCCTTTCTAAAACATTCATGAAATAATCGCTGTAGCATTTTGTCTATAACCCTCCAACTGGGGGTAGACTGGTAAAAATTATTTGACTTGATGTTAAAACTTTGAGCCAAGAGTGAATAGGTTACTTCTAGGCAAGTGTGCTCCATCGTCGGCCACATCGTCGCTTATCTGGTGAGAATGTGGTCAAACGCTAATCATTTCGACGATGTACTAACCAGTATTTTTTCTTCCAATTTCGTAACATTTAGTAACAGTCAATTTTGTGATAGATTACTCTTTGCTCTCAAAAATATTTCAATAGCTGTTTAGTCTGTACCCCAATTTTTATATCCACCTTGTTTGGAACCCGGAAATCGATCGCACACGATTCGCACTACGCACTTACATTCGATCCAAGGTCTCGACGTAGTAGTCTTTTAATGTTATCACCTAGTCATTGAACTCTGTATGTCCATTCTATGAAAATAGTAGTTATATCGTCTTTATTGACAATTCAATTATAATGATTCAATAAATTAGTGTTGGTTCAGTATTTCTTCTCCCATTATAATATGACTGCTGTCATTTCAGTATTCATTAGATTACTAGCCTTGAGATATTTTACAGTATCGGTATCGTTTGTATAGGATTCCTTTACTCGAACCTTTCCTGAAAGGAATGTGAAATTACCTTTGACAGCCTTGTTCCATCCACTGCTGAGTAGGTATAGGCCTCCTCTCTTTTGTGCCATGCTTCCCTGATATGTGCGAGTCTCAAAATCAAAATATTTTATTTCAAATAAACCTTAAAAATTAAGGCTCCTCAATGATTTAGACTCAGTGAAAATCAGAAGTGGGATCTGTTTCGCGTAGAATATAAATGAATGTAAGTGGGACTGGCCTGGAATAAAGAATATTCTGAGAGATTATAAAGAGGAGTTAAATCACATGAGTTAAAAGAAATTGCCAGCAGCATACATAATTGAAAGGCAGGATATCATCAACATCATACATATTTTGAATTGACATCATTGTGTCAAAGATTCAACAAAAAACTTGTCGAAAGTTTGTATGTAAGACATCAATGTTTGGTAAAATTGATACTGATACAATTTTAAACCCGAGCATAAAGTAAAAAGTACATGAGAATACTTTCATTGTGCGTACAGGTAAGGAGTGGAATTCCTTGCGGAATCTATGTTTCCTGATAGGGGTCTTTAAGTCAGAGTGAATACTGAATAGGTTACTTCTAGGCAAGCGTGCTTCACCGTCGACCACACTATCGCTTACCATCAGAAGAGATAGTGGTCAAACGCGAGCCTATCGTTTGAAATAAATACATTTGTTTTAAATTGAACGAATTCGAACGGAAAATTTTCTTGTGTTCTATTTGATGCTATATTTAGTAAACACACATTGTCCGATTGACACTGTATTTTGTCAAATATGATATTTATGCGCTTATATTTCCATACACTTGAGACCCATTCGACTGCTCATATTTCAATGTATTTGGTATGAACGCAGTATTTCTTCTTCCTTCGTGTAGGTATCATTAGCTGTCTTCTCAGTTTTTGTAACTTCACTTCTTAACAATTATCGTTCTGTGTTAGACTGGAAGGCAAACCATCCTTCAGACAATTTATCTGGGTCGTTTTAACTATATGTAATTCGGGTCATACCTCTTTCAGTATATTCTGCGTTACATATGGGACCACTCATTTTTGTCTACATCTAGAGAAACTTGAAGTTTTCCCACCTGGAATGTCTCAGTAGCAGCTTGGAGTCTAGAATTGTGCCTTGTTCCTGACCATTGGTCACCCATGAGACATAAATTAATATTACTGGCGAAATTTGTGTTTATTAAGGGGTCTATAGATGCTCCACGGTCTAATACTTCGGGGATTATAGGCTTGACTGCGGAAGGAGAGTAATGTGTTTATTTATGTATGTATGTTTGTTCCCATGTGGCGTTCTAGAGACCAAACGCGTTGGCCGATTTTGATGATTCTTACGTCAATTGATTCGTCTTAACCTTGCGAGTGTCACTAGCTACATTAAAATTGGAAAATAGAAAAATGTCTGATTTTGGGTTCCATATTGTGGGAGCCCAATTTATTTTATTCTTCCAAACCTATCGTGAGGGCCAGTGCGGTATCAAAATAAAGGGTTTTAAGAGGTAATTTCAAAAATATATACCACTAATATGTTTAAATGTACCTAATTCGAAAAAAAAATGTTAACTAAATAGTTATAAGTAAAAAGAGTTAATTAACAAAATCAATAACCATCACCATCAGACTGCTTAAGAAGCTTACTAAAAAGACGTAAACAAGAAGAAGATGCACTCGGAGGATACATCTGGTTCAGCCAGCTCGCGAATATGTATCCTCCGACTGCACAGCATGATCTTCTTCTTGTTTACGTCTTTTTAGTTCGCTTCTTAAGCAATCAGGTTTTAATTAATATTTTAACTAACTTATTTTTATTTTATAGCCCGCTTCCAGCTTTGCGTGGTTTATAATAATTTATAGTGTATCTGGAATAATGTACTAATCAAATGGTGAAAGGTTTATTTCAAACAAGTGTAGTCATTCCAGATATTACTCTACACGTAGGAACAAAGTTACAAAATTAGGGTTTTTCTATATAATATCTTAATTTATTTTAATATACAAATATTTTGTACCAGTTACCACGCCAATATTCTATTGTTAAATTCTAACGTCTTTCGAAAATCTTTATTTAGCTTCAAATTGATGTTGAACTAAATAGTTGAGGTTCAGAAATGTATAGTACTTGGGTGTCATCCAAGGAATTCCTTGCTATTTCAGATTATGGCAACCAATTTGGATGTTTTATTTATTAATACTTTATGCAACATAAAGGTACATAGGCGGACGTAATGCCTGAGGCATTCTCTACCAGTCAACCAAGGGTTATATCACACTGTCCCATTCACACTAATATTAAAAAGGCGAAAGTTTGTGTGTGTGTGTGTTTGTATGTTTTTTACTTCTTCACGCTCAAACGACTGGACGGATCTCGATGAAATTTTGTACAGAGATAGATTATAGTCAGAAATAGCACATAGGATATTTTTTATCCCGAGAATTGTTCCCTCGGGATAATTTTTGACTTTAAAGCGCGCGAAGCGGCTGGCAGAAGATTGTATCTTTATAATTCATAGCCTATTTGTTATTCTGATGTATCAGCCATACCGTGAAGCTGTATCAAAATCCATTTTTACGTGAAAGAGTCCCACATCCATCCTCAATTATATAATCTTAAAGCCTATGTGTTATTCTGATGTATCAGCCATACCGTGAAGCTGTATCAAAATCCATTTTTACGTGAAAGAGTCCCACATCCATCCTCAATTATATAATCTTAAAGCCTATGTGTTATTCTGATGTATCAGCCATACCGTGAAGCTGTATCAAAATCCATTTTTACGTGAAAGAGTCCCACATCCATCCTCAATTATATAATCTTAAAGCCTATGTGTTATTCTGATGTATCAGCCATACCGTGAAGCTGTATCAAAATCCATTTTTACGTGAAAGAGTCCCACATCCATCCTCAATTATATAATCTTAAAGCCTATGTGTTATTCTGATGTATCAGCCATACCGTGAAGCTGTATCAAAATCCATTTTTACGTGAAAGAGTCCCACATCCATCCTCAATTATATAATCTTAAATGGAGATGTCTGACCTATCCTAACCTATTTACCCGACTGCCGAAGGAGGGTAATGTGTTTATCAGTCTATGTATGTCAGTATGTATGTTTTTTTCTATGTGGCGTTCTAGAGACCAAACGCGTTGGCCGATTTTGATGATTACGTCAATCGATTCGTCTTAACCCTGCGAGTGTCACTGGCTACATTAAAATTGGAAAATAGAAAATACTAAATAGGTTACTTCTAGGCAGGCGAGCTCCACCGTCGACCACATCATCGCTTACCATCAGGGGAGATTGTGGTCAAGCGCGAGCCTATAGACAATAAAAAAATGGCGGATTTTGGGCGCCATATTGTGGAAGTCCAATTCTTTTTTTTCCGTACCCATCGTGTGGGTCATCAAAATAAAGGGTTTTAAGAGGTGATTACAAAAATATATAACACTTAAATGTACAAAATTAAAAAAAAAAATAACTAGAAAGTTGTAAATAAATAATTTATTTGAAAATAACAAAGTCATGCTGTGCAGTCGGAGGATACATCTGGTTTTCGCCAGCTAGCTCGCGCATATGTATCCTCCGACTGCACAGCATGTTTTCATATTGGTTACGTCTTTTTAGTTCACTTTGAAGCAGTCGTGTTTTTTGTTATTTTTAAATAATACCTTTGAATGTACGAGTACTGTAGACTATCTCTAAGTAATAATTAATTGTATCCATTACCTAGCTTATCTAATCGTATTGAATATGACAGGTTTCAAAGGTTATGTCTTGTCTTTAACCCCGGACGTAACAAAATTATTTCTAGCTTGGATAAGTTGCTCTGTGCTCCGCGTGTTTATGGCAAGTTTTAAAAGCTATGCTTGACCGTTTTCTTCCAATTATGGAAGCAATGCGACTTCCTCCTGTCTTTTCACGATATTTTCTTCGCTTTGCTGTTTACCACGAATTTTTTTTACTATCTTTGAGGACTCTTCAGAAGCTATTGCTAGCTTGAAGTTTTCTTTTTTTATGTTTACGTTTTGTGCTCCAGTGGTTTGTGTCAAATAAATGTGTTTTCATTCTTTCTATTTTTGCAGTTTACAATTTTAAATCATCTTCATTTATTTGGGGTCCGCGTGGACATTTTTATTTATTTATTTATTGGCCTATCTACAATTGTTACACTGTTTATTCTAATAATACAAGCAATATGATACAAGCATAGTATACAATATGATGCGATAGACACAGCATGCAAAAAAACAAAATTATAACATTCATAAAATTACAATAATAGTGCAGAAATAACACTTACACAACTAGTGGGTAGTTTTAGAAACACAATAGGTACAAAGATGACAAGAAAAAAAGTATATATGGTAGTTACTTTTGATGGACTTGGCGCTTGAATTTTTGAAGTGTTGTTGAATAAATATCTATTGATTCATCGCAATTATTTAGCAGCCTGCAAAGTCTGGGATGGGGGAATTAAATCCCGATACAGTTTTGCGGAATGGAGGACGCAATAGTTATATAGGGTGACGCGGATAATTGTAGGGTAGGTTAAAATTAAATTTACTTAACAACTGGGGGCAGTCTATTATACTCTGAAGTATTTTAAAAATAAAAACTAAATCTATATTATCTCTTCGTTTTTCGAGCGAAGCTATGCTACATTTTTCGAGACGTTTTGCATAGCTCGGAACTTTTTGGCTAGTCTCGCAGAATAGGCAAGATGGTATAAAATGTGCCTCCTTCCTACTTCTATATTCATCTCAATAGTTACTAGGCCGATTGTTGGTAAAGGCCTTACAGAGAAGACAGGATCATCAATCACCACGTTTGCTCAAGACGGGTTGGCGATTTTAGACTTAAATTGATTTTAAGTCCAGATTTCCTCGCGATGTTTTCCTTCACCAACTTCATTTGGTTTTAATCACTTCAGATTTTACTGCACTGCGTAAATTTTATAAATAGGTTCTCCGATTAACGTATGCTCATTATCGTTTTTTGTGTCACTCTGATAATAAAGATAATGAACGTCTAGTTTTAATGTAACGACTATAATAAAAATGATAACTGCAAAGCTGAGATTTTTTGCAGTGAATCAGTGTTTACTGTTTCCATTATCTGCGAGAACGCATTCTGATAAGTAGCAAGATATGCGACAAAGAACATAAATCATCTTCCTGCCCTTGTCCCATGATACTTGAGGTTGGTGCAACACATTTTCTTCTTCCATACCGTCCTGTCCCCCGTCACCCTATCACTGACTCCCTTTTCTTCCATATCACTCCTCACAGTCCATCCATATTTTCTTAGCACGTAACATCATAGACCTTTTAATTTTCTTACTGCTGGGACGCAGGCCTCCTGTCTGTGAGTGGGAATGGGCCGAAATTTACCACGCGGGCCCAGTGCGGGTTGGTGGATGTCACATGTCTTCGAAGTTTTGGTTCTAGGACATGCCGGTTTCCTCACGATGTTTTCCTTCACCGTTTTGAGAGCAGTGGTGAATATCCTTTACAATCGTATAAATAAACATAACCTTAGTTGAATATGTATAGTTTTTACTTTAGTTAAGAAAATGCAAGGGGTCAATTCAATGTTATCTATCTTCCCTTTAATGAGCTCATTAATTATTATAATAATTATGTTATTATTTTACTACCTATTGTTTTTATTATAATGTACTTAACTTCCGACCCTCGTTTTATGAGAGATGATAAACAAATTAATGTGTCAATGCCAGAGTCCATCTTATGCTTTTATGATAAAATTAGCTGACCCCTGGGGCTTCGCTCCCGTCAATTGGCTACCTACCTACCCTATCTACCATACCTACCCTACCCTACCCTACCTACTCTATTACCCTACCCTACCCACACTACCCTACCCTACCCTACCTAATCATGTAGTACATATTTTTAATGTATCATATAGTTTTCTCAGCGAACGCCAAAGAATGAATTTTATATGTAACATTTTGCTACTTTGGGTTACATTATTGCAATTATCATTAGAATCTCTAATTTTTATGGTCATAGTGGCTTCCACATAAAAGATAGATGCTGTCAAAGACTATTCATTTTTAATTTAGAATGATTTAAGACAAACAATCTTACGGTACATTATATTTGTGTATCTCCAACGTTTTAGGCAGCGCACGGGAAGATCTCAGAGGGCAGTTTTTTTCCGACTTACTTGATATTTATCGTTATATTATGACCAAATTACAAAAAAAAACATTATAAATTGTAGCCTATGTGCTATTCAGATGTATAACCTATATTACTTTGAAGTTTCGTCCAAATCCGTTTAGTATTTTTTGCGTGAAAGAGTAACAAACATACATCCATCCCCACAAACTTTCGCATTTATAATATTAGTAGGATTTAAGGTAAATTGAGGTGAACCGTTTTTAGTTTGTACACTCATAAATTTGTCTGGTCTAGACAGTACTTGGATCTCTAATTATCAAGGTTATACCGGCGATATGCCCAAAGTTCATTTAATGTCCTATCAGAATACCCCCAGGTAGTACAACTGAGTAGCATTACGTTTTATCAAGGGCTTCCTTTGTAAAAAACTTTTTAACAAAAAAATCAAACCGACTTCCAAAACAAAACACTACAAAGCGAAAAATAACTTTCAGTAGCATTACGTTTTATCGACGGCTTCCTTTGTAAAACACTTTTTAACAAAAAATCAAACCGACTTCCAAAACAAAACACTAAAAAGCGAAAAAAAGATTTATTTTCAGAAGTCGGTGTCGAAAAACGGAAAACAATAGGTACCAAAGACACCGACTTCGGAAAAGAAAGATATTTTTCACTTTTTAGCTTTGTTTTGGATGTCAGTTTGATTTTTTTGTTAAAAAGTTTTTTTTTCACTTTGTAGTGTTTTTTATTTGGAAGTCGGTTGTATTAAAAAAATGCTTTTTATAAAGAAAGACGTTCCTATAGAAAAGGCAAGAATGGTCTTTGTCCCTGACCTACATACATAAAGAATAGTAGGAAATACATTTACTAATTACTACTATACCTTTGCCAAGTTCGTTATGTAACGTCAGTATGTATGTTATTCAATGTGCTATGTTCATATAGATCAGAATGTTTTTAGAGTATTTGTTTATATTGTTGTTATGAGTTATTGAGTTGTGTGTATTGTTAGTAAATTTTATAGCTATGCTTAAATAATTTATTTGGTTTGGGGGACTGGAAACTGGAGATATAGAAATGTGTTGAGCATGCCAGGGTTAGCTTTGCGTAAAAAAATAAAATGTCAAGATTTTGGTCCCGTTTGAATGTAAGAAATTGGAGGTCTTGCTTGGTTGGCGCATCAAGACTTTCAACTGCCAGGCGTATCTGGTGTGGTTTATTAACTGAAAATCCTTCCTTTTGTTCTGAAAGTTCACTTGAGATTTGTCAGCAAAGACACTATTTAGTAATTTGGTTTTTTTTTGTAAATAAATTTACTGTCTTGCTAGCGCCTTCTTGTTATAAGCTGGCTCGAACTGGATTCATTTAAATTGACTAAAGGATGAGCAATGTACGGTGACGAATGACTTGACTGAGACATGGTCATTCGAAGCGGTTATGTGACGATTTATCTCTTTGTTTCTTAGAGTTATTCAATTTTAGCGTGTTATTTCTGTAGCTGTCTGTTTGTTCTTGGAATATTATACTAATTGCGTAGTTATTCAATTTGCCGTAAGAAGTGCAACTGAAAACAAATTCTCAAATAATTGTCTGCATCTGAATCACTGTCATCTGAAATACGTTTTATGCTTTTGCTTCCCAAGAGAGAAAAAAATCACCTATGAAAAGCGATGAATAAGGATTAAGATGGAATGAGTGTGCCATAAAGTGTGTTCACTCTTGCTTTGAAGGCTGACGGGTTATAGGATTTAAACAATCTTAAAAGTAATCCTAATTCTTAAAGCGTCCAAAGTGATAATTGAAAACAGGATTCACCTAAAAAGCCCTATATTGGTCTCCCATTCACTATATTACATCTAAAACATAATATCCAAGCTAAAGCGCCACTTGGCAGAGTTACAAAGTCACAAGTCTGCAGGATATAAATAGCGGAACAAATCATATGACTTCAACCTACACTTCAACTATTTGTGGTATGTTTTCTTTTGTCGGGTTGTTGCGTATAGTCGCTTATTTGGGTGTTTATTTTATTTACAATCAAATGTTTTGATTTGCCGCCATTTTAAATCGCAGTGAAATTTGAAAATTTGCACGGTACTTGTTTGAGATAGAGTTCTTTGGCGACGAAACTTTCCTGAAAAGCCAAACTTGATTAGGCTAATATGGTAATGAGTTCTTGAGTTTGAATTCTTTAAAGGTACTGCAGAACACTGTGTGATTTTAGTCAATTAGAGTCTGATAGACCCCTCCGCTCAACCCTAGGGCGGAGGATACCTTTGACGATTTCCACAAGTATCTATACTCTGGCCAATATGAAATTATTCAATTAATTGTAATATTTTTGCATACCTGCCGTGGTTGGATATGGTCTAATTAACTTTTATAAAAATGTCACCCTAAGAACTAACAACATATTTCGCAAATAAGTAACTTGACTTGATATCAAATGTAATAGTAACATGTTGTTCCCAGTCAATATCTAATAACATAAATAGATAACGCCAAAGTGATTTGTATAGCACTTCATTATTATTTTATCGCATGCCAATGTATTTTATACATTGTCTACCGATAACTGTAATTAGGTTAAACCCGATAAGCCAAATACTATATTATTTGCTATCTACCCTCTTCTCTTAATCAGCCTACAGTGTTCCCACACTGCTGAGACACAGGTCTCCTCCCTTTGGGAGGAAAAAAGTGAACGTTACATATGTCTTTGATGTCTTGTTCTAAAATCTTCTTCTAATTTATAAAAATCAATTTGTGTGTATTCGTATTTTACGCGGAGTCTTACCGTTCATCCGATTGCGATAAAACTTTGTCAACTTATTGCTACCCACTGCATGAAGGTTTTTATTTCCCGAAATCCAAATTGGCGCCCAGCGTGGGCCAGTTTTAATGGTTGCCTGAACTAAAGAAATGATAATGAGAAACGATTAATTCATCAAAACCAGACTATGTATTGTTTCGATTTTATAAATATAACTGTCAATGACCGTCATTGATTTCTCCTTTAAAATCACAATTAACAATGGTTTATTGTAGGTCTTTCCTTACATAAATCGGTGAATATTTTTGTACATGCGCGGTGAAGTTACCCGTCTGACCTTTTAAAGAAGGTCTCCCGAAGGACATGTCCTTCTGAAACGTAAAGTGGCCTTTTGGAAGGACACCCACGACCCTGTTGGAATCTTCAGTCCATGTGTTTGAAATTGGATGGTTCGTTATAATTTTTAGCTATTTCTATTAATAACTTGTGACAATTCTTATGATTTTTGGCCAGATAGGTAGAAAGAGTTTGCATCAGTCTTTTACTGATTAAAAGCATTTTATTTTCATCCAATCTTACCCTAAGTGACGTACACCTAGGTAAGGTTATAGGAATTTTCTATAGTTTACCAACTTTTTGTCTATCCAACTTCTTTTCAAATTTAAATGAGTTAAATCGAAATTTGAATACCTATCTTGTGTTTCCCTACATTTTTCATCGTCTTCCTATGGATCGATCTTTACTTTTAACCGACTTTAAAAGGAAGTTCTCAGTTTGACCTGTATGTTTGTATATATGTATGTTTGTCCGCGATTTTCTTGCGTTTGCCTGAACCAATTTTGCTCATCCTTATTTTATTGGATATCTCTCAACTTAGGTCATAGTGCAAGTTTCATTCTAATCGGTTCGGCATTTTTCAAGATACGGAGCATAAATCCGAACTCTTTAGCGACAAACAGAGAAAGTGCTTATTTCTACTGTTTTTGATGATTATTTTTATTTTGCCAATTTGATCCCGTTTATCTAAATTTAATTTCTGATAACTAACCTATTTCTGTTCTTGTTTCAGCCCGCGAACCGTGAGAAGATGATGTCGAGGTCTGCGCTAGTTCTTGCTGCCATTGGCCTTGGCTTATCGACATTCAGCGTACGCCAGATGATTCTGCACCAAACCAGACGATTCTAGACCTCACACCCAGCATCAGAACTCTAGACTAAGCCAGAACTCAACCTGACATGTTAGATTCTAAGTCACTTCTACCATGTCTATGCCCCAACGCATTTTCTAACAAAAAATAGACAGTTATATTTTTTTAAGAGCGAGAATGCGGCGGAATTCCAATTTGGGTTCTGGCATAAAAAAAATCGTAAAGAATTATGTTTATCATTATGTATGAGAGAAAAAAATTGTAATTTATTCTTATTTTTTTAGTTTTTTTTTCTCTGAAAGAATGTGTAGTACATTTTAGACATAGGGCGTAAGTTAATTTCGGAACGATTTAAATGTGGTGAGTTATTTAGTATGATGACTGTGCGAATTGTGTTTCGAGAATGTCTATGTGATGTATACCAAATAAAAATAGGTACTAACATTATTTTGGCATTTTTATTTTGACCTAACCATTATAAAGCGGTTGTATATTTTTATTTATGCTCTTAAATTTTGGTTTATGATTTGATCACCATACATGTACAGTGATGATCAAATCATCACCGTAGTGACAAATACCGCCTTTTGAAAACTTATGCTAAGGTACCATAGGTTATGTAGTGATAATTTTAAAACCCTTAGAAACTATAGTGTGTACCATTTGTCATCCTTCTCATGCATACTGCAGAAATATTATCATAATCAATAAAAACAAAACAGATTTTGTGTTGTTTTATTTTACTATTTTTCCTTGGTCTAGTGGTCAAGTGCTACTGATAGGCATGAGGTTCTGGACTAAATACCCGGATCAGGCAAAAATGTTATGGGTTCTTCTATCTGGCATTGCATCTTTCATGTTCTCAATAACTGTCTGATGTCTAGTCATTATTCTTTGTTTGCTTAAACATGAGTACAGTACACACAGCAAATTTTACTTATGTAAGAGATTTTAAAACAAATGTATAAGGCAGAGGGTGGCGTATCGTTATTTGGAGCTCATTGACAAGATAAATACTATATTTTTGTTTTGAAAAATATATAAGTAGATAGATTTAATAAGTAATTTAAATCGTAACATAATATTAAAAAAATATTTTAATTTACATATGTGCATTATTTACAAACTAATGTTAGAACTAGAATAAAAAAATATATATATGAATATTGGAAAACAAAGGAAATGAGAACCAACCAAAGTTAGCTTGTTTTTACAAAATTATGTTCCGAAGAATTTTTTAGCTTCCCGTTGACCTATGAATTTGAAACTTGGTGATAATGTTTATTATTACGTATATTTCACTTACAAATACAAACAATCAGATTTTTCTTCGAAATATCCTCATTTTTTCTATTACAACCAACTTGTTTTTGCGGTCAAATGTGTAGCACTGACGGGATGCGGGCGGCACGATTCTACATTTAGTACGGCACCCTAAATGTGAAAATCCGACACGCACTAGGCCGGTTTTGTAATTTGTTTCATCATCACTGCCCTCAAATCCGTGTTAAAGAAAACATCGTGTATCTTAAATTCAAAGACGCCAAACCAGACTGGGCCTGCTAAATGGATTATGGAGAGCACTCCTCTCTTTAGAGCCTGTGTCCCAGCAGCGGGAAAGTTATAAGCAGATACGATAATACACGCGGTACAAATAAATCTGCCTAACCTTTACCAAACTGTATTAGTAGTGGTAGGTTTCCACACTTAGACTTCCATTTGGTCCGTAGTGCGTGGGGGCACACATAGCCAGCCTAGCTCCGTCCAAAATCACAAAACCTTCCGGAGGCTTAACGGAGCGACCTCACTGTTCCGAGGATTTCTTCACGTTGAGATGTGGGATCCAAGACCGTTAAATTCGTTTTCCGGGACTTCGTTGAGTTTCATTGCCTCGACGCTTTTCTTATGATCGTCACTATTGATTCTGGCTTTTAGGGTTTGCAGTGGTTTGAGAATAGTGCGGTGGGATTGGCCCAAAATATCAATTATAAATCTCGGTATGTCTGGTCACCCGTCCACGGACACCTCGGCAATCGTCGCGTGTTATAAACCCTCGCGGCTGTTTTAACTTAGCGACGAGCTCCTCACGCGGTACAATTAACAGCTGCTGTGCTTCGAATGACAAACCTCGATATTCTTCTCCCTAGAGTATATAGTATTCTGTGCAGTGAACGCTCGATCTAGGTAAGTAGGGTAGGTAGGTACAGGTGGGTAGGTAAGTAGGGTAGGATAGGCAGTAAACGGGAGCGAAGCCGCGGGCACTGCTAGGTCAAATAAAACGCTATGATTAATTGAACAACTTTGTTAAGACTCTTCTCACTGTCTCATCACTGAAGACCGTGATTTCGTGACCCTAAGTTCATGATGCTATATCGGCATGCTTTCCAGATGCCAAGTTATGTGGCATTATGACCTGCCGCCTCGTGCTTGGGAAACGTGCGTTGTTTTGGTATTTATTTTAACAAAGGACGGAGAAGCTGGCCCTTGTGCTCTAGCTAGCTGGGGAGAAAACCTGCGTCAACATCGCCTCGATACATAGGTCATCGAGGAGGACTGGCTATGGGAATGTAGAGCCAATAAGCACCATTGGCGGCCATCTTAAATGTTCAGTGGGTATGTGGTCGATCGAAAGTAAGATTGCCGAGTGTTGCCTTTCATGGTTCGATTCTCAGCAGCCGAATTGCGCAAGTGAATTCGGCAAGGCGAAGGGTTTGACCGCTATCAATCGACCAATCAAAAGCGAGATGAATGACGCGATGTGGATTTCTGTCTGTGTGATTGGTTTATTGATAGCGGTCAAACCCTTTGCGTTGCCTTATTCACTTACGCAATAATGTTACAGGTAGGGCAGTTAGGTATATTTGGTTTTTGGTATTAGCGAGTTTCACGGTAGTCTGGATTCGAATGTTCAGCCACATCCCTGTGTAAGTGGTGGTGTGAAACGAAAGTGAGATCCGAGTGTTGGTTCCTGGGTGCGATTCCCAGGCTGTGCAATCTTATAACGGGTTTTGTTGTTGTAGGAGTTTCACAGGAGTCAGGATGTGTGTTTAGTTATTGGCAATAGCCTAGTCTATTTCCAAAAACAAGATACCCCATTACATAAATCTAAACATAAGCACACCTAGCTGGCGTGAGATGTGTAACGTTTGCACCGCTCCCTTCGGGAAATGTAGGCGTAACGATATGTTAGGAAGAGTAGGTAGGTAACTACAATAAAACAGAAAAATAATAATTAACAACATTATATTTCAAACTTATGTTCAAATTATGCATAAAAATCAAAAACAACAAAAATGCTTGTATTAATACAAAGTGTACTTTAAATGCTCTGTAGAATACAAATAGATATTAACAAAATGTGCCTTTAATTCACATAATAACGGCTAATCAATCGTACATAACATCTGGACAAGTTTGTTAGGTGTAAATTGAAACAAGATTATCAAGTAGATTTCATAACTCTTTAGTTTTTAAAAGCTTATATAGATGAGGCGTTTAAAAATTTATATATTTCATAAATATTGGCTTTTGGAACTTAAGGCGCAAGGAAATTTAATAATTTTACAGGCAATTTCAAAATACTAAGTAGGTAACCATTTTTAACACGACATCGGGACAAGATCTTTATAGAAATACCACCAGTCTTATTAAATTACATTACATACATTAGCCTTATTACAGTCTGGGTTTAAAATATAAATTGGATGAACACGTCACGGCTGCTAAATAAAAACCCAAATAAAAAAAGATTTTAACAAATCATGTGCAATTATTTTGTGCCTTACATATTAAGTAGTACAATTATTAATTCAGAAAACATCTGTATATTTTACTTGTTTTAATTATCTGTGTACAATTAAACCATGTGGCAGTTATATACAGCTTTTATGCACGCTCGCTCTTTAAAGTCGTACTTTGTTGTTGCGATCGTACAGCAGTCGCAAAAAAACTTTCGTGTCGTCTAAACCCGAGGCTATAGTGCTCGTTTTCTTTTTAAAAAGGAACTGCAGTGCAAAATAAGATTGATTTTTTAATAATAAATATGTACACAAGTATTTATATAACTACATTTTATTACACAAAATTTATATTAATTCTACTTTGATAGTGATGTGTTTGCTCCGGAAACTACGCCAGCACGAAATCGATACGCCAATCCGGATTTCTTGATACGACTATTCGTGTTATGAGTGAATCGATATGTCAGTGTGATTATTATTATAAAATAAGGTTACAATTATTTGAACATGTCATTAAAAATTAAATACAAATTTAGAAAATAATGTCATTAAAAATATAATACAAATTTAGACTGATTTAAAATATCTTAAAAGTTATTAATAAAACCATATGCAAAACACTTTAGAATAACATACCTAATCCTTTTAGAAAACCAACCAGCCATTAAAACATCAACATGATAATTATTGGGGGTCTCATAGGAAAGTGTCTACTCGTAAACTTAACTTTACTATAAGGCCCTAGACTTGGACTAAAGCTTGCTCCACGTCGCACTACGCCAGTACCGGGAGTACACGATATTGGCGTAGTGCGACTAGTCCTGGGGGCTTGACCCCAGGACTAGTAGCACTAACTAACTTGGACTTTGTACAGCTCAACAAGTATCAGCAATGCAAGATAAGTGTTTTTTGTGCACTTTACCTATAACATAAAATACCTAAATGTAACTTAAATTACTTACATAATATCTACTTTTATACCCCACATTTCGCACGCTGTAGTATTTCTTACAATTTTAACTATTTAAAAAACTTACAAAGAAATTAAATATCATCCTAAGTACCGAAAGTAATACATTTTAAAGCTACATACGAATTGACAAGCTTGCTTAGCGCCTAGAGCCTAACGAGTCGCCTGGCGAGTAAAAGAACGCTTGCCGACTTCGTGACTCGACTAACCAGATGTAAGTCACTAGACTTTAGGCGGTAAGAGGCAACGGACATTGAGACAGAGATCAATCAAAGCGACGCGTTAGTCTAAAAATGTACATAGCAATTTGACCAATTACCCACCACGTAATACACACATTCCTCTTAAGATAAACAAAAAAAAAACAAGGATTCGGCTCGACTTACATTGTGGAGGTAGGGATCTATATGCTATGTACATTTTTATACCGAGGGATCGCTTCGCTTCGACCGTCTCAAAATTCTTTTATCCTAACCAGATGTAATTCCTTGCGCTTCTAGGCGCTTAGCAAGCCGCCTGTCAGTGCGGAGGTAGCCTTGCCCAGAGTTTCCCAGCTCAAAAATATCGCAGAATTAATGCGACAAATTGTCAAGCACTTCTGCGATAATTTTGAGCTGGGAAAATCGGGGTTAATGAAGTTTCACTAAATAAGGCATTATGCGCTACCAAGTCGCAAGCTAATTATACTAATTTCTAAGAGCGTTATCGTATCTATAAGCCATTAATATTAAATTCGGTACTGTTACACGTGTACTTACAAAATACGGATGTGATTGAAATTGATGATTGTTACACTGCTTTAAATACGAATTTGACACGGAGACTCTACTTCAAAATAGTTTTACTATCATTTTATGTACTGTTATTTATATACGTATTCCTTCGTTAAGCAAAAATAAAATAGTTTATTTATCTACATTTTTCAACAAAGAACTATCCAAGATTCAGTATTTTGCAAGACACTCCTATTTAATTTAATAATTAGGCTTAAAATAAGACTATGAAACGCTTTTTCCTTAGAAAAAGCTTCTATTCGTGGAAAAACAAAACTAGAACAACCCAGAAAAGAAACAATTTACTAATAATTTGAAGATTTTACATCAGTGTGTGCGTGGTAGACAAGAAATTTTAGCTTGAATTGAATATATATAATTTCTCTTTAATTTTCGAGTCTGTTACAAGTATTTTTAATATTAATTACTTATGTAGAACTATGTAAGTATGGGAAGAGGTATTAACGATGCAATATTCCTTTTCTCTGATAAGTTATTGGAAGCCATTGATTTTATTAATATTCCTGTCCTGTTTACTAAAGAAATATCACTACAAAGTTTAATTATTTACTTAAAGTACATAGATTAACAAATTAAAGTATTTTCTATAAACAATAATTATACATAGATACAACGCAAACTATGTACATTTTTCTACACTTTTATTTACTTAGAATAATTAACTACAATTTTTCAAAGGTTGACTATGACTTAAAACCATTTAAGTCGGATTTACTATAAAACTTCACTCATAATTATAATTTATAATTAGAAAATATTCACTATTTAGTCCAAGAAAAACCTAAAGACGCATTTCAACTATTCAAGAAGCTTGCTAGTTTCAGTGCAAGAATTTTAACAGCCTATTGACTTGTACTTGAAATACTTGCAATTTACAGCAAGTTAATGTCCGTATTATGAAATACAAATGCCATCATGATTGCTTTGCCAAAAAGGGATATTGCTATCGGTCATGTGTAACAATATCGTCTCTTTCACGCTCTGGAATTAAGATTGCATTAAGAGATCTTAATGCAACACGTGTTTGAATCATTCAAAGGGTTGGCATGCAATAAAATATTTCTATCCTGAAAATTATAAGCAAGCAAGCCACTTGCATAGCAGAAATGCGTCTTAAAACAATCAGGGGACACTCACATAGATTACGAAGAACTATTTACCTAATAGAACCTGAAACTGAAAGAATCCTAATTATTTATACAAATTGCAACGAAATTAAGCTAGGCCTCTTTCTCTAATAGAAGAAAAAGCATACTTAATTAGGTATTCACATTAATTGCAGAAATTATTTAACGTTGAGACGTTACAAACGAGCAGAAATACTACGAATCGGCAGAAATATCTGTGGAAAGGCGTCAACAGCATATTCCAGTCGTCATCGTCATCATCATATCAACCGAAACGCGTCCACAGCTGGACGTACGCTTTCCTCAAGCGTCGCCACATCGGTCTCCCGCTACCCTCTCAGGTCATCGGTTCACCTTGTGGTAGTCTTTTCGTCACTGACTCTTCTGAACTTGGTTCTTTATAGTCTAGTACTGAAAGGATTTACCACCAAAACTAAACTTATGAATAACACTGACTTATAAGCTTTCAAGCTGTAAAATAGAGACCACGACCACAGCTAGCTCTTTATCCAGTACTGTTATCTTGCTTCTTCGGATCCTTAGAGCAATATGTTTTTAATCACCATATTCACTTTCACTTTAGACTGAGCACCACAGAAATTCCCACCGACAAAAAAAAACCAGCAGAAAAATGTCATCTACTCCAAAAGATTAACTACAAGGGACAGGGGTTTCAAGGACTAGTGAACGAGGTCGATATGTCCTTGAAAACTTGACGCTATGGTCTCTTAAAGTACTGCTCATCCACCCGCTTAGCGAGAGCTACCAGGGACTCGTGTTTGCGGACTGTATCTGCTAGTTTGCGGCAGGGTAGCCGTGTGGTGATGATTGTGAAGACGTGGCCGAATACTAGGGCGTCCAGCTCGGTTGGCCTGTGGCAGAAATGGAAGCATATAAGTTGAAAATTTCAAAAGTAAAACCTGGGAAAATAAATGTCTAATATTTAATTGACTGAGGGCTGATTTTTCAATAGTCTGATAACTTTTAATTGAGGAATAAAAATGGCCGTTTGACATATTTTCTATATAAAAAAGATTTGGGACATTCCATCGCACTATTGAAAGCGAGAATCAACAGGGGCGCCCACCAGAAAAGCGCCGAGGCAATGAAGCTCGACGAAGTCCCGGAGAATGAATATACAAATTGCCACTAAACAACTTAAACTATACAAACTACCTATATAACTTTTCTACACAAAAGCTGTCAAACCGGCATTTTATTCCTGAGTTAAAAGTTATCAGACTAATGAAAAATCGAGCCTCGAGCCAATCAGCCAATTTGACACAAATGATGATCTAATTTACCTAAAACAAATTAATTTAAAGTTCTGCAATAGAAGTAATTTATACTTCAAATCAACGTAGACAACACATAGCTTCGAATGGTTATTAAATACATGAATACGAACTAATATGGATCAATTTTTTACTAACTCTAAAGTACAACACTTCTACAATTACGAAAAAATCAAGTAAAACTTACTTTTCATTTGCCATTCTGCATAAATAAAACAAAAGTTTGGTCATAAACAAATAATTTAATAGAAAACATAGAAGACGAAGCTAACTGAAACGTTATTGTTAAACAAAATACATGCCTATAATTTGACTATACAGCTAACTTTTCGAAGTAAACAGAATGTCCCTGTAAAAGGTTATCTACAGGTAGGTTCGTACCGTAATAGCTAGCCAGTTTAAGGCGTTCACAGAGTATGTGGAGCGGACAGATAATAAAAATACAATAGTTGTTCTACGTTTTTAAAAATGCCTTATTTATTTTGCATTGCATTTATAATATGATTCATAAAATATGTTTCCTCAACGAACGGCACAGCAATAATGCACACTACGCCATTTCGACTATGAAAAAAAAAGTAAAGCCTGAAATGGCGTAGTCCGTATTTTCGTAGTTCTAATTACTAATCAATGTCAGCAACGACGTTTTTAATGTTATACGCGGCGTTTCGCCGACGCAAATACTTGAGCAGCTTCTCAACGCTTATTTCTTCATTTTGTGGTGTTTTTAAAGTACAGGAGGAATCTGTAAGTGTTGTAAAATTATGTCAGTACGAGTATGAGTCGGTACAGGTAGAATAAAAACTAATGACGGCTCAGAACCCTCCGCTTATCGCTTCGCAGTAGCATATTTATTTAACAGCAGGGGTCTGTACAGCAAAAATGAACTTCACAAACATCAACTCGACCTATAGTGCTAACAAATACCGTTTTGTACTGCACTTATATCCTAAAACGTAGAAGATTCAATAATTTAAACCCACAGTTCGATATAATAAGAAATTTGGGTCTTCCTCTATGATGAAAAACGATAGTATTAATTTGGCGGCTCCTTGCCGGATGCAGCCGAATACGAGTATTTTACATGAAGCGACATATATGACCCTTACAACTCATTTACTGGGTAGCCTGATACCCCTTTATAAGCCTGTTTTCAAATTTTTTGGTTACCCGTAACTACTGTCAAAGGTCTAAGAATAAAGGCCGCTGCATACGTAACCTCTATTATGCCCGGACAATAATAATTTCGAACAAGTAAAAAAAGGATTTCTCCATGTAAAAAATAAACCTGTGGTTGAAGTCGTAGGCGAGCTTGCTCGTTCAACAAAGGACGACGACTTATTCGACAGTACAGACTTATTCTCAACGGATTCGTTCGTCGTCTCATGTTCCAGATCTTGTTCGGTATTGTCACTACTCTGTTCTTTACTGTTAAGTTCTGTTACGCTCTTTCTTTGTAAGCTTATATTGCTGGTTTGAGAAAAAACTTGATAAATAAAAATAAATTCAAGAAAAATCTTAACATAATTTTAATCTAATTACAATCACTATTTCCTAGTCCTCTTGTCTGTGAATTATGTGCACTCCTGTAAATTGAATCATTGCCTCCATGTACAGTACAACTATTTGCAAAATTTCCCTCGGCAATCATCGCATTTCCAAATACAAACGAATGCTAAGTGCCAAGTCCATCAATTACTAGATTTATCGTGTATAATTTTCATTCAGAACTAAGTAATTCATTATTGTTTTGTTTTGATTTCCATGTGAACTATAAGAAGATCTAAAACCATTTTCCTTTTTAACCGCAGCAGCTTTCCTCCCAATTAAAAAAATAAATTACACTAAGTTAAAAGAGCATTAACAACTCTACATACTTCCAAGTTGAATGCAAGCACAGACATAAATCTAAACAGATAACGCAATTCCCTCCATCTGTATGAAAACCAAGCGTACCACTTTTTCACAAACAATTGAAAAACAAATTTACTTTCCCTGGAAAGAATACATTTCCAATGCCTCGGCCAACTTTTTCTATAAATTCTTTACAGCTCAATATGGCATAAAAAGGCACTTTTCTAGATTTTAGTGAATTTCCGGTGTCGATAATGATAAATGAAGTCTCAGATTACGATCATGAATCGTAACTTTACTCCGTTTTTTGGCACGCGAAGTACATACAATCGCGTCATCTAGTTAGATCTATGTCTTTGAATGAAAGCGTCCGGTCTTCACCAAGTGCAAAAGGCAACTGATAGAAAGCCGACGACTGACGAAACACGAATTTTGTCGACGGACATTAAGAAAATAGTTGTACTATAAATATGTTTAATCTAAGAATTAAAATAAATGAAAAGGAAAACATTATTGCTTTCAACTCAAACTTAAAAATCAACATTTAAAGTTATACAAGGTGTGTATATTTATGAAACATGGCCGTGTCTATATCACTTGGCCAGTAATTATGCAGAATTCAGAAATCAGAATACCGTGTTGGTTGAAAACCACTTCCAAAGGGGACACCTTCGACAGTATGCTGCCCAAGCTGTTTCCAGTACCAGAGACCTTAGTTTAATTTCGACGGGCTGTTTCCGCAACTCCACGACTAAGCGCGTATTTTGCGTACGTATTTTATACCAGGGCCTTACTCTGACCGTGCCAAAACTATCATGGTTTCACTGTGAGATACAAGACGAACACCACTATCTGTTTTTAACCGACTGCGCGACGCAAAGGAGAATAATGTATTTATCGGTCGGTGTATGTTTGTTTGTATGTTCTTACTTCAATCGATTCGTCTTAACCTAGCGAGTGTCACTGGCTTTTTTTCCTTCAAGCCCATCGTGTGGGGTACCAAAATTCAGGGTTTTAAAAGGTGATTAGAAAATCATGCTGTGCAGTCGGAGGATACACAATGGCGAGCTGACTGCACGACCAAAACCATATATGTCCTCCGACTGCAGAGCATGATTTTCTTCTTATTTCGTCGGGTCGGGTCGGGATTTTAACTTTTTAACCGACTTCCCAAAAAGGAGGAGGTTCTATTTTCGACATTACGTATGTTTTTTTTTTATATTTGTTCACCGATATCTCCGTCAATTGTGGACCGATTTTGAAAATTCTTTTTTTGTGTGAAAGAGTATGTTTCGAAATTGGTCCCATTTTAATTTGGTAAAGATCTGATGAAGAATTTCGAAAATATACAACAGAACTCTTCAATAAATAACGGCAAATCTCTCGGAATTGCTGCAATCGCATGTCTGTTTATTGTTTATACCATTTCATAACACAACATCACGCCAGTACGCAGATCTCTCATTTCTCCGGTTATGTTCATGTTTCATGATATTCGGGTAATCCATTCTGGCGTTATAGGTACCTTATTAAACAACTTGCCTATTAGGCAGGTACAACTAAAAAGCGAAAACTAAAAAAACTTTTTCCAAAAAAATACTACAGACTTCCAAATAAAAAACCACAAACTTTATTTTTGGAAGACGGTGTCCATAACGCAATAAATTGGTACCTATGAAAGGCACCGACTTCCAAAAATAAACTTATTTTTCGCTTTGTCGTTTTTTACTTGGGAGTCGGTGGTATTTTTTAGTAAAAAGTTTTTTTTATTTCACAACGGAATCACAATGGCGTTGACACGTTATAGTAAGACCCAAGGTTTTTTTACAAAAAGGTAGTTTTAAAAATCAAAAAATACCTGGTACGTTCAGCAACCAAAGTCTTCTGCGACGCGGAAGTTTCACGCAAAACCGCTACATTCTCATCATTTATATCATGAACATCACTATCAGTGTCATCTCCATTGACGACCATCGCATCGCACAATTCCAACGAAGTACTGGTCTCCGTCATATCTATCTCTTCAATCGTATCTAAATACTCCGACACTTTCAGTTCAACCGTATAATTTTCATTCGGAAAAGTTATAACTTCGAACGGATCATTTTTGTCGTTGTCCAATTCTACTTTGTCTATATTTTCGTCTATGGTTAACTCGTCGACTTTTTTGAGTATTTCCTCTACGATTGAGAACATAGAGATGTAGAGTTCTTGGTCTATGAATTGGTCTCCTTCGTTTTGGCCAGGGTATTGGCATGTTACTGTTCCCTCCTTTGATGTCATTATTATTATTTGCTTAGAGGCAAACGGTTTGAAGCCTGTATCGAAAAGGTTTCTTTTACTTATAGTATGATGAATGAACTACCAAAAATACTTTTAGAACCTAGCCTCATTAACGGCTTAAGAGGATGGTTGCAATCTCTATGGACTGGTTTCTAAATTGAGTTAAGAACGTGTCAGGAATCGGGGGTAGCACAGACTTGGCTTAAAATTTGTTAGCTGTTGGACAGGGAAACTTTAGTGCTGTTATGATTTGAAATTGTCTCGCCTGTAACGAAGTTAGGTAAAGTTAATACTGACAAATTGTTGGTCAAATATTCATCACTGTTTATTTCTTCTGGAAATACAGTTCAATATAGACATGATTTTATGCTGTCCGATTAGTTTCTATCATCTATCAATTCGTTCGAAAAAAAAGACAATTGATTTAGCTAAACTTATAAGGAATCATGGCCCCTAAAATCTAAAAAATAGCGGCCGAGTGCATGTCAGTCTTCACACATTTAGGGTTCCTTACCAATTTAACAATATATTGGTATTAGTTAGTAAAATATACATAATAACAATGGGAATTGGGATCTTAAGGTGATTAAGATGATCTGCAGAACAAAACTTGTGATAGACGGCGAGTAGAGACAGTGTCAGACATACGACACTAGTGCACGTTTGAGTTACAGCAAATAGTGCTGCCGTGCGCGACCATTCAGGTACGGAACCCTAAAAATCCAAACTATTATATAAATTCGAAAGTAACTCTGTCTGTCTGTCTGTTACCTTTTCACGCCTAAAGCACGGAACGGATTTCAATGAAATTTGGCAAGGGGATAGATGGCATCCTAGGGAAGGACATAGGCTACTTCTTGCCAAGAAAATGTAGGTACCTAAAAGGTAGGGTAGGTTAGGTAGAGTAGGTTAGGTAGAGTAGGTTAGGTAGGGTAGATAGGTAGGGTAGGTATGGTAGGATGGATAGGTAGAGTAGGTAGGGTAGGTATGGCAGGTAGGGTAGGTATGATAGGTAGGGTAGGTATGGCAGGTAGGATAGGTATGATAGGTAGGGTAGGTATGGCAGGTAGGGTAGGTATGATAGGTAGGGTAGGTATGGCAGGTAGGGTAGGTATGATAGGTAGGGTAGGTATGGCAGGTAGGATAGGTATGATAGGTAGGGTAGGTATGGAAGGTAGGGTAGGTATGATAGGTAGGGTAGGTATGGCAGGTAGGGTAGGTATGATAGGTAGGGTAGGTATGGCAGGTAGGGTAGGTATGGCAGGTAGGGTAGGTATGATAGGTAGGGTAGGTATGGCAGGTAGGGTAGGTATGATAGGTAGGGTAGGTATGGCAGGTAGGGTAGGTATGGCAGGTAGGGTAGGTATGATAGGTAGGGTAGGTATGGCAGGTAGGGTAGGTATGATAGGTAGGGTAGGTATGGCAGGTAGGGTAGGTATGATAGGTAGGATAGGTAAGTAGGGTGGGTAGGTAGGTAGGGTAGGTAGATAGGGTAGGTAGGTAGGGTAGGTAGGTAGGGTAGGTAGGTAGGGTAGGTAGGTAGGGAAGGTAGGTAGGGTAGGTACGGTAGCTAGGTAGGGTAGGTAGGTAGGGTAGGTAGGTAGGGAAGGTAGGTAGGGTAGGTATGGCAGGTAGGGTAGGTATGATAGGTAGGGTAGGTATGGCAGGTAGGGTAGGTATGATAGGTAGGATAGGTAAGTAGGGTGGGTAGGTAGGTAGGGTAGGTAGATAGGGTAGGTAGGTAGGGTAGGTAGGTAAGGTAGGTAGGTAGGGTAGGTAGGTAGGGAAGGTAGGTAGGGTAGGTACGGTAGCTAGGTAGGGTAGGTAGGTAGGGTAGGTAGATAGGGTAGGTAGGTAGGGTAGGTAGGTAAGGTAGGTAGGTAGGGTAGGTAGGTAGGGAAGGTAGGTGGGGTAGGTACGGTAGCTAGGTAGGGTAGGTAGGTAGGGTAGGTAGGTAGGGAAGGTAGGTAGGGTAGGTATGGCAGGTAGGGTAGGTATGATAGGTAGGGTAGGTATGGCAGGTAGGGTAGGTATGATAGGTAGGGTAGGTATGGCAGGTAGGGTAGGTATGATAGGTAGGGTAGGTATGGCAGGTAGGGTAGGTATGATAGCTAGGATAGGTAAGTAGGGTGGGTAGGTAGGTAGGGTAGGTAGATAGGGTAGGTAGGTAGGGTAGGTAGGTAAGGTAGGTAGGTAGGGTAGGTAGGTAGGGAAGGTAGGTAGGGTAGGTACGGTAGCTAGGTAGGGTAGGTAGGTAGGGTAGGTAGGTAGGGAAGGTAGGTAGGGTAGGTAGGTAGGTAGGGTAGGTATGGTAGCTAGGTAGGGTAGGTAGGTAGGGAAGGTAGGTAGGGTAGGTAGGTAGGGGAGGTAGGTAGGGTAGGTAGGTAGGGAAGGTAGGTAGGGTAGGTAGGTAGATAATGTAGGTAGTTAGCCAGTAGCCGGGGACGAAGCCGCGGGGGACAGCTAATTTAACATAACATCACTCCTGTATGCCCCGAAAGGTTAAGCCATCGATACTTATAGCATTAGTTTATAGTACACCCGCAGTCATTCTTAAATAACAAAAAGAAAATCTAACTACTTTTAGATTGGTTTCTTTAATGAATCGGGTTATACTAAGACATGAAGACATGTAATATCTATCAACCCGCACTGGACCGCGTGGTGTATTATGGCACATTCCCTCTCACAGAGAGTAAGCCTGTGTCCCAGCAGTGGCGACATTAAAAGGCTAATGATGATGATACTACCTACAAAAACATAAAATTAATAAAAAAAACCTTACCAAAAACGTCCCTATTATTATAATTGTCAACATTATCCTTGCTAGGGTTCCTCATACACATCCGAGAGCGTTGGATCCTTGTGCTACGTTCAGATACCGTACGATCAGGAGACAGGCGACGACGCGAGATTTGGAAGGCTTGGGCTACTAGGTACTCTTCTTGAGGCTAGGAGAGGATAGCAGGAATTAGGAAGAATTATGATACGCCAAGAGATAAATTCTATAGTGGCATGTATGCCACCACACACGAACTACAAAAACTGCCCGCGCACATCTGGTGTAGGTCAGTCAACTTGCGAATATGTGTAACCTCCGACTGCAATGATTTTCTTCATGTTTACGTCTTTTTAGTTCGCTTCATAAGCAGTTGGGTTGTTTCATTTTTTGAATATTTTTTTTGTTAATTCTGTAAGTACTTTTCTAAATATACGCGTCAATTTCAATGCACTAACCGTCATAGACATCTGCGTCAAATTGATGCATCTCAACACAAGCCTTAACAAAGAGCTAGTGATCCGTTTGATGAGCGCGCCAGCTCTGAGTCCGGAGCCCATGAGGATGGCGCGCATGTGACCGTACACTAGCGCGTCTACAGGAGTCGGGCTACGAATATGTGAGGTACGGTTAGTGGGAAACTCGTCTACTACGTAAAGAGCTAGTAATTCGAGAGGGGAGGGCAAGAAATCGATTCGATTTGCCTTCAAAACCAGCCAAGTGCGAATCGGAGTCGCGCACTAAGGGTTCCGTACCATTATCGCAAAAAGACGGCAAAAAAATCATGTTTGTTGTATGGGAGCCAATTAAATATTTATTTTATACTGTTTTTAGTATTTGTTGTTATAGCGGCAACAGAAATACATCATCTGTGAAAATTTCAACTGTCTAGCTATCACTGTTCATGAGATACAGCCTGGTGACAGACAGACAGACAGACGGACGTAGAGTCTTAGTAATAGGGTCCCGTTTTTACCCGTTGTACCCAAACCGGAACCCCAAAAACCAGGCTGTACCGTAGTACAAGCCCACTATTTTTCATATGTTTTCTGCTATTGGAATTATTACCTACTGTTTACCCGACACCCATAATTGTTAGCAAATATAAATAAATAAAGTATATCTAACTTAAAATGCTAAAATTTAGATAAATAAGTTACATATAATATTTATGCAGAATGACAAGTAAATTTTACATCCGAAATATGTCTTATCTACACATTCCGTCATTTTTTAATTAGATTTATATATTAAAACTACTCACGCGGCCCCGAAGAAGTAATCTCTGTCGCCGAGCCGTTGACTTAGTGAATTACAACATTGCTCCACCTGAAAATGTTCAAAAACTTCATCAAAATATTGACAAAAAAAAAGTTGTACCTTTCAATTGACGATATACTATACTAGCTTCTGCCTGCGGTTTCGCCCGCGTAATTATTGTTTTCATCCCAAGGGAATACAAATCCTATGTCCTTCACAGGGCCTCAAACTATCTCCATGCCAAATTTCATCTAAATTATTTATTTATTTATTTAGACTTCATGCACAAAAGGAACAAAGGCGGACTTAATAACTTAGGCATTCTCTACCAGTCAACCCAGGGTGGTGGAGATATAACATGGCAGGTGCATTGTTTAATAATAAAGATAAAACCAGTTATTGTATAACATACTAAAATAGGTAAAATACACGTACATATATATTGAAAATAATATATACTAAAATAATATATACAGAAAAGAAGAAAGTGAGATGACTCCGCTTAACTGCTCAAATCGGCTCAGTAGATCCAGAGATTATACCTTACAACCTCACAAACGTTACCTCTTTATAATTTAAGTATAGAAGTATAGCTAAGTGTAAAGCGTCACGAAGATGAAAACTGCTAGAAAATAATTGACCTAGCGCACTTTAAAATAAAACCGAAAGTAGTAAAACCGCGCTACGTTGCGCTTCGAGAAGTGTTTGACAGCGCTTTGCCTTTGCTAACAAACATAAGGGATAAAGCCAAAAATACATCTTAGAGAAACAAGTGCTATTCAGACTCGCGCACGAAGGATTCCGTACCATTATCGTAAAAAATAGCAATAAAATCACGTTTGTTGTATGGGAGCCCCACTTAAATATTTATTTTATTCTGTTTTTAGTATTTGTAGTTATAGCGGCAACAGAAATAAATCATCTGTGAAAATTTAAACTGTCAAACTATCACGGTTCATGAGATACAGCCTGGTGACAGACAGACAGACGGATCGTGGAGTCTTAGTAATAAGGTCCCGATTTTACCCTTTGGGTTCGGAACCCTAAAAAGGGACAAACTTCGTTATTGGTGTCTTGAAATGGTTAGTATTTATTTGCGAAATCATCCGGTTAGTTAAAAAAAAATTCTTCAAATTTACTCACGTCGGCTAAAACCTGGTCCAAGGTTTTATCATACCAGTGCAGCGCTTTCAACCGCTTGATGACAGCGTTCCTCTTGGCCCTGGTCTGCAGCCATCCTAGTGGCCAAGGGTACACTGAGGAGTTACGCACTTTTGTCACCGCGTTGAAGGTCTCGTTGTCCACCCAGGATATGTAGAGCTGAAAAAAATATGGTTTAATATTAAGGTACTGTTTCATGATCTCTTTATTTACCGACTTCAAAAAAAAAGAGGTGGTTCTCAATCTTTTTTTTTGCTTTATTTATTTTCCCCGATTATTCAAAGACGCCTGGACCGATTTGGCAAATTCTTCTTTTGTTCCCAAGAGGTCCCATGGTTCTTGGGGAATCAAGGGAAATCCTCAAATTTTATAGGCATACACATAACGAATTCGGTATTTTCATCAACATGGCAAGCATTTACGTTCAGAGAGTATCATTTGGTGAAGTGGGTCTGATGAAGAAGACCACAGATGGCTACTGAAAGTACTGGAACTTCTCAATGATAAGTATGTTTTGGGTATAAGATATCTTGAATGTTTAAATGACTGTGATGAAGCAAATTTAAATAAATGGTACGTGGTAAGTGGTACCATTGAACAGATCTGTTGATGACAAGGAACAGAAATGATGAAGCCGGGAGTTAGGCAGCGGAACTCCGTAATAAAACAGTGTACCCCATTCGTGTTTAGGCTTGTTGGAATTGCTATGAGAAGCCCTCTGGCTATAAATGATTTTCATTGTAATACAGGGTACCAAAAATAAAAAAATAAAAGCTTTTTAACAAAAAAAAAACCCGACTGCTTATACATCTGGTTTTGGTCAGCCAGCTCGCGAATATGTTGTCCTCCGACTGCACAGCATGATTTTCTTCTTGTCCGTCTTTTTAGTTCGCTTCTTAAGCAGTCGGGTTTTTACATTTTCTGAATTATCTTATTTTTAATAGAGGCGCCACAGACAGGCCACTTTGCAGGGGCCGCTTTAACGGCAAGGAATCAGCCACCTACGTCATCCTGGAATGCGAAACCGTGGCTTCTCAACGTGAAGAAATCTTCGTAACAGTAAGATCACTCTGCGAAGGCTGTAAACCACCAAGGAAGCTTCTTCAGGCGGATCTAGGCTGGCTATATTAGCCAGAACCGGGATGGTAAACGGACCAAATGGAAGTAAGAGCGGAAAAGGCAGTCCCCATCATCATCACTAACCTCAGCATTGACCAGCACGTTAGTGATGAGGCTCATGTAAGCCCTCATCTCTGCTTTCTCCTCCGTGCTCAGCCTGGCGCAGAGCGAGACGCCCTTGTTGGCCGCGAACTGCACGATCGGCTCCAACTCGGAAACGACGAAGGCTCCGCATTTGATGAAGGGGACTCGGCCAGATGGAGACATGAATTCTGCGTTCCAGCGCATTTCTACTTCGAAGGGGAGGTTGCACATCTGTGAAAGGAAATAAATATAGTTTTTAATCGACTTACCAAAAAGGAGGAGGTTCTATGTTCGACTTCTTGTATGTTTTTTTTTTTTTAATGTATGTTCACCGATATCTCCGTCAATTATGGACCGATTTTGAAAATTCTTTTTTTGTATGAAAGAGTATGTTTCGAAATTGGTCTCATTTTAATTTGGTGAAGATTTGATGAAGAACTTCGAAGATATCAACAGAACTCTTCAATAAATAACGGGAAATCTCTCGGGATTGCTGCAATCGCATCTCTTTATTGTTTATACCATTTCATAACATAATATCACGTCAGTACGCTCTCGAGGGGTACGATATTCGGCTAATCTATTCTGGCGTTAAGGTAACTTACTAAACAACTTGCATATTAGGTAGGTACAACTAAAAAGGGAGAAATAAAAA
This sequence comes from Orthosia gracilis, assembly GCA_947562075.1. NCBI lineage: Eukaryota > Metazoa > Arthropoda > Insecta > Lepidoptera > Noctuidae > Orthosia > Orthosia gracilis. The sequence goes on from OX387276.1 coordinate 5,555,581, forward strand.
CCTTTTTTTATAAAAATGCTACCGACTACCAAATAAGAAAACTACAAAGTGAAAAATAACTTTATTTTTGGAAGTCGGTGTCCGTAACGCAAAAAATGGTACTTACGAAAGACACCGATTTCCAAAAATAAAGTTATTATTCATTGTAGTTTTCTTATTTGGAAGTCGGTAGTATTTTTTTGTAAAAGAGTTTTTTATTTTTTGTAATGTAATTTTGATGTCCTCTGTTGATTTTCATAACTTAATATCGCATATCAACTGATAAAGTGGAACCGGTGCTAAAATGAGTTACGACACAAGTGTCCTATTGTCACTTATCGCCGGTCTGTAGGAAGCACGGTTACTCGAGACCGATACGCCTTATCTTTTCAAGCGAATGGGAGATAAAACTCACGCTTGCATGTGCAACAAATGGCTCAAAGAGTACAGGTCTGTATTAAGCACACAAGTAACGCACATCCTTTCGAAACAATTAATATTTTAATACTCAGCTCTAAACGCTCGTATTTCGTCGAACCAGATAACTCTTTGGCTGGTATGACTAAAAGCAATTTTGCGCTGGTTGCTAGTGATTCTACCGGTTAGTTAGAAGATCCTCATATTCCTCTTTCTTTCTTAACTAATTTACACTTGCCTTGTGCAAACCCTACCTTCAAGAATGCCTGCACGGCGAGACAGCTAGCATTGTCAGGGAGCAGTATCTGTTCCACCTCGTACGGCTGGAATAGCTTCACGTTGTCCGGCCATGGCCCTTGGGTTAATAGTTGTTATATTAAAAAAACAGTAATGTTACCTTCAAGAACGCCTGCACAGCAAGACAGCTGGCATTGTCGGGCAACAGTATCTGTTCCACCTCGTACGGCTGGAATAATTTCACGTTGTCCGGCCATGGCTCTTGGGCTGGAAGATGGTTTGTAGATATTAATTTGTGTAAAGAAATGGCGGGCAGAGCTTCTAATGTTTGTATGTTAACTTTTTGAATGCCAAGTATAAAAGAAACAAAGATGAATTAAAAAAAGGTTCCTTGTGTGATAAACATAATTCAGGGCTCCATGGATAAGGTCTGCGCCAGATAAAAAAAGAATAAATGTCATTGATCCGACTTGAAAATATGTTTTTTTTTTCTTATTTAGATATTTTTGATCTCAAATGAAAGGTATAAGCGTAAATCTTGTAAATCGGTCAACGCGTTTATGATATATTAACTCATTACTGAATGCCAAGTGAAAGGGTCACGGACGGCCCATACCGCGATACGTTTGTTTTGATTGTGTTAGCGACACTGCCTTTACATTTTTTCGTATCGTTTTGAAATATTGGAATACATTGGTAGACAGGTGTTAACGACTTTTATTTTTTTGTTATCTGGTCGTGACTTTAGTTAGATCTGCTAGAAAAACTGTAGAATTTTAGCTTTTCACCAAATCTCAAGGTGTGAGAGAAGAATAACAATTCTTTGGTGTCTTCTGTTTGTCTTCTAAGCTAAGCCCAAAAGCAATGTGCTTCAAAGATTGGCATTCAAAAAGTTAAAATCTAATAGGCAAAAACAACCGTAAAAATAAAACAAATAATATATCCAGTTGCATGTGGATTTTTACCATTAACTTATGTCTCTGATATATAGATATTTAGTAGGGATCTTTTATGAAACACGGGATTTAGATACATGTGGCTTGTGTATGTTTTAAACATAAGGATAACTGAAAATAAAACTGGCAAAAACATCAAAAATATGTTACCAAACCGAAAATCATTTTCTTTATTAAAGTTTCTGAAGCTTATTCTTAGGCCTAGACAAGTACCCTCCGGTGGGTTCCCGCAATGAAGAGGCGGGTGGCTCTGTAGCCTTGGCTTGGTCACTCACGGTGAAGCGAAGAGGAACCCGAGGAGAGGCCGCCGGCTACGCCGGAAAGGGGTAGGTGGCGGGGCAACTAATCAGATTCGTCACAGGGGGACCAAGGGTGCCATACACGGGGTTGTCCCTGGGGTGGTCACGGCGCGCAATGTGTTTTGGAGGGAACACCCCAAAGGAAGGTCCGGTGACGGACCCGTGTGTGGTGTTCCCGCCATAAGCGGCACAGGAGAACACCGTGGAATTTTAGTGGGTTGGAACCCCACATAACTGCGCTATCTCCCCGTGGTAGTGCAGTATGCATGAGCATTTCTCCACGATAAAAAAAGACCTATACAAGTGACATTCTATCAACGAAAGCGTGGCGATAGCAATTTGCAAAAATGTCAATAGTGTATGGGAATGTCAAACGTTATCGAAATGTCACGTGATCAATACCTTACATTTTGGCATTTCGACTATCGCCGACTTCGGATGACACTTGTCTGTACTCCATTTGCGATAACATTACACGTTTAAATTAGCCCATTTTACAGCCCGTTCAACCGATTTTGACTTCTATTGCGTTGGTGATACGACAAATGGTAGCTGTAGTAAACAGTTGGTTTTCGGACTGTAAAAAGATTTGGAATCATGTCTTATGTTATTTCAAATGGAGTTTAGGGCCTCTAGTCTGCCTGAATCTCCTCACGGCCACTTTCGCGTTACTGGGTTATCGTAAATAGCTCGGTATTTAACAACTGGTTCAGGGTTTATCGTACAATTCATCTTGCGCCACCAAGAGGTACAGGTAAAACTTAAATATTTGCTTAAATATTTAACCCACCAATGTGGGCGATTTAAGTCTCTAAACCCTAGTTCTATGTCTGAATTGCCAAAATAAATTGAGGTTATGTGGTACCCAGCTATCTTATTTTGTACTAGCTGACCCGGCGAACTTCGATCCGCCTAACAAATTTTTAAAATAAAAGAATTCTTCTAAAATAAACGTTAAGTTACTCCTTATTACATCAGCTACCTGCCAATAAAAGTCCCGTCAAAATTGATCCAGCCATTTCAGAGATTAGCCGGAACAGACAGACAGACCGTTTCAATATTACAAACAGACACTCCAATTTTATTTATATGTATAGATTATATATTGTTTTCAGTAATTCTGAATGTGTTTTGGTTTATTTATAATATCGCAATGATCAATGAATCGTTGTCAACATTCTATATATCCATGTCTATATTCTTCACATATTAGTAAATTATCAACAGATTTGAAAGTATGGGTATGAAAATGTGATTTCTTTTGTATATTGACAAAAAAACTTAAATTTACTGCAAAATAATTAAATTGTGGCGGCAGCAGTGAACGAAATATGCAAACATGAAATGTCATGTTAAAAATTCAAAGACAAGAAAGTATTAAGTATCATAAAATAATGTAAAAGAGACGCCTATGAATTCCTTTCATTGTTTGTTAATTTTTTCGGTCTGATTAAACTTCAGGGCACAGACATTGACAAATGTCAGCTTTACCCAGCTGAATTACCGGGTTAGCAAACCCGACATTACTTTTTAATGGCGCAACGAGTAACATGAGTTAAAATGTTTGTGACTTAACGCCCGAGTTATATTTATTTATTTAAACAGAATAACATGCAACTGAGCTTTACAGTTATTCAATACCCAAGTCAGATATGGAGGTTTGCTTGTTCAGATTATTTTGGCATAATAAAGAAAGAAACAATTTCAATCATTGCTGTAACCAGCATTTTTTAGAGTTTATTCTTTTAATAGAATGTTTTAAAAAGTTGATTAATCATTAAAATTAATAGGAAACTCCTCATGGCTATCCTTTCAAACTAACAAATAGGTCTAACATAAAATCCAGTGCCAAGGACCACAGACATTTAATAATAATACTCACCTCTTTAAAAACTACTGCCAAGATGTAACGAAGAACAGTCTTGAGTCTTACACAATCTTATTAGAATAAGGATGATATCATGATGTCATTTAGATATAATGACGGTGATGTCACCATATGCCCTAGGACTTTAATTTGCAAGAATTTTCACTACAATTAGAAATAATGAAATCCTGATATCTAAAGTATTGCAGGTTTTTAGGTATCTCTAAGTTTCAGTAATTAAATCAGAGAAATTATAGTTCTTGTAATATTCTAATTAGTATACAAGTTCTAGACAAATTATTTAGGAGTATGTATTAAAAAAGACTTATTTTATATACTGGTAGATTTTTTCTTTATATAATACTTCTAAATTTCCACTAAAAGTTGAACTGAACTGATTTGGTTATGTTTATCTTGACTTGTGTAGAGATGGAAGAGATTATGTACATAGTAAGGTTGAAATAGGGTATGTTTATTATGTCATATTTTTAGCTGTGGTATGAGGACACATCAAAGTGAGGTTATGTACGTAAAACTCAAAAAAACATCGTCAATAAATCAAAAACAAGACTAGCGAGTTAATATTGGGTTGTAAAACGCACCACATTTATACATCAAACACTTTTCAACAGAAAATACTTGAAATCACACACAATTATAGAATATTTTACCAAATTCAAAAGGTTCATCAATTCTTAGTTTCATTGCTATACGAAGTGCTACACTGTGTCCGAATATCCCAAATGACGCAACACCAGTATTATAGCACTATTTAAGACACCGCAGTGCTAAAATTAAATATTTGTGTCAAACAAAACAATATCAATTTTGCAAACAAAATTATGTAACTTCTTCACGTTCAAAATAGTTACGATATTTCGATAATAAACTTACCGTTAAGCTGTGTTATTATGGAATCCGTAAGATGGAATTCCGGCATTTTATTTAAGTGATCACACTAAGCAATAAGTAAATACAATAATACTATTTTATCGAAAATACAAAATAGATGTTCACAAAATCCAAAATCTGATTTCACGTTTATCTGACATCTGTCACTTGAGTTTTGGTGTTACCAAAATGAGTTCAACATAAAAAAACATCCTTCCTAAAAAAACATTTTTTTGTATTATTTTACTACCATACGCCAATCCAACAATCAGATTCATGATTTTATTATTTCTAAAGGTGTGATCAGAGACGGCTGACGACTAGCAGCCTAGCGCAGACAGAACCCAGCCGGCTAGCTGGCTTATTCAGGTTTCTTTAGCTAAAATGATGCAGAGTTTTGTGCGCTACTTTGGGCTACATAATATCTACAGGAAAATAACTACAATAAGTACATACAAGGAAAATCACTACAATCTTCTTTTACGATCGCTGCCTATACAAAAATGAGACATTACCCATTTGTATGAGTTTTGTAATGTTATCACCGACACACGCAACATTGTTATTTAGTAAATTAATTCCAAAAGCAAATTCTTCGTCATCGAAAAAATCAAAAGGGCGTTCAGGAGGCTCTGATTTAGCATTCACAGAGACATTTGATTTTGCGTTTATGATATCATGGTATTTATCAAAAATAGTTTCTCCTCCGTTAGGAGATGATGATCGAGTCGTTGCAAGAGATCTCGAAGACCTTGATGTCCAATCCCCGGAAACTGTGTTTCGCGGGTCAATTTTCATTTCTCCAACGTTACAGGCACTCATTTCAGAAATTTTTCAACGTTCAGTTAGCCTAAAATAATGTAAAAAAATTAAAGAAAATGTTGTTGTCACAATAATCTTGACATTTTGTTGTTTTTTTTTTATCGATTATATTTCTATTTTAGCCTGCTGGAACTGCAAACTCTTTTAAAATATTTTAAATACATACTTGACAAAGGACTGAAAACATAACCGGTGAATGCAGCTGTGCACTATAAGACTACGAGCACAACTATGAGTTATGACACTCTTCGTCTAAACCTTCGCGAACTATTCGAGTGTATTAGAACTATTCAGAAGTTTCACAATGGTTTCACAGTAGAAGTACCAACCAGACTGTAGTAAAGAATAAACGGAGCTGCTGCTTGTACCAGGTTTTCAGAAATCACAAGACCGGTTTTGTGTTGTGTTGAGTGCACTGAATATATATACCCTAGAGGTTGTGTGTGAATACCAAGTGAATACCTCTGCTCTGCTGATTGACCATCGCACAGCAAACTGCAAAAGTTAACCACTATAGGTACTTCCTAAAACATAGCTTGATCTCTGCGATATGTCAAACTGACGTAAACGTTATTTTTACGTTATTGTTAGCCTGTCAAGCGCTATTGTTATTGTTGCAAGTCACATGAGAGCACATAACAGAGCAGCAAATCTGAGATATCAACCACAACGAGTAGCCAATAATTGCCGTTGCTGTAGCCGAAACCGGCTAGATAGCATTATCATCATCATTGATACTGAGTAATACTGACAAGTGACAGCTGTCGCAGAGATCAAGCTATCTTTTATGACGTACAGTGTTGCTGCACTTGAAAACCATGTTTATCAATGTTGTTGGTAAGTCTGTGAGTCTACTGAGTGAGCTCACTAGCAAACCAAAACAAAACATGATTCTCGTTAATGTCTTTATAAAACCTGAAAACAAGCAGAATAATAGCAGAGCACCAAGAGTAATGAGGTGGTAATGAGGTAACTTGATAAGTTTTATTTACTATTTTCCTTAGATGAAGCACCTACTATTTTCTATTTTAATCTTTCTTTCGTTGAAAGTTGAGCTTTTGAGTATTATTATTCTGTGGAGTTGAGCCGGCAACACTGACGGATAAGTCATTTTGTAGACTTGTATCTATGGTCGTGAATAAAAAATAATTAAAAAAAAAGTAATTTTGTTGAAATTCACGTTTATTTACGTTTTATGCGTTTAGCGTACGAAAATACGAAATAAAATAATAGTTCACAAGTTAAACAGATATATAAGTATGGCAGACGTTCTAGATATTGAGAACTCCGAGGAATTTGAGGTAGACGAGGATGGCGAACGTAAGTAAACTGTGAATGTTTTGATGCACAATTGCCAATAGCATTGCTTAGTTATTTAGGCTTTTTATACGTCGAGTAGGTTTCTCTTGTCAGTCTAAGGCATTATTGTCGTTAATCATGCTATATTTGCTTTATTATCTATCCAATTAAAACAAACATTTTTAAGGTTAACTTTCTAGTTGAACGAACTCTATCTAGGCTTTAAATTCCGTTATCCCTGACATTTATCTACTCTAAATACACTTGGCTTATATTTTGCAAGTATTGAAGTAGTATTTGCTGTTTTTCAGAGGGAATCGCTCGTTTGAAGGAGAAGGCGCGAAAACGTAAAGGAAGAGGTTTTGGCAGTGAAGTTGGCAGTGGTGGCGCTTCAGAGAGAGGCAACAGGGGCAGGTTAGCTAACAAAACCATTTTGCACAATTTTTGTGTGCAGTATTTTTTTTTAAATTATAACTAATCATTTTAATTAGTTATATTTTATTCATTAATCAAAAAATCACATTTTTATAGTTTTACAGGGTAAGCCTAGATAAGTAAGTCTTAGCTTATGGATATAAATGACTAGGTTAGGTAATCAGAAAAGTAACTAAAACTAGTAAAAAGTATTAGCTTAGCTACTTATGCTAGGTTAAGTAATCTTTAAATTAGGGTTCAGTTCAGGACATCAGGTATAGGTATCTCTTTTATATCACAATCAATTAGTAACTAGAGTAAGTAATCTTTTAATTAGGATCTAGTTTAGGTTTATTTATCATTATAAATTATCACAATCAAAATTTGTAAATTGACTAAGTAGTTATGGTAAGTTACCTTATAATTAAGGTTCTTCAATTCATAAGCGCAGCTGATCTTGCATAGACATACTGTTGTCATCATTACTTTCTGTTTCTGTGTGTACTCGTGGGCTACTGCGGCCACGGTATTCATTGTCTGCTGATGACTCGAAGTATCTGTTCAATGTGATGATTGTGTTTTTATCACTTTAATATCGGGATTTTCAAAAGAATATGAAGCTTTCCCTTCCCTGTAAAATTTTGCAGAATTATCTAGGTATTTGAGAATGCCGTTTAGCTCTAGTAGTTGTCGTTCTCCTATTCTTCGTTTCAGTATAAGCACCTTTATTTATTACTTTATCAACTATTCGGACAATTTAAATGAGTTATTTGAATTTTAAAGTTGGAGTGAATATTCGATTATTCGAATTGCAAAACCTAATAACTAATAAAGGCAAATGGCCAATTTTCTACCACTTCTACTTACAAAAACCTTCTTCACACAATGTTTTAAATATTGACAGCCTGGCTCCTGAGGGTCTTGAATGGATTTAACAAGCAATTTTTTTCTTCTATAAGTAAAACAGCAAGAGACCAGTCACCTTCTACTTCTAGAACTCCTGCACATAATCATCATTTTATCCGAAAGACGTTCACTGCTAGACATAGGCCTCCCCCAAGCTCCGCCACACTGATTGGTCCTGTGCATTGTTCTACTCCTACACACGAAATCTAAAAGCTTCTTTCCTTTACATTTAGATATGACAGCCTGGCTCCAGAAGGTGATGGAAACACACCAGGTCCGCAGCGCTCAGTGGAAGGTTGGATTCTGTTTGTCAGCAATGTACATGAGGAAGCACAGGAGGAGGACATACAGGTAATTTTCTTTTAAAATATACTAATCTATAATTTTACACTAAAAAATAAAAGCCAGAATAGATTAACCCAATAACATGAAACTTAAACTTAACCAACTTAAACTTAACAAAACCAGTGGAATGAGAATATAGCAAGTTGAAATGTTCACACCTGCGTACCTCTTTAGAGCGTACCAGTGTGATATTATGTTATCAAATGATGTAAACAATAAACAGACATGCAATTGCTGCTATCCTAAGTGACTTACCATCATTTATTGAAGAGTTCTGATTTATATCTCCGAAGTTCTTCATCAGTACTAGATAATTAAATTTATATGGTACCACATGACAAGCACCAGCTTTCAAATAAAAAAAGAATCATTAAAATCGATTCACCCAGTAAAAAGTTCTGAGGTAACACATAAAAAAACAATACAGTCGAATTGATAACCTTCTCCTTTTTGGGAAGTTGGTTAAATAGGCAAAGTTAATGAGTAGATGTATGAATGAAAGAAAACAAAAGGAGTACGTAAGGATCGTAGCCAGATGAAGTTTTGTAAGTGGAGATGAATTGACTACACACTACGAATAGATTCCTATCGCAAAGCTGAGCCACGGGGTCGCAGCACTAACAAAGAAAATTTGGTTCAAATAAATGTCACTAGATGGCGCGATATGCATCGATTTAGTTAGAGTAGTTATTGAATTGTGTGTTAAATTAACATTTTCTAAAATTGATCGTAAAAATTTTATGTTATTTCTTAATTAACTCTCCTAAGCACAACATTATGGAATATTGGGCTCTTAATTCACATTTCAATAGTATACTATACCATTCCCCCTCTAAAAAGCTTATTTTATTCACTGAAAACAGTGAATAAAAAGCACTTTTAATCACTGTTTTGTTGTTTGAATTTAGAACACACCAATACATTCAAACTCCATCTCAATGCTATACAACCTCCTTGCGCATAAAATACTCGATACTAACTTCTTGTGCAAAGACTATTCGATTTTCAAACTCCTTTGTCGATTTAATTTTGAGTTTGTTTATGTTTAGGATTTTAATAATGGTTTTGATTTTGGTCGAGGATGTTTAGTGAATACTTATTTGGATTGTAATTCTAATATCAATTGCATTGGTGTTTAATTAATTAAAATTATGTAATGTAACGGAGGTGGTCATTGGTCATTGGTCATCATCCCTGAAACACAGGTGCTGTTACCTAGCTCAGCTTCAATATACAAAAAATGTGAAATCCTGAGGTTTCTCATTTTTTGTAAATTTTAAGGTTATAAACCATTTATTTATTTATTATTATTCCTTGTGCTTTTCGCTTAAAACCTTCTTTTTCTCGTAGTCATGGTATAAAATATAGTATGCAACTCATGAATAAAACGGATTTATATCGAGGGCCATGGATCACTCGCGACGTTCAGGATTCTAATACTTGAATCACTCGCTATGCTCGTGATTCAATAATCATGAATCACTCCCTACGGTCGTGATTCACTTTTTAGAATCCTTCACTTGTTCGTGATTCATCTATGGCCCTCGCTTTAAATCCGTCCTTTATTCACTAGTTGCATAATAGTATATTTTTCATTTTTTGTAAATTTTGAAGGTAATTAACTATTTATTTATTTATTATTATCCCTTGTGCTTTTTACTTAAATCTTTCTTTTTCTCGTAGTCATGATATAAAATATAGTATGCAACTCTTGAATAAAACGGATTTATACCGAGGACCCTGAATCACTCGCGTCGCTCAGGATTCTAACACTTGAATCACTCGCTATGCTCGTGATTCAATCATCATGAATTACTCCCTACGGTTGTGATTCAGTTTATAGAATCCTTCACTTGTTCGTGATTCATCTATGGCCCTCGCTTTAAAACCGTCCTTTATTCACTAGTTGCATAATATACTATTATACCATGACTACGAGAAAAAGAAAGATTTAAGCAAAAAGCACAAGGGATAATAATAATAAATAAATGGTTAATTACCATCAAAATTTACAAAAAAAGAGAAACCTCAGGGTTTCACATTTTTTGTAAATTTAAGTTGAGCTAGGTGTGTTTCAGACGCCAGTGACCACCATCAGTTACGTTATTATAATTATAATTAATTAACCACCAATGCTATTAATATTAGAATAACAATCCAAATAAGTATTCACTAAATATCCTAGACCAAAATCAACATTATTATTAAAATCCTAAATATAAACAAACTCAAAATTCAATCGACGAAAAAGTTTGAAAGTCGAATATTCTTAGCACAAGAAGTTTGCATCGAGTATTTTATGCGCAAGGAGGTTGTATAGCATTGAGATGGAGGTAGAATATATATTGGTGTGTTCTAAATTCAAACACCAAAACAGTGATTAAAAGTGCTTTTTATTCACTGTTTTCAGTGAATAAATTGTAGAAGGCGCGGTACCACATTTTGGAACAATGAAACTGTAAAAACGTGTTAAAAAAATATCGATATTTAAAGAAAAACATAGTCATGAACCGAGAAAAACCTTTTACTTGCAAGTCACTACTAACACCATCTGTAACCATGGAACGGAACCGTATGCGATCAAAGTATTTTTATTAAAATAATCATCTTAATCAGACGAAAAACGCTACTTACGTCGGCACAGTTTATTTATTTATTTATTGCATACTTTATCGTACACCACTTTAATAATTGCAGGACAAAACATTCAGGTTTCTTTGTATGGGCTGAGGCATATGTATGCTACTAATATATTATCTGTGCCTGAGCAAAAAATTATTGGAATCATCAAGGGAAAAGAAAGTGGCAGAAGCAACGAGCATTGAAATGATCCCTAATTAAAAATGTATATAGTAACATATTCACAGCTTCTTAGCGTGCCATGCTAAGAAGGAATACAGGCTCTTACCAATTCATTCCCTTGCTTGGCCCAGTATTCGGCCACGGTAACGCCCGCTGACGCAGTCATAAGGTCCTCACGTGAACAGATCATAGACTGCAAGTTGGGCCATGGTCTGCTAAGAGACACCTCACAAAAACCGAAGATCGGAACCCCCACTTGTAGAGATTTGCCTTGCCTCTATGGAAATTGTAACATTTATTAACAATATTATTCTTGTATTGCAGAACCAGTTCTCAGAGTTTGGTGAGATCAAGAACATCCACTTGAACCTGGACAGACGTACCGGCTTCCTCAAAGGTTATGCGCTAGTGGAGTATGAGACTTACAAGCAGGCTGCTGTGAGTATAAGTGCTTTTTAGTTCACAGAACATGAGGGTATTAAAATAAAATTGAAGTAAGATAAATACTGCAACACCTGTACATTGTGTATTCTGGTGAAAATTCAATTTTGGGATCAACAATACGACAAAGTAGAACATTGGTGTTGGCATCTGCATATTTTCCAAGAGGTATTTAGCTACATAAGGTGTGCGGCGTATCTGGCGTTGCTACGTAGAGTTTACGCTAATGCGACGAAATAATCTCGTTTGTGTCTATGCAACGTCTACACGGCGTCAATGCCTATACAGGACATAGTGAAATACTATTATCTAGACGCGCCTGCGTGAGCCGGTACTTCTGCCTTATAACCGTGACAATCTAAGAAGTCCGATGACGTTTCTCATTTGACATACCGCAATCACTTTGTCTATACTAATATTATAAAGAGGAAAGATTTGATTGTTTGTTTGCATTGAATAGGCTCCGAAACTACTGAACCGATTTGAAAAATTCTATCACTGTTGGGAAGCTACACTATCCCCGGGTGACATAGGCTATATTAGGTTTTCAAAAAAAATAGGGATCCTTACTAAAACTCCATTAATGTAACCCAAGGTGTAAAAAAAATACCTAAAATATTCTTTACATCGCGTGCGCTGCGAAAATTATTGATGATAGAATAAAATAATGTATTACGACTTTGCAGAACACATCATTATTTACAAAAAGTGTCGAGGCAACATGTCTAACTATTATAGTTATGCCACAATAAGTGTTCTATTTATTTTAAATTTTTTATTGAAATGCCGCCGCTTGAAAAGGCTCTTTATTTGTATCTTGGTATTAATCCTTATCAAAATAAATTACTTAATATTCAAGACTGCTTCAATAACTTGATAATTTATGTATTTATTGGTTTTTGGAAGTTTTACCTTTAGAGGGGTAAAACAAGGGTTGAAATTATGTATGAAATTTTAATAGTTTGTAAATAGGACACATAACATTTTTGATTAACACTCTTGCTTGATAAAAAGAATTCATGTATTTATTGGTTTTGGAAATTCTACCCCTAAGAGGATAAAATAGGGGTTGAAACTTTATGTGTAATTTCTTCGGTTTGGAAAGTAAAACATCTGAAATTGTTGGTTTACGCTCTTGGTTAATAAAACAACAATGAGTTTTTTTTTTCGGAGGTTCTACCCCTAAGGGAGTAAAATGTCGGTAGAAATTTTGTGTGATACTTCTATGCTTTAAAGTGACTACTACACGTGAAATTAAAGATTTACCGCTTTTGGTTGATAAAGAAATTCATGAAAAAAATTAAATTAAAGAATTCATGTATTTATTGGTTTTTGGAAATTCTACCACTAAGGAGGTGAAAATGTGGAAATTTGTTGGACTTATAAGTAAATAGTAAAGGCTTTCATTGTTAGTTTTTCAAAACTACTCCTAAAAGACGATTTCGGGAGCGTTAAAGATTTTTGATGAATTTAACTGTAGAGGGCTTCTTTTTATAATGTAGGTTACCACTAAGAAGGGATTTTTGGCAATTCAACATTTAAGGGGGTGATGGATCACGCGAACGAAGTCGCGGGCGAAGTGCTAGTACATAATAAATTGAAAAATCAAATTCGTAATCCTAATTTATTTACTATGTTCGGTTAGGTACATACACTAAAACAATGAGTATCATTCGTAAGCATCAAGTTTAATTATTATTATGTATTTTTATAACTGTCAAATCCGACTTCTTAAATTGTCATTCTGGACGAGGTCATACGCTTATTGCAAAGACACTTAAGACCTTAAGAAAAGAAATTGCTTGAACTTTCAAAGAAAACTTTTTGTTTTTATATTTAATATTTTTCCCCTAGGAACAACCCCTGCATCGTGGGTGTGTTTAAAAATATTTAAGCTCACATACATAAACCGCCAGACTCGGTAAAAACAATCTGTAGACCATAGAAATATTTGCGCAGTGCAGCAGCCATTATTTGCGTCACGCATACTTGTAGAGCTAACATAAACAAAAAAAAAATAAGTACCATAATATTTTTTTTTTCCACAGAGCGCACGCGAAGCCCTCGATGGCGCAGACATCCTGGGTCAGCCCATATCAGTCGACTGGTGCTTCGTCAAAGGACCCTCCAAGGTCCACAAGAAGAGGCGATAGAATCTAACTATTAATATAAGCTATACTTATAGACATTGTTTTTTGTTTTATTTTTTGGTGTGTGTGAGAGATAGTTTAGGAATAGATTTGTTGTTTTTATTGGTTAAAGTTTCATGCATAGACCACGGTATCGCCGCTTGTGCAGCGTCTAGAGACACCGGTATATAGTTTTGTGAAACTGGGTGTAAAGTCCCGCATACACTAGTGAAGAGGAAGGATCATTGAAAATTACCTTTTAAATGGTTTAATTGAAATAAATTAATTCGCTTTTTTTTAAATTTTGTACTTTCGACCAGACGGGAGTTTTGTCTATGGCAAATGCCCTATGGTCGTTGTTGGACTGTTGTATACGTACATATCGAGCGGATAACTTAGATTGCGAGATGTAGAATTTGTGTCACGTCAGCAGCCGAATTGCCGCTATCAAATAGACCAATCACATGCGAGATAAATGACGGGATGTGGATTTCCGTCTGTGTGGTTGGTCGATTGATAGCGGTCAAACCCTTTGTGGTTCCGTATTCACTTGCGTAATAAGGCTGCGAGTCTTTTTGTTGTTCTTATGTGGATAGAGGCCGCTACAGCGGTTATAATCATATTCGTGGAGCCGACAGTGCGTGGAGAACATTATAACGTCTGACACAGAAGTCATTCTAAGCCATCACGACAAAGAGTAATATAATAAACTAGCGACCTGCCCCGGCTTCGCTCGTGACAAAATATACACAAAAACATTCCTCGTTTCTCACTCTTTCTATTGGTGAAAACCCCAAGAAAATCCGTTACATGGTTGATATCCCACCCATACGCACAAAGCGTTTTGAAAATACTTTCATTGTGCGTACAGCTAAGGAGTGGAATTCCCTGCCAGCGTCTTTGTTGCCTGATAGCTACAACCTAGGGGTCTTCAAGTCAAGAGTGAATAGGTTACTTCTAGGCAAGCGTGCTTCGCCTTCGACCACATCATCGCTTGACATCGGGCAAGGTGGTGGTCAAACGCGAGCCTATAACAAATAAAAAAAAATCCGTTCAGTAGTTTTTGAGTTTGTCGCGTACAAACGCGGCGGGGGACTTTGTAATATGTAATGATACGGAAGCGTCATGCGTGGTTTGTATGTAATGGCCGCTGAGGCTTCGCCGTGTTATGTGGTACCATGTTTTGTTTTTTTTGACAAATGAAAACATGTGAAATTCCTACTGCCATGTGAATTTCACATGTTTTGCTTACTTGATACCTATTACATGAAACCCAAACATACAGGTGTAATGTGTGTACAACGGGTACACCTGTCATCTCTGTCTACCCCTTCTTGGAATACTGGCGTGATGTTATCTTATGTGCATTCCTCAAAAATCATTTACACAATATTGTAGATTTGTTTAAAAAGTTAAGTCACCATCACACATAAATCCAGAGTGTTGTCTTGGTGGTGTGAAATCTTGATGAAAAACAATGTCTAAAAGTAACTGACTGTAATAATTATATCTTCAGAAACTGCGTTATGTATTGCACTTTGTCTTTAGAATTATTCTATAAACTTCACCCTTATTTATAAAAAATCTCGACACTGTTTAACGATTTTTGATAGACATTCTATATGGGTTGTGTCTGAGACCGAAGCGAAAAAAATACCATGGATTCAGTATATGATTCTGGACCCTCTAGTGTTGCAAATCATTTAAAGAAAATAAATTGAAAATCGCTATCTATCAGCTGATTTCCTGAAGTTCATGATGGAGGCGCCGGCTAGTACCTACATGCGCCGCGCTGCCCGCACTTTTTCTCTTTGTCACACTTATGTGTCGTGGCGTGGCGTGGCGCGGGTTCCATCAATCAAACGACTCTTTTTCAGCCTACGTCATACTCGTAACACGAGTTTTGTAGCCAATCAACTGCTTCAGAAGGCGCCACGACACGTGTGTTTCCGTCTTAACTAAAAATCTAATTGGAATAACGATTTGAACTGATTACAGTAGCTGAAGAAACCTTCGATAGATTCCAGCACTAAGGGAGCATGTACTGATTCCATAGTATGTTTTTTCTAATCTGTGTCAGACACCTTGTATTAAAATTTTCTATAGAGAAATTTGAAATCATATTCTGCTAATGAGTTGCTAACAGATATTTTTTGAAAAAAGAATCTGCTAAACAGAGATTTTTATAAATAAGACCCAGTATTTTAGTAGTAATATTATTTATTACAATTTTTACCATTGTTATTGTATAAATAAAAAAGAAATCGGTTTATCTGGGTGGCGGGAACAATATAAGTTACCAATCATATATTTATTTTCAAAAATAAAATGTAAAGTGCTTTGCGTAAGTCTGAATTATATCTAGATGTAATGGTCTCTAATATAAGCTTTTCTTTCTATCATGTGTGTTATTATTTTTCGCTCCTAAAACCTTCTCAGTTACATCGTCTATATAAATAAAAATTGAAAATCAATTGGCGAATATATGTCAGCGCATCACTTTCGAACGGCTGCACCTATTTAGCTTATTATATTTTTGTTGTGTTTGTAATTTTCAGGACAAGGTTTGTATGAAAGAAGATATTAGAAAAACAAAAAATATATTGGTGGTATGAATTTAACCACGTAAGTTAGTTTTTACAATATAAAAACCGGCCAAGTGCGAGACGGACTCGCGTACGAAGGGTTCCGCATCAATATCGCAAAAAAACGGAAAAATCACTTTTGTTGTATGGGAGCCCCAATTAAATATTTATTTTATTCTCTTTTAATATTTGTTGTTATAGCGGCAACAGAAATAAATCATCTGTGAAATTTTCAACTGTCTAGCTATCACGGTTCATGAGATACAGCTTGGTGACAGACAGACGAACAGTGGAGTCTTAGTAATAGAGTCTCGTTTTTACCCTTTGGATACAGAACGCTAAAAACAAAAAAAAAAATGGTTTGAAGTTAACCGCGTCAGTAAGTTTTAAACAATATAAAAACGCATAGGCCAGTAATAATTATTTATTTATTGACTGTCTGCGAGAAGCATAGAGGTCAACGTGGCGCAGCTTTGGGGAAGGCCTATGTCCAGCTGTGGTCGTCTTTCGGTTCGGTTGATAATAATGCGGACTGCTTCGTTGGTCTAGACACAGGTAATATAATGTTTAGTGAAGTGAATTCTAAAGTCGGTCTAGAGGTCGTAAAAGCGCACTTACATACCGATTCAACTTAGAGAATTTCGATACTCAATGCGAGTGCGCAGGACACCCTACCCCGGCTGTCAGCAGTTCCGTCTTTACCATAGGGACACACAGACATTTATACATATACAGGGTTACAGGAAAAGTCGACCTAGATCCGTTAAGGGCGTGTAGTACACATCATTTCTGAATGATTTCACTATGGAACCCCCCATCCTAAACTTAACCGTTTTCGAGATTTTCGAGTTTTAATTTTTTTTATGAAAATGCCCAATTTTTCGGCTATTGAATTGAATATTTTGAAAAAAAACAAAAAATTTTTTCATGTAAAAAACCAAAAAAATAATCATAAGAGTCAAAAAAATTCAAAATATTCAATTCAATAGCCGAAAAATTGGGCATTTCATAAAAAAAATTAAAACTCGAAAATCTCGAAAACGGTTAAGTTTAGGATGGGGGGTTCCATAGTGAAATCATTCAGAAATGATGTGTACTACACGCCCTTAACGGATCTAGGTCGACTTTTCCTGTAACCCTGTATAGTATCTATATAATTAATCATAGCATCCAAAACTTCTATCGATTTGATCTGCAAACAATAGAGTTTATTATCCATTGGAGAAATGTGACAGTTTGTGGTAATGTGCTGATAATTGTACCCATTCCATTTTGACCTCGCGCAAGGGTAATGATTGCACGCGGGCGAATTATGGGCTAGAGACACCTCTGGAAATTCGGATGCAAAATTCACCTCTTCTTGGCATTTTAGCCGAAATACGTTGAATATAAGCCTCCCCCAGGAGTCGCTTCATTAACTGATCCCGTACGTCTTTCATCCAGAGGTTTCCCGCAAACTTATCCAACGCATCGTCTACCGGTTCGCGGTTGCCACTCTAGAACTTTTTGGCTCCATCAAATCAACCATCTGTTCTGCGAGCAATGTGCCTTGCCCATTGCCATTTAAGTTTCGCAATTCATCGGACTGTACCTAACTTTAAGTTACATTAAGGTTGCAATCACAATAAAATAAAACACTAAAATGTTATAAAACAATATTTATTATTACAATAACCGTCACAACAAATTTACTTCATGTGAATCATATGAGCGAGGGACCAGTCGTGCTTGAGCTCTGCGAGGGGCTCGATACGTACTCCTGCGGCGGTCACCACTCCCAGTTGGTAACGTTGGAAGGAGCGTGCGTCACGGTAGAACAGGACTTCCATGCATTTGCGGACTAGGGCCCTGGGGAGAAGGAAAATAATATTTATAAAATAAGTTTATTCATGAATTTAACCTTGCAATGTAATCAAGTCCTAAAGATTACATTGCTCACTGTTCTTCTCATGCCCAGTTATTTCTGCTTTAGTGGGGACTCAGTAGTTAGTCGCTCGCACACAATCTTAACATCCATTCAAAATTAGCGATTACTGACGGGTTCCCTATAAAAGTCATTAAAAACCATGTTAAAGCTTCATTATTTTATGGAAGTATGCGAAACAAGGTGTAAAGTACTGCAAATTCCATAGAAAGGGAGAGGATCCTCTGATCAGAGCCATGTAGTGTCTGATCTGGCCAACTATCCGATGGTTGTTGTCCAGATGTAGTATAATAGTAGTTTATGCAATGGGCATATAATAGGGGTTATTAAAACACGAGCGCGGGTTTATTTATAATAATTACACGCGAGTGTTTTTTTATATGCCGTTGCATACACTATTTTATCTTCACTCACACAGTTGAAATAAAAAAAAAGTGGAAACGGAAAAATATGTGGTATGGCGGGCTATTTAGATTCTCATTGCGCATGACTGCGCAGCGCGCGCCTCCATGGACAATGACACTACTTTTCTACATTAAGTCAATGAGTGGGCTCATAAGCGCCAATAAATTAAAAAGTGAAAGCGTGCTATAAAAATTAAAAAGTTATTTTATGATGCAGTTGTTTGAAAATCGAAGGAAAATGTTGCAATGTTTTTTTTTTTTAATTTTACCTATCCACGAATATAAAGTACGTGTTTATACAATATTTTTTAAATTAATAATTGGAACATTACGTTGTGAGTGCAGATAAAATATGTTAAAACCCGCAGACAACTTTTCTTGCACGATGTAGAATTTGTGTCGTAAGGTCAGTTTTTGTAGTTAATATGTGGCAGCATAGATGCCACTTCGATTAGTCACGTTATGCTGGTCTACTTACTTAGCACCCTCCTCATCCAGACCGCCCTTGCTGAGAGCCTCACGGATGAGGGGCGTCGCCATGTAAGCGCCGAGACCGGTCGCGATGGCTGCGTCTTCGTAAGCTGTGCCGAGCTTGTCTACAGCGCCTAGGAAGGGTTCGCCGTCCTGTGAGAAAAGAGTTATTTAAAGATGGTCAATTAGGAGCAGACTCCATTATAAACAGGGTCAACAACTTAACGGTAAGCTATTACGCAGTAGACGTCCAAAAATTATAATCTATCGTAGCAGCCATCTTGGATTTTCATTTCGAACTCATTTTCGGTATCAGCACCCTCTCAAAAACGTTACCCATTTCTACTGTGTGAACCTCATAATAGATACCGTAAACTAGCTTTTGTTCCGCGGCTTCGCTCCCGTATCCAACACGCAAGGTCCCGTATTTTTTTTGGTATTTCTTGCCAGAGATTATCAATAACATACAACCATTTCAGCTGCAGCACCCCCAAAATGACACGCATTTCTGTCATCATTCACAAGGATTCACAGGCAACATTAATTTATCGTTATGTATGTACCAATTGTCTTGATAGATTTTTTACAGATTTAAAAACTAAAACTGGGTAAACTAAACTTGGTGAACCAGGTCAATTCAGTTTTTCAGTCATTTTTTACAAAAAATATTGTAAAGTCGACATTTACCTGCATACCAGCTACGACGTAGTTGCTCCACAAGGGGTCCATCTTGCTACGCTTATTGTACAACACACGGGTGAGCCAGCAGTGCATAGAGCGTGGCTTCAGGAGCAGACCGTCTCCGATGCATTGTTCATCAATACTGTGAATGTGGGTGATGAATTATAAAGCATGGTAATTCTTTAGTCATTCTATAGCTTTTGCGGTGCGGGCAGGTTGCTTCTAGATAAGTTTACACAATTTTGAAGCAGCAATAGGTTATAGTTCTTGCTGAACTTCTTGGCCGCTCTGATGTTTGATACAACTGCGGTGCAGTAGTAAATTTCATACAAAAACAGCACCGATACGTGCATCGGAAAGCCAAATTCAGAGCGGTCCAGAAGTTTGGCGAGAACTATACTTGAGCTTATCAATGCATACAAAATCCTATATTTTCAGATTAATTTGCAAGGCTTTGTAACATATGTGAAATTCTAATTTAGAGATCTGAGACTAATCAGTTACCGCTCCACAACATTAATACATAACCAGTGGGAAATGAAACACAGTGTCATAAAATATTGCTAAATTCTCTTCTGCTTCTCTACTAACCTATATATATGTCTTACATACAAATAAAGTAAAAGAGACTAAGAATCCAAACTCTTGTTACCTACATTTTCTGTTCAATAATGTCCTTCAAGTACTGATAGTCCGCATAATCCCCTCCGTTACCAAGCAAGATCAGATCATTAACCTTCGTGACACGAGGACAGTCACGGAACCTAGCAAGTGTGCCATATGATCCGAGGGTGTCTGCCGCAACCACACAGCCCTTGTCGAACTTGACACCAATGACTGTTGTTGTTGTAGTAATGGGAGAGGCAGAGCTGTAAAAAAAGAAGTTAAGGTTAGTTGTGTGTTAAAGAAAATGATGTTGTTAGCTAGGCTGGCTATGTTAGCCAGTGCCCCCACGCAGAATGGACCAAATGAGAGTCTAAGTTCAGAATCAGGAGTCCATACCACTACTACTGACAGTGGTTTTGTAATCTTGATAAGAAGAAACCAGCTAGTGCACTCCTATAGGAACTTAGCAATGCATTATTTGTAAGATCCTTGGTTTATACAAAACTAATTGCTGTATCAGGTAAGTGGTTAAATCTTTAGCAACAGTAGCTTAATCATAATAAGGAGTCGCTATGGGAGCAAGAGTAAGAAGTATTTACAATATTGCATGTCTAGGTTTTGGTGTGCAGAAGATGACTTGTAAGTTTCAGCATCCTAAGTCATATTAGACTATCGGAAGCTAGTTTAGGACGATGATTTTCTTATAAATGCTATTCTTAATCGAAACAAACACAAAAATATTAGTTATTCATACTTACTGAGCTTTGAATTCCTGTACAGGATGAGTGCGGGGTCCGAATCCTGAAGAGTTTCCTGGGAAGTTGTAGAAGGCTCCTGGGGCTGGCCCATTCTGCCAGAAAGGCGCCGGATTCATCATATCGCCCGAAAATGCCATGTTAACACTAAAATCTAAGTTTTTCTACTAATAAAATGCTTTTTGTAACAAAATAGCGAACCTCACACAATGACAAGCCGCAACGAATTTGACGGAAAATGACAAACAGTTTTTGATAACGTTTCTTTACAGATGTTGATTCTGATGTTCTTCGTGTGAAGTAAATTCATATTTTAATTGAAATAAAATCTGAATTTATTTTTGGCTGTTATCGAATAGAAAATAATGGTTTGATTTCCTATTATATTATATCTGATGATGAACATGCATTCAGCATGTTCAATGTGTTCATCATCATCAGATAATATTATTATCTGAAAAACCGTAGAACGGAACGCAATTCGTCGTTTAAAAATGGAGTTAACAGGATTTTGTGTTATAGTTGGTTTTAAAAAGAAAATAGAAATATTAAAATCAAACAATTGCCTTCTTCATAAATATCGTTGAAAATCCTTTCAACTATTCATGAAAAGCGATAAAATCGATTCATCTTGAGTTTTTGAAATGGTTTTCTGTAACTCGACGCTAACTTCTCCTGGGTTACCAGCATTAAATTTCCGAACGAAATACTACTGTGTCTGATGTGTTGCTAAATTCAAGTTCTTTCAATTTCCTCTCAAAAAGTTGACACAACAAAATGTCTAAAAGAGGTTCGTGAAATAATAAAATATCTATTTTAATCATGTTATTTAGTGTTAAAATCAGCTAAAAAGCTAGTGTGCATCAAAACTAATATCATATTTGTTTAGAAGCCACGTATATTTCTGATATTCACTTTGTATTTCGTGAGTAGAAGTGTTGTGATGAAAAATGTATGAAGTGTGGTTTTTCTGTTTTAAGGACGTGGTGGTTCCGCGGGAGCGAAGTTCCGCATCTCCTTGGGTCTCCCTGTGGGAGCCGTCATCAACTGCGCAGACAACACAGGTTAGCACGAGTTTGTTTTATATTACTAACATAACCTATAATGGCACGTTTGGCTGAACACTTATGATGATATTTTCGGACGCACTTTGTGTGTTGATAATGATGATTTCTTCCTTGGCTGTGTCTGAAGTTGTTCAGTCGAATTCGTAAAACATAACAAATGGGTAACTTGACCTTCAAACCCACTGCTGCCCAACGCAAACCATGGTCTCCTGACTCGATGTAGTCGTCAAGACAAAGTTTGGAAGCAGTTCATGCATGAAATCTCTCAAATTCATTTGATCTTGAGTCACGTTTTTACCATAAATATGATATTGACCACAAAACATGGTATTTTTGCCATGGTTAGCAGTTTTCGAAACCGTTTCGAATTTCACTATTTTCTTAAAACTCTATTTACCTCCGTGGTATTTGAAGGTTAGATTCTAGAAAAGCTAGAACATGGTCACAAGATAATAATACCAAAATAAAACTTAGCAGACTGAGTTATCACTAGAAATAATGACCTATCTACTAAACAATAAAAAACCTTGAAAACTTGATCTAATTACGCTGTTACTCATTTGTTACAGTGCCAAGATAAGTTAGTAACACGAAATATCAACTCATTGAATACTAAAATCTCAAATTATCAATTAAATTCTTTCAGGAGCAAAGAACCTGTATGTGATCGCCGTGCAGGGAATCAAGGGTCGCCTGAACAGGCTTCCCGCTGCTGGATCAGGAGACATGATTGTCGCCACCGTCAAGAAAGGCAAACCTGAACTCAGGAAAAAGGTATGATCTGAACATTGATGAATGTAACTTGATTGTGAAGGTAGGCATTTTGTGAACAAGGCATGTATCAGACATTTGGATTGTGAAAACAGTCAAACCGAAATATCCTACACCTAAGACTGAATTTAATGTACTAGCCAACTGCAAGGAGGGAGTGCACTTGACTAGCAGCCACCCATTACTGCAACTGCATGAGTGTCGAAAATTATCACTATGGAACCTCCTTCACAGATAAAAAATATCCTATGTGTTAATTCAGGTTACAAACTATCTGTGCGCAATATTTCTTCCAAATCCATTTAGCCATTTTTGTGTAATATTTAAAAAACACATATTAAACTTTCACATTTATAATATTATTAGGAGCTTGGCATTATTTAAGTTTGTCAAAATTGTGATTCAATAAATAAATTGGTTTACTCAAAATCTAGAACTCAGTGCAAAGAGTGTACGACTAAACGCCGACAGACTGAACACCGACAAGCAAAGCACGAAGGGGATGGCGGGCTCTGTTCGCTCGCTTTGCTCGCTCACTGGACCCCGCCATCCCCTTCTAACCTAACCTGTCCAAGTCGGAGTGCCCCAAGTCTGTCGGTGTTCAGTCTGTCGGCGTTTAGTCATGGTCTGCAGTGCAAATGGTTAGGAAGAATTATTATAATTTGCTTTCCCAAGTGAGCAAAAAATAATTTTCTAGTTTTGGTCTAGTTTTTTTTATAAATTAAAATTCAAGTGCATTTCATTCATTCTTGGATCTAGTCTTGGTTTGATCACTGTCAAAAAGCATCCGGTGTGTCCGATAAATTATCTTATAAGCTTATATAAAACAAAAGTTGTGGAAACTGTATCAAATGGAATTGCTATGATGATACGCCATAGGGTTTCGCTAATATTTACTTTCTGAACTGTTAAAAAACAGTGTGCTGATATACCTTGGCTGACTGAGCAATTCCATTGCAAATAATAATACTAACCAAGTTTTATTGCCACACTTAGATACATTAATAGTTACTTAATATAGATTTTGACCTGAAAATCTATACTAAGGATTGCCAGTAACCATTACAAGTCTGAGTGTGGCAGTAATCTTTGCCCTATGTTATAACTTACAAAGAAACATTATCCCCAGGCATTATAAAAATATTATGGAAATTGATTTGAATTGAAAAACAACTCACATAGCTTGCCTTGTATAATATTAAACTTACTGTCAATAAAATCTAGAGTAAAGCTTACATTCAAAAGCTGGCATGTGTTCTACGAGCCTAAAATAAAAATCCACAAAACTATGACAGGGAAGCTTTCCTGTTACTGCATCTGGTTAGGCTAGAACCAACCCAAACACGGCGCAGCGAAAGAGCTTGGCAGATTTAGCTTCTCTGTCGAATTTTGATTTTCTTGAAATGAGTACCTGTAATCAGTATACTGTCTTCAATCTTAACCAACACATAGACAGTTTTACACCACACACAACGACAACTAAACTCTTAAAGATGTGAAGTCAAAGCTATCTTTTACCCTCCAATTTTAGAAAAATCCTTTAAAAATTACTAATACATTGATCACATTTCCTCAGGTAATGCCGGCAGTGGTGATCAGACAGCGGAAACCATTCAGAAGGCGGGACGGGGTGTTCATATACTTCGAAGATAACGCAGGCGTTATAGTGAACAATAAGGGCGAGATGAAAGGATCCGCCATCACCGGACCTGTGGCTAAGGAGTGCGCTGATCTGTGGCCCCGTATCGCGTCTAATGCCAGCTCCATAGCTTGAGTTAATATACGGTTAAGATAATGTTGTGTTTTTTATTGTGTACTGCCCCTCTTCCACCGACACTCTGCTACAATACTCCCCAATCTTTTTGAAGATTGGTCTGATGTTGGCTATAATGACTGTGTAGTAGAAAATCTTATAGTAAAACTACAGCGCGCCATGCCATGTGCATAGGGTTGCCATCTCTAAAATCTGCCAACCAGGAAAAAGAGCGTGAGAACCCCGGATTTTGGAGCTCGATAACCCGGATTTTATTTTCATAACTTTTTTAAACTATTTGTAGTTTTAACATTTTTTTTTACAGAAAAATTAAACCGACTCCCAATTAAAAATACTACAATGTGAAAAATAATTTCAATTTCGGAATTTGGTATTTATGGTTTCTTTTCTTCGTTTCTTGACACCAACTTCCAAAATAGGTTTTTAAAACAATTGAATTTATTTTCACTTTGTAGTGTTTGGAAGTCGGTTGTGTTTTTTGCACAAAATTTGTTTTACACTTTTTTGTTGTGTAGTTAGTGGTATAGTTAACTTACTTATATTATAAACGCGCAAGTTTGCATGTATGTTTGTTACTCTATCACGCCAGAATGGCTAAACGGATCTAGATGAAATTTGGCAGACAGATGGATTATAGTCAGGAGTAGCACAGGCTTCTTTTTATCCCGGTATTTGTTATTGATAAAACTAGAAGCTAGTACAATAAACAGATATGCAATCTCGGGTGATTTGCCGTAATTTTTGAAGAGTTCCGTTGAATATCTCTGAATTTCTTCATCAGATCTTCACCAAATATAAATTGGACCAATTCGGGATCATAACCTTCCAAATCGGTCTACAATTGACGGATAAATCGGTGCAAAATTGCCGTTGGTGATTTGAAGACTTTAAAACCCGGACTACAAATAAAATCCCGCCCGGACGCCTTCTAAACTAGGACAAATCCGGGGAAACCCGGACGGATGGTAACCCTACATGCGCATCGGAACACCTATGCGCCGGCCAATAAGATTGGGAAGTACCATATTGCAAGACTGGCTTATTATTACCGGTTGAAAAGAATGGTACAATTTGATGCTAGAAGGTGTGAACTATGTCATTGCAGTGAGGGTCCTATAGAACCAAAACAATGCGATGACAAATCCCCACGTGTATCAAACGTTTTCAACACACCTAGAAACAATATTATGCAAAATTTCATTATAGTAGTCACAGTGGATCATCCGTCCGTCCGCCCGTCTGAAGTTTGCTTGTAAGACCCTGCGCAGTTGCTATTTTGTGTCAATGTTGAAGTAGAAGATAGCATTGTATAACTTCCTCTTTCACTCGCTTATGTTTGTCGCATCGTCCTATCTCGCTTACTCCGTGCTGTAAACTCTATGACAAACTGTTTCTTGCCCAAAGCCAACTTCAGAGACACAAAGCTCCGCTGTGACTACTATAACACTGAAATAATTCGCAGATTTTTTCCGGTCGCCACCGTGTTAGATTTTTGTGAGAGCTTGCTTGTACCCGAATTGCGAAACTTCAAACAATGGCCCACGCATGTTTTGCTTATAATCAATGTTCAAAATCCATCTACTTGTCTGCAAAGACGCAATGAATACGTACAGTTAAGTTGTCAAATTGTA
This sequence comes from Orthosia gracilis, assembly GCA_947562075.1. Classification (NCBI taxonomy): domain Eukaryota; kingdom Metazoa; phylum Arthropoda; class Insecta; order Lepidoptera; family Noctuidae; genus Orthosia; species Orthosia gracilis. Next base: position 5,582,054 of record OX387276.1, read on the forward strand.
AGGGAGCCTAAGTGCTTGGAGTTCTGGAAAACTGTTTCGCAAAAGGGCCGCCGTCTTGCCTGATATTATAAATAAGGAGAAGTATCTAAATAATAAGGGCGGTATGAACGGATCCGCCATCACTCGATCTCTGGCTAAGGAGAGTGCGCTGATTTGTGGTTCCGTATTGCATACATTGCGAATTAAGATAATAACACACTGCTTTGAAAGGGAATTCTCTATAAACAAAGTGGACTACTACAAGACTGGGCTTATTGATGGCTGGAGTCTTCTTCCATTTGTACCTGGAGGTGACGCGTTGCAGAAATATTCCCACTCCTGGGATAAAGGTCTCTTTGAGACGGACGGGGCGACTTAGTTCCTTTAAGTCATGATACTTAGACTATGTTTTGGTTTTAGGACATCAAATCAAAGTGCTGCGGTGCTGCCCCACGCTGTTATGGCAATCACATCCAGGTTCTAGGAACAGGCCCGCGGTCTTAAAGATATCATGACAACTGCCCATCTCGGTCGATCAAAATTTTTTCGACTAAAGAGTCGAAAAAATTCACGACATCCACGACTTTGACCACAGCTGGGCAAAGGCCCAGCTGTGGTCAAAGTCGAGGATGATTATTATGAAAGTTTCTACCTAGTCTATTAGCTCATAGCTAGATTAACATACAACTCTTAAATTATGGGCACAACAAGTTTTCAGCGTACTATAACAGTGTTGGCAGCGGTAAAATTTTTGAATTTGCCGCTTTTTTTCATGGGACGAGACTCGCTTGACAGACTCCAGCCATATATATAATAGTAGTCTATGGGCATAACCTGAACGTTGCTCGCAGAACAGATGGTCATTGAAGTTGAAAAGTTCTGCAGCAGCCTTATTGCGTAATTAATTCGGCAAGGCAAAGGTCTGACACAGCGTAACAGATTGGATGAGGGCTAACATTACGTTAACGCCTTAGTTCCCCATGGTAGACCTCTCAATACATCATCATAACAGCAGAAGAACGTCCTCTGCTAGACAAAGGCCTACACCAAGTTTCACTATCTCGACCAGTCCCCTGGGTCTGGAATCCAACCGTTTCTCATGGTCCTGACCAGCTGGTCATCGCTCTACCTAAAGGGTCGCCACTTCAGCAGCCTTAATGCATAATGAATTCGGCAAGGCATAGGGAAAATAGTAAGAACAATCGACCAATTACATGGCGAGATGAAAGAAGCGACGTGGATTTCCTTGCCTTGCCGAATTCATTATGCCATAAGGCTGGGTGGACGACGTTCTGTGTGCTTATGCAGAGTTTTTACTCATGCTCGATCGCGTTAACGTAAACGGTCTCAATGTTAATTTCTAGACAAAAAAGAGGTTTCTCTTTACTGTCACCAGACGGCGCTTATCCAGTTTCAATACAAATTGACGTTAAAGTTAACGCGATCCAGCGTGAAACAAAACTCGCACTAGTTTATAACAGTAGTCTACGACTCGCACTAAGCCTAATGGTCGACCAAAATTTGAGTCCAATCGACTCGCAAAGACGAAGAATAGAATACAGCAGCTAATGAGCTGGCATGTTTTTCAAGCGGTTGATAGGAGACCTACACCCAGCTGTCTAGTCACTCTCTCCGTTTATAAAACCTGTAACTCTGGAATCTGTTTTCAGATCGATTGCCATTCAATTTGGTCTGAAGGGCTAAGGATAAGGTTAGGATTATAGCATTAAGAAAGGCAATCAAAGGGAAAAAGAAAATTGTTCGATGCCAGTGCCATCCATTTTTAGAGTGCTATATCTGAAGGCTAAGATAAGGTTAGGTTAGTGCAGATAAGAAAGAGACAACGGCATCCAAAGATAATGTGGTTTTAGTTCGATGATAAAAAGAAAAATCGTTCAAAATGTGCCAGGACTTCCAAACGATATAAAAAAAGAAAGATGTTCCTTCTCAATTCGTCTGAATGTTTTTTTTTCGTATACCTATCTGTTCAGCTATTCTTTATTATATGTTCCCGAATTGGTGTCATATAAATTTGATAAAGAACTGCTGAAGAATTTTTGAGATACTTATAAATAATGAAACACTATATTAAATGACTGCAAATCGCCCGGGATTGCAGCAATTACATGTCTGTAGATATATTGTATCTGTTACCACAGCTAAAAGTCGGTTGAAAAGTGACAAATACAATAGACTTCCAAATAAAAACAATTTAAAGTGCAAAATAACTTTAATTTCGGAAGACGGTATTTAAACGATCACTAGACAAAAATAACCTTTCGTCATGAGAGTCAATCTTATTAGAAAGGAAACTTATTTGTAAAACATAACGTAGCAGTATTTGTACATACTTAACTTATTATACTAAACTATACTAAGTTATACTTAACCTAGCAACGTACATATTAATACAAATATAAGGTACACCTGAAGCCGTTAAAACAATAGAGCCCTTAAACTCGGAGAGTTATGGATGGTAAAGGGTCCAGGATACCAATCGAAGTCCCAAAGATCTGGAGGTCTCCGCTCCACTGACGGCCTCCGCTCCACTGAAGGTCTCCGCTCCACTGAACGCATCCGATCTTCCACCTTGAGTTTGACAGGTTCAGTACGAAGCACACGACCACTCATACAGGCTCTCACGACTATAAAATCAAATTTTCTTCTGTCTACTGGACAGGTGTTGACATTCTTTGACCATTTCTTGATACAATCCAAACAGAAGATATGTTCACAACTCTGTGGTGTCCCCACTTTTTGATCCGTGAAAGGTAAAAGGCAAATGCAGCACGTGGCAGTTTCGTCTTCTGAAGTATTCGAGGCAACATCAGACGTTGGTTTGGCGACCGAGGCGGTTGCTACGGACGCGTCTGTGTTGTTGTTAGTGCGGCCCGACGCGTCTCTACCGCCCTTCGAGTCACGGCGCTTGGGTGGCATGCGTTTGCGACGAGATCCTGAGCACACCAGTGAACCCGCTGCTGTGACGTTGTCGTCGCTATCCGAGCTAGAGTCCGACCAAAACCCCATCACTTTCTTGAACTTCCATTTGAGCCGTGGAGGCGAATTTTCGTTACCACTCATTCTCACAAATAAACAGTCGAACGAAATTTAGTAGGCGCGACAAGAAGCCAGTTACAAAGACGTAAATTACTACTTATGTAAACTATGAGAAGTTCATTCGGTCTACTAATATATAAATAAACAGCAAGACAATTTAAATACAACTACACGCGCAAATGATTTCATTAATTTGAAAGAGACAAGCCGTTAACAACGGTCAAGCAGCCATTTTGCTTTCTTTCTATTCTTTTTTTTTATGTTTCATAGAGATGTTTCTAACCAAAATCACAAATAGAAGTTTTGGTTATGGTTGTAGAAGTTGATCAAGTAAAATAAAATCAAACATAATTTGTAGCAGCTCTAGTTTTATTAGTTACTAGCTTTTGCCCGCGGCTTTGCTCGCGTGGAATTTGGTCTGCCACATAAAGTTTCGTGACAAACCATTTTTTTTTTTTTATGAATAGTATCCTATCCTATCCTTCTAATAGCTCCAAGAATATATGTACAAAGTTGCATGATGATCGGTTCAGTAGTTTTTGCGTGAAAGCGCAACAAACAAACTTACATTCACATTTATAATAATAGTATAGTATGATAAGGGCAAAAATATTCCTAAGTAACTAGTACCATCGCATAGCATCATACATGATCCAAAACTGAAACGTAAAAAAAAAATTGAACTTAACATATGTAATTAATTGGTATATAAAAGAAGAAAAATATATTACCTATAAAAACTTTTTTGGGCGACAGTTATTGCTACTTTTTTTGCAACAAACTTTTTTAATGTTTCGCTTTATTTGGTGTGGTAACTAAAGTCGTGGTGGCGCAGCGGCTAAAACCTCGCGTCTCGTTCTCGGTCGTGGTAATCAATGTGACTAATTGCAATTCATATTATGTATTAAGTATCCAGGTTTATATTGGATGTCGCTGACAACGGTCAAGGAAAACATCGCGAGGACACCTGGGACTTATAGTAATATGCGTCTGAAATCGCCCACCCGGTTTGAGCAAGCGTGGTGATTAAATCGTAGCCTAGGTACTTTCTCTGTATGAGAAGAGGCCTTTGTTCTACAGTGGGACAGCACGTAACAGGCTGGTATTATTATTAGGTATTAGTAAAACTAAATAGTGAGAAATTTATGACTCAATGGAGCTTATGGAGTTGCGTTTGTGTTTTCATAGTACAAGTCCAACTCAATCACTATAATAAAATTATATTTAACTATTAAAATTTGAATTATTGGTGTATTTTGAACGTCAAGGCCCAATGCTAATGAAATAGCAAATTAATTGCTTCTGTGCAACTACAGTCCGTCAAATCTAAGAAGTCCGATGACGTTTCTCATTTAACTTGCCGTGATAACTTTGTATGAAAGTTTACGAATAATCAAATTCATAATCCTAATTAATTACTATGCTGCCTATACACTATAACAACGAGTATCATTCGTAAGCATCAACTTAAGTTTATACAACGTATTTTTATAGCTGTCAAACGGTACTTCTTAGATTTGACGGACTGTAAAACTAAACCAAACGAAAATCGGTTAACAATTGGCGAAGATATCGCTGAACACTTGAACAGACAAACAAAAATTAAATTAAAAACAAAAAAAAATAAGTGAACCTCCTCCTTTTTTGAAGTCGGTTAGCAAAAAATTGATAAATAAAAACTGTTAATTGAAAAATCTAAAAACCCGACTGCTTAATAAGCGAACTAAAAAGACGTAAACATGAAGAAAAGCATGCTGTGCAGTCGGAGGATACGTATTCGTGATCTGGCTGACCAAAACCCAGATGTTTCCTCCGACAGCACAGCATGATTTTCTTCTTGTTCACATTTTTTTAGTTCGCTTTTTAAGCAGTCGGGTTTTTAGAATTAACTTTTTTTATTTACAACATTTTAGTTATTTTTTTTAGAATTAGGTACATTAAATAATATAAGTGTTACTTACATATTTTTGAAATCACCTCTTAAATCACTTTATTTTGATACCCCACACGATAGGTCTGGAAGAAAAAAAATATCGTCCCCCACAATATGGCGTCCAAAATCCGCTATTTTTCTATTACTTATCCAATTTTAATGCAGCCAGTGACACTCGCAGGGTTATGAGGAATCGATTGACGTAACAATCATCAAAATCGCCAAACGCGTTTGGTCTCTAGAAAGCCACATAGGAACAAACATACATACATAGACTGATAAACACATTACCCTCCTTTGGCAGTCGGGTAAAAAATATACTTGAGCCAGACCAAATCGTATTTATTCAAAAAATGTGGAACGCTTCACGATTTTGCGTGTCATCCTTGCGCAGGGGCCATGCTAATCTTCTCTGTATCGTTCCAATTTTAGTATATGTACTGCCGAAGCAAGTACATTTGTTACACAAGAATTGTTGAACGTGTACTAAACAACAAGAAAACTTTGATAGCGCGATGCAGGAATCCATACATTTGGTGAAATTTGTATGGGGAAAGCGTACAGCGCCATCTATACAATGACTTTGAAACGACTATAGTTCAGCAGACGAATGGTTAACAGGCGATGATTCATGGGGTTAAATCGGTATAATTACGCTAATGGTAATATATTTTGTGCAAATTATAAGTTTACACGTTACCGACACGTCTGTCTTATTACTGTTATTATATTATATTTATCATTAAAGAAAGGAAATAAATTACATCAACTATAGTGCCAGCTAGGTTTCGAGTTCGAACCTACGAACTATTATAAATATATAACTATAGGAGCCGTTCCACTGAGACACCACTCTGCTCTCTAAGTTTGACATTCTTTGATGGAAAAATTGAAATTCATGCAATTCAAATATTTTTTAAACTAGCTTTTAATCGATTAAAAAGTACTGTAATATCGCTTGTCAATCAATACACATACAGGAGGAGCTCGTGGCTTAATAATAACAGCAGCTCGGGTCGATATTCAAGGTTAAGCAACGCTTGACGAGGTCGGTCCGTGGATGGGTGACCATTTTCAACATACCGAGTTTCCTCCGTGCCTTGGAAAGCACGTTAAGCCGTTGGTCCCGGCTTTCATTTGAAGATCTTTGACAGTCGTTACGGGTTGTCAGAAGCTTGAGATCTGACACCAGTCTTGCCAAGGGGTACCGTGTAACCCAGTTACTGGGTTGTGGAGGTCAGATAGGCAGTCGCTCCACTTAAAACACGAGTGCTCAGCTGAATCCAGCAAGACTGGAGCCGACCCTAATATAGTTGGGAAAAAGCTAGGCAGATTGATTGAATCAATACACATACAATGAGCCCAAAAACGATGTTGCTATTTTGTCTGTTGAGGATTATTGAGGAGTTGCTATGGCCACCTTCCGGTTCTATCCAGGGACCAGCTCCACAGTACCTATTATTTCAAATTTTCCAAAGTTACATGGTACGCCAAATATCAGCTTAGGCCCGGTATAGTAGTAGTCAACGAAAACAATGGTTTAAAATTTCGTTAAAACGCGTTTATTTGTCAAATAAGTTGATGAGTTAATTATTAAACAATTTGTCAGACTATAACAATTTATGAATATATATTCTATTGGTTGAGTCACAGATAATGTAATACGAGCAAACAGATGCCTCATCATGACATATAAAGAAACCGCTCCGATGCGACGTAAGGACGTAACTAGCGTTTTTCGTCTGATTAATACGATTATTTTTTGTACATCGTTCGCGTTCGGTTTCGTTTTTTTTAAATATACTTTTAAAATTGGTTTTATAGTATTTTTTGCACGTTTTTACAGTTTCATTGCGCCAAAATATGTTTCAATACAAATTAAAAGAATCAAGTGGAATGTCTCAGACATTTAAAACCGCGCCATCTATTGGCATCAATTTTAAATGATCCGTTCAAATAATCTTTTAAATGTGAATTAAGAGCCCAATATTCCATAATTGTATACTTAGGAGAGTTTGCATTAAACGCACGCTATGTAGACAAGCATATTATAAATTGGAAGATTATCTCCTTGATAAAAATGCTTGGCTAAATGCCGGTCCTGCTCCACAGCCACATACATTTGTAGCTATAAATTAGTTTATATTGGAAGAGATGCTGCTGCCCTTTTCGTATTGTTGTTTTCAGTGTTTTATTTTTATTTCATTTGTTTATTTCAATAGGACTTAGGATTCTTTACATGTTATATTTAGAAATAATAGCATTGTATAATGTAGAAGCACTTTTATTTTTCAAATTTGTGAATGTGAAGTACCATGGAGCATTTTTATTAGGTTACAACTTCTTATTTTTTTTATTTTGACATTGCGAGCATGGCAGTTGAGAGTTTGTCATGCTCACTCAAATGTCTCGCTGTTGGTGGCGCGTGTTATTGGGTCATTCGGTTCCCTTCAAAATGGTTGAGCTGAGTGGGGTTGATGCACGCGTCATGCTCGTGAACGGGTGCCGTCAGATGAGACTGGTCATCTCTTAGCTGCCAGTGACTTAATTCAGTTCCTATCTTTTAATATTTTTTTTTTATTATTATCTACATTGTGCTCACATAATAGAAGCAACAAGAAGTACTTATGTAACCAAACATTATATGTAACACATATTATTTAAAAGAGTGTCCATGGAGTTTCTTGCACGTTCTTCTCCATAGAGATCTACTCCTTGGAATGTGCAACTTAGCTTCACTTGTTAGTTTGACTGACCGACATTTGACAATTCAAAAGTGCCTGTAATTGGTCTATTTGAAATAAACGTTTTTGATTTTGATTTGAGTTGATTAAACAAGAACATACAATTTTTATGTCTAATTCTAGAAAATGTTAATTTTACACACAATTCAATAATAAAAAGGTGCATATCGCAACACCTAGTGATATTTATTTGAACCAAATTTTCTTAGCGCTGGGATCCCGTGACCTCTACCACAGATAATATAATACTAGCATAGTTGAGTTAACTACGGATCAAAAATCTGGGCCTATATCGGATTTTTATTTTTAATAAATTATTTAAAATGAAGGCTTCCAATTTAAAGGCAACTGTAAAATTTGCTACTGTACAGCGACTCACCTCGTGTTATATAGCCGCCATTATGTTTTAATCTACGTGTATTTTTTATTACCTTTTAAATTAAAACATTGTTGGTAATCATTGTTTAAACAATAATAATACAAACTTGAAAGTAATATTTTAACCTTTGAGAATTTTGGCTTGAAACTTAATTTTTTTATTTATGAACTTATTTTTTTTTTAAATTTGGTGTTTTTAGATGTTTGATGCATATGGCACGGATCATAAATTAAAAAAATATGATATGTTATGATAAACTATCACTCATTTTTAAGTTTTCTTAAGAAAAATACTTTGTTTGTTTGGAAAGTACTCTTAGCACGAAAACCAATCAAAATAATTAATATTGTTATTGTACTTGCTTGTACTGTCGACAAAATCCTCCTAATCTTTATTTATAAAAAAATCGTGTCACGTTGTTTGTCCGCGATGAACTCCTAAACTAATGAATCGATTTAAATGAAATTTTGCACATTTTTGTGTGCAGGTTGGTCCAACATGGATATAGTTTTTATCTCACGCGGGCGAAGCAGATAGCATGACCTGCAGCCTAATTGCGAAAAGAAATTCGGTAAGGCAAGAGGTTTGACCGCCATCAATCAACCAATCACAAGCGAGATGAAAGACGTGATGTGGATTTCCGTCCATGTGATTGGTCTATTGATGGCGGTCAATCCCTTTGCCTTGCCGAATTCATTACACAATAAAGCTGCTAGATAAGGACGTAAGGTTTCTGTAACACATAGACGGAAAGCCACATCGAGTCTTTCATCTCGCATGTGATTGGTCGATTTATCATACTCTTTGCCCTTTGCTCTTTCCGAATTCATTACGGAATAAGGCTGCGGGTCTGGATGAAATTTGTCCAGGAAATACTTTTCATCCCGGTATAATCTTCGCTTAAGATATGAAAACACATTGCGGGCGAAGCCGCTGGCACAAGCTAGTACTGTATAAAATGTTACAAATCAGTGCCATTCGGTCCCATAATTTCGACTTCTTCTGCCTGTGATCCTATGTATTTGACCTAATTCTATTGAAAATACCTGTGGCAGAAAAAGTTAAAAAAACTGTAACCCGACTAAGTTTTTTCTTTAGTCTATGTTACCCGGACCATCATAACGTTTCGATTGACACCTTATTCATCAAAATCGGATGAATAATTTAGGCTACGAAGGTACGTATATAAATACATAGACAGCTAAAATCATAACCCTTGCTTTTGACTTCGCCGTAGTCGGGTAAAAGTACTTATAATTCAACTGTTATCTTCGCTATAAATAACGATAAAGCTGTTTGCTTTATTTGTTAATTAACATCCGTCTCTATTGTGTACGATTCGCGCTAGACGAAGAGGTCACAGAAATCCATAGTTTATGCCCCGTTGACGTATGGCAGGGATAAAGGTTATCCTTAATCTAGAAAAAAAATACTGTTCCCGAAAATCTACATTAGCGCGAGCGAAGCCCCGGGAAAAGATAGTAATGTATATTTCTTTGTGTTTTTAGGGTTCCGTACCCAAAGGGTAAAAAAACGGGACCCTATTACAAAGACTCCACTGTTCGTCTGTCTGTCTGTCACCAGGCTGTATCTCATGAACCATGATAACTAGACAGTTGAACACAATAATTTTCACAGATGATTTATTTCTGTTGTCGCTAAATTAACAAATACTAAAAACAGAATAAAATATCTATTTAAGTGTTTTGATTTTTTTGCCAATTTTTGCGGTAATGGTAAGGAACCCTTCGTGCGCGAAGGGTTCCGTACTTTTTCGTTCTCGCACTTTTTTATTTGCCATAATCAGTGTAATTGGTTTCCTATCGTTACATTCTTTTTTATTTAAACAAATAAATAAAATTAGTGTGTATGTTTGTAATTTCGAAATAACAGCCTTTTTTACGTGCATATGAAAGTATATATGTCTTGGACTAAGTAATTAATCAGGGCACTATGTCTAGTCAATTCAAACTTCTAAATTTATCACATTTATTTATTTACAGAGGCGGACTTAATGCCTTAGGCATTTTCTGCCAGTCAACCGGGTTATGGAGATACAAATAGTGGTAGGTGCAATTATGACAGTAAAATTAATTTGAATACAAGGCCTAAATATAAGCAATAAATAAATACAATTCAATTATACAATAAATACTACAACAAATAAACTAAATACAGGTACCACTCAACAATTATTTGAAATAGACAAGGGAGAAAAAGAAATTAGCCCTGTGACGATACTACATTGTCACATGTCATTGTCACATTGTCTGGTCATTATGTATATTGCTACTTAACGGTTGGGCAATTCGATAATTATGGTCAGTAAATTAGTCCAAGAGCGAGCTCGGGCGTTTAGGGCACTCCGACACGGTTAGGTTCGGTTCGACGGAGATCCCCCCCGGTGGGTGCCCGCATTGTCGAGGCGGGGGGGCTCAGTAACCGTGGCTTGGACAACCACGGTGAAGCGAAGAGAAACCCGAGGAGGGGCCGCTCGTCAGAGCTTTTGCCTACAAGCCGACGACGTAGCGGCCAATAAATAGGTTGCGGTGGCGTATGGGCGCCATCGCAACTGAGGCGGTACGCGATGTGGTATGGTAGGCATCGCGGCTGAGGGTTGGAGGCCGCGGCGGGAGAGGAGTGCCGGTATTACGGAGCGCCGCTCGCCCTACCCACCGCGGCCTGCGCGGGGTCGCCACCGTCTGATTGCGGACGCGGTGGGGCCGCAGGGGAGGAGTGTCGGTATAGCGTTGGCCGCTCTCCCTATCCCCTGCGGCCGAAAAGTGGTAGGTGGCGGGGCCACTGTTCTGACCCGTCACAGGGGGACCAAGGGTGCCATACACGGGGTCTTCTGGCGCCCATGTGCTGGTTTGGTCCATGGGGTGGTCACGGCGTACAGTGTGTTCTGGTGCGCCGGTGATGGGGGGTAAACTCCAGAGATGGGTCCGGAGACGGACAGCCGCGGCGGGTTCGCGGGTTCGCGGTTTCGCGGTGCGTGTTCCCGCCAAAAGCGGCACAGGAGGACATCGTGGAGTTTTAGTGGGTTAGAGTCCCACATAACTGCGCTATCTGCCCGTGGTAGCGCAGTATGCATGAGCATTTCTCCACGATAAAAAAAAAAAAAAGGTTCGATGGAGATGATCCTTCATGTTTGGTAACTTTAGACACTGCAGACAGAAATAAAAGAGCCGTCGATTTTGTTGCTTAAATATTAATCGTACTTACGTAGTCTATATTAAAACCAATGTCAACATTAAAATACTTTAAAAAGTCACTTCTTTTTATTACCAGGCCCAATAAGTGATGGGCATTATTCAGAAAGCCCGGTCAGTTTAATTATTTCAATAGTTTTTATCATATTGCGTACTCATATTGGGCATTGCCCGGGCATTCCAAATTGTCCGGGCATTATGAATAATGCCGTATTAATCACTTGGGCCACATATGTAGTACACATAACAAAAAAAAAACAGCTTTTAATTATTGTTTGTGAATCTGTGCCGGCTACTATACGAAACGCCTAGACCGATTTAACATGACTTTCACAGGTAGATAGCGAATGTTATAAGCAATAACTTATTATAATTTTAGAAAAAGAATAAGTGCACCGCGTAAATAATAAAAAACACATTTATTTTTTTAGTTTTCGTGCTAAAAGTACTGTTTATATTAAAGTTTTATTTTGGTTAAAATCATGCGTTTTCCGCCGCTAGTTTCGCCTGGGCCTGCTTGGCTTTCAGTCGCCGTTGACTTCGCTTCTTAGCTAGAGGTATGCTGCCCACTAGCTTGCCTGACTTCTGGAGAGCTATTAACTTCGCTGATTTGCTCTGTAAAAATAAATGCACAAATTTAACATTGTAGCGAATGCTTCAGATCTCTGCTCACGAGACAACGACTCTATTGAGTGGCTTGTTGTCCAGGGTAGAGTTGAAGGAACAAGAGCGAGCGGTAGGTCGCCCATGCGATCACAGCCTTATTACGGCAGTGAGTTTGTCAGGGCAAAGAGGACAACTCCATGAAAGAGTTTGACGCATTTCCGTTAGATGTTTTCGGTATTGCGTAAATAATTTTCAAAAGGGTACTTCTTCCATCTTGACACAGAATGAATAATAGTACAAGTACCTAGGAGTTGAATTCACATATAATTTCCATATTATTTTAAAGGTGTCGTCACCCTTACCTACCCTGTTCTTTGCCGAATTCACTTACGCAATTAGGCTTAGATCAAGCCTCATTAGGCGGTCTTTTGATAGAGTGCACACGAGTGACAGCTGACAGAGAGGGATGGCGTCGCATCGTGAGGCAAATCATGACAACCCGCATCCTTATTACATAATGAAATCGGCAAGGCAAAGGGCAAAGAGTATGAAAAATCAACCAAAGACATGCGAGAAGAAAGATGCAATGTGGATTTCCGTCTAGATGATCTTTTTTTTTAACTTTTCCCCACACTAGGAATTTCTTCCTGTATCGTGGGTGCGTTTACAAACATATATACTCACATACACAACACCCAGAGCCGGAACAGCTATCTGTAGGTCATATTTGTTCCGTGCGGGAATCTAACTTACGATACCACGCGAACCTCATGCCCAGCAATATTATAGCACTTACGACCACATCACTAACGAGGCAGTGTGGATATTTCTTTAGTAAAAAAAAGTTTAGGTTACATATTCGCGGACTGGCTGACCAAAACTATAAATATCCTCCGACTGCACAGCATGATTTTCTTCTTGTTTACGACTTTGCAGTCGGGATTTTTGATTTTATTAACTTTTTTTAATTACAATATTTTAGTTACCTATACTATTTTTTTCGAATGAATTTCATATAAGTGGTATATACTTTTGTAATCACCTCTTAAAACCCTTCATTTTGATACCCAAATCGATGGGTTTCGAAGAAAAAAAAAATCCCAACCCCTACAATATGACGCCCAAAATCCGCCATGTGTCTTTTTTCAACTGCACTTGAACATATAGGAACATTTGGACGGCCAAGACCTATCTAACGATGTCTTCATAATAAAAATCCATAAAGTGGTTTGAAAGATACGAGGTAATAAAGAATATTACATACATACATACAAGATACGCGCGAAATACATGACCCTTTCCCGGGTAAAAATATATATGTTTACCTTTGCTTTATCCTTTGTTATTTTCCCCTTCTTCGGAGCTGTATACAGAACATTTATCCTCTTAGTCCCAAGCATCGAATGATGCTTAGACAATGCAAACTGAAAATAAACAATATTATTATTATATTACAAAACGTGATCAGTCTTCAAGAGAAATTTTTTCTTTTTCACTTTTTAGGGTTTCATACCCAAAGGGTAAAAACGGGACTCTATTATTAAGACTCTACCGTCCGTCTGTCTGTCACCAGGCTGTATCTCATGAACCGTGGTAGCTAGACAGTTGAAATTTTCACATGATGTATTTCTGTTGCCGGTGTAACAACAAATACTAAAAAAAGATTAAAATAAATATTTATGGGGCTCCCATATAACAAACGTGTTTTTTTTTGCCGTTTTTTGCGATAATGGTCCGGAACACTTCGTGCGCGAGTCCGACTCGCACTTGGCCGGTTTTTTTCTTTTAAAAAACTTTGCCCCACCAGTAGTAATGACTCCTGTACCTATTATAGTAGCGTTTACAAAGATTTATACTCGCGAACAACCAGATCCGAAATTTTTTTGGCTCAGAAATTTAAAACCGCGCCATCTATTGGCATCAATTATAAATGATCCTTTCAAATAATCATTGAAATATGAATTAAGAGCCCAATATTTCATAATTTTGTGCTTAGGAGTGTTGATTAAACAATAACATACAATTTTTATGTTCAATTCCAGAAAATGATAATTTTACACAATTCAATAACAGCATGGTGTATGTCGCATTATCTAGTGAGATTTATTTGAACTAAATTTTCTTTCTCAGTGCTGCGACCCTGTGGTACGGTCCGTCTATCCTATCCTAAATTTTGGTATTTTGCTGCATTCAGTTATACTGGAAGTAGCCGTTGCCGTTTCTCGACATTGGGAAACGGCTAATCAGATTAATAATAAAAGACATACCTCATAGCTAGGTTCATTGCTGAGTTCTAAGTACGCAATGGCACTCTTTTTGCCGTCCAACTTCGGAATACGGATGTCTACGATTTGTTCATTCATTTCCGAGAAGTGATTTATAATCTGTAACAAAAAAAAAAGGAAAAAACTGTAAGATTTTATGGAATAGGGATTGATATTGTAGTAGGCCTTGACTTCGAACCAAGACACTTTACATTGTGTACATTATTTCATCTGGCTGCTCTCAAAATGGTAAACAAAAAAATCGTGAAACTGTCTGGATAGATTTCAAATGTAATGGATATCCACCAAACCGCAATGGGCCCTTATGGTAGTTTACGGCCCACTCTTTCTCATAGAGAGGAGGCCTGTCTCCTAACAGTTGAACATTAAAGGCTGAATGATTTGATTAACTATAAGTCCTTTGGTCATTCAGCATTCAATTTTTCCTTTTTTATTTTGTGCCTGTTGGGAATAATTGTATTTCCCTTCATAGAGAATTAGGCTCAAAATCATTAGTAGATTTTTCTTAGCTACCTTAAATCCCTTGAATTCCCGAAACGTGGATACCACGCGAGACACAATGGCTTTTTAATTGTTTCGATAATTACGGCATTCAACCGGTTAAACAATACAGGTTCAAACTGGCTATATTCATAAATAATTACAGTAATGGTTTATTTTATTTTTCTTCTCTTTTTCTTTAAGCAATAGACTCATACACTGTTCCGTTGTTATTTAATTAGGTAATTTACCTATGTTTACAATATTTGTAAGTATGTGAGAACCATGTTCCTATTTATCAAATGAATGAATTTACCTGTTTTTTTCTTTAAGAAATTAGACTTGCACACTGTTCTGTTGTTATTTAATTAGGTAATTTACCTATGTTTATAATATTTGTAAGTATGTGAGAACCATGTTCCTATTTATCAAATGAATGAATTTACCTGTTTTTTTCTTTAAGAAATTAGACTTGCACACTGTTCTGTTGTTATTTAATTAGGTAATTTACCTATGTTTACAATATTTGTAAGTATGTGAGAACTATGTTCCTATTTATCAAATTAATGAATTTGCCTGTTTGTGCTTGTAATAATTTATATCTATACGTAGTATTAGTTTGGGTGCATCGTCCTCATGCATGTGAATTAATGTATGTATGTAAATGTTGTAAAACAATTTTTTTTTAAAAGAGTTAGTGTGGAGTTTCTTGTCCATTCTTCTCCATAACAGGCTACTTTTCCGAATGGACGGTAGAAACCTCTATTATTACTTAAAAATTTAAATTTTTGCTGTTCAAAAGAGCTGCTTAGTGGCCTTATTGAAATGAAGTTTTGTTTGTATATTGGTTGGAGGCAAGTCTTGAGACAATATGCCACCTTTCTAGCCTTTTCTAACTATATTGGGGTCGGCTTCCAATCTAACCGGATTCAGGTGAGTATCTGTGTTTTATATGCAGCAACTGCATATCTGACCTCCACAACCCAGTAACTGGGTGACACGGTAGCCCTTGGCAAGACTGGTGTCAGATCTCAAGCTTCTGACTTCCCGTAACGACTGTCAAACCATCTGGTCCATCTGACCCATCCACGGACCGACCTCGTCAAGCGTTGCTTAACCTTGATGATTGACCAGTGCAGCTGTTATTATTTAGCCAAGAGCTCCTCGTTTTTGAGATGATATTGTACTGTTTTATTCAAATTAAGTTCTACTCACCTTATTCTTATCGACATCAAGTGGCAAGTTTCCCAAAAACACAATATACCTCTTTGGGCCCCGAGGTTTTTGCTGCAACTTTTCTTTTTTATCCTTCTGATCCTTATCTTTCACTTCTTTCACCTTAGGGGTATCCCCATCCATTTTCTTCTTCGTTTTATCTGATTTCTTAGTCTTGCCATTCTGGTTTGCTATTTTTTGTTCCTTTAAAGAAGTTTTTAGCATGTTGTATAGTATGCGGACGCGCCTTAACTCCGAGTCGGTCAAGTTTGTTGAGTTCCTGAGGATGGACTGTATTTTACTGTGTATTATTTCTGGTTCTAGTATGTTGGATGTGCCTTGTAATGATTCTTTTACAGCTTGTCGGATGCGGCCTGAAAAGAAATGCATGAAGGAAATCAGATTGTGTTTAACATAACATGCATGAAGAAAGAAAAGAAAGAAAAAAAGATTTGTGATTTGCACAGCAGACACGAGAAATAAGCATAAAATTAAACAATAATAAAAATAAAAACCCCGTACGAGACCAAAAAGTCTCCTATCTCAGCATGTACAGCGATATCCAAAAAAGAAATAATGCTGAACTGATATTCTGATAGGGCTCACTGTTGATGCCATGGACACACTTACAGAAACATAAAATAATAAAATAAAATAGAATATATAAATAACAATCAAAATAGAATAAACACAGAAGGTGGGTCAAAGTATGTATAGTTATAATTATGCATGCATGTATTTCTTGAAGGATTGGGCAGAGGTAGGGGGTGAGTATATTGTCATCAACCGGGCACAAATCTAGACTCCGGGCTGATATTGAGAAATTCCAGATGGCAAAACCCAATAACACTTTGCCTGACCCAGGAATCAAACCCAAGGACCTTCATGTTCAGCAGTGGGGCTTGCGGTTACTAGACCAATGAGTCAGTGCGTGCAAAAATGGAAGCACCGTCCACACAGATCCACTCAAGTCAGTGCGATTTGAGTGGATTTGTGTGGATCGTGCTTCATCTACAGTGCATGCATTTTCTTCAAAAGACCACTTCAGTTCAGACATTAATCTACACACTACGTTTGTAACATTAATTGAGTCTTTGATCTCTGAATTTGTTTTGGAGTGTCTTGTCAGGGTTGTCAGCTAGGAAACACTGGTCTCATTTAGTTTGGATTGGCAAAATAGACTGATGAGTAAAAGTATTATTTATTTAATCCAGTCTTAAGATGCATGCAGACTAACTATTTAATTTGGAGCGCACTGCAAATTAGTCCTATGTTTTCTTGCTGTCAAAGCAATATGTTGATTCCTTCGAGGAGTACGAGTGAGGGATGTGTGTGTATCCTTGCGCCACTTAGCGACACCTACACCATTTCATAGCCACGCATCACTTAGCTATGCACTGTTTCATTATGCATTTTCGCCCAGTCTCGCTACCTTGCACATCTTTGGTGGAAAAGAATCATAGTGTGTATCAGCTAACACCTGAATAGAAGACGATTTCTATTGCTAGTGCCAAAGAGCATTAGTGCAGTGAAAACAAATTTTTCAATGAAATTACTAAATTTTTTATTATGCCTTTAAACAACCAAAATAATTTTTAGAGTCCAATTTGATGGTCAGACAAAGTCCGCACATCATTGAATACCAAACTACATGGTAGAGAAGGAAAAGTGGTTAACACAATGACGAAGCAATAACATTCCTCAGTTTTGAGGGACATGAAGAGAAAAAGGGCCTTTAATGCTTACATACCTTTCTGATTATTAGTCATCTGCACTTTCAGAAATTTGCTGACCAATTCTTGATCTTTTAATATTGGATATTTCTCACTGAAATCAACATCTTCCTCTTCCTTGATTTCAGGTTTGCGTTTAATGACAGCGGATTTTGGCGCCTTAACTGTTGTAATGGGGACAGATTCTGCCGGACTTAACTTCATATTCTTGTGTTCTGAAGTAGAGATTTGCAGTTGGGATTTCCTTTTGCGCTTGTGTTTTGTAGGACTCTGCGGTTTTGGGTTTAATGTCTCCATTCTGTGGATTTTAAAGGTTGTTGTTTTTATTTTGTGCTGTTTTATTGAAATATGGCAAAATCTATGCTAAATTAGAAGAAACTGCAATAATAAATTCACACTCATTTTTACATAACCGTTGTTAAGGGACAATGGCATAAACTACTATTATATAAGTAAGAGTTTCAAGTGTTGCTTAACTTCGAGGATAAACCTGTAAGACTGTTACTATTTAACCCACCACCTCAAATATAACAATCTACTTGTAAATACAAAAAAAATATATATATATATTTGTTTGTATAACAATGAACAGAAAAAGAAAAAAAAATGAACAGATTTCGGCTGGCTCGCAGCACAAATCACTTCTTCTCCAGTGGGATGATGCACATATCACTCAACACATTTATCGTTAAGCAAATTAAAAACATAGCATATATGTTTAAAGATGACCCAGACAGAATGTTTTAAAATATTTTTAGTCTTTAATATATATTTTTTTTAGGCCTTTATGTGCACAGAGTAAGACTTAATAAAAATCAAGATAAATGATAACCTCTTTCTTTTCACATGTATTTGTTTACATTTTTGAGGTTATAATTGTTTCTAATATTATTATTTTTATCAAGAAAGCAATATTCTTCCTACTACTTTTTAAATTATAGTTACCTAAATATAATATTAATTACTTAGTTTTATTGAAAATCAAGCATGTTCTTATAATGGTGACACGTGCAAGATTTTTTGCCGAAAAGTATTAAATATGAAAAGAAATTGTTAAAAATACCTTGCTAATCAGTAGGTAATTGTTGCAACTGTATATGTCTGAAAGGTTTTTGCTTATTTCATTGTAGTTTCAGTAAAAACCTGCAAATTTTACAATTCTTTTGTAATTTGTTTTGTTAATTTGACAGTCCAATTTCAATTTTCGTTTGACACTTGATATTGATAGTCAGTCAGTGTCACACACAGCTGTCAGTTTTGCTCGCGGTTTTAGTTTCGTTCAGAAAGAGGCGTAACATTACTTTCATCTCGTATATTTAAGCTGCTGCTGTGAATATCCCCTTACACTATCATTTATCTGGAATCATAGATCTATGAGTTATATTTATATGATAATATAATATAGAAATACTAGCTGAACCGGCAAACGTTGTTTTACCATATAAATTATTTCTAGGTAATATGATTAAATTACTAAAATGGCTATTAAAAAATAGGGGTTGGTGATAAAAGGGTAAAAATTTAGGGTTGTGTGTATTTTTTAATGCCACATTATATAAAAATAAAAACAAAAAAATTGTCCAAAACTTAAAAAAAAATGTTAAGGGTGAACAACCCTTATCACTTAGGGATATGAACAATAGATAGTAGCCGATTCTCAGACCTACTGAATATGCATATAAAATTTGGTAAAAATCAGTAAAGCCGTCTCGGAGGAGTAAGGTAACTAACATTGTGACACGAGAATTTTATATATAAGATGAATCATATCGTCTTTGTTATAAGGTTTTTGACATTATTTTGTTGTTAGATGATAGAAACAGGAGCAGGACGGGGCTATAAAAGACAAATAGCTCTGTCCCTTTTTCAATGTCACATTATGGTACTCCGCTACGGAGCGTTGTTTTTATGTAATTCGATTGGTTAGCTCCGCTCCTCTTTACTCCGCTCCGCGCCAACTGGACAGGCAGCCTTATATAGAGGCAACAAAGCAAGTTTAAAAAGCGCGGGAAAATGTTTCGCTTTTCTTTATATTTGCCGCGATTTTCAACTTTTCGGCTAACACAGGTACTATCTGGTCATGGGTGCTTCGGGAACTACACGTGACAGAAACGAATCGCTGCAAATCCGACTCCACGTAGTCTTGTCTGCCCTACCCCTAGAGTGTAATTTAAGTCCGCGTAGGCGCGGAGGGGCGAGGCGGCCCGCGAGCTAAGGAACAGGTTTTAATCGATCAATAGTAAAACAATAATTGGTGAGCGTTAAAACCATCTGCAACGATAAGCTCGCATGGGACCGTCGGAGCCGGAGCCCCGCAGTGTCGGAGCCGTGACAAAAACCATGCCTGCTGCATGTTGCATTCTCGCTTGCTTGCTGCAGGCATCGCAATGATATTCTAGTAAACAGATACGTTACACACTCACAAAACAACAGAAAAAGTGTTTCGCACAGCAGCGGCAGTACACAATACACACTTTTCATTCATGTGACATTTCACTACAAGTCGAAAGAGATGGCTTGATAAAACCAACAAGAAAAAAAGAGACGGCTAGCGTTTGTCACTTGCGCTTGCGTGTGAATGTAAACAAAAATTATTCTGACCATAAATGTTTTTTTCTATTTCTAACCTCCAAATATCAGAAAATAAGGAAAAAAAAAAAAAATTGAGGTGTATTGCGTACTTACATTATGGTATGAGATTCCTTCTTTTTTATGTACTTTGGTATCATAATTGGTACACTTTCTAAATATACACGATGGTATTTTTTTAATTTTGTTTTTGTTCAACAAAGCGTATCGCTCTTCGCCATGCGTGAAATAAAGACTATACGTCCCAATTGGGACGTATTCAAGTCTTCACAGTGCGCGCGCTCATAACATATCTGTTTACTAGAATATCATTGAGGCATCGTATATGTTTGTTTGCATGTTTGCATGCTTCTTACAGGGAGATCTTACAATAAAAAACCAAAAGAATATAGTTTACAATCAATTTATGGTACTCCTAAGAAATACAAAATTATTCTAACTATACATTTTCTGTAGACGGAAATTCACATCGCGTCTTTCTTCTCGCTGGGGATTGGTGGATTGATGGGGTAAAAACCCTTTGCTTTGCCGAATTCACTTACGAAATTAGGCTGCTGGTCTGTTTTGGAACCTATGCAGCGATGCCAAGTTGACTGGCGATACCTACATCCAAGTGCTGAGATATTTTTATGAAAATGAAACAATGATCGTACAAAGTCAGGGCCGGCAAACTAGGCATGTTTTTTTTTGACTATCCCATGGTGTGTCCATGGCATGGACGAGAAAAAACTTCTCGACTTTACGTGTATAGGAGGTACACTAAACAAAAATTTTTGTCATGCTTTTACTTTACCAATTGTCGGCGTGATTAATATGAATATCCATGCCATATTATAGCTTTCTAGTACTAAGAGTATCTAATCTAAGGTGCGTACGGACGGAAGGACGGACGGACGGACAGACGGACATGGCGAAACTATAAGGGTTCCTTGTTGACTACGGAACCCTAAAAAACTGGCCAAGTGCGTGTCGGACTTCGCACAATTAGGGGTCCGTACCAAGCTTACCGGACACGGCTGTTACGGGAGGTTTCTGTTCAGGATAAGGCGGGAGGAAACGCCCGAGAGTCACCTTTTGTGGATCACCCGGAGGACACGGTATAGCATACGGTGGAGGTCTGCCCCGCTTGGGCGGAGCAACGCCGTTTCCACGTGGTGGCGATAGGCGGTGGCGACCTCTCGCGTCCGGCCCTGTTTCAGGCCATGTTACGGAGCGATAGGGCATGGGAAGCTGTCACCTCCTTCTGCGAAGCAGTAATGCTCGCGAAGGAGGAGGCAGACCGCGGGCGGGAGACGCCCTTACTCCCCAAGCCACCGCAAACGCCCTGGGTCATCGGGAGTCGCAAGCCGATTCCCGGCCACCGTAGGCGTGGGCTTGCGGACGCCGAGTATTGAGTAGCTCGCCGTCAGATAAGCACCAGGTCCGAGTCGATGGCGCTTATTGTTCTACGCGCGCCTCGAAGAGATGACAGCAAAAACTGACGGTGTCCGATAGGGCCGATGCCTGTCTGGGTCGCGGATAAATTTGAAAAAGAGTTACCGCGGCTCTGGCTCAAGCAAATGAAGGAACAGGGGTGGGTTTTAGTCAGTAAAAGTCTGACACGCCCTCCCGTTTCACCCAGAGCGGGAGAAGTCATTAGATGATTTCACACCCAAAAAAAAAGGTTTCCATACCAAAGAATCTGATTTATCAATATATCGGTATTTTTAGTAAAGTATACGTAATAATAAATAATACCAAATTTCAAGTTAGGTCACCCATCCAAGTACTGACCGCGCCCGATGTTGCTTATGGGAAGGTAAAAAAATCTTCGGAACAAAATTGTGTGACAGACGACGGACAGGCAGACCGACACGGGAGTGACAGCAATAGGGCGCCATTTGGTCACTTCGGATACGGAACCCTAAAAACCAGCCAAGTGCGACTCGAAGGCGTACACCGAGGGTTCTGTAAAATGAGCTACGTTTATCAAAATAATTAGGTTACATTACTGAAGTTCATATACAATGAAAGGACCGAATATTGCTCAAACGAAAATATGAATTGGATTGAAAGACAAAATTAACTATTCTTATGAATAATTAAATCCTTTTTTAACTTTTGAGGAACGGAACCCTAAAAAACATAATCAGTAAAAACCTGTTAATTTATTATTCAAAAAATTTGTTGCAATTAAAACACCGTAACATTTCTTGCATATTTGAAAGGTGACAGTTAACTGTTATGCATTAAAACGGCGTTAAGAATGTAATATTATTCGTATGAGTCATTCCGCTTCGAATATTTGAGATAAACAGAATATTAAGGAGAATTTATTGACAAAAATTTGATGAAAGTAGGTTTGTTGACGTTATGGTGACTCACAGAGAAAGAAAAAAGTTAATTCAAAAAATAAAAATGCTTAAGAAGCTAACTAAAAAGAGGTAAACAAGAAGAAAATCATGCTGTGCAGTCGGAGGATACATATTCGCGGGCTGGCTGATCAAAACCAGAAGTAAAGTTTACAGTAATATTCGCATTTATGATAGCACCACAGACTTAAACTATAGGCAGACAAAGTACCTATGTATAGGAATGTGTACGGCATCATACTACTTATTCTGCCTGCCCCTTCATAAAACAGGAGTGAAGACTGAAGTTATGTTATAAGGTCACACTGACATACGCACACTTAGATCTAAACAGCGATTAACTCAAAAAAACACTTTTTTTAGAAAAGTTGAAAAACTGATTACCATCTCCCAGTGCACTGCAGGACTTTGCTGTATTGATCAATACTTTTTAAATACAGATAGAACAATGATGTTATAAGAGTCATGTGTTTTAATCGTATATTGGGGCTGAAAATTGAATTTTTGTAGTTATTTCGCTATTGCTTAACAATGTTTGTATATATTTTTTTGTTATTTTGAGTTGAACCTGTGTTGCTGAATTTAGTTTTTATTTAGTTCTCTTTTGAAGATTCAAGATAAAAGTAAAAACATAATTTTGAATTATTTTATAACAATTCAACTCATAGACGGATTTGTGACCAACAATGGGAGTATATTGGTTGATAAACTAGCAAGATTACACTGAATGAAGTACTCAAATGGAACATTTTTATTTATTCATCATTACTTAGATAATGTTTAACGAATAACAGCTTCTTATGTCTCGTAATTATATAAATAGTTCAAATAAAATTATCTTATAAAATAGTAACACGACATAAACAAAATACTTATTGGGACCTTTCATGAAAAACAATTCAAAATGCACATCTAAAATCACATTTAATTATGACACTTCTCATTCGTTGTGTACTATTAATATGATAATTATCTATACTTAAAGATATTCTTAGTTTTTACTTTGAAAAACGGTTTGCATACCCTAATTTTGGATCCATCAACCTCAAAATAAAAGGCGGTGTTAAGAACTCTAAAATCTTGTAAGATTTAGTATCGATAATTTGGCTTTATTTTTTGGGAGTGTCGTACTACAAATTCTTTCTGCCTTTCAAGATTGTAAAGTCCCCAAAATGCATCAAAAAGCTGTTGCCTTGTTATTGCATCGATCTTATCTTTACATTTCAGCTGATATTTTTCTCCACAGGGGGATCCAACTTTTCTCTCTGGTATTTGTATCTTCGATTTTGACATCGTTGGTTTTCGTACTCTGTTTTTACCCTTTTTTCCTTCTATCACGCGCTCTTGCGCATTAATTTCAGCTTCCACAGCATCTTGACGTTGAGGTTGTACATTTGCACAATTATCTTTGGAGTCCTACGAGCTACTAAAAGTTGATGAACTCTCAGAGCTGCTACTGCTGGTGCTCGACGAAGAAAACGATGATCTAGAAGCAGTGGCGTAGCATGCCTTGGCGGGGCCCTGTATAAAAATTTGGATGAACCTTATGAACCCCTTATGAACGGTAAAGATTTCTCACAAAAGAAAAAAAATTGCATAAAATTAAAAAAAAAAAATTCCTCGTAATTATCTATCTGTCACTTTTTCCAAAATTTTTACAAACAATTCAAATTAAATATAGACTCTGCTTGCCTTTTTTTCGCCAAACTGATACCTATATTAAATCATTTATAGCTGATGATAACTATAGTTTTTTTAAAGTTTCTGCCTCTATGGACAACAGTGAAAGGTCTGAGAGGCGAAAAAAAAAATTGGGAAGTTTTTATTAATTTTTGCTTACGCACGTCGGGGGCCCCCGTGGCCCGGGGGCCCTGTATAATTGATACGGCAGATACGGCGGTAGCTACGCCCCTGTCTAGAAGGCACAACCTTAGCTGGTGTCTTACTTTTACGAGTTCATCGGAAATTGGGATCCTCATCTGAGTTATCAAAGTCATTTTCGTCACTTCGGATTGGTGAAATGTAATACTTTTGATGTACCAGGCTGTTGTTGTTTAGACGTGGCCGGAATAGATTTATCAACCACGGATAAGGGGGCATGAGGTTCTGTAGATCAGTCTTCATCGCTTTAGGGCCTACATGCGCTTTAGTGCCGTAAAACAGTAACTTTCTAAAGCATATCCCTTAGTAACGGCTAGGTTAAAAGGTTTGAAAAAAGTGTATATTTATTATTGTTTCATGTACATTATTTTTTAAACATGGTTTTTTCGTATAACAAATAGTTTTGCTTTAAAAAAATAATAAGCAACACGATATTTTTGCAACTTTTGGATACTCTTCAAAAACGACTTCGATGTTTAAAAATATTTTTACACAGAAAAATTGATGGCTGGATTTTTTTTATAACTGACATAGCATATGTGAATCAAATAATATTTTGCAAACAAAACTGTTCAAAAGGAGATTCAATATTGATATTTTGGCATCGAGCGGGCGCACGGCCAGTACTGCGTTTACATTGCGTATTGTATATATCGCCTTAATGACATCTTGAAGTCATCTCCTAGTTGTGGTCTGTTTACAAGTACCATCTCCTTCTGTGGTATTTGTTCAAACTCCTGTTCGAAAGGTATAGTATCTGGCTGCGTATTTTCATTTTGAGTCAGTAAGCTAGGCTTAAAGTTTTCTTTGTCCCTTTCTTCAACCATATTTACTAAAAAGTCTCCATGATTCATTCTTTTTCTGAAAGAGAAAATGTAAGCCATCGATGAAACGTGTGCGATTTCATGAGCTTCGATGTAATGAAATTTGATGTGGCGTACCGGAGTCTATCTAAACAGCTCTAATTTAAAAACTGTTCTGTAAAAACATAATAAGCTGTGTAGTTCTAGGTCGAAAATAAAATAAAATTAAGATGAAAAAACTGCAATCGCCACTAGCAAAAAAGTTCAATTTATTTGTTTTTTTAAAGAAATATAACAGTTTAAACAATGAGTCAACAAAACAGACTCAACCAAAAATTCAAAATTTTTTCATCAACACGGTAACAATTCTAGTCAGAAACAGAAACTTTACTCACCTTACCATCAACACTGGTTCAACTCAAAATGTAACTATAATTTACTCAGCACTAACTACACAAAAACAGCGACAACTCGAAATAATGTTAGTACAATGTCGTGGTTAAAACAACAACACGGCATCAACTTAAAATGTCTCTAATTTGTTTACGACAGGTACGTGCGTATCGCATGACATTCTGGCAGCAACCAAAGAGTATGTAACACTACGTTTAGCTGCAACTAGCGATGACCCTGTTTTGGTGGGGGAGGAGCGCGGCTCACTCGTTCAGCAAAAAGGGCGTCCGGCGCCATCTAGCGTTGAGTAGTGGAACTATTTTTGAATCTGTTTTGTTGGTCGCTAGGTATTGAGTTAAGGAATTCGATGGTATGCATACCTCAAAAATTGAGATTTTAGAGTTAGCTCTCTTTAGATCTAGGTGCGAATATTGTCATAGTTACCGAGCCAATTTTTTATAGTAGATTTTAGTTTCAATATTTTTATCTTGCTGTTAACGTCTTAACAATAATCAAGTGCGAGTCGGACTCTTGCATTGAGGGTTCCGTAAAAAGCGCTACATTCACGAACATAATTAGGTAATATTACTGAAGTTCTTAAACAACGGAAGCACCGAACATTGCTCTTACAAAAAGATAAACCGGATTTTGGGACAAAATTAACTTTGCCGGAGCAAAACTGTTGTTCCCGTACATCGATTTATGTCGCGGTCAAATAAGCATGTACTTAATCGTATTTTTTATTCTGGTACAAAGTAACGGTTTTCGGTTGTTTTCCTTCACCAGTGCCATTGCTTCTTGCCAAATTGCCTGATTCTAGGTCGACGGGAAGTACCCTATAGGTTTTGATACACTTGCGTGTGTCAAAATATATGGCATAAACGGCCGCATATTTTGATTGCGTTTACTTAGAAGTTTGATTTTTTATAGGTCCAAGGGATTATAGACCTTCACCAGCATTATCATCACAACCGCTTTGACAGACGGACAGACAGCGAAGTGATCCTATATGGATTCCTTTTTTCTTTTGAGGAACGGGACCCTAAAAATACTTAATATAATAATAACAAAAAGAGATTGCAAGCTTATCGACCTTTACCTGCGTCATACTTATTGCAGAAAAAAAAAACGGGTTATGAGCACTGAGCAGGTATGGCCTTTTAAAGTTAAGTTGTACCTACAACTGTTATCCTACTTCATCTACCTATCTTATCCTACTTATCCCAGTTGTAAACGACCCTTTGTGCCTTTTGGTCTTGTTTTTTCTGTCTCGTGCTTGATATGGAGGGAAGTGGAAATTTGAATTTTTCCTACTCCTCCATTACTCTTTTCTGATTAATTTCGTTGCGGGATCCAAGACAGTAAAATTCATTCTCCGGGACGTCGTCGAGCTTCATTGTTTTGGCGCTTTTCTGGTGGTCGACCCTGTTGATTCTGGCTTTCAGGACAACTCCTGAAAGCCAGAATCAACAGGGGCGACTGCAACCAGTGGTTTGGGAATAGTGCGGTGGGATTGTACCAAAACTCCATAAGTCCAATAATAGCTGCAAACATAATTTGGAAAAATGCGTTTTGTATGGGATACCAAGTGTGAATGCGTGCCTCGGTCCAGGATATGACACACATGATGGAGTTCCCCAAGTGCCCATACTACATTTAAACAGTTTTCAAACGATTCGAAAAGAAGAGGCAGTTCAATCTTCGGCTACTCTCATCTAGCTGCTCCATCTATCCTTAGGTCGTTATAACCTGATCTGGGCAAAATAAATGCGTTGCTTTAATTAAAATACATATTATAAAATACTACCTCGCATGTATTTAAAATACTAAATACAAATTATTTGTAAGTCTTGTTTATGAAATATGAAATTCAAAATAGCATTTTAAGAAATTGTATTTAAAAAAATATTACAAAATGTAGTCGATCATCCACCGTGACAACAATAACTTATATTTTTTTGTTTCATCGCGTAATAAATACACAGAAGTTTCGTGAAAATAACCGTTTGAATGCACATGACAATTGACAATATACTTGACAATATGACGTGTTGGTCGCCATTTTGCTTACGAAAGCTATCGAGCACAATTTTCTGCAGAACGCACCCATTAATAAGATCGCTTAATGTATTCATGTTCAAATGTATTTTGAAGCCATAAGTATTTCAAATACTAATTATAAAATACCTCACCGTCAGGTATTTGAAATACCAACTACATTTTTAAGAAGTAGGTAATTGAATTACAGTTACCAAATACATATTTGTATTTCAATTACGTATTTGAATTATTTGTAATTGTAATATACTTACATTTGACACTGCGAATGGCGCAATTTTCACTAAAGAACACCACGTCTACCCCAACCCAGTCAGCGATTCTACGGGACAAGGGCTTTAGACAACTGACATTCTATCATCTGAAGAGTCCCGATTGCGATTTAAAAAAATCCGGCCAAGTGTGAGTCGGACTCACGCACGAAGGATTCCGTACCATAACCGCAAAAAACGGCAGAAAAATTATTTTTGTTGTATGGGAGCTCCACTTAAATATTTATTTCATTATGTTTTTAGTATTTGTTGTTATAGCGGCAACAGAAATACATCATATGTGAAAATTTCAACTGTCTAGCTATTACGGTTCATGAGATACAGGCTGGTGACAGACAGACAGACAGATAGACAGACAGACGGACAGTGGAGTCTTAGTAATAGGGTTCCTTTTTACCTGACTGCCGAAGGAAGGTAATGTGTTATGAGTCTATGTATGTTTGTATGTATGTATGTTCCTATGTGGCGTTCTAGATACCAAACGCGTTGGCCGATTTTGATGATTCTTCGTCTTAAGTGCAAGTGTCACTGACTATATTAAAATTGGAAAATGGAAAAATGGCGGATTTTGGACGCCATGTTGTGGGGGCCCAATTATTTTTTTCTTCTAATCCCGTGGGGTATCAAAATAAAGGGTTTGAAGAGGTGATTACAAAAATATACCACACTTATATGTTTAAATGTAACTAGTTCTAAAAAAAATAACTATAAAGTTGTAAATAAAAAAATATTTAAAAATAACAAAATCCCGACTGCTTAAAAATCATGCTGTGCGGCGAGGACCTCTCGCATACGGCTAGCCGAGTTTGGCGTCAAAATCTCGCGTCCAACAAAGCGGGCAGAGGCAAGGGTCGCTTGACGATGCCTTAACGCCTGAGGATGTGGCAGCTGCCATCGCCGAAGACGTTTTTTTTTTCTTTTTTTTTATTGTTAATAGGCTCGCGCTTGACCACTATCTCACCTGATGGTAAGCGATGATGTGGTCGACGGTGAAGCACGCTTGCCTAGACGTTAAAGTGGGTAAAATCCGTCGTCCACATGCTGCTCTGGGGCACGTCTGTGTCCGTGGCTCATTGGTGGCAATTAAAAAGCTGGCGTCAGACAAACGCATGCGCTTGGGTTGGACGTTTGTCAGGGTTCAAGTTTTGGGGGCGCGTCGCATGATGTGTTCCCGTTGCCTCGAGCCCGGGCACGTCCGCCCCCAGTGCAAAAGTGTAGTGGATCGGAGCACCTAGTGCTATGCTTGTGAGCTGTGTGCGGACCAAAGTCTCCCAGCAGATCACCGGTTGGGGGGCAAAAGATGCACTCCACGCAAGATGCGAGCTTCGCTTGCTCCTGCCACTTTGCAAAGATTAGCGTTCTCCCCGGCGACTTAGCAGGCTGTCAGCTTTTCGACCTGCGCGGATAGATTGGTCAGCTGAGCCTTTAAGTCGGCATTCTCAGACTGCAGCCTCTCGTCGTTGACCTCAACTCTTTTCCATCAACATTTATCCATTTATTTTTATTCGAAAAAATCTGTTTTCTTACGTCGTCAGAGGGCCTCGCGTAATGTACCTTGCCTACATTAAATTTAGGTCCAACGCCGCCACTGTCTATGAGCTATTCCAGACTATAATCTATCTCTGTGCCAAATTTCATCCAGATCCGTTCAGCCGTTTTAGCGTGATGGAGTAACAAACATACATTTACATGAAATTTTGCTTTTATTTATTTATTTAATAATTAATGTACACGCACAGTATAATACATAAAGACAACACATCAAGACAATAGAGTACAAGGGAACTGCTTATTTCTTAAGAAATTTCTGCCAGCAGACCCCCGAAAAGGAAAATGAAAAAGAAATTTAGACAATAGTGTGTGAGAACAGGAAATTAAAAAAGTGAACGACCTAAACTAAGATATAAAAATTAGCGCACCTACACGAATAGTGTAATGGTGGATATATACAAATATAAATACATAATTGTAAAATATATAGATACTTATGTATAATATATAAACACATATATAAATAAAGATCAGACTTGAGAGGATAGATAATGCTCTTTTAAACGTTTTTTGAATAGTGAGATAGTATTTATATCTCTGATGCTAGGCGGAAGTGAGTTCCACAATCTTACAGCATGGACAGGGAAGGAATAGGAATAGTAACTGGTTTTATGTGGATGGGATTTAAGGAGAGATTTGAGATGTGATCTGCACAGTGCATCACTGGGGCGAGCGTAAGAGAATCGCTCACGCAGGTAGGTAGGATAAGAGGGGTTATGCAAGATGTTGAATAGGAGACATAAAATCCGAATGTTCCTACGAAGACGGATTGGGAGCCACTTGAGTTCTTTGCGAAGATGAGAAACATGATCATACTTACGTAGACCAAAAACAAAGCGAATACACAAGTTTTGCAAGCCCTCAAGCTTGTTTAATAGTTCCTCTGTGGCATCCAGATAGGAGGCGTCGGCATAATCTATAATCGGCTGAATAAGTGTTTGCGCTAAGGATATTTTTGTGGCTAAGGGCAAGATAAAAATGAAAAATAGTAAAATGATTTATAGTTATTTGTTAAACAAGAGTACAAAGTTGCTTTTTAACCGCGTGCTCAATTTTCATGACCGAGCAAGCGAAGTATTCTAAAATTGCATTACGAGCGCAGCGAGTGATTCAAAAATTAGAAACCTAAACGCTAGCGAGGGAATCAAAAGAGCACGAGGTGATAATCTTTGCACTCGAGTGCAGCACGTAACTTTTCATCCCACCTCAGCAAGGAAATGACTAAATGTAAAAAAAAAACATTTACAATCACATGATACTTTTATTTCAGTTTAGTATCAACTACTACATTATGATAGATAAGTGTTACAGAATAATATTTAAATTATAACAAATAATACTTAGGTATAATTAAGTAAAATTTAAAGTAACGTTGCTAACAGTTACTTAAGTTGAGTATAATATTTTTGTTAGGTAATGTAATGTTGGTGTTAGTGACTTGTGTACTGTTTTTCGGTAAACTATCTGTCATACTTAATAGTTGTACCGATTCATCGGATTCCCTTGGCGTAAATGTTGACGAGAGAGGGCGATAGTTAGGTGTTTCGTAACGACTCATTTTTGATGTAGAAGTGCCAGTCCAAGGATCTGACTGAGGCTCTTTCAGTGTAATGGCTCCTTCGATGCCTTTACGATGTGCTCTGGAGAAAGATGGGAGACAGGGGTGAACCCGCGGAAATATGTAGACTATTTCAGTATTGGTATGCTAATCAGAGCAACCATGTGAAATAGGATGATACAGTCTCTGAGCAGTATAGGTTGGAGTGCGGGGTGAGGCAGGAGGTCTGATGTCGCCCAGGCTCTTCAACCTGTACGTGGATAACCTCATAGTCACTCTCAGCAGCATACGTGTCGGATGCTGTGTTGATGGGGTTAGAATCAACAACATCAGCTACGCAGATGTCATGGTGCTGCTGGGTCCGTCGGCGGGAGCAATCAGAGAGCTGCTTAAGACGTGCGAAGCCTACGCTGCCGCACATTGTTTAAAATATAATGTAAAGAAATATTAATACATGGTCTTTGGTCATGACCAATCCGACCACGGTCGGTGGCAAACGCCGTGGAGAAGGACCAGAGTAGCTCGTGAACGGGTCACCAATTAATAGGGTGTCCACTTTTAAATACGTGGGGCATTTTCCTGCCGCTGACCTCAGGGACGATGTGGACATTGAGAGGGAGCGTAGGGCTTTAGCAGTTCGGAGCAATATTTTGTTCCGTAGATTTGCGCGGAGTACGGACCTAGTAAAAGTAACACTTTTTAATGCTTATTGCCAAAGCCAGTACACGGGTAGTCTGTGGGTCAATTATACTTAAAGATCGCTGGGTGGCCTGCGCGTCCAATATAACAATGCCGTTACTGTGGCGCGTCGGAGATGTTTGTGCAAGCCCGTACAGATGGTTTCTACGCGATTATACGTAAAAAAACAGCGTCGCTACTGAGGAGAGTGAGGGACAGTCAAAACGTCATCCTGAAAACTAAACTGTAGCTGAGAGCTTCGGCTCTCCGATTGTGCAGCAATTTTTGCGGAGATTGATTGTTACTAACACTAGGTAATAAGTTTTCCTATGTTACTAACACTAGGTAATTAGTTTTTCTATGTTTTTCTAGCACTCTGTGGATATTTGCGTCTGAAATAAAGATATTCTATTGTCTTCTATTCTATTTATGGTCGCGACACAGTACTCCAATGCGGCTGATAACGAACTCAGATTTTTGTAAAATGTTTGAAAGAAAGAAAGAAAGAAAAATTGTTTATTTGCGCCAGGCACGACGCATACCATAAAAATAACAAAAAAACTTAAATACAATCAGTACAAAGTATGCGTCACAATGTTTCTTGTCCCAATAATTTGTTTTTTACATATTTTAGACTTATTTTGGATGGAATCCTCTATGTATCCCTCTACAACCGCATTGGACTTCCAGCCTCCATGGCGCTTAAGGGACAGGGGACCAGCTCCTGAATCGGCCAAAAGTGTGGCCGAAGTTCGTCGGAAACAATGACCCGTACACAACAGGGGTTCTGGAAGTTCAAGAAATGTTGCTAATTCTCGTGGGATACTGCCAATTTTATTAGCACCCATAAGGCTGTCTAACACACTTTCCGTTGCGATATTGTAGAAAAAATCGATTGATTGGAGTGTTAGGCGGGCGTAAGGCTTGATATTTCTCAACAGTTGTTACGTATTCCTTGCGAATGACGAAGTTGCGGTATCTTTTTGTTTTTGTATTAGGTAAATTAATTAATAGTAAGTCATCTGAATGTTTCTCAATGTTTTTGACATTAAGTTGTGTTAGTTCATTAGGTCGACATACTCCGTTTATACAAATCATAAGAATAACCTATAACATAAAGAGTATTGTAGTAGATAAATTAATAAAATTGATATGCAAATTATGCCTATCAACATCTACTAAGTACGTATTAGATTATGTTAAGTAGTGGATAAATATACTTAAGTAGATACTGAATTTGCAACTGACTTACTTTTGCCGCCAAATATACGGAATCAGGTGCTTCGTTAAGACATTTTCAATTTCAGATGCTGTGAAAACCTTCGATTTTTTTGGTAGCAGACCAGATGAGGCTCTTTTTAAAAATGCCACTAATTTAGGAAAGGTGTCGATATGTATGTCTTTTTCATCTTTATTGTTGCTTTTAGCATTGAATACGTAGGTATTCCATAGAGTGCTTGATTTCTTGGTCCCGGATAATTCAATAATATAGGCCAGCAAAACGTTTTCTGAGAAAGTTTTGGTTCCTTTAGCTAGTCGCCACGTGTTAAACATATAGTACTGTTTCAAATACTTCTCGCGTGATTGTTGAGGAAGAAAGCTCTTTTGCGCATTATTAGCAGTTTCAGTCAATTCTGTTGGCGTCATATAAACTTCCTCGTCGCTAGAATCACTCATTTTAGGTTTTCACTTGTTTTCAAGTTTCTTGTTTTTAACCTAAGGCAAGGTTTTAAGAATATGACGTGAAAAAAAAATGGCGCGCGCAAAGCAAATTAAAAAAAAGTACACCAATAAGGTTCCGAATCTGAGTTTTTAACAAATTAAAAAAGGTTGTATGATAAATTCGCTACTATGGAGGTAGAAGTAAATAGGTTTAATGATGTTTTGAATTCACAAACTTAGTGCACACGATGTTCTAAATTCAATTTATTTTATCCTCTAGCGGATAAAAACAGCTTTTGCACTCAGATATCGAAGAGCAAAAATACCCTTGCCGAGATGGGGGGATGAAAAAGTCCTTTTTCTATTCTTTCCATGAGCGGCTTTTGATGTGTACCTTAACGAAAAATAACACACACTTAACACAAGCTTTAAAATGCAATTTTACTTGCTGTATGCAAGCATTGCAAGCATTTTTACTTTCTGACGCTTCTTACAATCCTTCCATCATTTTTCGCCATGGACTAACATTTTTGTCTCCATAACAAAAAAATATGAGCTTTTTAAAAGCTTCGTGAAAATTTAGATCTTGTTTAGAGCAGTGGTGGCCCAGTGGCAACGGCCGCGACTTACAAGTTGTCGGACTTTGTGTAAATTATTTCAACGTTTTTTTATATTTTCACCTATTTCGCCGCCAATTGTGGACCGATTCCGAAAATTCTTTTTTGTTTGAAAGGGTATACTGTCAAGGTGGTCCCACAGTCACAAAGTCAGGATCCAATGAGAGGATCCCATGGAAATCGAGGGAACTCCTAAAATTTTATAGTCATACATATAGCGATTTCGGTATTATCATTAACATGGTAAGAATTTGCATTTAAAAAGTATCATTTAGTGAAGTGAAACTGATGAGGAAGACCACAGATGGCCACTGGAACTGATCAATGAGAAGTATGTTTTGGGTATAAGATATCTCGAATGACTTAATGAAGCAAACTTAAATAAATGGTTCTAATGAAAATGGTACCATCGAACAGATCTGGTGTTAAACAATGTATGTCAGTTGTGTTTAGGCTTGTTAGAATTGTTATGAGAAAACCTTTATCTATATATGATCTTCACGGTAATATAAAGTAACAAAAAAAAAGAAAAAATAAAGGATATTTTTTTTTAATAATAAATTAAAACGACTGTCAAAACAAAACACTACAAAGCGAAAAATACGGAAGGACGTCGTCGGTGTCAAAAACGAAAAAAAAATGGTAGGTACCAAAGACACCGACTTACGAAAATTAAGTTCTTTTTCGCTTTGTAGTGTTTTGTTTTGGAAGTCGGTTTAATTTTTTTGTTAAAAAGTTTTTATTTTATTTATGTTAATCCCATTTATCTAATAGGGAAAATCATTCAAAATCAAAATCAAAATCAAAATAGTTTATTTCAAATAAACCTTAAAGGTACTTTTGAATTGCCAAACAAAAAAAAAAAATATGACTCTAGTTGCAAATTCGCAAACGTCAGTAGATCTCAATGGAGAAGAATTTGCAAGAAACTCCACGGACACTCTTTTCCATCAGTTTCAATTACAAGTTTTTGGTTACATCATTCTTGTTAAGAAAAAATACATATATGTGAGAACGATGCAAAAAGACGTGCACGTAAAAGCGTCTAGAGTAACAAACAATTTCAACATAAAAATGCAATAACAGGCCGAGGCAGCTAAGTTATGACCAATCCCAACTGATGGCGCCCGTTCACGAACATGACGCATGGATCGGCACCACTCAGCTCAACCATTATGGAGGGAACCGAATGATCCAACACATGTGCCACCATCAGAGAGAAATTAGAGAGAGCATGACACACTCAAATGCCAGGGCACACAGAAGTCAACCAACGACACATAGGTAGATTTACAGTCGGAACATAGTACTCACACATATGCTGGGCAGTTATATAATACTAAAAGAAATTGAGTTTATACAATACAAATATATTCATACAGTCTTCAGCAGCTCCAACAATAGTTCAAAACTTTTTTGCCCATCACTAATTATTGTTCTTGCGCCCTAATGGCTGCGGAGCGGGACCAGCATTTAGCCAAGCATTTTTATCAGCGATGTAATCCCCCAACTTATAATATGCTTGCCTGCATAGTGTGCGTTTTATACAAGTTTTAAATTTCGTCTCATTCAGTTCTAGAATGTGGGGAGGTATTTTATTGTAACATTTTATACAGTACCCCATAAAAGATGATGCTACTTTAGCCAGCCTGAAACCTGGTTGGATTAATTGGTCCCTATTTCTAGTAACATAATTATGTCTGTCACCGTTTTTACTGAAAAGATGTAATTTTTTTCTAACGTACATGATGTTTTCATAAATATATTGACAAGGTACCGTCATGATGTTAATGTCCTTAAACAGTTCCCTTAGAGAATCGCGCCGGCGAAGATTGTATATCGCTCTGATGGCTCGTTTTTGCAGAATAAAAATTGAATCAATGTCTGCAGCCCTTCCCCATAGTAAGATACCGTAAGACATTATACTATGAAAGTAACTAAAATAGACTAGCCTCGCGGTATCTACATCAGTAAACTGACGAATTTTTCTAACAGCATAAGCTGCCGAACTTAGCCGCCCTGCAAGTGATATTGATAGTGATATTAACGCAATCAAACGCTTTCGACAGGTCGCAGAAAACACCTATAGCATCTTGTGCCTCTTCCCACGCATCAAAGATGTGTTTTAATAAGGTGACACCAGCGTCGGTCGTACAACGTCCTTTGGTAAAACCATACTGTTTATCGTGTAGGATGTTATTCGTATTAAAATGAATGAGCATTTGATTTAGCATTATCTTTTCAAATATCTTGCTGAAAACCGGCAGCACCGATACTGGTCTATAATTATTCGTGTCTTTACTGTCCCCGAATTTTAAAAAGTGGTATAACCATACTATGTTTCATTAGACCCGGGAAGACTCCTTGATCTACACACAAATTAAAAATTAAAGCTAAGTACGGCGCTATAGTCTGAATAATGGAGGTACAAACTTTGATGGACATCCCCCATAGGTCTTCGGTCAGTTTGATCTTGATTTGCTTAAAAGCTTTTATTACTGATATTGGGTTTATATGTGAAAAGTTAAATTCAGTCGGGCAGGCTGAAACGTTAGCGTTTAATAAACCAGAAGCAAGCGAGGGCGAAGAATTTAAGGTTTCAGTAGTTTTAATTGGGATACTGGTAAAGAAATTTACAAATTCCTGAGCAACTTTTTTGTTATCTCTAATAAGTCCATGTGTAGTTTCAAGCGTGTAATCAGTATTATTTCTTTTGTTCCTATTCGTTTCATTGTTTATAATTTTCCAAACTGTCTTGATTTTATTTTCTGCGGTTTTAACCTTATTGCCAATGTATAAAGCCTTAGCTACTTTACACGTATTTCTAAAAATTCTTGAATATGTAGCAACATACTTATTAAAAGTTTCAGTGTTAATATAAGGCTTAAGGCCATACAGCTCGTAAAGTCTTTCCCTACTTTTCCTGAGTCCTTTAGTCGCCCAGTCACTGAATAAAAACTTAGGGCTTATAGTTTTAGTTTTCTTCTTAAAAGTATTATTGAACTCTGTTTGAACTACTGAGAAAACTTTTTTATATAAAATATTACCATCATTCACTGTGAGGTCTTGATCACTTAACTTACTAATTAAAGTGCTGTTAAATTTATTTAATTTACCAGATGTTATTGGTCTGGATTGAATCTGCACTTGTTGTATTGATATGTTGGCCTCAAAGGTTACCAGTAGCCCACTATGATCCGAAGGCAGACAATTTATAATGCCTTTGTCTAAGTAGTCGCAACAACAAAAAACATTATCAATACATGTAGCAGTAGTCACAGTTGTTCGGGTTGGTTCCATAAACACATGTGACAAATTAAATGATTTGAAGAGATTTAATAAACTACTGCTCTCTGAATTATTTTCTAAAATATTTATATTAAAGTCACCACAGATTATGACTAGTTTATTACCAGTTGCAAGTTTTGCCAAAACATCTTCCATCACTGATTCAAATATTGAGTACCTAGTTTCCATAATTGGGGGGTCTGTAAACGCACACTATAACATGCTTATCCAGCTCAACGCAGGACAGTTCAACATTATGTTCGACTGATAGATCTACAATATCTTTACGAGGTTTTGATTTAATACCATTTTTAATTAATATAATTAATATGAGTGAACCTCCACGCAACATAATATTTCGGTTAAAACAACTGCCAATGGTATAATTTTCATAGTTAATTAGCATTGCATGATCTTTCAGCCAATGCTCAGTAAAACAAACAATTTCAAACATTGTTTTTTCTAAAAACAGTTCTATTTCCAATTGCTTCGCAGAAAAACCTTGAATATTTTGATGGAATAATTTCAAGGAATTCTGCTTAGCCCCTTTTTTTAAATTAACTAAGTGTGAGCAAAAAGACGGTGGACGTACTCTTAACTATTTCGTTGTTGGTACCCTCCCTTGTCCTACAAACTAGTTTAAACTATAAATATTAATAGCAGAAGTGCTAACGTTATTAAACTTATTGACCACAAAACGTTATTAACATTAAAACTATCTACAGGTCTGTGTTTGAATCCCCTAATAAAATAACAATCTACACAACGGACAGGATTCTAAGAATGAGACTTTGCAGCTGTGTATCGAAACTGACGAAGATAAGAGACATTTAATTTAATTTCCTAATGGACTTCGCTGATGGCTTTTTTGCTTCTCTACTAAGAAAACTGTAGGAGATAATAAGTAACTTACGACAACCAAATGGATTTCCAAAAATCCTAATCGTTTGGTGGTTTAACCATATCGATAAGCTTTCTTTCTTCTAAAGCTAAGCGGAAAAAAAGTACAAAAGCTGACCGGAATCGGTGCAACCGAGCGAAAACTAACTGTTGGAAAGTAATTTACATGCTGTGTTGCCAGTTGTAGTGGTTAAACCTCCATTTATTCTGATTTGCAATGTTTTTTGGTATGCAAACTTTTTGTTGTTTTCGGTTAAGACTTTTCAGTAAAAAGGCTCGGGTTTTCACAAGAGATTTCGTGTTTTAAATTATACTAAGCACTTTTTTGGATGTGGCCTAGATATGCATGTAGCCATATTGAACTTGTTTCGGGCCATTTTTTCTCGTACACATTGGTATGAACTAGAAATCTCCAATGTAACTGGGTAAGTGTCTCTATGGCAACGCTGTTTACATGGCCCGACGAGAGGACAAGCGCTGTGCACCAAGACAGTTCGCTCAGTGAGACCGCAGTCGTGTAGCGGTCAAGGCTGACGCGGCGAACGCCTGTGCCTTACATCAACCAAACAAAAAAGTTACAATAAAAGCGCGCGCACGCGAAACTGTCACAGTTATTTTTTTAAACATTAAAAAAGTTACGCTATTTATTTTTGGATATTTTTTTTTAAACAAAGAATACCTAAAACGATTGTCTTGAGTTCTTAATCATCGGTTTTAGTACGAATAACTGTTAAATCCTCAGTGCCGGTGGATAATGAGTTCGCTGTGATTGTGAGAGTTCGTCTTAGTGGCTGTTAAACAGGTGAATATAAAAAATTGATTTCAATGCACCGTTGCGTCTGATGACCCTTATTATTTGTAGTAATTAGCCATAATTTTGGCGCTTTTATAACCAGAGCAATCGATATAAATATTAATTTATTTTTTTGCGTGATTCCAATAACAATTCGAATTTTAAACAATAGTTTTTACTTTTTAAGAATGGACTCTTTAAGGAGCTATGGTTGAAAGAATTTGCCGTTCTTTTTTCATGTTTTATCAGTGCTCGGTCGAGACGATCGGGCATAACGGCCCTGCAATCATAGGTTGTTGCTCTTCCTATTACTGCCGACCGTACTTCAGAAATAAAATCAACTCGTTTATCGAAGGAAAGCCTCTTGACTTGACCGTAGCTAACTATTACTTGTGCTAGGAAACGCGTTTTGAAACTATAAATCACTTTTTATCTTAACACTTGTATGGCAAATGGGTTTAACATCCTGATTGTATATTTTCTACATTTAATAAATATGGAGAAATATTTATCGTAAAATTGCATATGTATGCTTCAGATAATCTTGATTTATTTTATAGCAATCACAGACATTTAAATTCTCGTTCTCATTTCCATAAACAAGCTTAACTTTTTACCAAAAACTTTTTCACCAAGTATCAAGCTATTCGGCCTACTATCTTTTTCAAGGACAAAGAATTCAAAATGTGTTATCTCTTAAGGTGACGTCTCACTGTTCCGTTGTCGTGTTTGTAGGTCAGTGAAATGAACGAAACGCGGTCCCGTACGGAATCCGAACCGAGTCGGCGATGACCGATTTAGTCGTCCACAACGAGAAACTATGACATTCTTTTTTATTATTACTACTAACTTAATAAATTTATCGGCTACTTTCTTTTTTAAAACGATAAATAGAGTGTTTAATTCTATTTTTGTTTGTACGGTTAGTGTAGGATGTTGTTTTGTGTTTATAAGGAAATTAAGATGGCAATAAAACACGGTTAATCTATCAGAAGTTGATTTGAAAATTGCTATGACCTAAAAGATGACTCATTTTGTCAGCACCTACTGTGTTATATCTATATTTCCATATTTTTTTCACAATGTTTGTTCTTAATTACGTACAGTAGACGTTTATAATAGACGTAACAACAAGAAATAATTGAAGACCAAAAAAAAGAATCAAACACTTCCTCAAATTTTAGATTCGCGCCAAACAGTCCTTAAAATTCAAAAAAAATAATACAAATTGAACTTTAAAAAAATCGAGACCACGGCCTTTAACTATATACAGCCGGGTTAATATGACTGCGAAGGTTTTATTCCGTTTGCAAGAATTCAATTGACTTTCTGAAGATAAGCGAAGATAGCAGGTTTTTGAGGTCGTTAACACGGACCGAGTCTTTCCGTGCTGGAAAGTATGGACTTGGGTGAATAAAGGATTTTAAAAGTGCCCATATAAGGTTTATTTTATACATAATTTGGGGAAATGTGGTTTAATTCCTTGTTTTTGAAGATGGAATGCCGTTTTATGACTTTGTGTTGGTGGAGATAATTTTGTTATTATTGATATGCTAGCGTTTGATCACTATCTCAGCTGATGATAAGCGATGATGTGGTCGACGCTTGCCTAGAAGTAGCCTATACTTAAAGACCCCCAGGTTATAAATATCAAGAAAAACAGACGCCGGCAGGGAATTCCACTCCTTAGCTGTACCACAGATAATATATTACTACAGTACTGTACGCAAAATGAAAGTAGTTGGATATTCTCATAACGTTTTGTAAGTTGAGTTATAAAAATGTTTCTTAAAAACTTAATGTCTTCATTCGCCTGTTTATTTTTGATTGAAATCTCAACTTTTATCGAAACACTGCAAGGCGATCTTTTAGTGATGACCTCATTAGCAAAAATTTAAAGTTTCCTTATTTTTTACCCGATTGCCGAAGTAGGGTAATGTGTTTATCAGTCTATGTATGTATGGATGTATGTTTGCTACTATGTGGCGTTCTAGAGACCAAACGCGTTGGCCGATTTTGATGATTCTTACGTCAATCGATTCTTCTTAACCCTGCGAGTGTCACTTGCTACATTAAAATGGGAAAATAGAAAAATGGCGACTTTTGGGCGCCATAATTATTGTGGGGACCATTTTTTTTTTCTGCCTTGTCCTTCGTGTGGAGCTGAGGTTGTGGCTGGAGGGGTATCAAAATAAAGGATTTTAAGAGGTAAATTCAAAAATATATAACACTTTTATGTTTAAATGTTATTCGAAAAAAAAATGTTAACTTAAACGTTAATTCAAAGAATGAAAAACCTGACTGCTTAAAACGCGAACTAAAAAGACGTAAACAAGAAGAAAATCATGCTGTGCAGTTGGAGAATACATCTGGCTTTGGTCAGCCAGCTCGGGAATATGTATCCTCCGACTGCAAATCATGAGTTTATTCTTGTGTTTTGATTTTTGAATTAACTTTTTATATGATTTGTTTGGCAAATTATACACTGGCCAATGCTGACTCTACATCAGGTATTATTTTTCATCTAAGATCCTAATTTTAAGCTAGCATTGAGCTTGGGGTTTAAACAAAGTGACATTTTATCAGCAATTTTGATGGACAAAATGCCAAAATGAAATTGAATGTCCACGTGACATTTCTGTAGCGCGTGCCAATCCCGTACATTTTAATTTGGACTTTTTGAAAATCGTTATCGTTCTAGAATGTCACTTTGTCTATCCCATGAAAGTTTGTGAGGATCTTTGGATGGATGGATGTATGTTTGTTACTTTTTGATGCAAAAACTACTGAACTAATTTTGATGAAACTTTATAGATAGTAACTGGGCGACCGAGTTCTGCTCGGGTGAAAATAGAGAAAACGACGTTTTTCGTTGACGACGTATGATTTATCGCCCCTGAAACCCCCTGCATACTAAATTTCATGAAAATCGTTGGAGCCGTTTCCGACATTCAGATTATATATACATATACAAGAATTGCTCTTTTAAAGGTATTAGATTAGATGTTTCTGTAAAATTACAGTTATGTGTCAGTGTCTGTGTAGTTTCTGCACATAAGCTATAATTTATAAAGATTCTAGCTTCTGCCAGTGGCTTCGCCCGCGTGAAAGTCGAAAATTATCCCGAGCGAACATGTTTCCGGGATAAAAAGTAGCCTATCATAGCCTATCCGTTCAGCCGTTCTGGCGTGATTGAGTAACAAACATACACACATTCAAACTTCCGCATTAGTGATTAGTATGATTGGGAGAAGCACTAATACAACGCGGGCGGAGCCGCGGATTGCAGCTAGTATTACTCTCTAAAAATGAAATGCAGCTTTATCGGAAAATTCTTAATATTCATTTGGAGTCTGATAGACAAGGCAAGCGTCAAACAAAACATATTAATTAGATTTTCGTTATATATTTTACGTATTTGCGAAATTTATACTAATATTGTAAAGAGGTAAAGTTTGTGAGTTTGTGACGTTGTAGGAGGTAGGTAATCTCTGGATGTGCTGAACCGATTTTGAATATTCTTTCCCCAGTAGAAAGCTACATTATTCCTGAGTGACATAGGGTACATTTTTTTTTTAAATAGAGATCCTTATGAAAATTGCAATAACGTAACCCAAAGTAGCAAAATTTTGCCTATAAAATTCATTCTTTGGCGTGCGCTGAGAAAAATATTGATGATACATAAAAAAGATGTGCTACATGATTAAAGTACTCATTATTACCTACAAAAAGTCTGCGAGAGAACATATTTAACTATCATAGTTAAGTCACAATAGCAGCTTTTATGTTCTAAATTTTATTTAGACCGCCGCTCGGTAGAAACAAAAGTTTTTTTTTACATTCGTATTGTAGTCTTAATTCTTATTCAAATAAATAGTTTTACAAATTGGAAGGTAGTGAGGGTAGGTGGGTAAGGTAGGTTGGGTAGGTAGGGTACGTAGGGTAGGTAGGGTAGGTAAGTATAGGTAGGGTAGGTGGGGTAGGTAGGGTAGATAGGGTAAATAGAGTAGGTAGGTAGCCAGTTGACAGGAGCGAAGCCGGGGCGTCAGCTAGTAAGCAATATAATTTCATGGAAATAAGTACCGGTAGAACGGGGTTACACTGAGATCTGGGGCAACTTTGATGATAAATTTATTTTTTTAGGTTTCGACAAATAACACTGAATTTCTTTTTCAATAATATTATTTCATCCATTATGTATCTACCCGCATATTGCCACATTTTATAGGTGAAATCGAGCCGTTTTATGTAATGTCTGTTATTGAAATTACCTGCATGTTGTGTATTTTATTTTATATGGTTTCATGCACCTAGTGTTAGGGAAATATCTACGACCCTGCGGGTTCGATTCTCAGTTTAAGGAAAATATTATTGGGTTGCACCACAGACATAAATCTAACTAGATAACGCAATTCCCTCCATCTCTATGAAAACCAAGCGTGACACTTTTACATACACAATATAAAAACAAATTTACTTACTAATGAAAGAAAATATTTCCAATGCCTCGGCCAACTTTTTCCATACATTTTTTACAACTCAATATGGCATAAAAATCGGACAAGTGCGAGTCGGACTTGCGTCCGAAGGGTTCCGTACCAGTATCGCAAAATACGTCAAAAATCACGTTTGTTGTTTGCCTAACTTAAATATTTATTTTTACTGTTTTTAGTATGTGTTATAGCGGCAACAGTAATACATCATGTGTGAAAATTTCAACTGTCTAGCTATCACGGTTCATGAGATAAAGCCTGGTGGCAGACAGACAGACAGACAAACAGATGGACAGTGGAGTCTTAGTAATAGGGTCCCGTTTTTACCCTGTGGGTACGGAACCCTAACAAGGCATTTTTCTAGATTTCGGTGGATTTCCGGTGCCGATAATGCTAAATGTAAAGCTCAGATTACGATCATTGATCGTAACGTTACTCCGTTTTTAGGCACGCGAAGTACATACAATCGCTTCATCTAGTTAGATTTATGTCTGTGTCTACGACCCTGCGGGTTCGATTCTCAGTTTCATAAAATTATTTTTGGGTTGCACAATCAGAATTTCTAATATATATGAGAAATTAAGATATTACTACTGGAAAGGTATTATCGATCATAAGTAATTTTAAGGTCAAGGGATGCGATAGGCTGTTGAAAATTCAATCAACCAATCACAGCAAATAACGTGCGTGTTACAATTTTAGTTCCAGAATTTAGGCCTTAGATAGTCAGGGCCGTTTTTTGGTTCAAGTACCTTTTTAGGGTTCCGTAGTCAACAAGGAAGCCATATAGTTTCGTCCGTCCATTTGCAGCTTAGCTTAGAGATTCTTAGTACTAGAAAGCTATAATTTGGCATGGATATA
Organism: Orthosia gracilis; assembly: GCA_947562075.1. Taxonomy (NCBI): domain Eukaryota; kingdom Metazoa; phylum Arthropoda; class Insecta; order Lepidoptera; family Noctuidae; genus Orthosia; species Orthosia gracilis. The sequence goes on from OX387276.1 coordinate 5,626,425, forward strand.
CATATTAATCACGCCGATAGAGTGGGAAAACAAAACAATGAAAAAACTTTTTTTTTTATCTTCTGTACGGTGTGGGTTCTATCGTTGGATAGGCCATTAAAAATGTTACTATATTAATCGTTTATTAATGGGTCTATGTTAATCATTTTTCGTTTCAGGGATCGGTTTGCATAAAATTAAGTCTAAAAAATTTTACGGCAGTAGAATATATTACGAAATACACTGTCAAATTGTGTTGTCATTTATTCTTAGTTCGGGCCCCGAACGAATCATCCTTCCGTAGGTAATCATCTTCATCAACATCATATCAGCCGAAAGACGTCCACTGCTGGACATAGGCCTCCCCCAAGCGTCGCCACATTGACCGGTCCCGTGCGTAATAGGGAGTAGGAAACGCCCGTAACGAAGGCCGACTAAACCTAACCTCTGGATAGACTTAAGGGCCTACACACGCTTTAGTGCCGTAAAACGGTAACTTTCTAAAGCATACTCCTTAGTAACGGCTAGGTTAAAAGGTTTGAAAAAATATATGTTTATTATTGGTTCATGTACATTATTTTTTAAACATGGTTTTTTTATAACAAATAGTTTTGCTTTAAAAAAATAATTAGCAAAACGATATTTTTCGCAACTTTTGGATACTCCTCCAAAACGACTTGGAAGTTTAAAAATATATTACACAGAAAAATTGATGGCTGGAATTTCTTCATAACTAACATAGCATATGTAAATCAAATAATTAAAAATAATTAAATAATTTTGCAAACAAAACTGTTCAAAAGGAGGTTCAATATTGATATTTTGGCATGGAGCGGGCGCACGGCCTGTACTGCGTTTACACTGGGGCGTATGTATCGCCTTAAGTTTAATTGCAGTTGAAACCATATCGTTCTGGCTTCTATGGTATCTGAATTTAGAGCGGTATCGGTTTCGGTATTAGTGTAATTGTTTCCGCAGAATATTCAGAGCAGATCGGGACCGTAGGCTGATTAGAATCTTACTGAGAGATAGTTTAAAGCTACAAAATCTGTGAGATGTGTCGATTATTTTACTTAAAAATGCCCTGACACATTTTTATTTCATGCTTCAAAATTTGTCTAGTATTAGACACGCTTCGATCGACATTCTATTTAACACATAATTATGACACCATATCTTGCAAAAATACCCCGATTGAAACAGCCAAAAACGCCCATAACTTTTGAACGGCTGAACCGATGTTTATAAAACACAGCTAAGAACACTTTCGATAAAGTCACCTTACAAACAAAAAACATATTAACTGTATGTTGCATCAAGTTTAAATAAATAAATAAACTATATTTTTTATTGAAAAGGAGTGTTTAACACGACTGCTTTAATAAGTCATAAGCCTGCATCGTTTTTGATGAGTAAGTTACCGCTGTGACTTGAACTAATTACAATAACCCGTACAGCCCCCTAGCCAAGTTACAAACGTTTCGTATCGAATCTCTAAAATCGTTAACGCCTTCTATTTGTATGGTCTGACCACTTGACTTAACGTTCAGATGTGTCATTCCCATACATTGATTCGTTTTCTACTAGCGTTATCGATTGTAGATTGTCAACTTGGCTACAGGTGAAGACTCTCTTTCCTCAAGGAAAACATTTTACCTTTTTTGCGGAAAATCCTCATAGGTACCCCCATCTGAGGAAAACAAATATTTATGGCAAAATTTTAAAAACGATAACCTGTAACAATGATGGGACAGCTTGGGATTTTCTATTGAGACCCTCTCTGCCCCTTCTATATTACAAACTGGAGTGTGTTTCCTTGTCGCTACAACATATTTTTAAGGTTAAACTAGTCGATCATTCTTCCATACAAACGTAGTCTAGCGATTACTCCATTGTTTGACGATGTACATTCAAAATAAAAAATGATATCAATTTGTCTCATCGTTATCTAGCCCTATATGGAAACGAAAAAGTAAAAATATAAAATATCTGAAAGTTATGAGCGTCGACAATTTCCATATTACAACACTGATTGTAACGCATCTTTGGGCGGAAATAAATACCATAAGAAGAAGAGAAATTGAAAATCGTTCTCCATACAGTTTTCGTCCTAAATCATCATCCATTTCGATACAAATTTGCAAAAGTGCTAATTCGTACGCGAACTAGCTTCTTACTGCTCATCACAGCATCTATCTCTTTCGCACGTGTTGTCGGATGAGATAGCACGCATTTTAACCTCGCGCACAAAATAGTTCGTGCCGTCGACTAGGGGAATCTTAAGTCAAGAGTGAATAGGTTACTTCTAGGCAAGTGTGCTTCACCGTCGACCACAACATCGCGATAAATGCGAGTTTATCAACAATGAAAAAAACCCCTTCCTCATCATCAGAAATCTTATTCTTAGCCTGGTTCGCGAGCTGTCTTCCAAAAAACCTAAACGTTCGCGTGTGAAACAATTAAGTACATAGATCATCAGTAGATACCATCAGCATTTCGGGCGAGCTCCCGACCGGACATACAGACCTACCTGTATCTCTTGCATATAAATAACTCATTAGAATACAATGGCGATTTTAACAGCAACTCACATTTTATAGGAGCACTTTTAGTAACTGTAATTATGTTATTTTGAAAGGCGTTTTTTTGTTGTTTTTTTGGTTTACAATTAAAACTTTGAGATGAATTTGTGTACAAAGGGGTACCTAGAGGAGAGCCTCTATTTAGCTAGACTATGTTTCATCATATCAGCGAAGCCAATGGTCGAAATGCCAATAGCACCAATAGTAAGGGAATGGTCAAGGGAAATTTCGATAGCGGTTGGACTTCTTACTTACGTCACAGGTTATATAATACTAAACTCCATTTGAAATAACAATAGACATGTTTCCAAATCTTTTTACAGTCAGTTCAACCGATTTTGAGTTCTATCCCGTAAACATAAGGATGACATAAAAATCATAAACCTGTTACCAAAACCAACTGTTTACTACAGCTACCATTTGTCGTATCACCAACGCAATAGAAGTCAAAATCGGCTGAACGGGCTGTAAAATGGGCTAATTTAAATGTCTAATGTTATCGCAAATGGAGTATAGCATACAAATACTTCATCCCATACAAAGAAATCGTGCCGACGTAACTTGCATTTTTCGTCTGATAAAGATGATTATTTTTATAAGTAGTTTGATCGCGTTCGATTCCGTTCCACGGCTATAGATGGTGTTAGCAGTGACTTGCAATTTAAAGGGTTTTCTCGGTTCGTAACTATTTATTTCTTTAAATACAGTGAAGGTTTATTTTATAGTAAAACATACATGGCATGCATATTGTATGACAAACTGTCAATTTAACCTCATGTTGCAACTAACTCTGTGTTAAGATTTTCGTGCAAGTGGTTCTACTCGTAAGTTAGCCGTTTCAACCTTTTAGTCGTTATTATGTGACAAACACAACTTTCACAATTATAAGAATTAAGGATGTCGAAGAAAGAGGAAAAAGTCTTCATAAACAAATTTTGTTCTTAGTCAGTAATAATCTATACTAATATTATAAAGCTGAAGAGTTTGTTTGTTTGAACGCGCTAATCTCAGTAACTACTGATTGGAATTGAAAAATTCTTTTTGTGTAGGATAGTCCATTTATCGAACGTAAGGTTATAGGCTATATAACATCACGCTATGACCAATAGGAGCGGAGCATAAATGAAAATTGCTGCAAAAACGGGCAAAAAGATTCCTTTTTGAGAGCTTCCGTTGCGTGCGCTGCGTAAACGGTTTAAGTTACGAAACAATTATGTTTTTAGGATAAGTAGGGTAGATGGGTAGGTAGCCATTTGACGGGAGCAAAGCCGCGTGGGACAGCTAGTTCTAGATATTATTCTAGAAATCTCACCGGATGAGTCACATTAACAGAAAAGCTTACTAAATAAATCAACAAATATTATCTACAAAAAATCACAAATCATTAATCATGGGCTGACCATCTGAACAGTGTGATAGGTCGTCGACCTAGCCTAAAAAGGTCGCCAAGGGAAAATCTATCATAGTCACAGATTATTACAACTCAATATTGAATGCTAGGAACTTACCTAACCTAAAAATGTCGCCATAGGAAAATATGTCTTAATTAGTACGTTTTTACAACTCAAATTTGAATGGATGTGTTGTTACTGATTGAATATTTTATCTTACTTCCGATCTACGTCTGCAATAAAATCATTAGTGTCAATTGATAAAATATAAACATTGTATTAATTGAAAGGTAACGTTGTCTTTAAGAGGTGTTGTGTTCTACCACATTTATATGCATACTTGAGTTCGATGTGTTTTATTTTTGAAATTGTTGACTACGTGTGTTGACTGTATGGCTCATGCACATAAACACGATACGACGTCGCATCGTGCTACGACGCGGCATTTCCGTCATCATTTATTTTATTCTCATCGCGTCGTATCATGAAGCAACGTCGTATCGTGTTTATGTGTAAGAGCCCTTAGGGCTTGTCCCCATCACCTCGTCATGACGTCGTAAACGTGGAACGGTGCGGTGTCGCGGCAAGTTGACATGACATGCTAGAAATCTCGGCCGTGTCGTATAAATGCACGTCACGATGCCGCAACGTTACACGATATCGTGCCTAGAATAATCCCAGTAATTTTTTCACTCACGAACCTGTGAAATAGCAATCTCTATCTAGAAGTTCCTCAACTCGAGATATCAATAAATCGGCATCAATAATTTCTGACATTTTTTTACACAACTAATCGCTAATACAATTAAACATCAACTGAGCGAGCGCATCGCCACCTACCGCTTCCATTAAAGTATCTTTAGAAGCACTAGAACTCTCAAAATATGCTCAAAATTGCGCTGTCAACAGAGGCCTAGTGTACAAACTTGACAAATTTTAATGGAAAAAGGAAAACATAGGGGCACAGTATATATATATTTTTTTTTCAGTTGATGGAATTTCTTTTAAAATGGTCCAATATTGGAGGAGGAAATAGGCGAGAGCCAAACCTCTAATTATGACTTTTTACTTAGGAAATTCAGTCGGATGTCTGCGACCGCATTTCCCCTTAATGGTAAAGAAAACCGTCACAAGAAAAACCGTATCTACAGTACTAAAACATTTAAATACTCGTAGTTGCCAACACACAGCTTATCCAGGTTCATTGCAGTGGCAGGCAAGAAAATCTGGAGCCGTATTCACGTGTTGATATTTCAACCTATGACGCTAAATCCTAAGGTTAAGAGGGTTATATTTTGTTAATCAATGAATGTAGGGTCTGTTAGCCCCACGGCCCCACCTAGTAATGAACTGGTATTGAGCTGCATCAGCCTAGATTGGAAGCTGTCTAATGGCTAGGCAGCTGATGATGACTTTTAAACCGCTCAGCCTTTTCTATACAGACGGGTATTATAAGAATTTAGATTATTTTTGAAGAGTGTATTGTCCATCACACCAGACACTATATTCAAATAATATAGTATATAGTATACATATTATAAAGCTGATGAGTTTGTTTGTTTGAACGCGCTAATCTCAGGAACTACTGGTTGGAATTGAAAAATTCTTTTTGTGTTGGATTTTCCATTTATTGAGGAAGGTTATAGGCTATAAAACATCACGCTACGCCCAATAGGAGCGGAGCATAAATGAAAAATGTTGCAAAAACGGGAACAAATTATTCCTTTCTGAGAGCTTCCGTTGCGTGCGCTGCGTAGTGTAGGTAGGGTATGACAGGTAGGGTAGATGAGTAGGTACGTAGCCAGTTGACGGGAGCGAAGCCACGTGGGACAGCTAGTATAGTATACATAGCAGATTTATAAACCATAACGAAGGTCGAAGGCATCAGCAAAAAATCTGCTTCAGATGACGAAGCTAAAACTTATACATTATATCGAAAATTGTTACAAAAAATAACAATGTTTCCTTTGTCCTCATTGTTCAAACTTCAAGGTCTACCACCGGTCTGATCTGGTTCCAATTAATTTGAGGCATATCATCATCAAATGAGCGTCTTCCATCTGACAAGAAACTTACATAGACTTCGCACTCAGGTCGGCCGCAGCAAAGACAACCTCCACAGGTGGGGGTTCTCGGATGGTTGCGATACCCAGTGCTTGTGCGGTGTCTCTCCGCAGACCATGACCTTTCGTCCTGCCTGTACATGTGAGGACCTTATAGTTGCGTCAGCAAGTATAATTGCCTAGCTAGATACTGGGCAAAACATTATATTTAAAAGTTGACTTGCCACCGACACCCTAAGAAGAAGAAAATCACAGATTTGACGACATACTTAGTTACTTACTGATACTGTCTGGCACACGGGCACATTCGAACAGTCAGCATGAAAGTATGCTGGCTTTATAGGTAAAGTCTGAGAAAATTATCCGTAAATTAAATATTTACTAAACCTGAAACTACTTATATAACACAGGACATTGAAAATAGCGCTTGACAATTCCAAAAAATTGTGACGTTTTTCCAATCGCTATCCCGTTGCTTTCATTGGCAGAATGTTACATAATAAGGCCTAACATTCTAGTAAACGATGGGTAGTATTTAAACGAGCGACAATAAATTCAAATTAAAGGTGTACAAAATACTGAATATGGCTTACTGAAATACTAAGTGGGCGACAAACAGTGGGCGAATACAAATGTTTAAAAGAGCGACTTGATTAGTACTTTGGCAACATAGTCGACGGAGCCCCGCTGCGCGGGGCTCCTATTTCCGTCCGCAGGGTCTAAAGTAACCTAACACGAAAGGGGTGCCCTAAGCTCCCGAACTCGCTCCGCTTGCTCTTGTACCAATTCGTTGAAAACACAATTATACCCGAATTCCCGCGCTGCACAGCGATGTCGCCTTCATTTACGATGAAGTCGCTTGGAGTTGTTTAGCTATTTTTAAAAGAATAATATGCTAATATAGAAAAAATAGAACCCCAAATACAATTATAGTATGTCACAATATTATTACTGCAGCTCACAAAAACCTCCTAAAAGGTATTCCTCAAACCGGATAAATAGTTGCTTACTTAGTATAATAGTCGCCCATTCAGTATATTTTTCGCCCGGTTAATTATTTCCCGTAAACGATTGTAAAAAAGTCTAAAATGTATGAGATTGACTTGAGCTACTGAAACGTCACGTGTTCAATCCAAACTGTTTTGAATTTTCGCTTCTTTTTACCCAGGAAACAACAGAAAAATGATAATTCTATTAATCCGTCAGTGAGATTATCAAATAATATGGGACCCGTATTTTTTGCTTTATCAAATAAATAAAAAATATAAAGATAAAGCGCATCAAAATTCAGGCGTGAGGGCTTGTGACGTCACTTTGTCAGTATAAAGTGTAGCACACCGTGACGTCACACGATATTTCAATACACTGTATCGTCGTATTTTTTTGTTTACGTGGCAAAAGAAAAATACGTGTTTATGTTGTTATTTTTTGTCAACTATCCTATGGTTGTAGCCAATCAACTCTGGTACAACAAAACAGCCAAATCTGGTATTTATTAAAGTTTTATTATGTATAATTATAAATCCATTTTATCAGCTATGAACTATCACTGCCGACATTTCTCTCGGATATCTAGTTAAGATTAAACCTAGATATAAGTAAGAAGTTAGCAATCACACTAACTTCTAAATCAAAACTTTTTAACCGACACAACAATTAAGGTACGCTTATTTCCTTCTTACAATCTATAGACAATCTCGCTGATACCAATAATTGCAATCTTACTGAGAATTGTAAAATGGGTTTCGTAGAAATCGTAATTCAAAGTTACCGACTGGTGTACTTGAGATACAGGATTTCCCAGTACAAGAGCCAGGGCAGCACTGATATCTATGCCTTGATGTGGGTTACATAAATTAATAAAATAATTCAAAGATTCAAACGTAATGGTGTCTTGAAACACGAGGCGAGTATTTTTATCGTTAGATTGTTTTTTTTTTTGGCAATACTTCAATTTATTACTAACTACCTATATATACACTTAAGTAAAAATAAAATACGACTAACACGTATAAAAGGTCATAGGGCGTCAAAAAATTCGTCCACATCGCTGTCAACGTGAAAAGTGCCCAGAACGCTGGCAGCATTGCCACGTTGGATGGCAATGCTGATTCTCTGGCCAAGGAAAAGCCCAGCCCTCTGGTCATCGTTAGATTGTTAAAAGGCTGGGCAAAATGATAATGATTTGAATAAGTCTGACGTGGCAAATCTGTGGAATGTCCTTTTTGGAAAACCGACCAAGCGACTGAATTATTTCAAACTTTCTCTGTTATACTTTTATTGTCAGACAGGTTTCTGAAAAAGGAGACGTTGCCATATCTGATATGTCCACTCATATGAAACCACTTTCTTCTCAAGTTAAAGATAAATGATGCAGATAGTTTATGTTTTGCTGTAGTTAGAGCTGGGTAAAATACATGCCTTGCTTTAATTAAAATACAAATTACAAAAAAAGATAATTCTGAAAAAAAAAAAAAACTCGTCTGCTTAAAAAGCGAACTAAAAAGACGTAAACAAGAAAAAAATCGAACGACTGTTTACGTATTTTTAGTTCGCTTTTTAAGCAGTCAGGATTTTTAACTTTTTTATTTATTTATAACTTTTCAGTTATTTTTTTTTTAATTAGATACATTTAAACATATAAGTGTTTTATTTTTGATAGCATCTCTTAAATCCTTTATTTTGAAACCCCACAAGATGGGGTTGGAAGAAAAAAAAAATTGGTACCCTACAATATGGCGCCCAAAATCCGCCATTTTTCTATTTTAATGTAGCCAGTGACACTCGCAGGGTTAAGACGAATCGATTGATGTAAGAATCATCGAAATCAGCCAACGCGTTTGGTCTCTAGCAAGCCACATAGAAACAAACATACATACATACATAGACATTATCCTCCTTCGGAAGTCGGGTAAAATTACTATCTCGCATGCATTTAAAATATTTGTAAGTCGTGTTATATTATATAAATTGTTTACACCGTTTCATAACATGATATCACACTGGTATTTTCTAAAGGGGTACGCAGGTGTGAACAGTTCACCCTGTTATACTCTCATGCCACCGGTTTTGTTCTATTCTGGCATCACTTTGGGCATTTAGGTACCCACCCTATAGAACATGGTCCATTATGTACCACCGAAAAGTGAAAATTAAAAAACTTCTTTACAAAAAAATACAACCGACTTCCAAATAAAAACACTAAAAACTGAAAAATATCTTCAATTTCGGTCTTCTGACTTCAAGTCGGTGTCAAAAAACGAACAAACGAAAACAGGAACACCGGCTTCCGAAATTGAAGTTATTTTTCACGTTGTAGTGTTTTAATTTGGAAGTCGGTTGTATTTTTTTGTAAAAAAGTTTTTTATCTTTTACGTCTTAATGGCTGAATGGATTTAGATGAAACTTGGCATACAGGTAGACCATATCCAGGATTAAGACAGGCGTTACTTTGGGATAATATTCACCCTAGCGAAACCGCTGGCAGAAGCTAGTATCTTTTAAACCTCTAATCACCTAAAACTAATAGGTACAAAACTCAAGCACTATGCCCCAGATATTAACCAAAAAATCAGTTACAATAACCCTTATTTGTACTAGCATAAAGGTGATAATATATTATAACTCAAGCACACATCAAGGCGTACCAGCAAATATAGTTGGACAGTTTGATAACTCTTATGAGAATAGATATAAGGGTGTTATTGGCGTGTGTGTGGTATGTGTGTCAGTCGCTCGATGGACCGTTAGTCGGTTCGGCAAAGGTTAGAAATGTGTGTGAAAGTTTGAGAAGGTGGGTCTGGCTTTAGTCTTTGCTGTTTAAGTGCGAAAATTGTTGCGTTTGTCTTTAAAAAACTGGCCAAGTGCGAGTTGGACTCGCGCACTGAGGTTTCCGTTCATTCACCAAAATAAAGAAAGAAAGTAAGAAAGACAAAGTTTTTAACTGTCACAAAACGACATACAATATAAATATATGCTTATGCTAAACCCTTAACAGTAGTATTAGTAGTACTTAAAGTAAGTTAATAAAGACGAGAAATAAATAAAATAATAATACCATTTACTACCCACATTTTGCATAAAACAGAAAATAAATAGGGTGAAAAAGATGACAGGCAGATGCATGTCGTGATTGCGACAAAAAGGCTTCCACTCAGCATAATGCTGTGCTGTTGGGGATCCACAGCCCGGCGCTGATTTTCAGTGGTCGCCTAGGAAAATGACATTACTAAAGTTTATAAACAATGAGGGCACCGAACGTTGCTCTAACGATAAGATAAATGAAATTGAGGGACAAAATTAACTTTGACGTTGCAAAACTGTAGTCCCCATACATTGACATAAGTCGCAGTCAGTTAAACAACTGCAGATGTCAACATTTATATTTATTTTTGTACCAATTTACGGTTTTCGGATTTTTTCCTCTACTTGTATTACATCTTGCCAAATTTCATGATTCTAGGTCAACGGGAAGTACCCTGTAGGTTTTGTAGGTTTTGATTCCCTTGCGAGTTTAAAATATGCGTCATACAGCTTGAATTAACCTATACCATAGGACTGCTACATTTGACGTTTGGTTGCATCATAAAATAATATTTCATATGGTCCACTATTACTTGTGGGCTCCGGAGCATTTTATATTTAAAAAACCGGCCAAGTGCGAGTCAGACTCGCACACGAAGGGTTCCGTACCATTATCGCAAAAAACGTCAAAAAAGTCACGTTTGTTGTATAGGAGCCTCACTAAAATATTTATTTTATTCTGTTTTTAGTATTTGTTGTTATAGCGGCAACAGAAATACATAATCTGTGAAAATTTCAAATGTCTAGCTATCACTGTGCATGAGATACAGCCTGGGGACAGACGGACAGATAGACAGACGGGCTGCAGAGTCTTAGTAATAGGGTCCCGTTTTTTACCCTTTGGGTGCGGAACCCTAAAAAATGTTTAGAATAAGTAACTTCTACTGTAATAATACTTGTAAGTTATAAACTAACATAACATCTGAGTATATTGGACTGTCTGTGGTCAGTTTTTTTAAAGCTATAGTACAAAATAATCCACATATTAATAAACCTCTTCACAGTAATAGGATACATATTAAAGTCTCTTATGATAAACTTGAACTCTGTGCGGTTCATATTCATCCAATTAAAACGGTCACTGACCCGCTTCAAGTCCTACGGGACTGCCTGCTAACTACTATACTTAAATACAAAAGATTTTGATGTAAGAGGTTCTAGCAGATAGTCCCCAATTTTTAGGCTTTAGTAAAGAAAGAAAGAAAGAAAAAAAATATAAAAGATTTATTTGTGACCCGTACGGCCGCACAGGAGACTCGTGACTCGTGAGAGAAAAACAAAAAAATAAACAAATATTAAAAAAAAACCCGTGCGAGATCAAAAAGGCTCCTTCAAAAAATAAAAAAAAATACCGGCCAAGGGCTAGACTTCGCACGTTTAGGGTAAAAACTAAACCGCAAAATTAAGTTGGTTGTAATAGGCAAAATGAGGGTATTTCAAAAAAAAAATCTGATTTATCAATATATTGGTATTTGTTAGTAAAATATACGTAATAATAAACACTATCACCAATTTTCAAGGTCATAGGTCAATGGGAAGTTAAAAAAAATCTTTGGTACAAAATTAAAAAAAAAAGCTGACTTTGGTGGCTTCTCATTCCTTTGCGTTCCAATATATTTTAAAACAAAAATACAGTATTTATCTACTCAACGAGCTCAAAACAACGACATTCGATGGGGTATGTTATTTTTTTTTAGTCTCGCCCCGCCCCCCTGTTGCTGTATGGGATGGCCTTAAAAATATGAAAAAATATTTATTGACAATTTGCATGGCTTTGAGTCAACAAGATACTTATACGGTGAAAATTTGAAGACTGGGGCTCCAACAATTTGTCCGTCCAAACCTGTGCGACAGACGACGGACCGACAGACACGTGAGTGATAGCAATAGGGTTCCGTTTGGACCCTTCGGCTAGGAACCCTAAAAACTACTTAAATAAAAAAATACTGGTATTCAGATGTCCGGTTAAATTAGAAGGCTACCCCATCATAGTTGAACAAAGCCTAGGCAGATAATAGGGGCCAATAGGAATAGATTTTTTATATTAAGAATAGATATTTTATTATATTAAGAATAGATATTTTTTTATCTATTCTTATATAATATGGCGGACGGCCCTAGATGGCGGACTAGTCATTTTTTGTGTACTGCCATGATATGGGTATCAAATGAAAGGGTTTGCTGAGAAGAATACGAAAAAAGCTTGTTTAAAAAATACTTTTCACAATATACAGCTGGACATCATAGGCTGCAACCACGGAGCAGCCTGACCGCTAGTACCCAGTTACTGAGCATTACTTGAAAAAACTCGTAGTTAGAAGTGTAAAAGATCTACAACATGCTTTCAAAGGCACGAAGGGTCTCAAATATAACGGACGGTCACCCATCTATGGATAAACGTCGGCAAACATAGCTTAACCCTTGATTGACTGGTGTTGCTAATTTAATTTAGCGATGAGTCCCGTTTAACTAGCTTACTTAATTAGCTTCTTTTAGTCTAGTACAAAGTAATTAAACCACATCTGTCACAGTTAGACCACTAAAAAGAACATAAAGTTAGACACGATAACTTTCTCCATTGTGAGACAGACTAACATTGAAATACACTTTATATTGACACCGTGCACACTTCCTTTGACCTGCTTTTTTAGGTTATAGAGTGGCAACTCCTGCCAAAATATTGCGTTGGCAATTCGATATGGCATACACTCGCATACATAAATAAACTCACGCTTTTTAACCGAATTCATAAAAAGGAGAAGGTTCTCAAGTCGTCGGAATCTTTTTTTTTATTTTAAGTTATCGATAAGCTCGCGTTTGACCACTACATCGTCTGATGGTAAGTGATGATGTGGACGACGGTGAAGCACGCTTGCCTAGATTTTTTGGTTCTAGGACATGCCGGTTTCCTCACGATGTTTACCTTCACCGTTTTGAGAGCAGTGGTGATGAAATAATTTACACAAAGTAAAGCGCCTGCCTGGGCTCGAACCCACGACCTACAACTTGTAAGACGCGGCCGATACCACTGGGTCACCACTAGCTGCTCTCATTTGCTCTATTGCCATCATTTGGGCAGGGATCCTACTAATAACAAATATGCAATTTTAAGATTTTTGTCTGTCTGTCCGTATGTTTATTCTGGGTAATCTCCGAAACAGCTGGAGCAATTTTGACGAAACTTTCACTGGTACATAACTAATGTTATAAGGAGTTCACCCACAGCTCCTGTGGGAAAATTAATAAATTAAATTAAAAAAAAATACGAATTTGACGCGGACGAAGTTGCGGGCAACAACTAGTTGGTAATAAAAATATACCAAGAAGGCGGGGCCGCGGGCAACAGCTAGTACTTTAAAAGGTGACTAAGAAATGGTTTTCAATTTTTTTTGAGTGACTGTCTATGTAGTCATACGAATTTAAAGGTAAAGGGCAAATTTAAATAAACAGTTAAATCCTCTAAGCTATGAAAATCCTTATCAATATGTGGTTTACTTTGTACTGTAGCTACTTCTAACCATAAAGATACTGACCACAGATAGTTCAATATCCTTCTCTAAGGACACCTTCGAGAAATATCGTCGTACAGATTATAAAATATTATTTTGAGTAATATCCCTTCAAATCTTACAAAACACGTATTTATATCTTCTTCTTTTAAGTTTTTTTTTTTAAGATAAATAATATCATCAGACAGCAAAGGGCTGTTACCTATGCAAAGCCTTTAAAATCCTATTATAAATCGTGAAACAATCCATCACAACCAAGGTTATTACAAGTTATTTAATAAATTACGCAAGAGATGACTTTGATAAAGTTATAACATTTATTACGTGGATATCTATCAAGTTTTAACTGAATAATATAATGAAACGATGTCCCAATTACATAAAAATGTGAGTTTAACACTGATTCGTATATAATTGTGGCGATTATTTGGAGTTATGTGTGTTAGTAATTTGTAATTTTATGCGAATAGTCGTTACGTACAAAAGATATCAACGCGCTCGCTAAGTTGATTTCTGCGTTGGTGGTATCGGCCGCGTCTTACAAGTCGTAGGTGGTGGGTTCGAACCCAGGCAGGCGCTTTACTTTGTGTGAATTATTTCATCACCACTTCTCTCAAACGGTGAAGAAAACCATCGTGAGGAAACCGGCATGTCCTAGAACCAAAAATTTGAAGACATGTGACATCCACCAACCCGCACTGGGCCCATGTGGTGGATTACGGCACATTTTCTCTCACAGAGAGGCCTGTGTCCCAGCAGTGGGCACATTAATAGGCTGATGATGTGTTATTAGTAGGTACCGTATAAATATACTATCACATGCATTCAATAAAACGTTGTTATTTTGATATTACACACGGACACTTCATTTTCATTTATTATTTTGTATACATACTTATTCTGCACACTAGTGTGAAAACTACCTCACCAATGCAAGCTAAGCTAAAACTTAAATAGATTAGCTCTTATTCTGCAACCGGCCTCACCTCGGCGCCTCAGAAATTATTTTCTAATCTACCCACATTCAAAAAACCAGTCTAGAATCTCCAGACATTACGGTAGTCGACACAATGTGTGTTTAATTGAAATAGCTATGACAGCCTAGCTGGCTAACGGTCGCCGAGTCATTTTCCTAGCGGTCTTGCTAGGCCGGCTCTACCAGTAGCTAGGACGGCTCTAGCGATTTCCTTGTTTCTTGTTGTTTATCTAGGATTAATCTAGTCATGCTGAACGGGTTTTGATTAATTAAAGGAGGGTGTAGTTATTAGATCTACCCAAGGCTGTGAAACTGTGCTTGGTATTCATTTTCACCAGCTTCCGTTCGGTGCTTATCTGATGGTGCTGATTAGATTATGTTTACAAGTGTAGTATAGTAGTTATTATAGTTTTATCTTTTGTTGGTTTAAAATAATTATGATATATCTTTGTTTCGTTATTGTACACCAAACATTACATTTAAACAAATCGATAACAAAATTCATGTACAAAGGCGAGCTTAGCTCCAAATGGAATTTTCTTACAGCAAACCTTTGAGTGATCATAACAGAGGGCAGTAATCCAGTGTACAATGTATGTACCTATATAGTAAGATGAAACTAGTAACATAATAATACATAAAATACCTACCTACAACAGAACAGCCAATTAGAAAAGCTATTATTGTATGATTGCGATTTAGCAGTAAGATCAGAGGCAAGTGGTATTCGATGTCAGCGAAGGCGTTAGTCGTAATGTAAAAATGTAAGGGATTGATCACTTGATTTTTCGATATCGCTTGTCAATCCCATACAATTTTGCCATTTTGACAATCGCTATCGCCTTGCTTTCGATGTTAGAATGTCACTTGTCTAGGGCCTCGGTTAGGGTTTAGGTCTCGAAGTTGTCTAAAACAGTAAAACTTTAGTGTTTCTCTTAATACCAGCTACTTACTGCTGTTATGTTTTAGATTTTTTTACATTTTGTCTTTAAAAAAATCTTTTTCTTGACTATCTCTACAACATGGAAGGAGCTTTACTTACTCCTGTTGAACAGAACAGAGTTTGGTTAAATAATATGAGACTCTTTCGTCGATAAAAATTACAATAAATATAATAAAAAACTGCTTTTCCGTAGATAACCCTTGCTTGAAAAAAACGAGAGGTGTCTTATGGACACCCGGTTTGAACGGAGTTCAGTTTCGTATAATAGGACGGAACTGAAATAACAACAACACGGCTGATGCTCTGTGTAAACACACAATAGCGTCTACTAACGTAGGTACTGTATGTGTAAGGACAGCGCGCGCTCGTACGTCTTCGGTTTTCTTCGTGCGCCTCCGGTTCTCTCCTCGGCGTCTCCCTGCATGCAACACGCTGTGCCTCGTACAATTTACCACGCAAAAATGATTATTTATACATACATACATAAACTCATGCCTTTTTTCCATGGGGGTAGGCAGAAACTACAAAATGCCACCTGCTACGATACTTACATACATTATTATTTATATGTATTCATATTAATAAAAAAGGGTATATTGAACGGTCAAATTATTAATATTTTTGCTTATTCTCAAAATTGACGGCAAGTTGAATCGATTGAAAAAAGTTGATTCCTAGGTGATCGGGCAGTGCCAAAAATCTATGCTTCTGTCTTGTTTTTTTTTATTTGACAACATTAAATTATTTTGACCCTGTTTAATATTCTGCCTATCTTTAGTTAGTTCTTGCCCTTCCACATGCCACTTACATATCAAGTACCATAACTAAGCCCATCGAACTCACGCCAACCGCTGTGCAGGAGTTGATACTTGACATCGCTAACTGTACTCGCGTCGTTTCCTGGATTACGGGTTTGTGATATGGGTGTTGTATAGAGATGGACCAACTATTTGCCGATTAGTCGGCAAGCCGACTAGCTGGCGTGCATTCTGCGATTCTTCGGGAAAAGAAATCTACTAGTCGCCAGTTCAGCATTTAACGAGCAACTGAAAAACAAATAAAAACCCCAACATTTATCATAAGTTATTTTAAAGAATGAAATCAGTCTTCCATTATCAGTGTGTACTATTAAACTATTCTTATTAATAAAGATGTCGCCGAATAGTCGGCAAAGCTGAGTAATTAGCCCATTGACTTATACAGAACTGACCGCTCGTTTTTTCAGACGCCAGAATTTGGTAACAAAGGTAAAAACTAAAGTGAACTCGTCACACGGTCAGCTCTCTTTGGGTGTTTCTTGTATGGAGAACGCGTAATAGCGAACGTTCGGACTGACGTATCTATATTAATGAAATCCAAGATCTGTACGCTTTGCGCGAGTGTTTACTCGTGCTCGATACTGTTAACGTAAACATTAATTTATATTGAAACTAGATAAGCGCCAATGAATGACAGTTACGGAAAACCATTTTTATATACAAACTAGCTGTCCCACGCGGCTTCGCTCCCGTCAACTGGCTACCTACCTACCCATTTACTCTACCTACCCTACCGTACCTACACTTCATACATGATTGTTGCGTAACTTTAACTGCTTACGCAAGACGCAACGGAAGCTCTCAAAAAGGAATAATTTTGCCCGTTTTTGCAACATTTTTCATTTATGCTCCGCTCCTATTGGTCTTAGCGTAATGTTATATAGCCTATAACCTTCCTCGATAAATGGACTATCCGACACACAAAGAATTATTCAATTCCAACCAGTAGTTCCTGAGATTAGCGCGTTCAAACAAACAAACAAGCAATATAATATTAGTATAGATTAATATAAGGGAACGTTTGCGTTAACGCGTTCGAGTATGTTAAAAAACTTGCACTAAGGCTTCTGGGCACAATAATATGTAACTACCAGCCATTTGAGCGCTAACTAGTCGCCTAGTCAACTATTCGGCCCACCTCTAGTGTTATATGAAGGTATGAGCAGGTTTAGCAGCGCTTAGAGGATGTGTTTTATGATGATTTAGCGAGGTAGCCAATTAGTTTTATGGGCTGCATGCTTCCTTATAAATATATTAACAGGGTAAGAGATATAACAGGCATATAAGATTATGAGACATTTTTAGCTTTGTTTCTGGAATAGCAATGCGTCTGTAATGCCTCTGGTATCTATATCGTACGAGATTTTCTGCAGCTTCTCTGCCATCGCTTATCTCACAACCAACGTACATTTTTTTCAGGGATAGTAAGATAAAAGTACCCTCCATAATATTAATTAATATAAGATTAAGTTTTGTTGTGCACATATTGGATATTCATGTCCTTAGATGGAGAATGTCTCTAAGGTTTTCTGTTAGTACATCCAATTCTGAGTGGTGTTCTATAGATTAATAACTCACTCCCTCTCTGAGACCCAGTTTTTTATCAGTAGTTAACTCAACCAATAGTAAAATATGCTAACCTATGGTTGCAAATTTCGGTAAAACGCGTTCATTCGCCAATTGTTAGTCTAACAACTAGTTAAATAATTAACTCTCTGACTTATTTGACCATTTGTGAGGCTATCAATTGAAGCAAAATGGTGTATTACCGAAATTTACAACCATTGGTTAGCATGATATTAAACCATTGGTTAAGTTAACTACGGATCAAAAAACTGCCCTTAAGAAAAGCCTGAGTCCCAGTTGTGAGAATAGTTTTAGGCTTGATTGTATTATATGTAAATAAAACCTATTTTAGTTCAAATTCTAACCAAAATTTCCCTTGTTTCAGATCCCACCATCACCCCATTGCCCAAAGCCATGCAACAGTCATAGCAACAAACAAACAAACAGACAAAATGGGTCCTCCTATAAGTACCTGGCCGTACAGCAATCCGCCAAGCGGTGCAAGTGACAAATGTGACAAATCAAGTGACGATGTACATCAAAAGTGTTTTCTGTTCCAATTCGTTGACAATTTCCGAGTGTTATGTTTAAATTTGACATTTGCGTTGTTATTCTTTCATGTGTTGTTAAGTTGGAATACTGTGAGGGCGGGGCCTGTGATACTCAACATGGATTATTCGCAAGGTGAGATTTTGTGCTTTATTTTGTTTAAATAATAATACTTTTACGTTCTTAATAATACTACTACAATCTTAACACAATAATTTTCTTATTTGTTTGAAATATCACGATAAACTTTAAATAGAAGCTCGTGGTTTCAGCGCTTAGAAAGAAAATTTGGTTCAAATAAATCGATGGACAGATGGAGCGATTTGCACCGATCTGTTATTGAATGTTTGTAAAATTAACATTTTCTGGATTTGAACATAAAAATTGCATGTTGTTTAATCAACTCTCTAAGCACAAAATTATGGAATGTTGGGCTCCTAATTCACATTTCAATGATTTTTTGAACGTATCATTTAAAATTGATGCCAAGAGATGGCGCGGTTTTAAATTTCTGAGGCATTACACTCGATTGTTTAAATTTGCATTGTAACACGTTTTGGTGCAGAGGAACTATAAAAACGTGCAAAAATTCTATAAAACAAACCTTCACTGTATTTAAAGAAAAAAATATTCACGAACCGAGTAAACCCTTTTACTTGAAAATTGCTGCTAACACCATCTATCTATCGCCGAGGAACGAAACCGAACGTGATTGATGGACCAAAAATAATCGGTTTAATCAAACGAAAAACGCTAGTTACGTCGTCGGCAGGATGAGGCATCTGTATGCTAGTATTATATTATCTGTGATAGAAGTAATTTTTGTGAAGTGTATTCATCGTCAATACTCCCATTTTGGGGCAATCAGATAAAAATGGACCCACCTCATTTGTCAATTATACTGGTGACCTGGATCTTCAGCTGATTGAAACTTAACCATAACGAGGTCTTACTGACTTATAGTAGCAGATATTATGCCTTCTTATTTCATTCTAAGGAGCACGTTCACCCATCTTTATTATACAAGTTTATGGATAGCCTCTAGGTAAAACTAACACAAAAATATTAACATCTGACAAGTCATATAAGTTTTTAAACTGTCATGGTCACTAACACTAATATTAATATTATAAGCGTAGCGTAGAGTACTGAAGTTATTGCGGGTGGGTGGTTATGAGGAGACTTAAGGCCATATATACGCCCCAATGTAAACGCAGTACTGGCCGTGCTCCCGCTCGATGCCAAAATATCAATGTTGAACCTCCTTTTGAACAGTTTTGTTTGCAAAATATTATTTGATTTACATATGCTATGTTAGTTATGAAGAAAATCCAGCCATCATTTTTTCTGTGTAAAAATATTTTTAAACATCCAAGTCGTTTTGGAAGAGTATCCAAAAGTTGCGAAAAATATCGTGTTGCTACTTATTTAATTTAAAGCAAAACTATTTGTTATACGAAAAAACCATGTTTAAAAAAGAATGCACATGAAACAATAATATTTTTTTTTTTTTTCAAACCTTTTAACTTTTTTTTACTAAGGAGTATGCTGAGGGCTGCACTGAAGCGTATGTAGGTCCTTAAGTTTATCCGTGATCATGGTGCTTGCAACAGCACCGAAATATCGAACTCGCAACAAACAGTAAATATGGTAAATATTCCGCTTATAATGTTAATTTTATCTGCCAAGTCATTGCTGTTTTCGCCTGCCTGGCAACGTCCTTTTGCGGCGTCATAAGGCGGGTAATGTTTTCTGGCAATGCAACCTACTCTTAGCAACAGACGTCATAAATTAAAATAAAATACCTTTTCACTTACCAAAACTAATGGACCATCGATGTCACAGTCTACGAAACAATGGCATAGAAAGTGGTCAAAAGTGCTAGTGTAAATAATTGTATGTTCGCTAATGAGATATACTGTGGCGAATTCGTCTCGGTAAAAGTGAAATATGCAGTCTTTTTTTGAGACGAGACTTTGCTTCAGGCAAGACTTTCAATTAGTTTGTATTGCTGTTAAAAGAAATTGATTGATAGAATCTGCTGTTTTTTCAAAACAAAACTTAATTAAACCAAGTCTCATGTTTGAGTTAATGATTTTTGCCGCGGTTTTGCTTGCAATCCCTGTGAATAATTTCAGAATCAAAAGTAGCGAAGATAGTGTAGCTTTTTGTTTGTAAATAAATTTTAGTAATTACCAGAGATTATTTTACAAAAATTAAAACAGACACTTTTACCACTTCATAATTAGTTTATTGATTCTGGCTTTCTAAAGTTGCAGTCGATGTAAACAGTGTAGCGATATTTTTCGAAAAAAAATATCAATTCAGAACAATTTCGGAAATTTTTAGCACCTGTTAAGAAAATCCTTAATTTATTCATATTCTCTATTGGGATTTACCCTTAAAGTCACTAAAAAGGTTCTAAATAATTTAGAGAGGGGGAACTAGAATACTAAGTTAAAAATATCTATACTAATATTATAAAGCTGAATAGTTTGTTAGTTTGAACGCGCTAATCTCAGGAACTACTGGTTGGAATTGAAAAATTCTTTTTGTGTTGGCTAGTCCATTTATTGCAGAAGGTTAGAGGCTATATAACATCACGCTACGACCAATAGAAGCGGAGCATAAATGAAAAATGTTGCAAAAACGGGAAAAATATTCCTTTTTGAGAGCTACCGTTGCGTGCGCTGCGTAAGCGGTTAAAGTTACGCAACAATCATGTATGTTGTGTAGGTACGGTAGGGTAAATGGGTAGGTAGGTAGAAAATTGGCGGGAGCGAAGCCGCGTGGGACAGCTAGTAAGTAATAAAAACTTTGTGTGTGTGTGTGTTTTTCTTATCAGCCAGCCACATAGGAAGAGGTAGCCAACCATTTAATTAACTCAAGAATGTGTGTATTCAAATGTCGAAGGCCCAAGTCGTTTAGTGACCTCGTTAAATCGTCCTTGGCCTATTCAAATATTAATGTATCCTTTAGTAATCAGCACATATCCGAGCTATATAATGATCTAAATATGGGCTGGTAGCATTTTAACTTAGATTAACGCGAATGAAAATTAATTGTATGTATGTTGGTTCTTACTCTTTCCTGCGAATTTGATCTTGTAAAAAATGTTTAGAGAGTGGATCAGTTTAGAAAATAATTCTTCAGCACATGCGCTTTCGAGCTCGCAATGTAATTTATTTCACGCGCAGTGCATTTCTTTTTAACCGACTTCAAAAAAAGGAGAAGGTTCTCAATTTGTCGAAAACTCTTTTTTTATGTATGTTCCCCGATTACTCAAAGACGCCTGGACCGATTTGAAAAAATCTTCTTTTGTTTGAAAGGGTTATCAGGTCAGGATCTGATGATGGGATCCTAGAGAAATCGAGGGAACTCCTCAAATATTATAGGCATACATATTTGATGATTTACATTTTGTTATTATCATCAACAATGCAATCATTTGCACTCAGAAAATACCATTTGGTGAAGTGGTACTGATGAAGAAGACCACAGATGGCCACTGGAACTCCGAAATAAAACAAAATCGTGTTTGCGCTAATTGGAATCGTCATGAGATATACTTTGGCTGTAAATGATTTTCATGTTAATTGGAGGTACCTAGCAATACTAAAAAAGAAAAATAAAAACTTTTTAACAAAAAATCCAACCGACTTCCAAAACAAAACGCTACAAAGCGAAAAATAACTTTCTTTTCCGAAGCCGGTATCGAATAACGGAAAACAATGGGTACAAAACACACCGAATTCGGAAAATTAAGTTATTTTTCGCTTTGTAGTGTTTTGTTTTTGAAGTCGGTTTTTCTAATCCGCACTTGTGCGGAAAAGTGCGCGGACTATCCTCATATAATAATTACACACTTCGCCCACTTGCAACAAAATCAACGAGTTTAGAGCTCACCTACCTACACCTTCTATCAAATAGATTCACCTAGAAATGATGAATTATTCGTTTAGATTATTATAATTACTGACATAAATCAAGATATTAATTAATATATACCCACGCTAAATACCAGTTGTCTTTAAAGATATTAAATCATTCGATAACCGGGATATTTCAGTAACCGTGATTTTGAATAGGTACTATGTTTGATGTTTATGTTGGACACCAACATCTTTTTTCTTATGGCGAAGGAAGACATCTTGGGGGGGTTATATAATCTAAACTTATGTAATAAACAGGTCAAATGGTTTGATTGTATTTTGGTTAATTTTTATGTTTGTTGAAGGTAATCTCTATAAGTACGGATCTGATAGGAAGCTCCACTTCAATTAAAGAAAGAAAGAAAATATATTAATTTAGCACAAACTTAAAGGCAACAATCAATGACTAGACATTTATTTATTTAAACGTATCCCACATTGGACACCAGTTTTAACGGCACCTGAGTTAATGGAACCTTAGGTATTCCACACACGGCACCTATCGATATTTTTCGCTGGTGCCATTATTGGAATAATTTATTATTCAAAAACTTTATTCCACATTTGGCACCTACGGAGCACTAGGCACTAGTGTTGGGACGTTATTTTTTTTAGGACGTCAAAATAAAAAAAAAACGCTTAAAATCAGTAGAGAAAACAGTAGTTATAGATAAATAATTGAAAATCATTAGCGCTGTTACGATACTACTGCCAACTTCATGCGAATGTGCTCGCGATCTTTAACTTTGAAGATTAACCGGTAAGATATGATAGATATATTTTCTTTCTTTCCCTGAGAAAAGACAAGTATGAGTGCTTAGGCTACCATTATCCTGGAAAAGAACATTACCTTAGCCATAGGCTACGGCGAGCAAAGCCTAAGGAAAATGCTGGCAGCTTATATATTGAGCTTGGTTAAAAAAATAGACTACATCAATTATTATTCTAGTTCAGAAAAAAACAGCTGATTCAATCAATATTTATTTCTTTTTCCGGGTCTAAAAAACATTGAAAAAACGCACTTAGCAAAATTAGCAATCAATGTAAAGAAAGTAAGCGTAGTATGTTCTCTCAAAACTCAAAAAGAATCAGGGCCAGTATCCTCATTTTGACCGACGACGTAGGCAGCGGCCAACGACCACACTTTCACTTCCTTGCGACCAGCAGGCAGCAGGACCAACTAGGTCGGTGACAGTGTGTCATCACGTAGGCTCGCTTTCCGAAATCAGCGGAATTCGAATCGATTTGGAATGCCGATTTTTAATTGATGAGGCGATTGAAGGAAAACATAAATTAATTCCTTAACACATCACGTGTTAAGGTTACACCAGTCGATCATTCTTCCATACAAGCGTAGTCTGGCGATTGCTCTACTGTTTGACGATGTACGTTCAAAATAAAAATGATATCAATTTGTCATGTATGGAAACAAAAAAGTGTAGAAATAAAATATTTGAAAGTTATGAGCGTCGAAAGTCCCATATTTCAAAACTAATTTTAACGCATCTTTGGGCGGAAATAAATACCGGGTAATACGAGGTTAAATTGATTAATTTTGAAATTAAAATTGACATAACTACTTCAATTGTATTTTGAAAAATATGAAATAAATGCAGTGTTGGCGACTTTACAAAAAATTTTATAAACAAAAATAAAAAATAAATACCATAAGAAGAAGGAAAATTGCAAAACGGCCTCCATACAGGGATATAGTAGTTCAACAATGCAAATAATTTTATTTGGAAAATATACATTCAGTCGTTTTTTCATGATATCTAGACTCCCAAAGGTCTGTTTATAAAATTTCGCTCGCTCGTTTTCGTCCTAAATCATCATTCATTTCGATAAAAATTTGCAAAAGTGCTAATTCGTACGCGAACTAGCTTCTTACTGCTCAAAACAGCATCTATCTATTTCACAGGTGTTGTCGGATGAGATAGCATGCATTTTAACTCGCGCACAAAATAGTTAGTGTTGTCGACTAGGGGAACCTTAAGGAACTAATTTATGTTGGTTACAAATTAAATGCTTCTTCTTAGGCACAGTTTTTTATCCGTAGTTATCCGTCTCAACCAATGTTAAACTATCAACTCAACCAATGGTTTGAATTTACGATAAAACGCATTTATTCATCAATTATTTGTGTAAAAATGCTCAAATAATTAACTATCCAACGTATTTGACCAGTTAAGGCTAATAATTTGAAGAAAAACCAACTTTATCGAGATTTGAAACTATTGGTTAACTACGGATAAAAAACTGGCCCTTAGCGTTTCAATGTCAAATACAATAATTGGTTAAAAAGTTGAAATAGGTTTTTATCCGTAGCCCGAAATTGCGCCTCGTAACAGCAACAGAATTTTAGATTTTATTTATTTATTTAAGGGCCTATATACGCTTTAGTGCCGTAAAATGGACACTTTCTAAAGCATACTCCTTAATAACGCCAAGGTTAAAAGGTTTGAAAAAATATGTATTTATTATTGTTTCATATACATTATTTTTTAAACATGGTATTTTCGTATAACAAATAGTTTTGCTTTAAAAAAATAATTAGCAACACGATATTTTTCAAAACTTTTGGATACTCCTCCAAAACGACTTGGGTGTTTAAAAATATGTTTACACAGAAAATTTTATGGCTGGAATTTCTTCATAACTGACATAGCATATGTAAATCAAATAATATTTTGCAAACAAAACTGTTCATTCAAAACGAGGTTCAATTTTGATATTTTGGCATCGAGCGCGCGCACGGCCAGTACTGCGGTACTTTAGATTGGGGCGTATATATCGCCTTAAGGTTCACCAACAGTTGTTATAGATATTATACAGATAGGAACATATAAGTAATTGTGTCTTAAATCTAACTGCACAACCAAATACAGGCAAACACCAAATGCAAATTGCTCTTTGTAAATATAAAAACTTAATGTACTTAAATTCTAGAAAGTTATATTATATTAAATACTAATTACGTCTAACAAACTTCGATATTGAGTCTGCGTGGACGTCAACCAGGTCACTGCGTTCGTGTTTGAGTTTGTACATGAGGGGTATAGGTGAATTAGCACCAAAAACTGTATGGCGAAGAGGTGGAGCTAAGTTTGCGAGGCGGTCTACGGGATATATGGACTAGTTGTTCTGTGTGCTCCCGTAAAAAGTTTTATGGATAAAAACATTCATTCACAAACATTCATCATTGGCTCTATATCACTAAGTACTCTTCCATACCTTTCTACCTATACCAAATATCAAAATGTAGGTTTTACAATTAAGCGTATTAGAAAATTAACAAACAAACACTTATAGACAGGTGCTAAAGTATGTTTACAAATAAAGAAGTACCTATTTATAAACAGTTGGGTACTACAAATGATCACATTGCTATACAGAATATACTCTCTACCTATTGTAAAATACAATGAAGCCTTGAACAAGTCTGAAACAGGTTTACACATACCTTTGTAGTTACCAAAGGATTGTTAATTAAATAATAGTCACCTCTAATAAAGAGGCTTACAGAAGAAGAGGGTATAAAACTTATGTAGTAATTTTATATCTATTATATTGATTGACAAAAAGCATGCAACTACAAGCATGTTACTAAAAGAGTTATGAATATAAATGTCGACCACTAGACCACCATATGGCAAATAATACATAAACGCTTAAAACAAAAATAGTAAAAATAGGTAAAACCGTTTGTCCTGATATGGTCATGTGATGAGGAGGGATGAAACACATGTTACTAAAATAGTTATGGATATAAATGTGAATGGATGAAGAGGGAGAGGAAGGCCAAAGAAAAGATAGGACTGTGTAAGGAGTGATATGAACGAAAAGAGAGTCAGTGATAGCGGGACAGGGGACAAGACGGTATAGAAGAAGAATGCGTGTGCGCCGACCCCAAGTTACATGAGTTAAGGGCAGGAAGATGGCGATGATGATCGATAGACAAAAACTCCAAAATGGGATTAACATTGACATGCTCTACCGGAATGTCTCGTGGTTGCCTTTTTTAATTAAGTAAAAATTTTCCTTAACGACGAGTTTGGTTGCCCTAGATTTTACACAGACATACTAGTGGATTAATGCTTCAAATGTCGGTTGATGGACGATGATCTATTATACTGATAGATGCGAGTGTGTGTTTGTATGTTGAAATATACCTTATTATATTCATTAAAACCTCGGCAATTGATTAAAAATAATCGAAGTGAAAAACTAAATACTTGCTTAAGTTTATACTTAACAAATTTTGTCAAATTCTGGAAACTGCCGATGAATCTTTTGAAGGGTGCGTAACAACACTTTTAAAGTGTCTTTGAAATATTTCTCCTAATACCTCACCAAATAAGTATATCTCTGAACGCCTACAGGTTCTATCTGTTATAACAATTGTCAAAAAAATCACAGTGTATGAGATTGACATTCATTATCAAAATTCCATGAGATTAAAGCGCTGATATTCCGTCAGTAGCTGATTTTAAAATGAGAATCACGTCTAAACGGCCAGTCATAATTTTTTGAAAAATAATATTTTACATTAGATAATTTTCTTGATAATTTGATCTAAGAACATTTTGAATTTTATTCTTATAACAAAGTGTTATGAATTTGTAAAGTTATGTATGAAACGGACAAAAACACGACAACCGCACCAAAACCGCTTGGCATTTTTTAATATCATTTTCACCATCTCTAAAACAATTTAAATTTTGCTCTAAGGCTTTTTATTAAGTCATAAAATAATAAGGAAAATACAAAAAACTACTGAATTTTGGGTCCCGCGGGTTTGAAACGAGTGCGCCTTTTGTTCCTTTAAGGTCGTTTGCGACTATCGGGGTCTTAAGTTGTTTTAAGGTTTCTGTACCTCAAAAGGTAAAATAAGGAACCCTATAAGATCACTTTCTTGTCTGTCTGTCCGTGTGTCACCACCGATTTTCTTAGGAACGGGTGGAGCTAGCAAGTTGAAATTTATACCAGATACTGGGGTCTATAGTTCCTTTTAGGCGTATAAAAATCAAGGTCCTAAGTCAACACGATAAAAAGATATAAGCAAAACTTGTAAGTACAAAAATTTACCTTAATTTTCAACTTTTTTATTTTTCGGAATTTTCTCTTTACTTGTGCTGCAAGACCTTGATTTTAACCAAAATTGACAATTCTAGGTCAACCGGAAGTACCCTATAGGTTTTGGGTACCAATTTTACAATGGCGGTATAATGGGTAGGTATGGAACCCTCGGCGCACTAGTTCGAATCGCACTTGACCGGTTTTTTATTGAGTCTTTACAATCATTATCGCCGATAAAATGTCACATTGTTTATAGGTCATTAGGTCTCTAGGTATGTATAAAAAAGATAATATCTCAGCCAGTACTTCTTTGAACTTTAAACCCAATTACTCGTAAGTAGGACCGACTTAGATCTAGCGGTATCTTTGTCTCCCTATCCCGCAGATCTAGGGCCAGATTTGCGAAAAGAAACCGGCCATATTGTCAAGACACAACAAGTTTTATACCCATTACATCGGATTCTGGTTTTATGTAGAGCGACTGCTCAGTACCTGCTTACTGTCGTATCCCAGGGCAAGTTTACGCACTTTGATATTATCAGTACTTAGATTATCTTCTAACTAGCTTTTAAGTACTTCTACGGAAAGAGAATTAGTGAGTGATGATCTAAAAACATGGTATTTTAAAAGAAGATATTATTGTGCTACCAAAGATTGAACGCTGACAATCGATCCTCAATGACTGAAACCGTTGATTCTTAATCATAATGGAATATTGCCACAATCGGATTTTCCATCAAAAGACTTCCAAATATCCTTCATAATGCGCACAGCAAAAGAGTGGAACTCACTTCCTGCGTCTGTGTTTCCGAACACATATGCAGGAACAGGCTTCTTCTGGGCAAGCTCACTCCATCGTCGACTTTGTCTCTGTCACCTTTGACCTTGACTAGAGTCAAGAGCAAAACCAACTTAAAAAAAGGACGTTCAAAATGAGTTTATCCAAAGACTATGATGACCCCAAATAAAGCGGTAGGCACCAGGTTGTCTCGGCACGTCTTTCTAGGTTGGCTTTGGCGACGCCGCGCCTCAGGCATCCTCTTGGTATTGCTCATACCATAGTTTATGGCAAGAAGAAGTATGTCAGCATATTTTATTACTATCAAACAGAATGTTGTCTGTTGTCCCCAACGGCCTGATGCGCAAGTGATAAGTGTAAAACAAAACACTACAAAGCGAAAAATAACTTTATTTTAATAGGTACCTATTGTTTTTCGTTTTTCGACACCGAAAAAGTTCCTGGGGCAACTACAGATATGTGGTCTTTTTCATCAGTGCCACTTCACCAAATGATTGCATTGTTGATAAAAATATAAAATCGCTATATGTATGTTTATAATAAGGGAGGCCTTTCCGTCGATTTCTCCAGGATCCCATCATCAATCATCCCATCAGATTCAGACCTGATCACCATGGGACCACCTGGCTAGTATACCCTTCCAAACAAAAGAAGAATTTCCCAAATCGATCCAGTCTTTGAGTAATCGGTGATAAAAAAAAAGATTCCGCCGAATTGAGTACCTCCTCCTTTTTTTGAAGTTGGTTAAAAATGTTTTATAATCCAAGTAGTCATCAATGCGAAAGTGAGCAAAGCGTAGAAACATCAAAATCCTAATTGTTCTAGGCAATTAGACGCCCCATTAGTAAAACTCATGTTCATAATTTCATAATAACTACTAATTAAATATTTATAAAGATTGTAAACAAAGTTAATGGCTCGGAACTCTCAAGTTATCGTGAATATGTAAGTAGATGTTGAATGTAGGCCAATGACCGGAGGACATCTGTGACTCATTTTAATTTTCACCTACCTTACGCTATTTGGGTGTTAAGGCGGTGTCATACAATAAGTTTTAAAATTAAGTTTTTTTTTTGTTAATTGGCTTTTGTAGGTGAAGTGTTTGGTCGTGCGACTACTGTGCGTAGGGCCCTGGGTTCAATTTTAAGGTCAGGTAAAATATTATTTGAAGTTTTTGCACCAGGAAATTCTCAATATCGGTTTCGGGTTTGTTCCCAGTTGATGTCAAAAGGCCAATTGTCCTACCCTTTCAGGCAATATGGGTGAATTCTAGCTCAGTATTTTTATTAAGCTACGTTTTCTTGACTTTCGCTCTTAGGTAGAATGTAGAATCCTGATCCAAGTATCTGATCAGATTCTGCTGTACTGCTGTCGCTTGCAGCTTTCCAAGCGTATTCAAATCCCATATTTTTCGCTGTCGACATTCTTCATCATTATTTCAGCCGAAAGACGGTCCACTGCTGGACATAGCCTCCTCCATTTGTAGCCACGTCGATGTGTTCCGTACATCTCGTCTGTCGTCATTGGTTTAACAAAATATCAACAACGGATCTATATAGGTTGACATTAACTTCTGCTAGTTGACTGTCTTCTTCGTTGACTGCTTCAATGCAAAAATCTCTTCGAGATAAAACATAGTAGATCCAAGTACATAGGAACCTACTTTTCCTAATGCCTGCACCCATATGAGTAAATCCAGTCCCGACATCCGTGTACAACCCGTTTTGTATTTATAGTTTGTGCTGAGTATAATCATCAGTTACTAGCTTCTAACAGCGGTTTCGCCCCCGTGATGTCGGAAATGTTACTTTTCATGATTCTGGTCTCCTGGTAGTTTGTGAGTCTTTATATTTCATGTTTCCAACCCAGGAAGCTTTTCTTCTCCATGATTTTGCCAGCCTATTCTGATTTATGTCACTGAGAAAACTTTGTGAAGTGAGCGCTCAACTGGCTTGACAGCTTACTTCAAACTCATTTCACCTAAGTTTTCTCGGTGAGATGTTTACAAAATAGCACTCCAGAGGCTCTAGACAAGTGACACTCTCTATCAACGAAAACATATCGATATGCTGTGTATATATCGCAATCGCTGATAGAATGATACTTTGTCTCCTGGTAGTTTGTGAGTCTTTACCGCCTATGATATCACGGTAACTTTGTTTCTGCATGATTCTGGTCTCCTGGTAGTTTTTGAGTCTTTATTGCTATTGATTCTAACTCCGGAAATATTACTTCTTCATAATTCCGGTCTTCTGGTAGTTTTTGAGACTTTATCACTCATGATGCCAGGGCCCGAAATTTTTAACTCTTCATGATTCTGCTCTCCTGGTAGTTTTTGAGTCTTAATTGCTATTGATTCTAGCTCCGGCAATATTACTTCTTCATAATTCTGGTCTTCTGGTAGTATATGAGTCTTTATCACTCATGATTCTAGAACCGAAATTTTTAACTCTTCATGATTCTGGTCTCCTGGTAGTTTGTGAATCTTTACAGCTCATGATTCTAGCTCCGGAAATTTTACTTCTTCATGATTCTGGTCTCCTGGTAGTTTGTGACTCTTTACCGCTAATTCTTTCCGCGTCTGAAACTTCTGTCCCCCAACAGTCTCCGGTAAGCCTTGTGATTTACCACGATGAAAAGTATTCTATGTCCTTCTCCTAGGTCCAATTATATATCTCTCTATACCAAAATTCTTCAAAATTTGTCCTGCGGTTTAGGCATGAAAACCCACACGTAACTCCATACACGTGCACTTTTGAGGACCAGATTAACACCACTGATGCCGCTATAAACGTGGGCCCAAACGCTCTTAGGGTTAAATCACCATCAACTCGAAAACAAGAAGAAGAACGCGTGACAAACAGACAGACAGTTACTTTCGCAAACTAGTATGGATATACCTACGTTTTTTACTATTATTCCTATAGTTTAGCGGAAAACCTAGCTTTCTAGAAAGCGATAAAAAAGTATGTGATATTAATGTGGCTTGTCTTGGTAAGCTTGCGGTGACCGGCTTGAGTGATGTAGGGTTTTATCACTTGGGTTATGGGGGTAGGGTTTTAGTTTGTTGTTTTTTTATGATTTGATATAGTGTGGGTATGGTATATTCTACGGTATGAATGAGACTATATCAAAGCAGTTTTCATTTTTGATACAAAATGTTGGGTAAATGTTGGTAGGAGCTCGTGGCTGAATAATAACAGCCGCACGGGTCGATCTTCAAGGTTAAGCAACGCTTGACGAGGTCGGTTCGTGGATGGGTGACCATTTCACATACCGAGTTTCCTCCGTGCCTCGGAAAGCACGTTAAGCCGTTGGTCCCAGCTGTCATTTGAAGATCTTTGACAGTCGTTACGGGTAGTTAGAAGCTTGAGATCTGACACTAGTCTTGCCAAGAGGTACCGTGTTACCCAGTTACTGGGTTGTGGAGGTCAAATAGGCAGTCGCTGCACGTAAAACCCTAGTGCTCAGCTGAATCCGGTAAGACTGGAAGCCGACCCCAATATAGTTGGGAAAAGGCTAGGCAGATTGATTGATTGATACAAAATGTTGGCTATAATCACGGCAACCGAAAGGACGCAATTTTATTTTTTAATATTTTTTTTACAGTAAGATTTTTTTTCAAATTAAGAACAACATAATTCACCAGTATCATCGCACCTTAACATAAATGTGTTTTTAATGTCCGCGGGTCCATTCGTCCACACTGTCCGTGTCCACTGACATAGCGTGCTTGTCTCTTGTCTCGCTACATGACTGACTCAACACTTTATTTTCTTTTTAATACCGATGCTGAGTGGGAAAACCCAGGCTCGGTAATGTAGTGGTATGTTATTGGCCAGTCACAAAATATTGTATGTATTTTTTGTGTCACCTAAAACATTTTTATAAGCTTAAATAATTACTGTCACAAATTAACTTTATTGGTCTTTATTAAATTACTTGTTTCCAGCGGCTTCGCCCACTTGAAAAGTTTTTTATAATCCCAAGGGAACAATTAAAAAAGAAATTTAAAAATAATGCACATACAACGGGCCGCCTTATCGCATTCCGCGATCTTTTCCAGGCCTGGTATGGACAGTAACTGTCTGGGCACGAAGTGGGGTAGTCTTTGGTGTGTCACTACCGGGATAACAAGCAGCCTGTGTGCTATTCCAGAGTATAATCTATCTCTGTGCCAAATTTCATTCAGATCCGTTCAACCGTTCTAGCTCTATCTATCCATCTATCCAAACTTTAAGATTTTGATTTTAGAAGCATTTGTCTCTGTGCCGAGAAGTGAGAGTGCGAGATATTTTCAGGCTAAAATATCCTTTTCTAAATACTCAACTACATGTTCTTAATTCAAAAATCGCAGCATTATCTTAAGGCGATATATACGCCCCAATGTTAACGCAGTACTGGCCGTACGCCCGCTCGGAGCCAAATTATCAATATTAAACCTCCTTTTGAACAGTTTTGTTTGCAAAATATTATTTGATTTACATATTCTATTTGAGTTATGAAGAAATTCCAGCCATCAATTTTTCTGTATTAAAATATTTTTAAACATCCAAGTCGTTCTGGAGGAGTATCCAAAACTTGCGAAAAATATCGTGTTGCTAATTACTTTTTTAAAGTAAAACTATATGTTATACGAAAAAACCATGTTTAAAAATAATGTACATGAAACAATAATAAATATACATATTTTTCAAACCTTTTACCCTAGCCGTTATTAAGGAGTAAGCTTTAGGCAGTTACCGTTTTACGGAACTAAAGCGGATATAGGCCCTTAAAATAAATAGAGGCAAAAAGGGAAAAAGGAAGAAAGTTATCAAGGGCATCAAATAATTCGTCTGCATTGCTGTTAATTGGAAAAGGGCCAAATAGTTTGGCGGCATTGCCACGTTGAATGGCAATATTAATCCTTTGACCGAAAAATAGGCCAGTCCTCTCTGGTCATATGAAAAGTCAATCAACCGCTTGTCGCTTGTCATGATTCTGGCCTCCTGGTAATTTAGGTTTAAATGCTTATAAATATTGTTCAAAATCTAACTAAAAAAGCAAAAGAGGAAGCTATATTTTATAATTTTATTAAACTCTCTACTGATTTCAATCGATTTTTTTATTGATGTTTTAAAAAAAACAAACGTGCCATCACTATCTACAGTACCTACTGATCCGAAGGTGCCAAATAATTAATTATTAATTTAAATAATTAATTATTCCACTAATGGCAGCTGCGAAAAATATCGATGGGTGCCGTATGTAGAATACCTCAGGTGCCATTAACTCAGGTGCCATTAACTCAAGTGCCGTTAAAACGGGTGCCCAATGTGAAATACGTCTGAAAAACTACGGGAAAATTTAATCCCATGGCCCTAGTCTCTAGAATTATTCTTTCGGTGTTGTATTTGTTAATAATATGTTCAAATTAAAGGAAGTAAGTTTCGAAGTAGAGGTAAAACAGGAAGTATATAAGGAAGTTATCATAATTCTCTGTAATTTTTAATTTAACAATCACAATGAATGCCAGATCGTAATAAGATATTAAACACTGAAGTATCTATTTATGAGTGTAAAACAAAACATTTATTTGCAGTTATTATTCTTGAAATGTGTTCGTCCCTGAATTTCTTGCTAATTTTTTGTTTAATTAATACATTTATGTAGAATTTGTCGTATTCTGTATTTAATTTTTAGTCTATTACTTTCCACATCCACGTGTATTTAGCGATAAATACTTTTTTGTAATACTACATTGTGTCCCACAGGTGGGCAAAGGCCACCCCATGTTTCTTTCAAACCTCTCTGTTTTGTACAAACTCTGACCAAGTTTGCCTTAACACAAATTTTAGTTAGTAGACGATAGTTTTATTAATATGAAAACGCAAAATTTGTAGTATTTTACAGTTTTTTTTTTTTTGCAAAATAGTAACAAGACCATTTTTATTTTGCAAACTTAATACACGCATAACAACGAGGAATAAATTAGCATATTTTTACACAGTTTTTTCACCTTTTTCTTTGTATGAATTTGATGAGTTATGTAATGATAATTCATACTGTATTATGAACACTTGGATACCATCTTTTCAACCATTTCTTGATGTCAGTCTTCAAACTGATCAGTTAAGGGAAATAGCATAATATATCTTTTTTTTATTTAAAGATAGGCTCGCGTTTGACCACTATCTCGCCTGATGGTAAGCGATGATGTGGACGACGGTGGAGCACGCTTGCCTAGAAGTAGCCTATTTACTCTTGACTTAAAGACCCCAAGGTTGTAGTTATCAGGAAACAAAGTCTCCGGCATGGAATTCCACTCCTTAGCTGTGCGCACAATGAAAGTATTCGCAAAACGCTTTGTACGTATGGGTGGGATGTCCACCCTGTACCGGTGACGCATTGCCGTACGTCTTATTGTCCGATGATGGAAAGGGCTAGGCGGAATCAAATTTGTGCAGTTCCATCGCATACTCCCCGAAACGTAATCGATGAAAAAACCGACAGATTGGAAACTCGGCGACGATGTGCAAGGATCTGGAGGTTTGAGGCGACCAGTGCATCGTTGTTGATACGATCACGGCTTTATTCTCGGCAAGGAAAGTGGTATTGCCATCACTACACATGCACATGCGAGATGAACGACGCTACGTGGATTTCCGTCTGTGTGATTGGTCGATTTGGTCGATTGGATAGCGGTCAAACTCTTTGCATTGCCGTATTCACATACGCAAGACGGCTGCGGGTGTGTCAGGAATTATAGTCCCATCCATGGACCAACCTCGGTTTAAAGAAACTTTACTCCCAATAAAGACATATGACACTTACTTGAGAACAATACTAAAAAACATACAATAGATTACAAAAAGTTCATCATCAGTATTACAATTTAATAGTTGCCCATCCAATGAATACATTTCTCCAGAAGTGATCGACCCGCAATTATGTGCTGGCTAAGTTGAGTCTAGAATGCATTGAAAGAATGTAGATTTTTTATACAGGACGGTAAATTATTGAGTTGTGCTCCTTCAAAAGTTAGCATTTTTTGCCATAGTTAGTTCTTGTTATAGGTAAAACTAGCAGGCTTGCTCGCCGTGTGCTGCATTGACTAACTTGTTAATATTGAGTGAGTGTTAAGGCGATTTATACGCCCCAATGTAAACGCAGTACTGGCCGTGCGCCCGCTCGACGCCAAAATATCAATATTGAACCTCCTTTCGAACAGTTTTGTTTGCAAAATATTATTTGATTTACTTATAAAATTGATGGCTGGAATTTCTACATAACTGACATACAGTTATGAAGAAATTCCAGCCATCAATTTTCTGTGTAAAAATATTTTTAAACATCCAAGTCGTTTTGGAGGAGTATCCAAAAGTTGCTAAAAATATCGTGTTGCTAATATTTTTTTTTAAAGCAAAACTATTTATTAACTATTTATTATTTGTGAAAAAATCATGTTTAAAAAATAATGTACATGAAACAATAATAAATATATATTTTTTCAAACCTTTTAACCTAGCTTTTACTAAGGAGTATGCATTAGAAAGTTACCGTTTTACGGCACTAAAGCGGAGGTAGGCCCTTAAGTTTGAGTGAACACTTTTGTTGAGAATATTTCTAAAGAAAATACATGTGTTATAAATATATAGTTGCTCTATATTCATTACTTTTTTGTTTTGATATATTTTACTGGATAGATATGTATAGTGGAATAGTATTTGTATGAGTTTATCACATCACCTTCTATATTGCATAACCTTGGTAAAACATTCGAAGATTGACCCATGCGGCTGATATAATTTAGACCACGAACTCTTCTAATGATATCTAATTTATGTCTGTAGCTGTAAAAACTAATAAATTAAATCTTTTTATCTCATTGATTTTGATTAAAATGAATCTCAAACTCATTAAAATGTACAACGCATTCTAATTAATTTATAGATTCGAGATAGTTTGATTAATATTCTATTACATATGTATCCTGTCTAAGCTATGATTCATCATGCATTTCACCGAAATAGCTACAGTCGTTTCGGAGATTAAACATTTTCATTTCCTAGTAAATGTTTTAGACGGTACTATGTTATGTAAGGAATATGAATTGTAGAGATCAGTCATCATGAGTAACACTTATCAGTTACACTCATAGATGGATATAATTTTTAACTTGCAAGTTTCTACTATACTCCATTTGCGATAAAATTAGACGTTTAAATTAGCCCATTTTACAGCCCGCTTAACCGATTTTGACTTCTATTGCGTTGGTGATACGACAAATGGTAGCTGTAGTAAACGGTTGAGGTAACAAGTTTATGATTTTTATGTCATTCTTATGTTTACGGGATAGAAAATCGGTTGAACGGACTGTAAAAAGATTTGGAAACATGTCTAATGTTATTTCAAATGGAGTTTAGAGCCTGATTATAGATGTCCAGGTATCAATAAAAATACGATCAATGCAAAAAACAATTTAAAAAAAAAAAAAAAAGAAGTCACCCGTTCACCTGTTTTGACGAGTTATTCAGAAAAAATATCTTAAACTGCTTTTAAATCAGGCTGTACATTTCATCATGTAATAAATATTGGTTTTCAGTGCCTCTCTCTGAAGTCTTACCTGACTGTCAACGTTTGTGGATTCACAGTTATTTACACCTACTTAATCGCTGTCTATGTAGATTTGAAAGCTTTAATTAATGATGTGGTTTAGTTACAAGTCAAGTAATATATTGTCTGAAAAATACAACTCCAATAACCTATTTATAAAGTCAAAGTCAAAGTTTCGAAATTGCTCCCATTTTAATTTGGTGAAGATTTGATTTTTATTGATTTGAGTCTGATGAAGAACATCGAAGATATACTCGTACAACAGAACTCTTCTATAAATAACAGGCAATCTCTCGGGATTGCTGCAATCGCATGTCTGTTTATACCATTTCATAACATAACATCACGCCAGTACGCTCTTGAGGGGTACGCAGATCTCTCATTTCCCTTTATGTTCAAGTTTCATGATATTCGGCTAATCTATTCCGGCGTTAGTGTAACTTACTAAACATCTTGCCTATTAGGTAGGTACAACTAAAAAGTGAAAAATAAAAACATTTTTAACAAAAAAATTCTACCGACTTCTAAAAATAAAGTTATTTTTCGATTTGTAGTTTTCTTATTTGGAAGTCGGTAGTATTTTTTTGTAAAATGTTTTTTATTTTAAACTGACATATTAATTAATTTAAAACCAAATTATTATAGCCACAAATCATTAACATTGAAATTATTAAGGTTAATGTGTCTTGTATTTTGTCTAGTTTAAAAATCAATGAATTGGATCTACTATTCATTATTCAAACGGTATTATTACACCGAAATAAGAACATCGATCAATATTTCGACCAAAATTCTTTAAGACGACGATAGTTACTTTGAGGGAACAAAACGCGCACTCGTTTCACACCCGCGCGACCCAAAAATCAGTATTGAAAAACGGGCATTTAACGCGATGATTTCGATTGTTTTTCGATTGTTTTTTTTTTTGACGCGACGTTTTGGCCGTGTTCCCGGGTAGACTGATGTCTCGGTGTACTGGCTCCGTTGGGGCAGAAACTTCCGAAACACGGCCGAAACGTCGGGTGAAGTACCTAGATAAATAAACAATCGAAATAATCGCGTTAAAATCCCGTGATATATTGTTTTTCAATTATGAAACGCGAAAGTTTTAAAGCCAAAAATCAGTAAAACTTTTTGTACTTTTCTTATTATTCTATGTCTTTAAAAAAAAGCCTCAGATCAAAATGTAGATAATTAAGTTGTCTTTGAGATGGTGAAAATTCCATTAAAATACGCCCGGCAGTTTTGGTGCTATTGTCGTTTTTTGTCCGTGTTAGATATAACTTTTTACAAATTAATTACATTATGTTCAAAAAATAAGTAGAAATCAAAATTAACTTAGATCAAATTATCAAGAAAATAGTCTAAAGTAACATATATTTTTTCCAAAAAATAACGAGTAGCCGTTTAGACGTGATTCTCATTTTAAAATCAGTTACTGAGGGGTATCTGCGCCTTGAAGATCGCGCAACGTCGACCACATCGTCGCTTACCTCCAGATGATATAGAGGCCAAGCGCGAGCTTATCTATACTATATCTATACTAATATTATAAAGCTGAAGAGTTTGTTTGTTTGTTTGTTTGTTTGAACGCGCTAATCTCAGGAACTGCTGGTTGGAATCGAAAAATTATTTTTGTGTTGGATAGTCCATTTATCAAGGAAGGTTATAGGCTATATAACATCACGCTACGGCCAATAGGAGCGGAGCACAAATGAAAAAAGTTGCAAAAACGGTTAAAATTATTCCTTTTTGAGAGCTTCCGTTGCGTGAAGTTAAAGTTTCACAAACATCATGTATGTAGTGTAGGTAGGGTAGGCTGGGTAGGGTAAATGGGTAGGTAGGGTAAATGGGTAGGTAGGTAGCCAGTTGACGGGAGCGAAGCCGCGTGGGACAGCTAGTCTATGATAAAAATGAAACTTTATTGCTGAGTTCTAGGTTTATCCCGTGGGCTCACAAAAAGAAACTGCATTTATTCAGGATACAAAGCAACCTATTGAGATCAGTGATCGTGAAGCTTCCTTTTCTCTATTTCCTTCTTCTTGCATACTAGCCATAGCTCCTAAACGGATAAACCGATTTTGATTTCGTTTTTTTTTTGTTTGAAAGGTGACTTTATCGAAAGTGTTCTTAGCTATGTTTGATGAAAATCGGTCCAGCCTTTCTAAAATTATGGGCGTTTTACTGTTTGAATCGGCACGGTTTCGCAAGATATCGTGTCATAATTACGTGTTCAATAGATTGTCTATCGAAACGTGTCTACTACTAGATAAATTATATAGCATCATCATCTGCCTAGCCTTTTTCCCAATTATTATTATTGTTGGGGTCGGCTTCCAGTCTTACCGGATTCAGCTGAGTACCAGTTTTTACATGGAGCGACTGCCTATCTACCTCCACAATCCAGTAACTGGGTAACACGGTACTCCTTGGCAAGACTAGTGTCAGATATCAGGCTTCTGACTACCCGTAACGACTGTCAAAGATCTTCAAATGACAGTCGGGACTAACGGCTTAACGTGCTTTCCGAGGCACGGAGGAAACTCGATATGTTCAAATG
The DNA here is from genome assembly GCA_947562075.1 of Orthosia gracilis. NCBI lineage: Eukaryota > Metazoa > Arthropoda > Insecta > Lepidoptera > Noctuidae > Orthosia > Orthosia gracilis. Next base: position 5,665,852 of record OX387276.1, read on the forward strand.
GTCACCCATCCACGGACCGACCTCGTCAAGCGTTGCTTAACCTTGAAGATCGACCTGTGCGGCTGTTATTATTTAGCCACGAGCTCCACGATAAATTATATAGCATGAAATAAAAATGTGTCGGAGGTTTTTAAATTTTACTTGTTTGTCTACGACGATTGACATTGATGAAGACATCGATTTGACATCAATATATAATATGTTCAGTAACATGTATAATTACGTACCTACTCCAATTCGAAGTTGAGTATTTTTTAACTGTACTTTAGCTTAAAAACCTGTCAAACTTAGGCATTAAATAAGGTTTGACACGTTTTCTTATTTGTTTTATTTAAGCAAAAGAGAATATGTAGGCACAATTTTCATTGGGACAAAGAGAAATAAATTTTAAATATGAGCCAAACCAATAAGGGCCGATTCACCAATGAAACTAATCCCGACTCGTTCAACTGAACTCAGTTTATGCAAATACAGCGTTCCGATTGGTAGTTTCTCAGCGGTCTCAACCACAACGTTGTATTTGTATAAACTAAGTTTAGTTGAAATAATCGCGATTAGTTTCATTAGTGCAATCGGCCCTAAGTACATTTACACAACAAAATACTCAACTTCGAAACCGTGCATTTTTAAGGGCAAGACAGATACAGCTGAAGATAACGCTATTCCAATCTAACAACATATCATAATCATTGTTAGGGTATCAATTACAAGTATGTCAGGAGTACAGATGCGACTGGTTTGTGAACGGTACTTTGTTCTGTGACGTGCATGTGAACAGAGTTGCGTCACAGTGCAGGGAAGATTACAGTAGTGCAACTAATTAAAATTGAAAATGCAGTTGTTATTCTCAAACGAATAAAAAAACAGGATTTCCGTAAATTTTGTTGATTTTGGTTCGTAAACACGAAAAGTGTATAACTAGAACAGTTGATTTTTTTGCGATTATAGGTTTAAGTCCTACAAGTTTTCAGAATCAATGAACACAAAGTATTTTTAAGGTTTTAAATGAGGAATAAAGTTATCTATGAGAATCTAAGTTTGAAACTTGACTTGTAATAATAATAATCTCGTTTCTTCATTCAGTAATCAGGTTTATATTTACAAATTATATCTTCGGGTGACAGAAGTCTTTATTAAAAGATACTCTATTAGATATCTTTATTAAAATGAACTTCTGATGAATATCTTGAATGTGATGTTTTCTTCTTTGTTTTTTTTTTAATTATTAATGTTGAATGATGATATGAAATAATTTTTATTCAATTATCTTGATGGATATGATGAATGAACTTCATTAAAATGAAGATCTTTATTAAAATGAACTTCTGTGATTAAATATGTGATGGCACATTTAATTTAAACAAATAAAAATTCAATTACACGAAACGGTCAGTTGTTGTGTAAAGTAATTCTATATAGGTGTCGAAGGCTCCTTCACAGATTACCAAGTTCCGATTTACTTGGTAATTCAAACACATTTAAAATAATTTAAATTCTGTAGTGGTTCTGTGATAGTGCGATAAGTAGCTTAAGTAGGTAGTTTAGATTATGTTATTGTGTACTGAATCGTTGTAGATTCGTGTCTGATTCGGAATCAGCTGTCATGAAAAAGAGAAAGAATAATATGCTAACTTTCGTAACATATATCCAGCTGTCAATTTTCTTTTTGCGACCGAAGGCTCTGCAAAAGGCGGTTTTCTGAATTGAGTATTTTGGATTTAAGAACGTTTCAAACCCTATTTTGCTGCAAAAGTTTGTCAGGTTTTCAAGCGAAAGTAGAGTTTTCTAAATACTCAACTTTAAATTCTTTGCTCTGAAATTAGGGGATTGTGTCATTCCATCAGCGATAGCATAGCGACAGCGATTCTTAAAAAAATAACAAATATACAATCTTGGCTTTTTGACCATCAATATAAACCATCGGCAATAGAAAGTCAGTTTGATTAAGTTCACGTCGTATTAAGAATCTCGGCCCCCAACCATCCAAGCAGGAAATTATTTTAATACGTCTGCGGTCCTAGGCGCTTAAACCTAATACTTCTTAGCGTCATAAAATTCATCTTAAGGCTTTATTTCAGACTAATATACTGGTTTGATGTTATTATTGTGAACTTTTCAATGACCAAACATACTTGCACTACTCCCATTCACCTCCACTACGTAAAAATATCAATAAACTCGTTTCCGGAGTTAATCTGTCGGTCAAAGTTGTGGTTAGCCGTAACCCGTTATAACGTTCAATGGTCAGTGCCGACAACTGACGGACCGACACCTCTCAAATGTTTTGTATACATGTTAGGAAGAAAACCTGCTTTTATGCGGGGTACAGACCAAGCGAACGAAAGTTAACGAGTGGAAATCACTGCATGTTCGTTTTCTTACACAAACTTTGATGTTTTGATCACAACTATTGTGTTATGACCACTAGGCTTAAGCTTAAGCTTTGGTATCTTGATCGAAACACTATATATTGTATGAAAAATATCTATAACGGTCTTTTGTTTCGTCGCAGTATGCATCAGGCATCAGCAGTGGGTGTCCGGTAGCACATATCGCAGCGTTGTGTGTATCCATCAAGAAACCAAAGCTTAACTAATGGGAATCACCACACGCTCGCTCTCCTTCAAACACCATATCTGCGTGATTGCATAACACACCTTATAAGGCAATGCTTTTTATTTTGACAATTCAAAAACAATCAATCAAACGAATTATGCCAACATTATACATATGAAGCAATATATCAGACGCCCTGTTTTTTTATAGAATATGTATTGCGTAATTGGGGTGGCGTACGTTCACTAGCGTTCATTCGCTTGGTCTGTACCTCATGCACCGAGTAAACCCTTTTTTTACTTGCAAGTTGCTTCTAACTCCATCTATCTATCGCCATGGAACGGAACCGAACGCGAACAATGTACAAAAAATAATCGGTTTAATCAGGCGAAAAACGCTAGTTACGTCAGCACGGTTTCTTTGTACGGGATTAGGCATCTGTATGCTAGTATTATATTATCTGTGGTCTGTACATACCCGCTGGCTTATTACGTATCTTTTGCAAGAGCAAAACGCTAGCGATCAAACGCTTTATGTCATAAAAGTTGGAATTACCTGCAGTGTAGGTGTGTTAGGTCCTACACAATCGTTTGCTAATCGCTCGCTGTTTGTCAAAAGCACTTTTTTTTAAAAAAAAAAAGCAGCCAACAACTCTAAAACTTCTTTATTGAAGAGCAATTATTGCGCAAAAATCGCTATCGTTTTGCTCTTGCGAAAGATACGTAATAAGCCTGCCGGAGAGGGGCCTCGGCGATGCCGATATAATATCGTTCGCTCGCTCGTTCGTTTGGTCTGTACCAGTCACTAACTGAAGAAGTTTTATTAACCGCATCATACCGTGTGATGTACAGTATTTTCTGGTAATAAATGGGTAACTGTGGGTGGCGTAACTGGAGTATGAGGCGATTAAAGTGGGGGTCCTTGACTTGTTGAATATTCTCATCACCATGAAGAAACATCAAATATTTTTAGTTGGTATTATAGTCTTAACAAATGGGTTCAGTTTCTGCAATAACAAAATTCACTGATAAGACTTGAGTGTAAAATTGTCGCTTCTGTGACAAATTGTGAAACGTGCTTTAGCTGAATTGATTGGTTGAATGAATTGTGCTACAGCCAATCACATTTGTTTTTGTATTATATCTAGTAATAAGTCAATCATTAAACAAATCAGCAAAGATAAACTTCGAATTAGAGAAGACTAGGGTCATGATACGTGAGAGAAAAGCAGTACTTTTCTAACTAATCACACCCTCAGAATGAAAGCGACCTAACTCAAAATACCTGTAATTTCTGATTTTGTTATAAACTGACATAAAAAGCTTGCTCTAAAACCCTGCGGTGAAAAGGAGCCCGAATCATATGAGTAAAAAGGGACAGCCTATACATCAATTACTTCAGTACAAAGAGTACAGTTAACACTATATCTTATTTTTTTGATCATTTCCCACAAATTGCATTTCTTGAGTTAGGTCACTTTCATTCTAAGGATTCGAAATACCTATCTTATGAAGCGTTTCGCAATTTGGGTCTGCTTTATAGAACCTTGTATTTAGTTAATCTAGATTTTTTAGCACACTGCTTCAAAAAGAAGGCAATGTTTTCAATTCAGTAATAATGCCATCTATGTAATACGTAAGAAACTTGCTTGACGACTAGCGTCAAACCGCAGTAGGAGTTAAATGAAAATTAGTATAGATGTCGCTGATAGCATCGATCAGCGAATATTTTGTACCCTATGTTTTGGATTAATTTTGAAATCCGAATTAGCCCTTTGGAGCCGTCAAAGGCTTCTTGTGTTCAGTGACAGAATATTTTTATTAGTTTCAAAAATTACAGGATCTAATCTTAATCCATGTCACGTGAATGAAAAAGTTCAGTTATACGGATTTGTTGACCTTTCTTCAAAAATCTGCAACCTTGTAGCCCCAACACGACTTTAGTAGGGCTGACTGCCTGAAAGAGATCACGGAATGCGTTATGGCCGCCAATTGTATATTTTTTTTTATTTCTTTTGGATTCCTATATGTATAACTTATAATCTTGATGTAAAATAAAGTGTCTATAAATAAATAAATATTGCATAAGTATTTCTTTATTCATGTACTATTTAGTTCAATAGTTAAAATTCCGTGGTAAAATCTTAACTATAAAATCATTGTTTACCACTATAACGCTGACCTCTAAAATGAGCACTAATAAAAACAAAAGATGAACACATTAAGTTTTTATAGCAATGTCATTGACAGACAACAATGTTGAAAGCATTTTAAAATAAATGAAACCATCTACTAAATTGTAAGGCGCTTCTAGCATTTTATAATCTGTTTATTATCTCGTAGATATTATATATTTATATATATTATATGTATTTTTATTTTACTTTGACAATCTCGGGACACTGGGGTCCCGGTCCTTTGAAAGGCGTGCGAGGGGCCGAAGCCAACTCGCAGAGGCCTTAAATGATAAATGATTTTATTTCTGTAAGTTGGTTTGTACAAACACTTTTACATCTCGATCATATTTTTTTAAACTAGATGAGGTCGGCGTTTCCTATCTGATTACTCTGAGAAGAAAGGCCGAAACAAACACAGAGGTCACAGTCTCTTTTAAAGTCAGACAAAATCTTGGTTAGATCATGTGAAGACCATGTAGACTGAAGTCTGAAATGGTCTTTAGAGGAAAGAACCAGCCAGATTGAGTGGACCTGTCCAGTCAGTGCACGCAATTGTCAATAACCGTGTAGCTCAACTCAGAATTTAAGGAGCTCAACGATTCGACGAACAATACCAAAGAAAGGACATTCGGATAGGCCGCATAAACTACTCAAACTGCCAGACCATGATTAAAACTAACTTAGATAAAATAAAAACAAAAAATAAAGTATGATCCACATAGTCTTCACATTCACAACAATTAAAATAAACTTAAAATAAAATAATATAATACTTTAAAAAGTAAATATTCTTGTCATTGCAAGAAAACCGCACTGTAGGTAGAATGAACACTTGTTGGTCTCTCAGCATGATTTTTGACTGCCAAGCGAGCAAGCGAGCATCGCTGAGCGAGTATGACTTTGATAGCTCTTGTCTCTGCGGCAAACTTGCGGTGAGTACTCGCCAGCGATGTGAACATCGCCAGCGATAAACTCGTCTCTTTTATTGACACGGGATCTTATATATTTTGTACGTTTCTTCAGCGATAAAATAGTCAAAGCGAAGCACTATTCTTAAAGCTAAGTTACAATCTAATTACACTTGAGCTCATGCTTAGCTGTTTCCCAATACGAGACGCAGTACTGGCGCCGAGCGCCAATCAATATTGGACGTCTTTTTGGACAGTTTTGTTTGCAAAATATTTTTTTATTTTCATAACCTATGTCGGTTAGGAAGAAATTCTAACCATCAATTTATCTTTGTAAAAATATTTTGAAACATCTAAGTCAGAAGTTGTTTTGGAGAAGTATACAAAAGAAGCGAAAACATATCGTGTTGTTAATTATTTTTATAGCAAAAGTAGATGTTAGGCAAAAAAAAATCCTGAAAAAAATAAATATAAATAAATAAACTCTCCCAAGTCGCTGCTAACACCATCTATAGCCGTGGAACTGAAACGAACGCGATCGAAATACTTACAAAAATAATCATCTGATTCAGACGAAAACCGCTAGTTACTTCGGCACGGTTTCTTTGTATGGGATGAGGCATCTGTATTCTAGTATTATATTATCCGTGCTGTTGTTTGCAAAATATTATTTGATTTAAGTACATATGCTATGTCAGTTATGAAGAAATTCCAGCCTTAAATTTTTCTGTGTAAAAATTTTTAAAGCAAAACTATTTTTTATACGAAAAAATCATGTTTAAAAAATAATGTACATGAAACAATAATAAATATACATTTTTTACAAACCTTTTAACCTAGCCGTTACTAAGGAGTATGCTTTAGAAAGTTACCGTTTTACGGCACTAAAGCGCATGTAGGCCCTTAAGGGCCTTAATAATACTGCTAATAATAAACCAATAGTGCAGTAAGACATGTCGATAATATCCACAAACCAGACTTTATGAAAAACTTACTAATACGTAGGTACAGACTATTGAATACCTACACATATTCTGTAGAGTTACACGCACATGGACGAATTCTGGATAAAAACAAACCACTAATATCCCAGTTCAACTTGATTGATTGAAACCGGTTCAGTAAATAGTCTAGGATGTATAACAAGATAATTAATCTCACATACACAGTCTGTGATTCACAAAACGTATAAAAAGTGTATGAACTTCGTGAGAGCATTGCTCGAGCCCAACTAAACTACATAGGTATACAAGCATTTGTATAATATATGCATTTATATTATGGTTTTTTGACTACTGTGTTTTGCTGCTTGGAACCTAAAACATGTAGAAAGATTTAAATACTATGTTATTTCAAAGGTTTTTTTATATGATCATGTAGGTAACTTCCAACAGTAGATGAGGGATGCCTTCCGAATAAATGATATTGTCATCTTGACCAAGTAATTGAATATCAAAGTGACATTTTGTTCACCTAGGCCCTGTTTCCCAAACGAAAATGATTACAAAATAAATGTGACAAATTGTCAAACGCGTTAGTTGCTGTTTGTTATTTTTTTGCAGCAAATAGCATCACTTAACTTAATTCACATGCATTTAATTTGTGTCCAGAAACTGGGCACAAAACTATGCCAGCAAGCTAACAATGATCTCTAAAAAACAGCAACCTTACTATCAACTACAGATATTATGAACGTAAACTAACCTATTTATTTCTCTCTTTCCAGGACCAGTGCCACTAGCTAGAAATATAAGACACCTCCCCTGCATATCAAGAAGATCAGGTCAAGAAGGCCTCTGCATGTTCGCCATAGATTGCCTCAAAGCCAACGGTTCTCACCTCGGGACCTGCATAGACAGATTTTACTTCGGATCCTGCTGCCAGATACCTGACAAAACTATCCTCCCACAAATTATAGGAAATAACATAGAAGATAATTCAATAGACAGTGCCAACTTCGTACATCCACAGATTGAGGATAAAGTTCAGACGGCAGTTAGCAAGATTCCAGATATATTCCCTACGAAAAAGACTACAACGACAGAAAAAGTTGAAAGTACTGTAACAGAGAAATCTGAAACGGTTCTAGATAGAACTGAGGCAATAGATTTAGAAACGAAGACTGACGAACAGTCAACTATTGATAACAAGATTGTAAATGATGACGTTAAGTTCACTACATCAGCTATAGTTGAAACTACTATGAAAGCTGAGACTAAAATCACTGAAGCACCGATCACTGAATTGCCTATGAAACTGTCGACATTCCAAACGGTATCAGGTGAGAATAGCATAGTTACTGAGAAACCTGAAAAAGAGGAGATTACGAAAGGTACAACGACTTCAAGGCCTAAACCTACTCGTAAACCTTCAAGGCCTACTTTTAGGCCTTCATCGCAGAAACCTTATAACTATACGAGACCTCAATACAGTACCTTATCTACTTATAAACCAAGACCTGTGAAGCCAGTGTTCAATTCAACAAGAAAACCTCCCTACAGCAGGCCGTCAAGCAAACGTCCTCCTGCAACGAAAAAGCCTTTGCCTATTCCCCCTAGACTTAACATAACTATTCTACCTCAATCAACAAGTTCAAAACCTATATTCACTCGTCCGTCATCAGTTTCAATCACATACATCAACACAACAATTGCGTCATCAACTACGGCTGAAACAACGACAACCACTTCGACTTCCACAACAACTACAACGACAACAACAGAACAACCATCTTCATCAATAACTGTTTTAACAACAGTAACAGAAAAAGTTATTGAACCAACCGAGACAGTAACTGAAGTTGAGAAAACTACTGAAGTGGCACCTGCTACTGCGACACAAAAGCCTGCTACTACAGTTTTTGAAACAGCTATCGATACAATGGTCACTGAAGCAGTAAAAGAGACAACGGTACAACAAACCGAAGCAACTGAAACTGCTTCAACCACAGAAGCAGGGCAGTTTGTTACTGAGACTGAAGCGCCTACTTCTCCGTTACTAACTTCGGTTTCTACTGAATCAACTAAAGTTGAAACGTTGACAACTGAAGAGGTTGCAACGAAAGAACCAGAGAAGATCACAGAATCTGATGGTGAGTTTGCTTTATAATTTCTATTTTTGTCAGCAGGTTTAGAAACAAGACTAAATAGCCTGTAGAAGTCTATACTCCATTTGCGATAACATTAGACGTTTAATAGTATATTATGCAACTAGTGAATAAAGGACGGTTTTAAAGCGAGGGCCATAGATGAATCACGAACAAGTGAAGGATTCTAACAACTGAATCACGACCGTAGGGAGTGATTCATGATGATTGAATCACGAGCATAGCGAGTGATTCAAGTGTTAGAATCCTGAATGACGCGAGTGATTCATGGCCCTCGATATAAATCCGTTTTATTCAAGAGTTGCATACTATATTTTATACCATGACTTCGAGAAAAAGAAGGATTTAAGCCAAAAGCACAAGGAATAATAATAAATAAATAAATGGTTTATTACCTTCAAAATTTACAGAAAATGAGAAACCTTAGGGATTCACATTTTTTGTAATTGAAGCTGAGCCTTTGAGTTTGAGTTACCTAAACAGCACCTGTGTTTCAGGTGCCAGTGACCACCTCCGTTAAGTTACATAATTATAATTAATTAAACACCAATGCAATTAATATTAGAATAAATTACAATCCAAATAAGTATTCACTAAACATCCTAGACCAAAATAAAATCTTATCAAAATCCTAAATATAAACAAACTCAAAATTAAATCGACGAAGGAGTTTGAAATTCGAATATTCTTTGCACAAGAAGTTTGTATCGAGAATTTTATGCGCAAGTAGGTTGTATTGCATTGAGATGGAGGTCAAATATATATATTGGTGTGTTCTAAATTCAAACACCAAAACAGTGATTAAAAGTGCTTTTTATTCACTGTTTTCAGTGAATAAAATAAGCTTTTTAGAGGGGGAATGGTATAAATTAGCCCATTTTACGGCCCGTTCACCGACTTGACTTCTATTGCGTTGGTGATACGACAAATGGTAGCTGTAGTAAACAGTTGGTTTTGGTAACAGGTTTATGCTTTTTATGTAATTCTTATGATTACGGGGTAGAACTCAAAATCAGTTAAATGAACTATAAAAAGATTTGGAAACATGTCTAATGTTATTTCAAATGGAGTTTAGACAAAGTGACAATATATATATTTGTCGAAACGTCGAACGATGACATTATTGTCGAAAAATCAGATATGTATGAGATTGACGTGCTCTATCGATATGTCACGTACATTTTGGCATTTCAAACATCGCTATTGCCATTAGAATGTCGCTTTGTGTAGAGCCCAATGCTAGGCCAATTCTTTAAATCAGGTTAGCAAAATCGTTTATTGTAGACCCTAATGACTCAGCATCAGGTTATAATCAGCCTTCAAATTGTCATTTGTGATAGATAGCCTTCCCCTATTTGTTCCCAACCTTTTGTCTTTATTTTGAGCTCTTCTTGTCTATATGCCAGGTCTAGTTGGCAGAGTTTTTCTAGTTGTGTACACCAGTTACTCGATCAGTAACTTCTTTAGAATCTTTCTAATCATTAAGAAGGCATTCGTTATTTTGTTCTTCTACAAACAAACCATTAGTATAGCATAACAATGTAGTGGCAAAAAAATTGCCAATCCCGTACAAAAAAAAAGTTTGAACTCATAAATTAAACGCTTGTTACGCTTATAGCATATTTAACTAATGACGGACACTATCTTCATATCTACTAGTTATACAATTCTGATCTTATCTTAGACCAAAATAGTTTAGTGAATGTCAGTTTGTTAGAAATTGCTTATTTCGCTAAATCGCTGTATACAGAAGCGGTTTTTCTTCTGCCTAGTATCCCACTTTAAGTGGTTTTCCAAATTTCCTGGCGGCAGGAAATTTTGTCTTGGTTGTCGGGTCGGACTGTTCTTCCTCCAATAGTAGTTTCGCCATTCTAGTGCACCGCGTAGCCGAAGGCTGTCCTAACCCTTTCTAGTGTTCAGTTACTATACAGAAGCTGTCGGTTAACCTTAAATCAATAGTTTATCAGTCCCTTGTTATTATCCCAAATTATTTGTGGTTGGCGCAACATTTCTTCGTCTTCTATAATACTTCTCCATTATTCTTCATCTCAGTAGTTACCTTCTTTCTAGACATAACATCCTTCACATAATCCATTCATCGTTTCTTTAGTTTTCCCATAATTTTAACTTACTATATATATATTATACAGGTGGGCAAAAAATCGCGGATCAAAAGAAACGGCGATAGTTGGGGATTTTTTTCTTTTTATTTCTTTGTCATTACTGCAAATAGCCCCAATTATCGCCCTTTTTCTTTAGATCTACGATTTTGGGGCAATCTGGATAATACTCGTATATATATAGTAAGTTAAGGTTATGGGAAAACTTATAAAACCTAGCCTTACTAATCTCATAAATGCGAATGGGAGTTTGTTTGTTTGTTATTTTTCACGCTTAAACAGCAGAACCGATTTAGATAAAATTTGGTATGGAGATAGTTTGAGACGATGGGAAGTACATAAGCTACTTTTTTTTCGGTTTCACGCGGGCGAAGCCGCTGGCAAACAACTCTTATGTCTTCTTGAAATTTTTCAAAAACATGATTCAATGCCTCGTTGGTATAGTGGTCGCAAGCGCTACTGCTAAGCATGAGGTCATTGGTTCGACTCTAGAGTCGGGCAAAGTGTTATTTGTTTTTTTTATCTGGATCTGTAGCAGTCCGGCGGCGTCTAGACTTGTTCCTGGTTGATGGCTATAGGCTTGTCCCCTAGCACATGGGACTTAAATATAACTGTCGAAATATAGGTGTAACCTTCGGGGAATAGTTTCCTAATGTTATGTACGTGATTCACTCATCCGTAGGTACTTGAGCATCAACCAATTGCTTGGACGCTTCCATCTTCTCAAATATCACTTCAGTTTTTATGACTTTTTCGCTTTGCATCTCCTTGGCTTATATTTGTGATCCGTTATGTAAACTAGAAGTTTAGCGTCATCCAATTCTGTTATGTCTACGTTATTTATGAAATGCTCTTTGCAATTTCGACTTCAAACGTTACGACCACTTCCTTCTAGTATATTCGTCGTATTACATATATCTATTTATCTAGTGTATTGTGTCCTACTACGGAGCAGAAGTCTTCCTCTCCATTTTAGGGTTCCCCACAGGGTAAAAACGGGACCCTATTACTAAGATTCCGCGGTCCGTCTGTCTGTCTGTCCGTCTGTCACCAGGCTGTATCTCACGAACCGTGATAGCTAGGCAGTTGAAATTTTCACAGATGATGTATTTCTGTTGTCGCTTACCAACAAATATTAAAACAGGATAAAATAAATATTTAAGTGGCGTTTTTTGCGATAATGGTACGGAACCCTTCGTGTGCGAGTCCGACTCGCACTTGGTCGTTTTTTTTCACATAATTCTATTTTTGCTAGTTCGAGCCAGTCGTTTCGGTACAAGTCAAGCTAGTTCTATATGAGAAGAACTGACAAAGTTCAGTAATTAATTTTTTCCTTTTCTGTCAAAGACCTTTGACCAGTAGTAGTCACATGATGGCGACAAAATCTTATTATCTAGGGTAATTAGTTCTTAATTTAAGTCCTACCTTTAAGGAAACACTGACAATTGTTCTTCAATTCTAAATTCTGTAATTTCTCTTTGTATAGATGAAACGCTAAGAGTATGTCCTTCCTTGTACCTGGTGAAGGTTGCGCAGATTCGCTGGATGCGAGATGCACATGATTGGTCAATGTGGCGACACTTGGGGCCTATGCCCAGCAGTGGACGTCTTTCGGCTGAAATGATGTTGATATCCTTCCCAGAATTCTCTAAGACAGCTTGTCTTGACACTAAGAAAATTTGGTTAAAATAAATACCACTAGATGGCGCGATATGCACTGATCTGTTATTGATGTAAAATTTTATGTATAAATATTGTGTGTAAAATTAACATTTTCTGGAATTGAACATAAATATTGTATGTTCTTGTTTAATCAACTCCCAGAAGCACAAAATTATGAAATATTGGGCTCTTAATACACTTTTCAAAGATTATTTGAACGGATCATATAAAATTGATACCAATAATGGCGCGGTTATAAATTTCTGAGGCATTCCACTCGATTGTTTAAATTTGTATTGTCACACATTTTGGTGCAATGAAACTGTGAAAACGTGCTTAAAATAGTATAAAACAAATCGTCACTGTATTTAAAGAAAAACATATTCACGAACCGAGTAAAACCTTTTACTTGCAAGTCGCTGCTAACACCATCTATCTATCGCCGTGGAACGGAACCGAACGCGATCGATGTACAAAAAATAATCAATTTAATCAGACGAAACACGCTAGTTACGTCGGCACGGTTTCTTTGTATGGGATGAGGCATCTGTATGCTAGTATTATATTATCTGTGTCATGTGGAGCTCAGATAGACAATCGTTCCTTGTAAAATATTGGCACTCAGCTGAATCCAGTTATAATGGTAGCCGACCGCAACGTAGTTAGGAAAAGGCTTAACAGACTTCGACAATGTTTGTTACCTCAGAACCTTTTATTAGGTGAGCCGATTTTGATGATTCTTTTTTTATTTGAAAGCTGGCGCTTGTCATGTGATGTCTATGGCATGTCTATTTATTGTTTACACCATTTCATAGCATAATATCAAACTGGTATGTTCTAAAGGGGTACGCAGGTGTGAACAGTTCACCCTGGTATACTCTCATTCCACCGGTTTTGTTTAAGTTTCATGTCATTAGGTTAAATATATTTTTAATATATTAGGCTATAGGTACCTAGCCTACAGAACTGGCCCATTATGTAGGTACCACAAAAAAAAGTGAAAAATAAAAAACTTTTTTACAAAAAATTTACAACTGACTTCCAAATAAAAACACCACAAAGTGAAAAATATCTACTTCCGAAAGAAGTCGGTGTTCCTGTTTTCGTTTTTATTTTTCACTTTTTAGTCGTGGTACCTACATAATGGGCCAGTTTTATAGGCTAGGTGCCTTTTTAGTGTATTTTTGTGTATTTTTCACTTTATAGTGTTTATATTTGGAAGTCGGTTGTAATTTATTGTAATTGTTTTTTTTCGAGATGCTCACGTCGCGTTTGACCACTATCTCGACTGATGGTATAAGCAATGATATGGTCGACGGTGAAGCACGCTTGTTTAGAAGTACTCTTGACTTAAAGACCCCTAAGTTGTAGCTCTAATAGCTACAACCTAGGGTTATTTAAGTCAAGAGTCAAACAAATTGCATTTCTTCTTCAGACACCAAAATTTTATGTCGGTTTCTCTTCGACAGTTCTTGAAATTCATATTTCTATCCCAGAATTCTACGAAAAAGCTTAACACGTACTAAGTACATAATTATGTATGTCATTACTCATATCTGACGTCACCAAAATACCGCATTTCGTATTAGGCACCTATGTTTTTGTCACTTATCGGATTGTCACCTTCCTACGCGTTCGTGAACCAGTTCAATGACTCTATGGACATTACACTTATATGTATTGATGCGAATTTTGTTTGTTTGCTTCTGCGTGTGGTTCAGTTAAATTTATTTCGTGGTGGTATTTGCGTCGAACGGCAGTTTATTATCTGTGAAAGTGAGTTTTTTGTTTTGGTAGATTTTCTTGGAATTATTTAGGCAATATTATGATAACACTCTTAATTGTTATTTTCGTCCTGGCAAATAAGGCACTTAACAATACTTAGTTAGTTTTTTCCAGATAATTCTTTATCAAAGAGAATTCTTTCATCAATCATGTCAGTGAAGACATGGTCATGACGATTTGCTTACATATTGCAAATTGCAGCAAAGATTATATCTATACTGTGATTTTTAATTTCGTAGACTAAACTGACATTTGGGTGGTTATCACTTTATCGTTACATAAAAATAGTGTCGTATTCTGACAATCCTGTGTGATCGAAAGTTGATCGAAAATCGAAGTAGATCGAAAACGGAACTACATATTTCACGGCGAAAAAAATACATTTGTTAAGTAACGAGCGGTCCTTATTTAGTTACTACACATTTATGTCAGACTTCATTTTATCGATCGCATTTATTTTATTGTCGATTTCATATTTAACACAATAAAAGTTTATGAAGTATATGTGCATGAATACTGTTATATTTAAATATATAACGTTTATATTCATAAAACATTTATTTAAAAAACCCAACTGTATTGGGGTCGGCTTCCAGTCTTACCGGATTCAGCTGAGTCCTAGTGTTTAACATGGGGCGTCTGCCTATCTGACCTCCACAACCCAGAAACCTTTATTAAAGAACATTTATTTACACCAATTAGTAAAATTAAATTGAGGAGTCATATCACATCGATTCGATGAATCACAGATGGAGCCTTACCACTATGCTCCATGCTTGCAACCTTTTTTAAAAACTAAGGTCATTGGAAGCTGTCAGTTTGGTCTACGAAATTATAAATCTCAGAATAATGCATTTTTGGTTTTCCTAAACACAGTAGTTCTGGCTGACTGCTCTATTACCTTTTTACTGAGAAATATTTACAAGAATATCCTTCTTGAATGACTCAACTTCTTAGTAAACGTCAAAGTTGAGTCAACAGTCGAGAATGATTCAAACAGAGAGATAAACTTTCGCATTTATAGTTTTACTGCATTCATCAAGATTGGTTCTGTGGTTTAGTCACAAACAAACAAACGAGAGTTACTTTCGCATTTATAATATATAAAATAAAATAAGCCTTTACTGCTGTTTTATTATTATTAACAATACAATATTATATTTATTCCTGACGATCGGTTTTTCTAACAACAGTTTGTCCTTCGACAATGGCTTCCACCAAAGACTTCCACCTATCTCAGTCTCTCACAATTCTGATCCATTCTGGACTGGCAACTCTTTTGAGGTCATCTTCCCAACGATTCATTTGTCGACCTTTCCTTCTTTTGCCTAAAATTTATAACACGAAATGAAATATATGGACACGGGGTCCCAGCGCTAAGAAATATAATTTGGTTCAAATAAATATCACTAGATGGCGCGATATGCACCGATTTTCCCCAGCAGATTTGACCTCTGTCACAGAGAGGATGCCTATGTCCCAGCAGTGGGAGCATTATAAGGCTGATGATGATGGTGATGGCACCGATTTGTTATTGAATTGTGTGTAAAATTAACATTTTCTGGAATTGAATATAAAAATTGAGTGTGTTCTTGTTTAAAATAATTAGCACAAAATTATGGAATATTGGGCTCTTAATTCACATTTCAAAAAATATTTGAACGTATTATTTAAAATTGATGCAACTAGATGGCGCGATTTTAATTTCTTAGGCATTCCACTCGATTGTTTAAATTTTATTGTAACACATTTTGATGCAATGAAACTGTAAAAACGTGCACAAAATACAAAAAAAAATATCGTGACTGTATTTAAAGAAAACAATATTCACGAACCGAGTAAACCCTTTTACATGCAAGTCACTGTTAACACCATCTATCTATCGCCGTGGAACGGAACCGAACGCGTTCGATGTACAAAAAAATATCAGTTTAATGACGAAAAACGCTAGTTACGTCGGCACGGTTTCTTTGTTTGGGATGAGGCATCTGTATGCTAGTATTATATTGACTGTGGTATGGATTTATTACTGAGATTGTTACTTTGTATGTTTGTTTATCATCTTTAGAGTCACCTTATTCATATTGGTTGCGACTAAATATTTGTTCCATTAAATTGACACTATTGAAAGGAGTAACCATAGGTACTCTAGCCACTTACCGGTTATGTCAATGATAGATGTAAGAATATCCTTTACAAACAAGTGCCATTATATGCTACTTAAGTTTTGGAGATGATCGGTAACTTTTTTGTTAATGTTTTGATGATCTTCAAAACGATTTTCGTCATTCTACTGCAGTGCTATGCTTCGAATTCAAATTCTTTAGGTATGTCATCATAATCAATCAATACAAATAATAAATCTGTAGAAAAGTCGTTTTTGTACATCGAAAATATTTCCAAAAAAATTGCCAGGATGTTAAACGATAACCAAGAAAAACAACCCATTTCCAGCATTTTTGGAATTTTGTCTGTTTAGTTGTTTTTGTTTCATCGCAATCGGTTCACTCTATAAAAATATATATGAATAAGTGTTCAAGAAGTATATCAGAACACACGCAATGAGGGTTTTTAAGAAAATTCACGCCACTAGTTGGCGCCACATTGGTGAGAGGTCTTTTACTTGGAAAATTTAACTTATGACATCAACTTGCTTGGCGTCAATTTGACTAATGTCAAAAAACATAAGCATTTGACAGCAGCTTGGACCTCACGTCTCAGTGATGCCACCTAGTGTACATGATTTCAGAATACCCTCATTCAGATACTCGGACAGTTTAACTCCATATTCGATAGACGGCGTTGTGCATTTGACGTCATTTTCTGAATGGCGGTGTTAAGATTCTCCGCGTAAGAACATTCCTAGAAAATAAAATGGTAGGTAGGTAGGGTAGATTAGGTAGGGTAGGCAGTTGACGGGAGCGAAGCCGCGAATTTAGGTTCATCATCATCATTCAAAGCCCGACTTCGCCAACTGCTGGGCATAGACCTCTGTCTTCTTATGCCATGTATTTCATGTATTTCCAAAAAACACTAAATTAATAAATTATGTTTATCAACCAAGAATATAAATCTAAAATTTCAAGTGTCCAACTTACACACTGTAGAAATTTCACACAAACTTTCAACCCCATTTTTACCCCCTTGTCGTGATTTATTGCACCTACCATTACTTGTCTCTGCATCACCCAAAGGTTGTCTGGCAGAAAATGCCTAAGGCATTAAGGCCGTCTCTGTACGTTTGTGTGCATGAAGTATTAAATAATTAAATAAATTTCATACAAACCTTCAATCCCCTTTTACCCCCTTACGGGTGGGATTTCCAAAAACCAATAAATATATATTTTTTATCAACCAATAGCGTAAATCTTAAATTTTCACGTGTCCAACTTACAAACTGTAGAAATTTCATACAAACTTTCAACCCCCTTTTTACCCCTTAGGGGTGGAATTTCAAAAAAAAAAATCTTAGGGCGCACTTACGTCACTTGAGGGACCTCCCTGACAAATTACATCTTTATATGTCAAGCGGTTTTAGATATTTCGTGATGGGAGGGTGACCTTTCATAACACAAAGGCTAGAGATATTGGGGGAAGTACTTGAACCTTACCGAGACGCGGGCGGAGCCACGGGCGGCTGCTAGTCAACACTAAGCCAGACCCGGAACAACTATCAGTAGGACAGTATTAACATTATTTATCGCACACCTTTGACCTGTAGTTCTGAAGATAATTGCCCAGGTACGGTGCCAATTGAGTTGTAGAGATTGGTGTTCATAACAGTTATTTTAGGTCGATTGTCTGTCCGTCTCGTTAGTGTATTGGTCGTAAATGCAGCTACTAAGCGTTTTCTGGGTCGAACAACGTGTTAACTACAAGCTTATTGTAAAATGGCTGTCAGTAGGTACCTGAAATCTGGAAATTGTGCCCGTTTCATAATAAGAAGTTTTGAGAGCTGTTGTAGCCCGAGGCTAATGGCACCACACTTACGATTATGTAGGTCGCGGGTTCGGACCTAGACACACATATATTTTAGTTTGAGTAACTTAATCCGTAATCTCTGCTCTCAAAACGGTGGTGGAAAATATGGTGAAGAATCTGGCATGTCTTAAAATACAATAAAAAATCTTATATGTGTACCACAGGAAGTTTTACTCTCACAGACAGTTGGCCTGTGTCCCAACCCCAGCAGTGGGAAAATTATCGGTATATTTTTGCTCGTACATTACAATATCTTCATACATATAACATAGAACTTATCAGATAGGTAACTGGCGGAATGTCACCCACACTTAGAGACCCAATCAAAAGTGATATCAATCATGTCGTGGCCAGATCTTAGAACTGATCAATTCATGATGTGGTCAACCATTTCATGAAAAGGTAGTATTTCATGAAATGGAAAATATCCACTGCCCACATCATGATCAGCGAATCAGAGAATCAAAAAGAAGAAGCAGAGAGAAAACAGATCGATGAATAATCACAGATATGAACAGCTAAATGCAGAACTACTTCATAATAATTATGGTCAAAAATTTGTTGTTATATCGTTAAATAGTCATTATCCACCGTTAGAGGCGCTGTGGTGCAAAATGGCGGCGGACAATTATTCTGACAAAAAAAAAATACGCCAATTGAAGATAAAATTGAAGTAAAATGTTACGACAAAAAAATACTTGAATTTCACTCAAAAACGAGCACATAATGAACCTTTCATATCCCGAAAACCATCATATCACCAAACGTAGACGTTTAAACGATAGTACCTGGGCGAACGAGCTTAGCTCGGGTGAAAATAGAGAAAACGACGTTTTTTTTAAAATGAAACCTAGCTAGATCGATTTATCGCCACCGAAACCCCCTGCATACTAAATTTCATGGAAATCGATGGAGTCGTTCCCGAGATTCAGATTAAATACGTATACTAGCTTTTACCCGCGGCTTCGCTCGCAGTGAAGCCATTAAACAAAATATATTTTTTTTAAATAAAAAGTATCCTATGTTACTTCTAATACCTCCAAGAATATAAGTACAAAGTTTCATGATGATCGGTTTAGTAGTTTTTGCGTGAAAGCGTAACAAACAAACTTACATTCACATTTATAATATTAGTATAGATACAAAAATTGCTCGTTTAAAGGTATAAGATAGATAGACAGTCCGTTTTAGCTGGCCATTTAATGAAATACAGCCATTTCATGAAGTGGTCTGCCACATCATGAAGTGATCAATTCTAAGATCTGGCCTCGACATAAATATATGCGGTTGCGATCCGAAGATTTTTTGGTTTGGCCACGTGTTCAACTTGTAGCGCATACCCAATACAATCCCATATATTATGCCTTTGCGACAATCTTTATCCCTGGGAGAAATTAACTTTGCCTAAAAATTATCCTAGTCTATAATTGTCCCTGGGTCGTCGCCCTCTCAATTCATTCCTACCTCTCTGTCTACCTATTCAGGACACAGGTCACGTATCTAGGCCGTACACGAGCGTACTGAGGTCAAACTCATTGTATTGTATCACTTTAGATACAGGGCTCACTTTCTTTTTATCACAGTTCACAGCGCTGTGGGAAATAGGGGATTTGTTCATTGATAGTATTTCGATGTTTTTATGGACATAGATACTTCTGTCGTGATTTGAGTAGACACACAGTCTACTCAGATAAGAACCAATTTTTATTTATTACCCGCTATACTTACCCGCAACTTCGTCTGTGTCAAATTCAGCTATAAAATGAACTCGTACATAATGCGTGCGTTGAAGCTTGATATTGATGTCTACTTGGGTCTCATTTTGAAAAATTAATTCTTTTTGAAAAGTAGATATGATCTACAATATCTCAGAAACCGTTAGGTTATTATTGAATCACTATTTTCAACATTGGCTGCAACGCTGTGCGTGTCTGTCAAGTTGTCAATCAATCACTCACTTCAAGGGATTCTGTCAAGGGACTCAGTCTGTAATTGTTCTATTGGTAAATCTTTAGTAATCCGTGGCCTTTACCCTATACCATTTTTTTTTGTCATGGCTCGCGTTAGCAGCTTGTTGGTGCACTGCAACTATTACGGCCTTATTTGTTCTTTATTTATTTTTGAAGACCTCAGTTTTTCCTCCATTTGTTAAGAATCCTCCATTGTTGCATAATCAGCCTATGACGTTCCCACTGCTGGGACACAGACCTCCTCTCTGTGATAGGGAATGGACCATAATCTACCACGTGGGCCCAGTACGGGTTAGCAGATATCACATGTCTTTGAATTTTTAATTCTTGTTAATGTCGGTTTCCTCACGATGTTTTCCTTCACCGTTTTATTTTTGATACTTACGAAATTCTTAGACAACGTTCGTCCCTGCTGACTTCTTGTTCCTTCTTAGAAATATAAAACGTAACGCGCCTTTGCCGCAATCTTTTTTGATGGTATGACTCATTTAAGTGCGTTTGAAAGTCGATTTCAAACGAAACGAGATCGCTGAATCATTTTGACTCACAACCTTACAGATCAAATTTGGAATACTCAGTTTAAGCCTAAATCTTCCCAGGCTTCATCATGATCATCCACAGGGTAACTTGACCCACTGCTGAGACATATACCTCTCTCTTCTTTTGCCAATCGCTACGTTCCCTAGTCCAGTTATTATCCGCAACAGCAACAATGTCGTCTGCTCATCACGCCGTCGGATACTTCTTCCAGTACGTGGACACCACTCGGTCACCGCCATACTCCACTTATCTTGATAATATCTTCCCAAGCTTACTGGTACTTAAGGAAGTCAGCTTATGCTCCTCAGTTGCATTGAAACAGAAGGTCCTCCACCTTCCGCATCCAGTCTGACCCAGCTACTGGCACGAAGCCATCCTCATTCTACCTTTTTCAACGCAACGGCATGACGCCAGTACTCACCATTAACACTAGCCCAACCCTTTCTATTCACTGGCACTGTTCCAATCATCACGAACGGTACTCGATCAAGCATAGATCACGAAGGCATTGCCGTGACGCCGGTGTTCCACTTAGCTGGCGCTAGTAACTTGACTGGACACGATTCTCGTGATTTTTGGACAAGTAGGTAATGATTTGTGGAGTGATTCGGATTAGGATTGTAGAAAAAGATTGTTTTTGTTTTGTCTGATATGTTGCTGGACCAATATTGCTACCCAGCATAGATATATCTTTGTATGATGCACATTTTCCTAAAAAGAAAATCGTTGCAGAAAAAGGTCTTTTGCTTGTGCCTTGCAGTTGTTATTGGGTCTAGGCCTAACTATAAACGAATATATGTTTGGAGTGAATAAATAAATAAATAATTTATTCAATAAAAAATGTTTTTTTTTTAAAACAAGCTTTTTTGGTATTTTCTCAGCAAACCCTTTCATTTGATACCCATATCATGGCAGTGCACAAAAAATAACTAGTCCGCCATCTTGGGCCGTCCACCATATTGCATTTAGAATGACGTCACATAGCTAACCATGCATTGTAATCCAAACTAAACGTGTATGCAAAATTTCATCTTAATCGGTGGAGGATACCTGTTTTTAAATTCAGTTGCAAGTTTTGACCCGAACACACTTACAGAAATACATACATACATACATACAATCATACATACATACATTGCAAGTTAAATAAAAGCTTGTAAAAATAAACAAATAATGTGGTCCGTTAGATGTTTGGTTTTGTATTGTCTTGTAAAATGGATCAAAATCGGATCCTTTTTGTTGACAGTGTCCGCTGTTAATCCTCATCTATTTTCAGATTGCTTTAGTGTCTTATTCGTTTAGTCGGTCTTTTTATGAAACCTCAGTATCTTTTTCTAGTTAAATCTATACTTCTATACTAATTTTATAAAGCTGAAGAGTTTGTTTGTTTGTTTGAACGCGCTAATCTTAGGCACTACTGGTTGGAATTGAAAAAATATTTTTGTGTTGGATTGTCCATTTATTGAAGAAGGCTATACAGGGTGTCCCAGAAATCGACGTCAAGCCGTAAATGGGTGATAGACCAAGTTATAACAGTTCTCAGAAAAATACGAAAAAAAATCTATCTCATGTTTTTAAAAAATTATGTTCACTTTAAAAATTTACTAAAAAAATCAATCCCTGTAATGGTTCTTTAACTCCAATTGCTACAAATCCCATAATTTATCTAATTTTTTTATTATTATGTAATCTTGAATAATGCTTGTGTAGATTTTTGCCTAAAATTCAAAGCCAACTCCTCCTACTTGGAAGAAAATTAAACTTTTTCAAAACCAAATTATTCAAATTTACTATTTCGCCCAACTTTAACTGACTGTACTGAAAAAAAAATGTACTACGCTAGTTTGGCAAGTAACATGAAAAATTGGCGCATTTAATAAGGATTCAAAAATGGTGTAACACTTGCTAGATTACGTTTTCAATAATTGGTCAAATTTTTTTTTGTATTAGCCTCGGTTTTTACACAAAATGTCCATACTTCCTTAAAATGACTTTAGCTTACCTAAAGCTTTGCTAAACTCCGTTTCTAGTTCGATAGAGACGTTACGTAATTTAAGAGCAAAGTTATGATAGTGACTCAACCTTTTTACTTTAAGTCAGGACCAGTTTTCTCATATTAGAAAAAAAAAAACAAATTATCAGATTTAATTTTTTTTTGTTACAATAAATGTTCAAACTGCCTTCCTTCGACGGCAATGCAAGCACGACCTCTTCTTAAAAAAGATCTGGTTATTTTCCGGGCAAATCTTCCCCTATTTACAAAGACAACGGCTTCCGTTATTCTTTCCCGCAGCTCGGCTAAATTCTCTATTGTTTTTGAGTACACTTTCTCTTTTACCGCTCCCCAGTAAAAAAAATCTAGGGGATTTAAATCAGGCGAACGGGGTGGCCACAAGATTGTCCCACCGCGCCCTATCCACCTGAGCGGGTATTCTTCATCAAGATGTTCTCTTACTAAACGGGCATAATGCGCTGGGCAGCCATCTTGCTGGAACCACATTTCCCTGTAAACGTTCAGTGTCACTCTCTGTCTCGCTCACACTTCGTAAAATGACTCTCTCCGTCTCTATCGAACTAGAAACGGAGTTTAGCAAAGCTTTAGGTAAAGCTTTTAAGCATTTTAAGGAAGTATGGACATTTTGTGTAAAAACCGAGGCTATTTACAAAAAAACATTTGACCAATTATTGAAAACGTAATCTAGCAAGTGTTACACCATTTTTGAATCCTTATTAAATGCGCCAATTTTTCATGTTACTTGCCAAACTAGCGTAGTACATTTTTTTTTCAGTACAGTCAGTTAAAGTTGGGCGAAATAGTAAATTTGAATAATTTGGTTTTGAAAAAGTTTAATTTTCTTCCAAGTAGGAGGAGTTGGCTTTGAATTTTAGGCAAAAATCTACACAAGCATTATTCAAGATTACATAATAATAAAAAAATTTGATAAATTATGGGATTTGTAGCAATTGGAGTTAAAGAACCATTACAGGGATTGATTTTTTTAGTAAATTTTTAAAGTGAACATAATTTTTTAAAAACATGAGATAGATTTTTTTTCGTATTTTTCTGAGAACTGTTATAACTTGGTCTATCACCCATTTACGGCTTGACGTCGATTTCTGGGACACCCTGTATAATAAATGAAATATGTTGCAAAAACAGGAAAAAAATATTCCTATTTGAGAGCCTCCGTTGCGTGCGCTGCGTAAAGTATGTAGGGTATGGTAGGCAGTGTAGATGGGTTGGTACGTAGACAGTTGACGGGAGCGAAGCCGCGTGGGACAGCTAGTATTTTAATATACCTATTGTGTAATCTTAGATGTAACAAGCAATTTATATTTACCAGAAGACAACCAAAATTGGAATCTTTAAAAATAATGAGTCTCGTGCTACCAGATTTTTATGGAATCTTAACTTCTTCATTTTTAGAATAACAATGACATCACCGAGTTGCATTATGTTCATACATAATGCTGTTACGATAATAAAATTAGGATTCATGTGCGTAAAATCATGTAGTTGTAAAATAACAAATAGAGGCTTAAAACAAAATCTACCATTTTTATTACACCTGAGTAACTATATTCTATGCACCTGAGGCCCTTTCTCTCTCTACTTCTCTCAAATGTCATTCTATCAATGAATAAATGAATAAGCGTCGTCATATCAATAGAAATAACGTCAAAAATTAATGGGAATGTCAAATTCTGTTGATATATCACGAGTCTAATCCATTCATCATCGAAGCCATCACTTTTAGAATAAGACTTTTCCTAGAGAACTTGAACTGTTCTATACTTGAGCAAAAGCCTCGGGACCATTCCTTTTTTTTCTCTCGGTGTTGTGCTTCATCTCAGCAATGATCTAGGTCTAGGAAGTCATCCAAGGCTACCCGACATCTTATCCTCGGTCTGCCGTGAACATTCTAGCTGTGCTCCTGTCTTGCGATATATGAGCGATATTATTATCTGTAATTTCTATTAATATCACCATTCAAATTTCCAGAAAAATGGCAAACAGACGGTTGGGTGCTAATATCAACAATCCCTCCAAAACCAGAAACACCATCAACAACTATTTCATCGACTTCAACAACAGTAACAACGACAACAACAACAACTGTTGCACCCACAACAACAACGACAACAGAAGCCCCTGCGCCAGAAACACCAGCCCCAACAACTGTAGAACTTACACCAACGGAACAACAAACTGTACAACCAACAACGGCTTCCACAACAACAACAACATCAACGGAAGTCCCGTCTTCATCAACAACTGTAACAACTCAACAACCAATCTTAGAGTTTACTGTCAATGTGACGTTGTCGCCAACAGTGCCGACTTCGACTTCAAGTATTGGATTGACGACTTTCAGTTCCGTTTCGTCTGAAAATGTTACTGAAAGTCTCGGTGAGAAGAATGGTACTATTTCTAGTACTACAGAAGCTGTAAAACCTACTGGTGAGTTATTTTACCTAATTATGATTAATTAAAATCTTATGAATCTGGAGGACTTGTACGAGTATCTAGAATTAAGCTAAGTTAGTCTAGCTAGGTGGTAATTATGAAACTTGGAAATCGTAGTTTAAAATACAAACAATTATTTTTTAGCCCAGTAGAAATCGACACTAAAAAAGCTAAAACCGCATACATTTATTTATTTTATTTAGCAAACTCACCATTTCGTTGCCGTTCGCGAGTATGAAAACTAATTTCTTTTATTGCATTCTACTCAATGCAATCAAAGAAGTTACCCTGGTTGATGAAAATATGCAAATACGAATACTGTTATAAAATTAATATATTTATTTTACAGAGGAAGCCGTTCCAACAACGACCCTGGTTCCGGAAACCACGACAGAAGCCGTCAACATGTCAGATTATAAAAACGGTGAGAATTTGTAGTTTTATCATTATGTGTTTATTTATATAATTATCTCTATTTGTCACACCTCAACTCCCAATCTTAAAGTCCAGTGTTTCATAAGTATACCTGCACTAAAAAAAACATACCTTAATTATTGATTACATATTTAGAAAAAAACCTTTTCAAAACTTTAATTTGTGGGTCTGTCAGTCAGGCTTTTCCAATAAAATAGAATTGATCATTCCCAATTTTAAATTAAAACCTCCCAAGGGAAGGACGGTCTTTGCCCAGCCATGGGTCACTGCAATCAATAAATCTAAAAATAATCAAAGTATGTACGAGTAGGTAGTTTTATCGTAAAAAAAGTTTCTTCTAATAAATGGAATCTTAACACCATTCCAATATAAAACTAGAATCAAATAAATAAATAAGTTCATAATTGCATATAATTCAGGTTCAAACGCATTGTATAATAAAATAAAACTTTATAAATATGTAATGGTTATCGACACAAGATATTACTAGAAAATTTATTATATACAACAAAATTCAACTAAATAAGACTAATAAGTAACGTACGTTTATAAAAACTATATACAACGCGTATAAAAGCGAAGAGGGTAATGTGCCCATTACGCATCAAAAAATAGTCCACATCGTTGTCAACTTTATAGATAGTTACAAGCTAATTTAGTAATTATGGACAAAATGTGTAAACAAACTCGCCATAAAAATGTCACCCCATTCTACCATTTTCCTTTCATTGTTACAATCAATAAAAATACTACGAACAAACGAATGATACTTAATCAATTAATTGTAATCAATAATTGGCCTCGATTCTCTTTGTGATTAGCGGTTTCCGTAATCTTGTTAAGATTGTTTTTTGTCTTTGATTGACGTAAATGTAACACTACGCCTGTATCCCAGGAGAGGAAAGCAGAGATGAATAGGAAATTTACTTATCGCCAGATATTATAAAGTCAATTGGTGGCGGCATATTGACATCAATTGGGCACAAATTTTGACTCCAGGCAGAGGCGTAGCTACCGCGGTACCAGCCGTATCAATGACACGGGGCCCTCGAACTTAATGGGCCCCGACGTGTGGAATCAAAAGTTCTTAAAATTTTATTCACAAACTCAAATTATTTTTGGTTAGAGTTCGGTGAGGAATTACGTTTATCTATACATATAATCTATACGTCTATGCATATAATCTATACATCTATACATATAAATAAAATTGGAGAGTCTGTTTGTAATATTGAAATAACCGTTTTTTACTACACGTATATGAACACACCAAATATACATACACCAAAATAACATTTTTTTCAATTTTTGTCTATATGTCTGTCTGTTTGTTCCGGGTAATCTCTGAAATGGCTGGACCGATTTTGACGGGACTTTTACTGGCAGGTAGCTGGACTAATAAGGAGTAACTTAGGCTACGTTTATTTTAGAAATTTGTTAAGCGGAACGAAGTTCGCCGGGTCAGCTAGTTATTAAATAATTCAATAATCGCTACAATCACAATGAAAACTTAACCTATCCCAACCAGAATTCTCTAATTTTTAAGTTCGTAACGCTCGTTCTTTAAGTTCGTTCTTTCGTTATTTAAGTGAAAAATCCAGATACCTATTTTATGAATTTTGTAAAAAACTTTTTCTTCCTTATATCTTTACGGCATTCGAGTAAAAAGGGCCCCAAGAAATTTCAAAAGAGGCCCTGTATGACTTGCTACGCCACTGACTTCAGGCAAACTTTCTTAAAACATTTGACTGCGTCTTCGTCTTTCGTTTTCGGTCTACTGGAGGCAAGCGCGATTATTGGACCGGGATTCCCAGGTGTGATCCCCAAGTCAAAAAAAATGTGAGTGACTTATTTCTATAGACATTTACCGGACGAAGTCTTCAGTCAGTTCTTCTAACGCATGAAAAATCTTTGGCATTTCTTTACCTAACGATTTTATTATTATTTGACTCTCTAGTCAAATAGTCAGGATTAGACATGCGTTCGAAAAAAACTGAACCCATTTTATCACAAAAGTCTCCCCTTATAACATGATATTTTAGAATAACTCTCGAAAAAGACGTGTACTACATACCTCTTCGTTAACCCTACGGAGAATACTTAAGCAAGGACGAGTTGGAGAATACACTCGTGATGCTATATTATGTAATATGTAATAAAAAATGATGTCTATGCCGTCTCAACCGACCACAGAATAAGGAAGTATCGTTCCCCATGCCATGACGCTAACTAATTGTCAGATTATTAACTACAGTTTAATTATACGAAGCCATTGTTGGGTAAACTGATTGTTTTGACTGTAAGGCTAGGTACTCAATGGTGAGGCAACAAAAAGTTGACCGTTTCGGCGACACGCCTGAGAGATTTGAGCATGACAACGTCTACAGGTTTTTGTCGAAAATGGATAGCTAAAAGTTTGGAAGATATTATGTAACTAGTACCTGGGCGATCGGGCTCTGCTCGGGTGAAAATAGAGAAAACGAAGTTTTCTAAATATGAAACCTAGCTAGATCGATTTATCGCCCCCGAAACACCCTGCATACTAAATTTCATGAAAATCGTTGGAGCCGTTTCCGAGATTCAGATTATATACATACAAGAATTGCTCGTTTAAAGGTATTAGAAAAAAATGTCATAAAAAGTCGCCTTGTAAAAATGCTAAAATTAAACTAAATTAGTATCTACATTGCCGAATGTAAGTCTATTGACTTACTCATGTATTCACCATATATATTAATCAATCCAGATCATCTAGGTAATCCAACTGCCTTTTTTATTTTGGCAACTTGATTTGTCAACCTATTCATGGAAACTACCTTAAGTAATAAAAAATAACCAGAGGAAGCTCAGTTAAAGATTTGGTTGGTTATTTCAAAATAATTATTTCATAAGAATGACGTTCATTGCTGTGCAAAGGCTACCGTCAGGAATTGCCACGTCCGCGTCAGTCAAGATGGACAGTAATATTTAAAATACGAGTATAACTGACACCACGAAATGTTTATCAAAAATGATAAAGCTTACAAAAACTTGTCAAAATTATTGAATTTTTTAGGTTGTCGTTTGTCCTGTCAGGTTTTTTTCATTAAATTTAATAAGTTCCTAATTATTATAAATAAATAAAGATTCATTTTCAAAGCCAAGCTGGCTTTTCCGCTCGTGAGTAACGAACCTAACCCGTATGATAATTTATGAAAATGTCCCCACAGACACGGACGGATGGTTACAGGTTAATTCAAATACATGTCCATACTGATCGGATGGCTAAGCAACAACTGATTTAACCCTTGTATAGTTAATAAATCTCAGATTTAGAGGCTGGTCGCACTAGGCTCTAGACCAGGGGTCACCAATTATTTTCATGTGGGGTCCATTTTGTCGCGATCCGTAAGGTGTAAAACACCTATCCCCACACCTGCCTTTACATCGTCACGTGTATTTACTTTGAAAAAAATAAACTTAAATAAATGTAAATATAGACTCAATATCAATAAAGATTTGGATGAGATGATTCGTATAATGTCGAATTGAAAGCAATTAAATAAAACGAGCGGGATTAATATTAAATTACGTACTAAAGTAACACAGTCAATTATATTGTACTGTTTACAAAGAAGATAAGTCGGCGGTCGGGATCCGGAAAGCGGTCCGCCATTTGGTGACCTCTGTTCTAGACAAAGTGAAATTCTATGGCAATGGTGATAGCTGAAATGTCAAAATGTATGGTATTGATCACGTGATATTTCGATAACACTTGACAATCCCATACATTTTTAAGATTTTAAAAAAAAACGGGACCCTATTACTAAGACTTCACAATCCGTCTGTCTATCTGCTGTCACCAGGCTGTATCTTATGAACCGTGATAGCTATACAGTTAGAATTTTCACAGATGATGTATTTCTGTTGCCGCTATAACAACAAATACTAACAACAGAATACAATACATATTTAAGTGGGGCTCCCATATAACAAACGTGATTTTTTTGCCGTTTTTGGCGATAAAGGTACGGTTCCCTTCGTGTCATTTCAGTAGAGCCTCATGTAAAATTTTGGTAGCGCTTGTTAATCATTTTGGTGGCTTTGAGAATCGTTTGCCACTTTGTATAGGGTTTGCTGGCTCGACTCAAAAAAATTTAATTTGAATGAAGAAGTCACCATTCCACGATGCTTCTGATAAACTTCTAAGAAAAGGACATTAAAGATAAAACAAAAGTCCTAGCAAAACAAATAAGAGAGACATTCCTGTCTTACGTTGTCAAAAGATACGAGTGTCGAGAAATGATAACACGATGGTTAAGAATTTTTTCCATACTAGATAATTTGATCATGCTAGAATTTTCGAATGCATTCACACGTGCGTTAACATTTTGTAATGAAATGATAATCATATTTATAAATAACTGTCTCCGTGGCATATGTACTTCGATTAGCCTATGTTTTATATCACGCAATAATATTGTAGCTGTGTGTAGGCTGCCTTACTTGAAAAATAATTGATTCACCGTATAAACTTCCAAACCCCTTGTCACCCCCTTAAGGATGATTTCCGGGCTAAAACTATCCAATGTCTCTCACCGGGTCTCAATCTATCTCCATACCAAATTTCATCTTAATCGTTTCAGCGGTTTAAACGTGAAAAGTTATCAGACAGAGTTACTTTCGAATTTATAATATTAAATATGGATCACTAAAGCCGCAATAGGTTTTAGAGACACAACTGTACCTAAAGTAAACTTAAAAATAAGTTGCGTCGATTTCATAAGAATAAAAAAACAATCAAATGTCACCTACCCAATGACATTGCCGGAAAACCCTACAATAATTAGTCTACTTTTATTTTTTTAAAGCGAACCAATACAAAAATAGCCACAGCCAGGTTAAAGACCTTTGGATCCCAACAAAATGTTCTACAGCCCGTGCATAAACAATAATAAAAAAAATAAAAACTGTTCGGTCTTCAAACAAAGAGTAGTGAGATCGCGAGGCGACCGCACGCCACGGCCAAGGCAAACGCAAGGACGAATGCTGTGGTTTTTGCATTGACATTAAAAAAAAGTGTACTTTTTGGAATAAGAACCCCAAGTTCTGAAAAAAAAGTGTAACTGACATTATTGGCAGAACAACACAATTTCGTTGCCCGTTTCAAAAAAATAAAAGTGTTTTAAATAGTGACGTGACGCATCTTTTAAAAATCGAAGTTTGAAGACTGCAATTGTTTTCGAAGTTATGTTAAAAAGTAGGTTTGGCAGAATGCCAAAGAGGTTGTTGAAGAGTAAGAATGTAAAAATAAAGATGTCATGAGACTACGAGGATGAAGTGCAATCGTGAACTGGGTTTAAACATTCGTGTTTCGAATTTAATTTCGATTTCCGAATGCGAAAAGTGTTTCAAGAACATTTAAATGTGATTTTTCGTAGTAGTGAAAAGTGTTAATAAAGTGCCTTAAAATTAAAATAAGTACCGTTTGCAAAAACAGACTTAATAAAATTCCTAATTATAAAATTATGCATCTACGTTTATATCATTAACATTGTGTTAGCATAAACTAAGAATTATTTATCAGTAGCCATAAGGTTGTAAATGGCAATTTATTAAGCAAAAACTTGAATGAGGACTTCTAAAGTTTTATTGGACAAAAAACAAGACCAACACAATCCAGTTTCGGTTAAAAAGTGAACTCTTTTTGCTCGCAGTACCAAAGATTGCACAAAGATTTTAAGTTTAAAATATTTGGAGTTCATTTTTCCAAATATTAATTAAATACTTACGCCACTAAAAACAAATGATTATAAATAAATATTCTGTTGTGTTCTAATTGCAAATCTGTGCGCAGAAGTGTAAAAAAGTTGTTGACAGCGCGAATAGATAAGAATCTGAGAATCCAAGTCCAGTGGCCTTTTAGTTTTTCAAAATAAGTCTGTTTTTGACTGATTTCAAAAAAGTAGGATGGTCCTAAATCGTCAGTTATTTAGTTTTCTTTTTAAAATACGCAAAATCTTTTTTATTTTCATAATGAATTGATGCCATTTAAACAAAAGCGACAACCGTAACCTAAAATGTAAAAAATCACTCAAAATCAGATCTAAGAACATTTAATAACAATTTTCAACTATATAAAATAATATATAACTGTAGAATAATAAACACACCATTAAATAAAAACATCTAATTGCAACCGCAAATAACACTATATCACACAAAATAAATCTATCAATATATACGCAACACTATCACAAACCCAAAAAATAAATTCCTTAAACGAATAAATCCCAATAAACATACCCCACCCCAATAAATTTACCCCACCTCAATAAATTTCACCCCACCCCAATATTTTTTCCCCACTCCAATAAACCCAAAAATGATTCTAAATTCAACCTTATTGGTGCTCGCAGTCTGTGGTCGCAGGCTCTGGCAGGCTCCTCAAGGCAGGATCGTGGGGGGAACCAAGTCTGGCTTCGGGCAATGGCCGTGGCAGATCTCGCTGAGGCAGTACCGGACTTCCACTTATCTGCACAAATGTGGGGCTGCGTTGCTGAATGAAAACTGGGCTATTACTGCGGCACATTGTGTGGAACAGTGAGTAATTTTGGTTTTTTATTTAATGAAATTTATTTAAAGATTGACATCCGGTTTCTGAATTGATAATCAATGTTGAGGAGTTCTTTTGACCTATGGAAGAAGAAAATATGCTGCGCCGACCATAATTTAATTGGGCTAAGGGCAACACGAGGATGACGATCTTGACAAACAATTATTCTTAAATGCTAAACTTTGAAAGGTTTTTATTCTAAAATAGGGTTTAAGCAAATTTCATTTTTTTTTAATTCAGAAATGGATGTAAAATTCTGTTAAAAATGCATACTTTTTAATATACTCGTAGTAGGTTTAAAAGCGATTTCGGAATACCTAGCCCTTTGGCAAGCGCGTTGTCAATAGACTTTCCTTGAATCCTTATCACATGAACAAGAAATACGTAGGTACTAATGGTGAAAATAATCTTGGAAAATTCTTGGTCCTAAAAGCACGATTTGTTGCATAGCCGTTGTATACCGCACGTACACAGAGTGTTAGACAACTAAAACCCATTTAAATTCTCATTGCACAACAAAACATCGATTTTCCACATTCCCTACCAAGTATGCACTTGAACAATTGCACATACATATGTACATAATATACTCGAATAATTATCATCACTCATAACTCACCTTATGGTACATAAAATATCTGAACTAATATTGTAAAGAGGAAAAATGTTATGTTTGTTTATATGTCTTTAAAAAGTAATCTCTATAAGTATTGATCCGTTTACGAAAATTCTTCCACTGATGGAAAACTACACTATTGATTATGCTACTTTATCATTATCATCAGCCTATAGCAGTCCACTGCTGGGCATAGGCCTCTCTAATCGCACGCCGGTGGTCCCGATATCCGGCTGCTACCAGCCACCCTGCGAAGACCCTGTTTCGCCGCCCTTCGCTCCCTATAGCCTGAGGGCTTCCCACTTTACGTTTACCCATCCGTGGTCTCCATTCGAAAACACGTCAACCCCAACGGTCATCGGTTTTACGGCTAATATATCCATAAGTTTGGTTCTCTGCCGGATCACATCGTTCCGGATTCGATCCTTCAGAGAGATCCCAAGCATAGCCCTTTCCATAGCACGCTGAGCGTCCTTAATCTGATGGACTTGCCGCAATTCTGCTTTATATCCTGGAAAATGCACGGTCTCCGCGGCTAAGGAAGCGCAACCCCGGGAAAAAGCTACTATACCATACAATGTGTCCGGTTTCGCAGTTATAAAACTTTAAAGCCGCTAAATACACTAAATTTTATCGATAAAAAATCAAAATCAAAAAATCAAAAACGTTTATTTCAAATAGACCAATTACAGGCACTTTTGAATTGTCAAAATGTCGGTCAGTCAAACAAAGAAGTGAAGCTAAATTGCACGTTCCAAGGAGTAGATCTCTATGGAGAAGAACGTGCAAGAAACTCCTTGGACACTCTTTTAAATCATATGTGTTACATATAATGTTTGGTTACATATTTCTTGTTGCTTCTATTATGTGAGCACAATGTAGATAATAATAAAAAAAAATATTAAAAGATAGGAACTGAATTAAACCACTGGCAGCTAAGAGATGACCAGTCTCATCTGACGGCACCCGTTCACGAGCATGACGCGTGCATCAACCCCACTCAGCTCAACCATTTTGAAGGGAACCGAATGACCCAATAACACGCGCCACCAACAGCGAGACATTTGAGTGAGCATGACAAACTCTCAACTGCCATGCTTGCAATGTCAAAATAAAAAAATAAAAAGTTGTAACCTAATAAAAATGCTCCATGGTACTTCACATTCACAAATTTGAGAGAAAAAAAAAGTGCTTCTACATTATACAATGCTATTATTTCTAAATATAGCATGTAAAGAATCCTTTGAAATAAACAAATGAAATAAAAATAAAACACTGAAAACAACAATACGAAAAGGGCAGCAGCATCTCTTCCAATATAAACTAATTTGTAGCTACAAATGTATGTGGCTGTGGAGCAGGACCGGCATTTAGCCAAGCATTTTTATCAAGGAGATAATCTTCCAATTTATAATATGCTTGTCTACATAGTGTGCGTTTAATGCATGTTTTAAATTTTGACTCGTTTAATTGGAGAATTTCTAGTGGAATTTCATTATAAAATTTTACACAGTACCCCATAAAAGAGCTAGCTACTTTAGCTACCCTGAATCGAGGTTGATCTAACTTGTCCTTATTTCTAGTATTAAAATTGTGCCTATCACTTATTTTAGTAAAAAGATGAATATTTTTCCGGACATACATTATATTTTCATAAATGTATTGACAAGGTACCGTCATGATGTTTATATCTTTAAATAATTCCCTAAGAGAATCGCGCCTGCGAAGATTGTATATGGCTCTGATAGCTCTTTTCTGCAGAATAAAAATAGACTCTATGTCTGCAGCCCGTCCCCATAGCAAAATACCGTAAGTCATGATACTATGAAAGTAACTAAAATAGACCAGCCTCGCGGTATGTACATCAGTAAATTGACGGATTTTTCTGACCGCATATGCTGCTGAACTAAGCCGTCCTGCCAGAGATGTTAAATGAGGACCCCATTGTAGCCTCGAGTCGAGCGTGATTCCCAGGAAAACCGCGTTTTCGACGATTTCTAGTTTCTCCTTGTTCAATATTATTTCCAAGTCATTACTTTTAACATTCGGTAACGCAAATCTTATGCACTTCGTTTTTTTTTCCATTTAGTACTAAATTATTAACAGTAAACCAGTTTTGGACCTGCTGTAGAGCGTTGTTTACGTCATCAATACGTGTGGAACGTCTATTGATCTTAAATATTAAGGACGTATCGTCAGCAAACAATACTATATGTGGTTGTTTTTTCAATAAATGCGGTAGATCATTTATATACACCAGAAAGAGGAAAGGACCCAATATAGAGCCCTGTGGTACCCCCATTTTTATTTTTAAGCCCCGTGAATTTACACCATTTATCTGAACTTGCTGTTGCCTGTCATTTAAATAAGATTTCATTAGGCTTAGTGCAAGCTTACCTAATCCGTAATGTTCCAGCTTTAAAAGTAAGGTTTCATGATTAACACAATCAAAAGCCTTTGATAGGTCACAAAAGATTCCAATAGCATCTTGGGCTTCCTCCCACGCTGCAAATATGTGTTTTAATAAGGAGACACCAGCATCAGTTGTACAACGTCCTTTGGTGAAACCATACTGCTGTTCGTGTAAGATTTTATTAGTGTTAAAATGAATAAGCATTTGATTAAGCATAACTTTTTCAAAGACCTTACTGAAAACCGGCAACACGGAAACAGGTCTATAATTATTGGTGTCATTATGGTCGCCGGATTTAAAAAGAGGTATAACTTTACTGAATTTCATTACATCTGGAAATACTCCTTGGTCCACAACCAAATTAAAAATTAAAGCCCAGTATGGTGCCACGGTCTCGATTATAGATGTACAAACTTTAACAGACATTCTCCATAGGTCCTCGGTTAATTTTATTTTTATTTGCCCGAAAGCCTTTAGGACTGTCATAGGGTTTATATGTTTGAATTGAAATTCAGCCGAACAGCCTGGCACGTTTTCTTTCAATAAAGCAATTGAGGCCTTCGGCGAGGAATTTAAAGCTTCCGTTGTCTTAAGAGGTATGTTGGTGAAAAAATTCACAAACTCTTGGGCTACTTCTATGCTAGAATTTATGGGACCATGTGAAGTCTCCAATAAAAAATCCGTGTTTCCTACCTTATTTCTACCCGTTTCACTATTAATAACTTTCCAAACGGTCTTTATTTTATTGTCTGCCGATTTGATTTTTGTGCTAATGAAAAGGGCCTTCGCTACTTTGCAAATTTTTCTAAAGAGTTTAGAATATTTATTTACATACTTGTTAAAGCTTTCAGAGTTAAAAAATGGTTTAAGGCCATATAGTTCATATAGTTTTTCCCTACTTATCCTTATACCTTTTGTCGCCCAGTCACTAAATACAAACTTAGGGAAAACATTTTTTGACTTCTTTTCAAAACTTTTATTAAATTCATTGAGTATTACTGAAAAGAAATTATTATAAAATTTATTGGCATCATCAATACTATGGCCCAGAACATTTAATTTATTTTGCATGTTACTATTAAATTTTGTTAATTTGCTAAGTGTAATTGGCCTAAATTGAATTTGAGCTTTTTCCAAAGTTGCTTTAGACTTAAAAGACACCGTTTGTCCACTATGATCAGACGGAAGATAATTAACTATGGCTTTATCTAAATAATCACAATCACAGAAAATATTATCAATACAAGTTGCAGAGGTTGGAGTTACTCTAGTTGGTTCTGTAAAAACATTAGAGAGATTAAATGATTTAAAAAGGCTTAAAAATCTGCAGCTATTTGAACTATTTTCTAAAATATTGATATTAAAATCCCCACAAATAATTATGGATTTGTTACTGCCTGCAAGTTTTGTTAGAATATCCTCCATTGTTGCTTCAAATAAACTTAAGTTTTGAGGGTCACGGGGTCTGTACATGCACACTACAACATGCTCATCTAGCTCAACACAGGAGAGTTCAATGCAATGTTCATTTGACAAGCTAACTATATCATTACGTTGTTTAAATTTTAAGCATTTTTTTATTAAGATCAGGGAACCACCCCGCAGCATAGATTTACGGTTAAAACAACTGCCTACACTATAATTTTCATAACTAAGTAGCATTTGGTAATCTTTCAACCAATGTTCAGTAAAACATAGGTACGACATCAAACATTGTTTTTTCTAAAAACATTTCAATTTCTAATAATTTGGAAGAGATACCCTGAATATTTTGATGAAATAACTTCAAGACATGCTGCTGAGCCCCTTTTTGGCTTTTAACTTTTTGAAAGCAAGAAGGTACCTCGTTATTACTTGGTATAACTATGGTGTTACTGGTACTCTCTGTTGTCCTATGAATTAGTTTAAACTACTATCTAAAACACCCCACATAGGGGTCCAATCACCACACTTAAAAAAAAAATCAATTTTAGTATATGATTTAGTTATTACGACATCCACATAGTGTAACGACCATAACTTTGGATGTAGGTTTCACAGATCATTTTAGCCGAAAGACGTCCACTGCTGGACATAGGCCTCCCCCAGGCGTCGCCACATTGACCGATCCCGTGCGTCTCGCATCCAGCGCCTTCCCGCAACCTTAACCAGGTCATCGGTCCACCTAGTGGGAGGCCTTCCAACGTATCGTCTTCCGGTTCACGGTCGTCATTCCAGAACTTTTCGGCCCCATCGGCCATCCGTTCTGCGAGCAATGTGCCCTGCCCACTGCCACTTAAGTTTAGCAATTCGCCAGGCTATGTCGGTAACTTTAGTTCTCCTGCGGATATCATCATTTCTGACGTGATCACGCAAGAAAATGCCGAGCATAGCCCTCTCCATTGCCCTTTGGGTGACTTAAAGCTTTCTGATAAGGCCCATTGTGAGCGACCATGTCTCGGTCCCATAGGTGATCACTGGCAACACACACTGGTCATAGACTTTTGTCTTGAGACACTGCGGTAATTTGGACGAGAAGATATCACAGATATGTGCATTTAATGTTATTTTTACGGCCATAGCATGCATAGAGAATCTAAAAAATATTCAACTAATACACAAAACATAAGATATTTTGATATTGAGGCATAATAGTAAATTTTTAAATATAATTTCACAAGTTTTTAAAATGATAAAATGAAGTGTATCTAACGGCTTTAAAATGTTATTACTACACAACCAGACACATTGTATAATCCATACTGTATTGTATACTCATAACTCGAGTCATGATCTATTAAGTGGAATTAGACCTGTGAAACGCATCTTATCTGAGTATTTTCCTTAAGATGACCTACTCGATATTGCCTGTAGGTTTCAATGTCAGTTGTTATTTTGTGAATTTCCTTGTATGATTGCACTTTTTATATTTGATGGGTTTTGACTTAAAAAAATGGTATTTTCCTGTTGTTAACAAATAAGAGAACTTGCCGGGGTTGCCAACAAAAAATCCTTGGTCCAATAATTCATCGGAATCAGCCTCGGGTTTCGGAAAAAATATGGACGCGTTCCGATAGCCTGTTACAAATTCATTTGTAAAATCACAGCAGCTTTTTGCACATTGACTGCGATGTTTTTATTGCAGAGATTAAATTTTAGTCAATGTTCGTATCTATAATACTTTCATTCAAAGCATTGCAAGCTCTAATAACCTAACTGCATAACTAACTGAACTTCTTATGATCTAACTGCTACAAACCATAACTTCAAAGCCATATAAGGCAATTAGAGCATTCAGATGAAGTTCAGGTTTTAAGGTTTTTCGGGGCGCAAACGGTCAACCTTGATCACTTTTTTAGTTACCTAAATCAATTATACTTAATTAGTCATAAATAAAGTAGGTATCTATACCGTTTTTCTTAAGACAGCATCTTATTATATGATAGTTGAAACAAAATACAGCAAAAATAAACGAATATGTTGCGTTTGAAGTTTAACTGTTCCATTTACAAATGACATTAAGCTTGGTATCCACCACTATGCTCGCGCACCTCTATTTCTACTCGCATTTGTTTTATGTTTGCGTAAAAATGGCCGCTACGGAAACAGGAGATGCACACACATACACATACACACACGAGGTGTATACTTGCCGAATCCCTGATTTTTTGATCCAATAACTAGAAAAGAATGGGGTTCAACAAAACCTCCACTCAAGCAGGAGACACAATGGGACGTTTACAATTGAGATATTTGCCAATCATCTCGTTTAATACAATGATGCGCAAAGATTGCTGCGCGAACATAGTGGATGTTTTGTTTTTAAATACCACAGTCCTAAGTGATACCGGTTAAGAATGGTAGGTACAAACTAGACCTTTCAAACAAGTTTGATCACAATGCTAAACCTTCATTTTCTTCCACCAGTGTTCCACCATCAGAGCTGTTGGTCCGACTGGGAGAACACGACTTGGCTCAGACTGATGAGCCATACGGATTTGTGGAGCGAAGAGTCCAGATCGTGGCCAGCCATCCGCACTTCGATCCTGCCACGTTTGAATATGATTTAGCGTTGTTGAGGTAAGTTGAATATGTGTCGTTCGTTGACTTGAGTGTGCCCTGGCAGTTGAGTGTGTCATGCTCTCTCTAATTTCTCTCTGATGGTGGCACATGTGTTGGATCATTCGGTTCTCTTCATGCTGGTTGAGCTGAGTGGTGCCGATCCATGCGTCATGTACGTGAACGGGCGCCATCAGTTGGGATTGATCATAACTTATCTGCCTCGGCCTGTTATTGCATTTTTATGTTAAAATTGTTTGTTACTCTAGACGCTTTTACGTGCACGTCTTTTTGCATCGTTCTAACATATATGTATTTTTCCAACAAGAATGTCACCAAAAACTTGTAATTGAAACTGATGGAAAAGAGTGTCCGTGGATTTGATTTTGAGCAACTGTTTTTCCTAGCGCTAAATATGATGCCGCTTGTCTACGTTATAAACACTCATAAAAGCAAAAAAATATGTAAAATTTTAAGTATGAATTTAAAATATCACAACCTCGATTTTTTAAGTCAACAGTGAATAAGTTGGTTCTAGGCAAACGTAATTTACCCTCGACCACATTATCCCTTACCGCCAGGGGAGTTAGAGGTCAAGCGCGAGCCTAATAACAATAAAAAAAATAGATAATTGTTATCCCCGTGTTCCTTTGCTTTCTGGGGCAGACCGGTAAAAACGCCTTATAAATCCCATAGATAAAGACAGATAAATATAATTTCAAATTAATATTAAAAAGTCAGGATTATCATGAAATAAAACACCAACTACAGAAATCAATGGACCGTTAAATGCAATAAGGTTTGGTTGTTCAACAGCGACCAAAATGGAAACCGCTCATTTTACTAAACCAGCCACTTAGATGTTCTATGCTGTGTTTTAATTAGGATTACAAAGATCAAAAATTATTCGGAAAAGAAAAAAAAATGACAAAAAGCCTACAAACACACATAATTTGGTATTGCATTGTATGCGATACCAAATTATGTTGTCACACCATAAATTATTTTGTGACCGTCAAACAATAATTTACGAGAAACAACCGCATTCTACACATACCTGCTTATCAAAATACTAAATTAATGACATAATTCGCAGTCTGCCATAAAATAATTAATGTCTGCTTATCTGCTGATCTCGGAACAGATTGGCGTCGTTATAAAAACAGTTAGCACATCAGTGAACGTCGCGCTGGATTGTTTTAAGGTTCCGTGGTTAGAACGGAAAATCCTTGTGAGTAGTTTTCCAGAATATGAAATTATAGAAAGGGTTTTTCTTAGAATATTGCTGTAAAATCGTAGGTTACGTCAATGTTAAATGTTTGTATGAAGATTTTAGATAAGTGTTATATTGTTGGCTTGCTATACGCTTTAGTGCGAGCTGTTAGCACAGCAAGGAATTGTTAATAAATAAATAATAAAAACCTTTTTAGGAAACAAAAGGGCAAAACTATGTCGAAATTTAACAAATAGATATCAGACCTTTAGACTGTGTTTTTAAAAGGATCATGAATCACAACTCTGCCCATTTGCTGTCGATCAAGTTTCACTTGTCATCGTCGTCTTTCTTTTAAGCCGATTACGTCCACTAATGGGCATAGGCCTCCACCAGATTTCGCCACATCGATCGTTCGTAAAAGATCTCGGACATAAGGCAGTTGTAAAACTGTGTTATATGAGAAAAATGAATTTTCCAACAAAAAATATTTGTTAGATACTTTTTCTAATAGATGTAGGCTGGGTATATATAGGTAAAATATAAACAGGATAACATAATTTGTCTCTTCTCACACAATTTTATCAAAACTGTTAGCTACTGAACCCACCCTACTTATTTTGTTGTTTATACCGGTTAGTCATTCCTCAATGCACTTGACCTTACGAGGTTCACTACCACTCTGCCTACCGTGTTATTTTAAACGATATTTCGTTTGTAATTGCAATTTTGTGCCTTCAAGCTCCTCGCTAAGTAATATTAACTGCAACTTAACTGCGGCTTAATGAGGTTATTTTATTAACGATAGTCTTGCGTTTTACCACTATCTCACCTGATGGTAAGCGATGATGTGGTCGCTGGTGAAGCACGCTTGCCTATTTACTCTTTACTTAAAGACCCCTAGGTTGTAGCTAGATGAGTGACCATCTATTACAACAGTGGCGTAGCTACTGTTGGGCTAGGTGCCCAACAGTAGCCCCTTGTCCTCCACGAATGATTGCTGCGTTGCATATAATGTTTAGTATCAAGTAACTTTATTTTGCCCTGACGTGGGCTATAAGGAGCTAATAATGAAGAACTTTTTCATTGCACATTTAAAGAATTAAGTTTAATTTAATAGGCCCGAATTTCATTTTTGCCCAGGGCCCTATGTTACAATTACATAGCTACGCCACTGATTACATACCGAGACTTCTCTGTACCTCGGAAAGCACATTAAGTTTAAATCCCGGCTGTAATTCGTAGATCGGGGCACGGCTTCGTCTGAACTCCAGAAGGCCGAAATTCCGACAACCAGTCTTGCCAAAGAATATTGTTTTACTCAGTAACTGTTCTAGAGGTCAGTAAGACACTTGCTACCTATAAAATACTGAAATGCATCGAATGAGACCTTCAGGAAGAAACATAATTTATTTTAGATCACATTAAAACTGATAAGTGCAGAACCCACCTTCCTTATTTCATTTATGTATGATACCGGTCGGTCACTCCTCAATGCACTTGACCTTACAAGGTTCACTACCACTATACCGTGTTATTATTTTAAACTACATTTTGTGTTAGTGCAATTTTGTGCCTTTTAGAATTAGTAAGATATCGTATCTAGTGGATTTGCAAAAGAAAAACTTGTCTTATGGTGCGATACTGTTTCGAAAAAAAAAACAAACTATCAGATTTAATTTTTTTTTATTACAATAAATGTTCAAACTGCCTTCCTTCGACGGCAATGCAAGCACGACATCTTCTTAAAAAAGATAACTGACTAATAAGATGACTGATAATTTGTTTTTTTTTTCTAAGATGAGAAAACTGGTCCTGACTTAAAGTAAAAAGGTTGAGTCACTATCATAACTTTGCTCTTAAATTACGTAACGTCTCTATCGAACTAGAAACGGAGTTTAGCAAAGCTTTAGGTAAGCTAAAGTCATTTTAAGGAAGTATGGACATTTTGTGTAAAAACCGAGGCTATTTACAAAACAAAATTTGACCAATTATTGAAAACGTAATCTAGCAAGTGTTACACCATTTTTGAATCCTTATTAAATGCGCCAATTTTTCATGTTACTTGCCAAACTAGCGTAGTACATTTTTTTTTCAGTACAGTCAGTTAAAGTTGGGCGAAATAGTAAATTTGAATAATTTGGTTTTGAAAAAGTTTAATTTTCTTCCAAGTAGGAGGAGTTGGCTTTGAATTTTAGGCAAAAATCTACACAAGCATTATTCAAGATTACATAATAATAAAAAAATTAGATAAATTATGGGATTTGTAGCAATTGGAGTTAAAGAACCATTACAGGGATTGATTTTTTTAGTAAATTTTTAAAGTGAACATAATTTTTTAAAAACATGAGATAGATTTTTTTTCGTATTTTTCTGAGAACTGTTATAACTTGGTCTATCACCCATTTACGGCTTGACGTCGATTTCTGGGACACCCTGTATACTGTGCCCTTATGTTTTAATTTTTTCATTTATAGTTGTCAAATTTGTACACTAGGCCTCTTTTGACAGCGTAATTTTGAGTATCTTTTGAGGGTCCTAGTGGTTCTAAAGATAATGTTTCATTAGAAAACGAAAACATAGGGCCACAGTATATAAATTTGTATTTCAGTTTATTTAATATATTTTAAATTGGTCCAATATTAGAGGAGGCAATAGGCGAGAGCCAAACCTCGAATTATGACTTTGTACTTAGGCAATTCAGTTGGATGTCTGCGACCGCATTTCCTCATAATATGTGTTCTCATGTAACAAAAACATAGTGTCATCTAATTCGACGCCAACGGCATGTAGGCCCACCAAGAGTAACTAGAAGAGAGGTTGTTTTTAAATTAAATTGAATTAATGAGATGATTAAAATGCTTAGATTGCGAAATTCGCGTTGTGGCTGTTTCAAAGAAGCCACAACGCGTTCTGAGCATTTTATTCGCTCAATGAGCGTTTTGGATGTTTGAGCCTTAGATATCTAAAGACATATAGTTAGATTATT
Organism: Orthosia gracilis; assembly: GCA_947562075.1. NCBI lineage: Eukaryota > Metazoa > Arthropoda > Insecta > Lepidoptera > Noctuidae > Orthosia > Orthosia gracilis. The sequence continues at coordinate 5,709,423 of OX387276.1, forward strand.
TGGTACATATGAATGGACATCATAGCAAAAAATGTTTAACAAAATACTACCAAAATAACCAATAATAATATACCTAAAATAAAATAACGGAAGATGCGATTAAAATTGCAGATCCAAATTAGTTGTTATGTCATTGATATTATGCAGAAATTATTCTTTCACAGTTTTTTAACAGATCCCGTTACTGCATACCTACATATCAGCATATTTTAGATATTTTTATATATTTTGCCAATACATTATTAATTCAATAATTGAGTCTAGATTTACAACTACTGTTTACGAGCAAATGTTGTCATTATGTGAAGATTTGAATATTTACATGGCATGACATGACATAAAATAAAAATAAAAAATAGACTATCATATGGTCTGTATGTGTGCAGGCCTCCTCTCTGTGAGAGGGGATGGGCCGTTATCCACCACGCGGGCCCAGTGCGGGTCGGTGGATGTCACATGTCTTCGATTTTTTGGTTCTAGGACAAGCCGGTTTCCTCACGATGTTTTTCTTCACCGTTTTGAGATCAGTGGTGATGAAATAATTTACACAAAGTAAAGCGCCGGCCTGGGTTCAACCCACTACCTACAACTGGTAAATCGCGGCCGTTACTACTGGGCCACCACTGCTCTCTAGCCACCCAATAACATAAAAGTATTTTCTTAATTTAAATGCCTATACAGAATTGTAAAAATAGCCTTTAGATATAGTTTTGCAACTCTATGCTAAACATATTACTATGCGAAATATTTGACTCACGTATAGAACTATTTTACATAAAGTTCCCACATTTTAGTTAAAATGTGACGTTTTTACATGTTATTGTATTTTAAGTACTCATTCAAATAAAATTAGGTGTCTACGGAGTGGCTTTCATGTGTCACTTGTAAATACAAGGAAAATAAGTGGTTTATTTAGTTACTATAGTTTTAGCCAGCAGCCTAGGATATTTATTTATTTATACTTCATCCACAAAAAAGTACAATGGCGGACTTAATGCCTTGGGCATTCTTTATCAGTCAACCAAGGGTGGTGAAGAGACAACATGGCAGGTGCATTCTTCAAAATAATTTAAAAAACCAGTCATAAAAACACACGTATATATATTATATTGAATAAAAAATATCCTATGTCCTTCTGCAAGGTCCAATCCATCTTGATACCAAAAGTCTTCAAATTTTTTTCAGCGCCTCTGCAGTTTAGGCGTGAAATCTTATCGAACAGACGAACAGATATAGCTTGTTCTTCTTCCTAAAGACATACCGACCGCGACGCTTGCGAATGTGCAAGTACGAGTAGCTTCAACTTGTTTCATCTTTTGCTTGAATTAAAAAGTACCTTTATATGGTTTAATTTATATTTTGATAAATAAATGATTTTTGTTTTATTTTCACATTTAAATGTAATTAGGTGTGGATTGAGTTACAGTACAGTAAGCTTCTACCACGGGGTCCCAGCGCTAAGAATGAAAATTTGGTTTAAATAAATCTCACTAGATGGCTCGACATGCACAGAGTTGTTATTGAATTGCGTGTAAAATTAACATTTTCTGGAATTGAACATAAAAATTTGTATGTTCTTGTTTAATTAACTCCTAAGCACAAAATTATGGAATATTGGGCTCTTAATTCACATTTCAAAGATTATTTAAACGGATCATTTAAAATTGGTACCAATAGATGGCGCGGTTTTAAATGTCTGGGGCGTTCCACTCTATTTTTTCAATTTGTATTGTAACACATTTTGGTACAATGAAACGGTAAAAACGTGCAAAAAGATACTATTAAACAAATCTTCACTGTATATAAAGAAAAAAAATTCACACACCGAGTAAATCCTTTTATTTGCAAGTCGCTGCTAACACCATCTATCTATCGCCAAGGAACGGAACCGAAGCGCGATGTAAAAAAAATAATCGGTCTAATCTGATGAAAAACGCTAGTTTCGTCGGTACGGTTTCTTTGTATGGGATGAGGCATCTATATGCTAGTATTATATTACTCCTGCGTTCCTTTTATAACAGTAAAACAATCTTACTAATATTACAAATGCGAAAATTTGGATGTAGGTTTGTTACTCAATCACGCCAGAACGGCTGAACGGATCTGGATGAAATTTGGCATAGAGGTAGATTATAGTCTGGATTATAGGCTACTTTTCATCCCGGTATAATGTTCCCTTGGGATAAAAAAAAACACTTTTCACGCGGGCGAAGCCGCTGGCAGAAGCTAGTGTTTTATAAAGACGCTAACATTTAATTCTATTATTTCCAGATTCTACGAGCCAGTGACCTTCCAGCCGAATATCCTCCCAGTGTGCGTGCCCGATAATGATGAAGACTTCGTCGGTAAGACAGCCTACGTCACCGGCTGGGGCAGACTTTTTGATGGTGCGTAAACTTTTTTCTTGCGCCATGCTATGTCGATAAGAAATGTATGTTAAGGGCCTACACCCGTTTCAGTGCCGTAAAACGGTAACTTTCTAAAGCATACTCGTTAGTAACGGCTTGAGCATAGATAAATTTGACTTATGTAGCTGTGTAATATGACCCATTGAATAGCAACTAATTTACCAGTATTTTAATAATTCACTAATAATCCCTATTTATCAATCCATAGAGGGTCCACTACCCAGCGTGCTACAAGAAGTGAAAGTCCCCGTTATCAACAACACAGCCTGCGAGGCCATGTACCAAGCGGCAGGCTACAATGAACACATACCTAACATCTTCATATGCGCTGGTAGAAGCAGAGGTGGCGCTGACTCTTGTGAAGGTAAGACTTGATATGGCTAGGCTAGGTCATACATAGAGCACAAAGAAGGCGAAAGGTCACAAAACAGGCTGTAGGTCACCAATACAGGCTATAGGTCACCAATACAGGCTGAAGGTCACTAACACAGACACACACCGAGACACGGTATAAGTCACTAAAACAGGCTATAAGGTTAAAAAGACTGTTAAGTACGTTCACAAATACAGGCTACAGATAAGAGTGTCCCTTCCCTAATGTACTACCAGAAGTAAAAGTCCCCGTGATTAACAACACAGCTTGTGAGGCTATGTACCCAGTGGCAAGCTACAATGAACACATACCTAGCATTTTCATATGTGCTGGACGCAGCAGAAGCGGCGCTGACTCTTGCGAAGGTAAGACTGGATAGGCTAGGCTAGGCTATAGGTCATTAAAACGAGCTGTAGGTCACAAAGAAGGGTAAAAAGGTCACCAAGACAGGCTGAAGGTCACTGACACAGAATATAGGTCACCAAGACAGGCTATAAAGTCATTAAAACAGGCTATAAGGTCACTAAGATCTGTGCGAAATGGAGCCTGGTCACTGTCACAGGCTATAGATCACCGAGGCCAGTCTATTAAGGTCACAACCACACGCTGTAGTTTTCATATATAATGACTGCTCTAAGTCACAAAGACCAGACGTACGTATAAATGTCGTTAAGACAAGATATAGACAAGCGAAGCGCAAGTGCACAACCTACCTTTTCTCGAAGCGCTTCGTCATTTTTTTGAACCTTTATAACTTGGGTTATGACAATTCTCGGGATATGATGTCAATAGTGGACTTATTTACCATATAAAGTTTCATTTACTTAGCTGTTGTACTTTAGATTTTATTGTTATCTAAACCCCGATTTCGTCACTGACTCACTCACTCACTGATGATCATCAAAATTCTTAGGCTACTTCCTGAAGTCCTAGAAAGCTGAAATTTGGTATATAAGCTAGTATTAGTACATAAACAAAAAAAAGGTTACTCCCCAATCCCTTAAACTAGGGGATGGAAGTTTGTACGAGACTTACGCAAATATTGATGCTAGAGAAGGGTTGGTAGGTACATACTAAATACATGAAACTTGTAAGTGGTGACTTCTAGTACTCGTAATGAGTCTTGTGTTGGTAGCCAAAACGGCCAAGCCACATATTTTGACTAAGGTGTAAGGTTTGTGAAGTTAGGGCTTGTAGAGTTAGAAACTTGGCTCTACATGAGATCTGTAAACTTTTTGACAGTGCGAGCCTTATGGTCTCGTCTTGGCAAAATTTTACATGAAAATGTTTTTGGTGGGTCACATGGGTTTGATATAGCTCACTAACACAGTCAGCACTAATTCTTGTGAAAATTTCATTATATCAGCGTTATTCATATATCGTTTTCGACAACAGTTTTCAAGTTATCCGTGGAGTTGTTTGCGCATTCTTCACCATTGATATCTACGCTTTGGATCGAGCAACTACATATTGACAACAACAGGTGAAAACCAGCGTCGGGCACTAGCTGCCCGACATTTTGCTGAACTGGTCCTATTTGGCGTAGCCGTGGGTGGTGGGACACACAATGTTACTTTTATATGGTTATTTTTTATATTATTTTGTGTGCTGTGGCTTGTGTCAAATAAATGTGTTTTCTTTCTTTTCTTTCTATTTATTTATTTATTCCAAACAATTTTTACATTGTGTCGAAAATCGAAATTGCCAACAAGCACCACTACTCCTTTATACAAACCAACTTCGAAAAAATTACAAGACAATGAGCTAAAATGTCACATTAAACAAAAATACACGTCTATTTCAACCTTCAAATAATCAGACAAGTATTCAATGATGTCAAATAGATATTCATATAATATACAGATAATATTATGTCAAACACAAGTATAAAAACAAATAAATTCAGATTCCAATAAAGATTTCAATCATATAATATAATGCCGTCTCACAGACTGAAAAAAAAATTCTTTCATTAAACAATTCTTTAATTTCTTTCTTTATATTTTCATCTTTTTTTTTGTCGGGCCGACCTTCACAATTCCTCATGGCCTATAAATGGTTTAATAGAAATAAATGCTTTGAGTATGACTTTGAATTGTTTTGGAGTTCTTCATGAATTTAATTACTTTGGTTGAAGCCAGGTGTCGTCTTGACATTCAAATTACTTTGCCCAGGACAACCAACTTATTCCTCAGTTTCCCAGCTCAAAATGATCGCAGTACAAATGTGACAAACTGTCAAGCACGCGTTATCTGCTGTGATTTGGTTGAATGAATTTTCAACGGCCAATCACAGCAGATAACGCGTGCTCACACTCCGAGTCACAACCTTTTCAAAACATACCACTACTGTTTTAGATCCTGTCCTTTCAGATGTACTATTTATGACGCTATTTTGTATTTTAAAATCCTCAAAATTATTCTTAATTGAACATGTCTTCTTAGGTGACAGCGGCGGTCCAATGGTAGTCCGTCGCGAGAGAGACGACCGCTTCGTGCTGGGCGGCATCATCTCGTGGGGCATCGGCTGCGCGGAGCCCAACCAGCCAGGAGTCTATACCAGGATCTCTGAGTTCCGGGACTGGATCAACCAGATATTGCTGTTTTAGGAAGACTGTTGAGTGAAAAACTACTGTAGAACAATACAAAAACAAGTTCAGTGAAACTTTTTCACGGTATTAAGTTTTTTCTAGCATTTGAATGAAAACCTTGCATATGGACATAGTGTGAAATACCCGGTTTCTGGAACGAATTTGTCAAGATCAATGTGGCAAGTTTTCTAACTCCCCTGCGCTACTGTGATTGGTTGAATTAATATTTAACAGCCAATCGTAATAATGACTAAGCTTTAATTTGTGTAGCATTCATAACTTCTTTCCAGAAACAGAGGGTAAGTTTTGCAAAATTTCTCAATTGGCTTGTAAGAATTTTGCGTTTATAATGAAGAAAATTCTAAGGACAATAAAAATGTAGATGGAGATTTTGAGATTCGTTTGTGATTTCAAATTATGCTCATTAATTAATCAAGGTTTACAAAGGATTGACTTAAATAAAATAATATATTTACTAAAAAAAATAAAAACGATGGAGCACTGGGAGCGATTTATGACAAAATGGTTGTCAACGAATTTCTTTGGACAGTATTTCACTTCCAAATGCAATAAAATTATAATAAGGATGGTCATTTCACCTACCCCTTAAGAGTTTTGGCTTGAAGATATTTTTAATATTTGAATAAATATTTTTATCTGAATACAAGGGGCGTTATAGGAATAAAAATGATCTATCCTTATTAAAATAATTTTATATTCAGATAAAATTATACGAATTTATATTGTAAGAATAATATAATATACTTTTGTAAAAATTACTTAGAAAATAAAATAAAACTGCCAAGGGCTTATAATAATAGAAAAAAATAGTTCCAATTCTTGAACAAAAATTAAAAAAAATAAGTAATTTTAGAAAAAAACTAAAAATGTTTAATTATAAGTAACGGATTCCGTCCTTAATTTATTGTTAGCTAATTATTTGTAAATATTTCTTGATATATTTTATATGAAATGCATTTATTAATTTTATTTAATTAGCCATAATAATGTCTCAAAGTAACTTTTGAGTTCTGATTTTATGAATTTATTAAATAATTTTAAACGGTTATATCGTGTTTTATTTACACATTTTACTTTATAAATGGACTAGCTGTCCCACGCGGCTTCGCTCCCGTCAAATGGCTACCCATCTACCGTACCTACCCTAGATACATGATTGTTGCGTAAATTAAACCGCTTACGCAGCGCACGGCAAAGGAAGCTCTCAAAAATGAATAATTTTGCCCGTTTTTGCAAAATTTTCCCTATTGATCGTAGCGTAATGTTATATTGCCTATAACCTTCCTCGATAAATGGACTATCCAACACAAAAATATTTTTTCAATTCCAACCAGTAGTTCCTGAGATATAGCGCGTTCAAACAAACAAACTCTTCAGCTTTATAATATTAAGTATAGATTGTAAAGTCCATATATTCCACGAAGGTTAAGGCAGATACGACTTATTGTTAGTACATCTTTATTTCGACAGTCATGTCAAAGTCCCATTAGATAGTGAACTTTTTGCGAATAAGGGTGAGGTAAAACAAACGTAATTATTGGAGCTGTGAGTGGCGTAAAATGAGTCGCAGAATTTACTCTGCATTCGGTTTCATACTAAAATCCTTGTTTATACCACACGGCGACGCAAAATGAGCGAAATATTCCAGTAAAATGTAAATTACGCGACACAAAAAACTCCACTCATACTCAACTCATAAAATTACGTTTGCTTGTAGCCCTCGCCTACGGCTCGGGCTAGCCATATCACCTCGGCTGTAATTTTCAACTTACCGCACTTATATCATAATGTACTATTCTAAAAAAATCATACCCATGTTTCACAAATAATGTACATGAATCAATAAAAAAATAAAATAAAATAATAAAAACATAACTTTTAGCCTAGCCGTTACTAAGGAATATGCTTTAGGAAGGAAGTAACCGTTTTAATGCTAACACACTGGGTATTGGTGGTGGTATTATAAACTCCACCGAAGCGAAGTATTTCAAAAATGCATAAGACTCATTTAAGTGTTCCCCTCCACGGAAATCTTTAGTAAAAGGCGAAAGATTTATGCATTATGAAGGTAAACGGCGGTGAATCTTAACATTGCGATTCAGAAATTCTGCGTAAGCGCACAGGGACCTCTGTCAAAAAGGTTTTAGACTAAACGAGTTTTGAAATACATCATCATACTAATATTATAAATGTGAATGTAAGTTTGTTTGTTACGCTTTCACGCCAAAACTACTGAACCGATCATCATGAAACTTTGTACATGTATACTTGGAGGTATTTGTCTGCGCCATATTAAAATTATAAATTTTATATTATAAACATTTACTAACGCACTCAAATTATTAAAATAGCAACACTTACATTCATTTCACATCATTCATTCAAATACGCGAGGACCAATCCTTAACTCCCGCGCACACCCCTTCCTACTTCCTATTTCCGGTCATCCGGTCATTCCGCTCTTCAGTTGTCAAAAAGAAGCAACTCCGGAAACGCGTTTTCTCCCGCTCTCAAAGAAAACTCAATATAAGTGTTGTGTGTGAATAACAGACTCTGTGGGTGGCTTACCAGCATTCAACTATAGTGAAGACTCCACTGCTAAAACTATCGAAGGACATTATTATTCAAAGCTCCATTCCGCACCCGTAAGTACCTACCTAATGCCTTTTTTTCCGCTGCACCCACAGTATTAGAAGTAACATAGGACACATTTGATAAACAAATAAAAAATTGGCTTCACTGCGAGCGAAGCCGCGGGGAACAGCTAGTTGTATAATAAAGTCGTATGTGCACAAGTCCAGTATAAATTCGATAGTCTCGACTGACACACAGGTAACTGGCAAAATAAGGGTCAACTTTGCCGATCTGCTTACTTTGTTTGTATGGTGCAAATATTTTTTGTAATACTTTCCTTCGGCAGAGTTTATAAAAACGTGTTAATTCGTTATTATTCAAGATGCTAGAGCCCCCAGAGTAGAAATGCCTTATTTATTCCGGCACAAAATGTGTGGGCTAGAGTAGTGTTAGTTTGTATAGTGCTCGGAAAACTTCTGGGCCCCCTGAAGTTGGTTTTCCGAAGCGCAAGGCACGATACTGTGCTGTTTTTGTATGAGATTTAATATTGCGCAGCCATCATAGCCCACTACTGGGCGACCAAGAAATTTGGCGAGAAACAACGAATACTTGCTAACAGGAATTATTAAGAAACGTCTCGGGGCTCTTGGATGTTGCTCTATGTGAATGTGAAATACTAATACTGAGGACGGTTAATCGCAAGACCGAGCGAAGCGAGCTCGATTTTTTTTTACCTCTGATTGATTCGCCGGCGATTTCACACAACTCGAGTTCTGCTCATCCTCGTGGTCTTCTCTCGAGGAGTATTGGAAGCGACACTGGTTCGATGACAAAGGTGAGTGAGCGCATTTAATACTGCACTATGGAAATACTGATGTTTCTTGTTGGATACCTATAGGTTCACAGGGAGGGGTCGCCATTTTTATAGGTATTCCCGAAAATTAATTTAGTACGCAAGTACAAAAAAGGTGTTGGCTATTTACACGCCACACCAAACCGTGTCCGGGTAAACTTACAATTTAAAACGTGCTTCAATATTTTACGTGCAAAATTATATTCTGTAAATAAGTGGTGCTTGCCTCCTCGATTCTTGCGCCCTAGGCTATGGCCTGGTAAGCCTGTAGGAAATACAGGCCCTGGCCAGAGGTGCACCTATAATGTACAGCAGCCGTATTGCGTAAGAGCGCAAATAGTTCAAACTCTATTCAACCGACCAAATCGACCAATCACATGCGAGATGAATGACGCGATGTGGATTTCCGTTTTGTACTTACGCAATACGGCTGCTGTACTCTCCAATCTACTTGGTTGCTCTGAAGTTGGCTTCCCGATACGCATCACACGGCGCGCTGCTGTTGTAGTATGAGATTTACTACTGCGCACCCATTGTAGCCAACTTCAGAGCGACCAAGTAGATTGGGGAGTACTGTACCCGCAATTCACCGGTGTTTGAATCCCATGTAATAGGAGGTAAGCCTATTGCCATCATCATCATCGGCCTATTAATGTTCCCACTGCTGGGACACAGGCCTCCTTTCTGTGAGAGGGGATGGGCCGTTATCCACCACGCGGGTTGGTGGATGTCACATGCCTTCGTAATTTTAGTTCAAGAACATACCGGTTTCCTGACGATGTTTTCCTTCACCGTTATGAGAGCAGTGGTGATGTAATAATTTACACAAAGTTGAGCGACTGTCTGGGTTCGAACCCACGACCTAAACCTTGTAAGTTGCGGCCGATACCACTCGGCCACCACTGCTCTCATTTGCTCTATTTCCATCATTTGGGCAGAGATCCAGATTTCGGGCAGAGATCCAGACTTCGGGCAGAGATCCAGACTTCGGGCAGAGATCCAGACTTCGGGCAGAGATCCAGACTTCGGGCGGTTATTGAACAAGTCCCGCTGGAATAACCCCAATAATACTTTGTTCGATCCGGGAATTGAACCTAGGACCTTATGCACCACCTGTAAGGAGTTCCTTTGTATAACTGTGTTATGTCACACAAATTAAATATATTCAAAATGCGATCATTTCTGTTTTGGAACTTAAAACACCACATGTCATGTTTTTTCTATTATAGATTTTACATGCTTCTTTCATATATTTCACAACTATAATTCATGTTTCATGGTTTTCATTTATTTAATGCAGGTTGCAATAAAACAAAAAGGGAGTGCTTCAAAAATTATTTATTTATTCGTATATATAATTTATATATCCATTTTATAATTAAAATCAACCGATGCACACAACATAAACATCGTAATATCGACCGATCACTCACGCCGGACGAAAGACGTCCTTTGACAAAACACGTTTTACACGAAAAGCGACTTTATCTCCATGGCAGTAGGTCGAAATCACCAAAACGTGTTCCCGCCAAAGATTTAAGTATACATAGATTTAAAAACTAGATACACAATAATTTATTTCAAAAAGTCCTGTCTATGACGATCGCTTGGACACTCGAGTAAAAATTATAATTATAAAAAGCTGTAAGTATTATCTAAATTAATACTTTCGCTAAAATACTCTGTCGTTATTAAAATAAGATTTCCGACATAATGTTGTGAGAGTAAAAAAATAAAAAGAAAAAAAAAACTAACACCTCTAAAACTGTCTTTAACAACACCGATAAAATTATTTAGAACAAAATATCGTGTGTGTACAAAAATATGTCTACCTACTCTATTTCCCGTAAAACGTCAAAAATTACCATTTATTGCTATTTTAGTAGTTTTCAAAAGTTGCCAACACAACAGTATGTCGAAATTAACAGGAAAACGGACTTAACCATCCAGCTATTTAATGTAAGTACTATTCTGCAATCGCCAATCAATAATAATGTCATTTTAGCTACAAATCAAAATAAATAATGCAATAATAAATAGAAAAATGACAACTAAAAATAATATGACTGACGTATTTGTATTTTTTTTATAATACAGAGAAAATAAAACAGATATTATTAAAAAACTTGTATCACTGCAATAAAAATGAGTTTATCTTAGTTTAGACTTTGACTACAAGAAATTGATTTTTATTTGACACTAATTTTAATTTAATTTCGCTTTAATGTTTTATTTCAGTGATCAAGTTAGAATCAGACAATTGAATTCGAGTTTAGGAAAATGCGTGTTTCAATGTTGCCATATTTAAATTCTACAATCTAACATTTAAATCGGAATCCTTATCTATTAATCCAGATTTCGCCTGCATCTATTTTAAATAAAAAAGACACACATAATTACATAAAATGGTTATTTTTATATGCGTACAAAATTCTATTGTCATTATTATCCCTACATTTTAGATTACCCATGTCAAAAAAAAACAAAATATGGCGACATTGAAGCACGTTCTTTTTTTAAATTACACAGTAAATCATAAATCACATAGGGAACCTCCCTTCGTCATCATCTCTACAACTTAAATCACCTCATGTATTATTACTTTGTTACAATTAACTTTTTGGGGGACCTAACTTGAAATACGAAACAATTTCATTCAAGAAATATATCGATATAAATATAATTCAAGTAACTCTAATGACAATCAAAGTCTCATGCAATTTGATTTCAAAATATTTGAATGAATCAATCAATTCAGTATTTTACACACACCTACTTAACTGTAGGTATTCAATAAAAAAAGCAATCACAAAAATCTTCCGAAACATAAAAAAAAACGTTATTAATTTAAATAAAAAAAGTATCATTACTCAAAAAGTTATTTTAATTATCAATCAAAATATATCAGTTCCCACTTTCCCACCAAAAATCTTTACACCTCTTTCATAAAGGCCTACTTCCACGGTTCTATCAAAAAATACATGTTAAAGTAAAGTCCCCCACACACAACACAGTCACAGCGCGAACTGCCACAGTACTGCTATTCTGTAAACTTGTCATCGTGAAAATTTACATGAAGTGAGCTTTCAATCCTTTTCACTAATAGGTATGATGACTAAAAACAAGTTTTTCGTCCGTGAGGTAGATTAATAAAATATATTGGACACGTATCTTATCTTTTCAACAAAAAATTACAACAGTACAGTGCGTTGAAATTTCGCGTGATGTCAATTTTTACTCAAAAGAAACACGTGTCCAATATTATTTGAAAACTCACTGACGGACTAAATTAATTTATCATTTTACTACCCAATGATTACTCTTTTGGAATGATAGCTCACTTCACCTAAATTTTAACGGTGAGGTGTTTCACAGAATCGACCGGCTGTAATACATTTTCGTTCGCTACCGTTAGCCCTAAGCTACACTTCCTATACTAATTCCGCCTAATGCATGAATTTAGACAGACATCTAGGATTTTTTACACAATGACATTGTACAATTGAATCGACTACAAAACTGGCCACCGAATTGAAATAAAAGAGTATTTATTTTATGGGCCGTGTGATGTCGCTTTTACTTTTGAATATATTTTTTTAATAAATAATTAGTGATGTTGTAGACGTAAAAAAACACAGCTTCTAGACTATGTTTGGAATATAGAACATTTTGTGTAAAAGTTGTGTTATTTTATTCATATAGTAACATATACATATGATAATCAGACAAAAAGGAATGGAGTAAGGATAGAGGAAAGAGGAAGACCAGCTTCATCATATTTTTTTAAGATAAGTTTATTTTTGTGATGTTTTCATGCGTGATTATCTCACTGAAATATTGTTTTTTTTTGTTAATATTATTTGTGTGAGAGAAAATATTAAAATAGACTAATATTTAGGCCCAAAATTAAGCGTATTATTTAATATTCAGAAGTAAACGCAAACACACGAACCCTATTAAATTACACAAAAGAAATGCGGAAATCCTTTAAAAATACTGCTTCGTTGCAAGCGTCAAATTACAAAAATAATATTCAAAAATTCTAAAACTATTACTTAAAAATATATCTCGTTCTAATACTTTTATTATTAAATTATTTTTAAAATTACTATTTACACGTCACCTAGGTACATGAACAACGTATGTGCGTTGTTTTCCGAAAAACATCTCCATTTTTTTCTTCACCGTTCTTTTTTTAAGTCAATTTTTTTTTTTTAAACATGAGATTCTCAATATTTATTCGTTATTCGTCATATCCGGTGTCGAGTCATTGTTGGAATGTTTTTTTACGTTTCCGTTATTTTTCAGTAGTTTCAACATTTGGAAATGGTTTTTTATTTGTTTTGGAATTTTCTTTTTGCGGAATGGAACTTTTACGTTAGTTTTGTCAATTGATAGTATCTCTCATCTCTCTATCAACTGTTTGTCGATAGATTTTTTATGAATATCTTTACAGCATTTGTAGTTCTCATCGAATTATTACATTTTATAAATTCAACCCGAAATAAAGTGAGATAAGTATATTGTTTTATAAGTCTCCTTACTTTGAATTGAAATAAAATATCTGCCTCCACGAATTCTTCATAAAGTCTAATTTCCTTTGATATTGACAAAAAGTGTAATTGCGATTAGCCTGGAATCATTTAAGTTACGTCATAGCAATGTCGATAAAATCTTAACGACTTTATTAGAGACAATTATTACATCCTTCCTAAAAGTTATACCAAAGTTTTTTAATTATCTGTAGATACTGTGCGATCAAAATCTAATGCTGGTTGCTCGGCGTATTTGTACAAATATTTGCTCCAAATCTCTATTACAAAAGGAACTTTATTTAAATTGACGTAAGATCAATTTTGCATTGCCAAAATTTCGCCACCAGCTTATTAGAACTGACCAACGAAACTACACACACTGACATTATATTAGCGCTAACGATTATCAAAAAGTCCAAAATGGGATTGACAGCTACCGAAATGTCACTTGGTCAGTCCCAAACATTTAGGATTTTTGTTGGCACTACACTTGGTACATTTGGCAAATATTAGCGAAATTTTGGCAGTGCAAAACGAACCTTACTGCTATTTTAAATAAATTTCATTTTGTAATAGATATTTGGAGCAAACATTTGTACAAATACGCCAAGTATATTACCAGCATTACGACAGTTTTTATCGCTGATGCACTTTTTTTAGAGCCACTTACTATATTTTATTCAAGTCTATTTTATCTTTGATCGCATAGTACAACAAGGTTATTTTTATTTTTTCAATCACGTGACTACGAAACATTTCCTTTATAAAAGAAAGAGACGACGTATCTTCTATCTCACTTGCTCTTATAGATCAAAAAATTAATTTATAATAACAACCATTGATCATTACCACTTATCTGTGATAATCTTTTCTTCTATTCTCTATATTGAGTTTGGATTTTAATTCAATGAAATTAAGATTCAAACTTCAACTAACTATTCCACGAATCCCTGCCTATCTTCACAATCTTTAGACAATTCACTTTTTTTCTCTAAATCTTTAACGTTCTAGATTTTTTTAAATTTTCGTATCAGCTACTTTAAAAAGCGCTTACATCTTTTGCATGTAGTATGTAACACGTAAGCCAACATTTAAAAAGTCCTTGAATTTGCACACAATACATTCGACGACATTATCAGAGCCCAGATTAACCATTAAGCAACATTTTTCAAAACAGTGTCCTTAAAGTGGGAAAATCACTGAAAACCTTTATAGAGGGCTCTGGACATCCTACTCTCGTCCTTGTCCCAGTGTTGGGCTACAATATCATATTAACAATCCTTTACATTTACTACCAAATTGGCAACATTATGCAAAACAGTCTCTAAAGTGGGCAAAATCATTTTGCACCTTTATAATGGGCATCCTTACTCATCGTCCCACACGCCCACCAGAGCGTGACATCATATCTGCGCCCAGCGCTCATCAAAGAACTGCCTCATGTTGTGTCCCGCGCGACCGACGGGGCTGTCGTCCTCGTTGAACACTTCGCAGTTGCCAAAGATCAGGCGAACGTCAGAAGCGAACTCTTCTTTGCATTTGTAGCTGTTCGAGAGAAAAATGGGTTTGTTTAGTTGATTCTATTTATTTCCGACTTCAAAAAAAGGAGGTAATCAATTCGACACGTATGTATGTAATATTGTTGGTATTTCACAATATTCACATCTGTTATTTTGTATAAGCTTCTAAAAACGTGTGCCAAATTTCATAAGTGTATGTATGTGTTTGTTCACGCATATCTCCGAAACTAGTAATCGGATCGTGATCATTCTTTTTTATTGGATTAGGTATCTCTCAACATAGGAAACAGTACAGGCCGCTTAAAAATGCGTCAATTATTCTTATACAATACTTACATGTTATCCGTGAGCTTCCTTTTGATAGTGGAGAGGTCCATGGGGCACTTGATGACCTTCTTGTACTGAGGGAATTGCTTGGTGTTCACCGGCAGTAAGAACGGCCACGCGTGCTCGTGGCACTCCATCTCGTTTAGGAGATTCCTGAAAACAGATAGAATAGTAAGACATTTAGAAGAAGCACAGATAATATAATACTAGCATGCAGTTGCCTCATCCTATAGAAAGAAACCGTGCTGACGTAACTAGCGTTGAAATTTAAAACCACGCCATTCTATTGTTCGTCAAATGTGAATTAAGAGCCCGATATTCCATAATTTTGTGCTTAGGATAGTTAATTACCAAACCACTTTTATCAATTCATGAACATGTTAATTTTATACACAATTTAATAACAAATTGATGCATATCGCGCCATCTAGTGACATTTATTTGAACCAAATTTTCATTGTAAGCGCTGGGACCCCGTGGTAGAAGTAACCCATGGTGCATCTTTCTAGTGGAATTGACACGAACTATTTTGTGCGCGGGGTTAAAATGTCTATCTCATCCGACAACACGTGCGAAAGAGATAGATGCTGTGATGAGCAGTAAGAAGCTGGTTCGCGTACGAATTAGCACATTTGCAAGTTTGTAGCGAAATGGATGATGATTTAGGACGAAAACGAGCGCGCGAAATTTTATAAACAGACCTTTGGGAGTCTAGGTATCATAAAAAACGACTAAATGTATATTTTCAAAATAAAATTATTTGTATTGTTGAACTAATCTATCCCTGTATGGTGGCCGTTTTGCAATTTTCCTTCTTCTTATGGTATTTATTACCGCCCAAATATGCGTTAAAATTAGTGTTGAAATATATATGATTTCTTTTTTACTTTTTTGTTTCCATACAGGGCTAGATAATGATGAGACAAATTGATATCATTTTTTATTTTTAACGTACATCGTCGAAAAGTGGAGTATTCGTAAGACTACGTTTGTATGGAAGAATGATCGACTAGTGTAACCTTAATGTACTTACTTACTTGGCTTCTATTTTTAAATGTTATTTTTTATTTATTTATTAAAATCTGCACAGGCACAGATAATATAATACTAGCATTTACAGGTATACCTAATGCGGTCTTAAAATCAACTTATTTGAAGACTAATATTTTTAAGTTATATTTAAAAAAAAACTAAATAAGAATACCATAATTATAGGACATCATATTTGTACTTACTTGCAAAACTGTATTTCTTTGACAAGTTTCTTGGCTTGGTTCTTCTCTTTCTTAGCGCGAGACAACAGCGGCGCGCTCTCTGTGTCGCGTGTGTCTTCTACTGAACAAATACCACAATATTACATCACCACATACAGATGCCTCATCCCATACAAAGAAACCGTGCCGACGTAACTAATGATTTTCGTCTGATTATACAGATTATTTTTATAAGTACTTCGATTGCATTCGGTTTCGTTACAAATTAAATATTAATGTTATAAATGTATGTTTGTAATCATTGAGAAATGAAGGCTTTATTTTTATAACACATTTTTTTTGTTTATACCTAAATAAAAAATAAAAAAAAATTGTTGTAAAAAACAGTTACGAAAATAACAGTTTAAATGTTTGGCATATTTCTGTATTGTTTTTGGTTGTCTTATGAAACATGATATTTTTTTTTTGCTTTCAATGACAGCAAAGAAGACACTGTAAAAACTTTCTAAGGTTTGTTTACCTTTTATTTTTTGATGCTAGGGTTTGACAGCTCCCTTCGAGTTCACTTCACTTAAGTCGTCACGGTGAGATTTTGAACAGAATAGGATAATCAGGTACATACCGTCTACAATTGAGTCACGACTCTCTTCATGCTGTAGGGCTCCATTACCGCCCACGTACTGCAGCGCGCGACGCTTCTCCGGAGGACCCTCTTCTGCACTTAGCTCACCTGTTAACAGAAAAATATTGGTTTAGGTACTAGTCGCCCAATAGTCGAAATTTGACCGTACCAGGCAATGATATTCTAGTAAACAGATATGTTCTGAGCGCGCGCATTGTGAAGACTCAATACGTCCTAATTGGGACATATAGTCTTTAGTCTATGTGTCGCATGGCGAAGAGCGATACGCTTTGTTGAAACAAAAACAAAATTAAAAAATGCCATCGTATGTATTTAGAAAGTGTGCCAATCATACTATAATATGTACGTACGCAATTCACCTCAATTTGCAAATTTATTTCAATTCCTAATATATATTATTTATTCTGTGCTAATATTCTGATATTTGGAGGTTAGAAAAAGAAAGAGATGATAAATACATTGGTGGCCAGTATAATGTTTATTTACATTCACACGCAAGTGACAAACACTAGCTGTCTCTTTTTTCTTGTTGGTTTTTCCCTTTCGACTAGTAGTGAAATGTCGGATGAATGAAAAGTGTGTATGTATGCTGCCACTGCTGCACGGAACACTTTTTTCGGTTGTTTTGTGAGTGTATAACGTATCTGTCTACTAGAATATCATTGATACCAGGGTAGAAAAAAAAACAATTTTATTCGGTCCGTCAGTTACGTTATCAAAAAAGTAGGTATATTTTGCTTTATCAAATCAATAAAGAATGGCAAACATCACAGTTTAGGGCAGTAACCATAAGCTGTTAGAGTAAGGTTATTTTGAGTGTGGGTAAGGGATAGATGTATATGGCTTGTATAAATCAGTCCCTTACGCACACTCAAAATAACCTTACTCTAAGAGCTTATGGTTACCCCGCAGGCGAGAGTGCTTGCGAGGGTGTGTATCAGAATGGCGGGTGTAATTTCCAGATTTGCCTAAATTTATTACAGTTATTTGGTACCTTCTGTGTACCTTTACGTACCTCTCTTGAAAATCTGTGTACCTACACCCGTATGATGATATTTTAAAAATTAGGTACACCCGCCATCCTGATGTCAGAACCGCGGGTGTACTGCTAACCAATATATGTAGCCAAGCGTACTGTTTATGTAAATTTGGTACCTCTTGTGTACCTGCAGATAAAAGTATTAAATAAACGAAATACTGCAAGGTTGCTGCAAAAATAAAAAAAAATGTTTTCTTTCTTCAACGTATCTTTTAAAATAACAATCTACGTATTGATAACTTATCTTAAATATTAAAAAAAACTATATGTATACATAATTACAATAACAACATATTGCCCATTTTAGAATTGTGAAGGATTTATAGAATTAGGATATTTGTCTATCAGTGTTTCCAGAATCAAAATGAAACTAGAGACAATTTTAAAGGATATATTAATTAATTTTCACGATAACGAAATAAGTAAGGATTAATATATGAATAAAGCACTGATTCCATGTGCATTTAACTCGGCCTTATAATTTGTTACAAAACTATAATCAATGTAATAAAAATTACTATGTTAGTTAGTATTATAAAATACAAAGTAACGTCGTGTAATAAAAAAATATTTTTTTTATTTTTCGCAGCAACATTATATACAGTATTTCGTTTATTTAATACTTTTATCTGCAAGTACACAAGAGGTACCAAATTTACATAAACAGTACGCTTGGCTACATATATTGGTTAGCAGTACACCCGCGGTTCTGACATCAGGATGGCGGGTGTACCTAATTTTTAAAATATCATCATACGGGTGTAGGTACACAGCTTTTCAAGAGAGGTACGTAAAGATACACAGAAGGTACCAAATAACTGTAATAAATTTAGGCAAATCTGGAAATTACACCCGCCATTCTGATACACACCTTGCGAGGTCACGTCTAGTTAAAAAGTGTACCAAGGCGTGACGTCACGCGGAATTTCAACACACTGTTTCATCGTCATTTTTAGATTACGAGACAAAACAAAAATACGTGTATAATATGTTAAGGTGATCTAACTCACGGACTTAATAGAATTTTTCAGTAATCTCCATATTAAATTACTTAAAAAATAAACATAAATAAATAGAAATATCTTCTGTACTCCTTCACCATAAAAACTTGAACTATGCTAAAGGTGACATTCCTCCATTCGTGCAATTAACTTAATAAAATTACTCATTAAAACTGTTTTTTTAAACAAGCTTTTTTCGTTTTATTATCAGCAAACCCTTTGATTTGATACCCATATCATAGCAGTACACAAAAAATAACTAGTCCGCCAACTTGGGCTGTCCGCCATATTGGATTTAGAATGACGTCACTTAGCTAACCATGCATTGTCATCCAAACTAAACTTGTATGCAAATTTGATCTTAATCGGTGGAGGATAACTGTTTTAAAATTCAGTTGCAAGATTTGACCCGAACAAACATACATACACTGCAAGTTATAAGTTCTCGGGTCAGCTTCCAGTCTTACCGCATGCAGCTACACCAGTATGATGTGAAATTAATCGAATGCCTATCTATACGGACCACAAGCAGGCCACTACCTGACAAAGAATACTGTTTATCCCAATAGTACGTTCTCGCGGTATAATTATCGACTTCATGCATGGACTTGGCGAAATTTGGGTGTACTATAAGTGCAACCCTGCCTTACCCTTCGGGAAATACAGGCGTCATCATCATTTCAGCCGAAAGACGTCCACTGCTGGACATAGGCCTCCCCCAAGCGTCGCCATATTCCCGATCCCGTGCGTCTCGCATCCAGCGACTTCCCGCAAGCTTAACCAGGTCTTCGGTCTATCTAGTAGGAGGCCTTTCTATGCATTGTCTTCCGGTTCGCGGTCGCCATTCCAGAACTTTTCGGCCCAATCAGCCATCCGTTCTGCGAGCAATGTGCCCTGCCCACTGCCATTTAAGTTTCGCAATTCTTCGGGCTATGTCGGTAACTTTGGTTCTCCTGCGGATATTCTCATTTCTGATGCGATCACGCAAGGAAAGTCCGAGCATAGTCCTCTCCATTGCCCCTTGGGTGACTTTAAACATTCTGATAAGACCCATTGCGAGCGACCACGTCTCGGTCCCATAGGTGATCACTGGCAACACACACTGGTCATAGACTTTTGTCTTGAGACACTGCGGTAAATTGGGCGAGAAGATACCGCGCAACTTCCCGAACGCCGCCCAGCCGAGTCGGCTCTTTCTCGAAGTTAGACCAACCAGGTAACCACAATCATCTACAACTTCGAGTGTAGAGTCTTCGATCTTGATAGGAGTGGGTGTAACACGGGCGTTCAACATCACCTTGGTTTTGTTTACGTTCATTTTAAGACCCACTCTTTCGGAAGCTCTACTGAGGTC
Organism: Orthosia gracilis; assembly: GCA_947562075.1. Classification (NCBI taxonomy): domain Eukaryota; kingdom Metazoa; phylum Arthropoda; class Insecta; order Lepidoptera; family Noctuidae; genus Orthosia; species Orthosia gracilis. The sequence goes on from OX387276.1 coordinate 5,729,875, forward strand.
ATCGAGCATTGTACTGAGGCTCTCCGTGGTCTCAGTCATGACCACTATATCGTCGGCAAATCGAAGGCGAGTGATGTATTCGCCATTGACGTTGATGCCTAGCCTCCTCCAGTCCAGAACCTTGATGACGGACTGACATGGTAGCGTTTTTGTACAAACACTTCAATGTACCAGTAGTCGATCTGGCACCGTTGGAGAGAGTGCAGTACAGTCCAAGTCTCGATCGAATCGAAGGCTTTCTCGTAGTCCACAAACGCTTAATAGAGAGGTAGGTTATACTCTTCGGTTTTCTGTATAACCTGCCGCAGCGTATGTATGTGGTCTACGGTGCTAAAGCTTTTTCGGAATCCGGCTTGTTCGGGAGGCCGGAAATCGTCAAACCTGCGCGCGAGACGATTCGTGATGACTCTTGAAAACAACTTGTAGACATGGCTTAATGGCTAAGAAGTGAAGTGGGCCTATAGTGCTTCAGCCGGGCATTGTCGCCCTTCTTGAAGAAGAGTAACACCACACCGCTGCACCATGCCTGTGGGGACGGAATCAAACAGCTTCTGATAGGCCTAAAGGACCGGTTTCTCACCCGCCTTCAGGAGTTCGGCCGTGATTCCGTCATCACCCGGCGCGTTGTTGTTTTTAAATGTTCTCACTGCTGGGACACAGGTCTCCTCTCTGTTAGAGAGGGAATGGGCCTTAATCCACCACGCGGGCCCAGTGCGGGTTGATGGAGGTTCTAGGACATGGCGGCTTCCTCACGATATTTTCCTTCACTGTTTTTAGAGCAGTGGTGATGAAATAATTAACACAAAATAAAGCGTCAGTCTGGGTTCGAACCCCGATCTACGACACGTTAGTCGGGGCCGTTACCATTGGGCAACATTCTGTATAGCGAATTTGAATTAAGAATAATTATGCTAATCAGTATTTAAATTAATCATAAATCATTGAAAAGTTCTTATAAATAAGGCCCTATATGTTTAGACTTCATGCACGAAGGTTCAAAGGCAGATTTTCCCGCGGGCAAAAGCTAGAATGAAAGATGCTGTAGTTTGAATGCACACAAGAAAATAAGATCGCGTTACGTTGCGTTTCATCGCTGTCTGCTTCATTTTCTTCTAACAGGGTTAGTCGTTTGTTTGCGCGCGTACGTCGCGTTCGCAGCGTCGGTTCGGGCGTTTCTTCAGTTTGCAGGAGACCTCGTAAGACAGACGGAAAAATGATAAAAAAAAAACAGAAATGAAGAAAAAGAATTAAAAGAAAAAAGAGAAAGTATTAATTGCCAGAGAAACTGACATATCTAAAACGATTTGACGATTCATGCATGCAAAGTGTTTATTTTTAGGATTCCGTACCCAAAGGATAAAAACGGGACCCTATTACTAAGATTTCACGATCCGTCTGTATGGCTGTATCTCATGAACCGTGATAGCTAGACAGTTTAAATTTTCACAGATGATATACTTCTGTTGCCGATATAACAACAAATACTAAAAACAGAATAAAATAAATATTTAAGTGGGGCTCCCATACAACAAACGTGATTTTTTTGCCGTTTTTTGGGATAATGGTACGGAACCCTTCGTGCGCGAGTCCGACTCACACTTAGCCGGTTATTTTTTTATATTGCCAAATATTTCCTATGATGAAGGTCCTTTATGTTAGTCACCCTACCCTCCATAATACATTTAGCACGATGTAAAAAAGATTGTCGTTAATGGACTGAGTGCAGAAAACGGTTCAGTTTATTTAGTTCGATCTCGCCTGATGGTAGCCGATGGATGATGTCTATGCTGGAACGACCGAGCCCAGAAGATGTTTGTGTGTGTTGTTTGAAAAATGATGGGGTTTTTTACGTTATGCCTAGTATACAGAGGGCTTGGTGATGGTGCAGTTACCTTGAAGCCGATGCACTTAACTTAGAAGTTTGCTGACACAGAAACTACATAGCGTCAATATAGGAAGTTACTGACGATGCCATTTACCTTGAAGCCGATGTAGCCATTACGTCAAGGAATCAATCAATACCGAACCAATAATAACGAACATTTTTTGTAAGAAGATGGCATTCCATATTCCTACTTCGAGTAGGATGGACATTCGTAGGCTAGTTAGTTGTAGTTAATCTATTTAATTGTTGTAACCACTCCATGTCCTAACATCGGCATGGAATAGCCATTTGTAGATTAGCTAGTTGTAGTTAGTAGTTGTAACCATTCCTTGTGCCAACCTCGACTTGGAATGGACATTAAAATTTGTAGGATAATTCATTGTTATTAACTTTATTAATTAAAAGTTTAGAATCATTTCGGGTTTATTTCCAATCCTCTGGCTGTGGTAAACGTAATTGTTTAGAGGTGGTAACTCACCTGTGTGATGATTCAATCCGTTCTCGCTGTCCGGGAGCGTATCATCTAGTTTGTCGTCATGTTTTTCCGGCGTGTGGAGCGCTGATCCGGAACATTCTTCCGCTGTTGTTGATGTTGAGGCGTGCGATGCTGCTGGACTGAAATGAGAATAGAGAACCTATTGTACCCTTTTTTTTGGAAAATCTTCCAATGACTTCTCCCGCTTTGAGTGAAGGGCGTGTCACACTTTTACTGACTAAACCCCACCCGTGTTCCTTCAGTTGCTCGTGCCAGGGCCGGGTTTCTGAATAGCTAGCAAATTTTCGAATTCGTGTTTCTCTTGTTATTAGCCCTAACATACCACATTAATACCAGTGGTATAAAGCAAATTGTGTCACAAGTCTTTTCCCTAAGATACAGGCGCCGCCTTATTTGGGGACCACCGTACAAACCTAATGACGATAGATAATACGTAGTTACATACCTACATAAAGCTTAACTAAACTGAATATAATGACATCATCAAAGTTTTTGTTGCTTATTATTTCAGTAATAGGTTGAAATTTCAACGTGCTAGCTTTCTGGGCAGTTTATCCATTGACAGCGATGAACGATTTTTTTGATGCTCAATGAGTTCTTTCTCTCTCTCCTTTTTAAACGCACTAGTATTATTATTATTAGTAAATATACATCATTTTATTAGTCCATAATATTTTAGATACATTCTGTTATATAAAGACTTTATCTGCACTCACAATGTAATTTTCCAAATATGAATTAAAAAATATTACATAAACACGTACTTTTTTTCGTGGGGTAGGTAAAATTAATAAAAAGAATCATTACAGTGCAACATTGTCCTTCGATTTTCAAACAGCTGCATCATAAAATAACTTTTAATTTTAAAGCACACTTTTACTTTTTAATTTATTGGAGCGTATGGGCACATTGACTTAATATAGAAAAATAATGTCATTGTCCATGGATGCGCGCGCTACGCATTCATGCGCAATGAGAATCTTAATTTCCCGCCATACCACATATTTTTTCAGTTTCCACTTTTGTTTTATTTCAACTGTATGAGTAAAGATAAAATAGTGTATGCAACGGCATATAATTAGGTATAAAAACACTCGTGTGATAAACCCTCACTCATGTTATAATAACCCCTATTATACGACCGTTGCATAAACTACTATTCTAGTATGATAATGTGTACATACCTAGGCACCATGTTCTGGTCGATATCTAGACTAGCGTTGAGATCGCGATGCTTGTTGTCCCTCTTCTTGGTGTTGCGCGGCTTCTTGGGCGGCGCGCGTGAGATGCACTGCGAGCAGTACCACTTTCCGCGGGGGTTCTGTGGGGAAAGGTAGCATTCTATTGTATACAATATTATCAAGAACAAATAGGAAAAAAAATGTAATTTAAAAATCAAATACCGACTGCTTAAAGCTGTAAACAAGAAAAATTATCGCTTACCATCAGGTGAGATAGTGTTCAAGCGCGAGCCTATTGATAATAAAAAATAAAATAAAAATCATCCTGTGCAGTCGGAGGGTACGTATTCGCGAACAAGCTGACCTCCTGATCATCTGACTGCACAGCACGAGTTCTTCTTGTTTACAGCTTTTTAGTTCGCTTCTTAAGTAGTCGGGTTTTTTATTTTAATTTAAGATTTTTATTTACAACCTTTCAGTTTTTTTTCAAATTACTTAAGTGTAATAAGTGGTATATATTTTTGTAATCAACTCTTGAAACCCTTCATTTTGATACCCCACACGAAGGGATCGGATAAAAAAGAATTGGGGTTCGCACAATATGGCATCCAAAATCCGCCATGTTTTTTTTTTTTAACTGCACCATTTAAGAACACTTGGGCGGTCAAGACGTATCTAACGATGTCTTAATTATATAAATCTTTCCAGCGGTTTGAAAGATATGAGGTAGTAAAGAATATTACATACATACAAACAAACAAACATACATACATACAAGATACGCGCGAAAAACATAACCCTCTCCTTGCAGTCGGGTAACAAAGCGGTTATTTTAATTAAGAATCTCGGGTGGTTATCAAGTTTTGGGCACACAAATTCAATACAAGATATAGTTCAAATGCCATTGCAACCGTTTATTAAAAAGTGTGAATCATGTTCTTAGAACGGCTAGAATAGTAGACCACGCATTCGACGCAGAGGTATCAGACATTTTAAATAAATGCATTTGCACCGTATATCTCACAAAATCTAGATAAGACTTTGAATTTTAATTTCAAAGAGAAATATAAATTTAAAAAATTAAATAATAAATAATTATATTAAATTGCCTGCGTCTGTGTTTCCGAACGCATTCAATCCGAATCTCTTCAAATTAGAGTGAACAGGCTTCTTTTGGGTAAGCTCGCTCTATCGTTGACTTTGTCTCTGTCACCTATGACCCAGACTAGAGTCAAGAGCAAACTCATCAAAGGTAAAAAAAAAAAACACCTTAGACTACATTGAAGTATTTCGACGGAGAACACTTAATTCAAGGACGGGGAACATTCAAGGGACAATCAGCATGATATTTAGGAACGATTATTCGACTGCTGAGGAGTTACCAGCCCGTCTCGTAGTGCTAATTTTTTATGACCTAGACGGCGCTGATGCCGATGGTGGTGTTATTAAAATTACCTTTTGCAGTGGTGGATAGTGGCAATCCTGATGGTAAGCTCGGGAACAAAGCGCGCAGGGTATGGTGCGAGTGTTCGCGTTGGCACCACCGCATACGATACAGACACGCTCGCCTCTGGCTTTGTTTATGCATTCCCAACAGTACCTGTAATGTAATAAAGCTATGAGATATCGTGGTTTCCTTTTAACAGCTCCTAAAACGATTCATTAACAATTTGAAGTTGATTGCGAGTTCACACCTAGTCGAATTGTGAAGTCAATTTGCACAAAAATAATAAAATATACAAGTCCGTCATCGTGAATTATATTAATTAAGTAATTACCTATTTATGTATTTTATATTTTTTCCTATTTCTCATAGTTAAAGATTCTTGAGGAACATTTTTTGCCGTTCAAAATTCTACACATAAGTAAAAAAAAGTTATTCAAATGTACTATAGTACCCTTAGGAATTATTTCACTAGTTATCATATACACACATTACCTTCACGTTATATTTTAGAAATAGCAATGTTCGTAAAAATAAATCCACATTTGTTTCCTCGTTTGGTAGACAAATTTCCAAGAAATAGACGTGGTGATAGCAAACTTATGTTTACATACATCAAAAATTGCACTTATGCGCAAGAGTGTTTTTTGCATGGGTCCCATCTACAATAAATTGACCAAAAATTGGAAACAGCAAACTATACCTAAACTTAAACATACAATGAAATTGTTTATGGCACAAAATGTATATTACAGTATTACAGAATGTTTAAAGGACTCATTGTTATTATTCTAAGTAAATAAATATAAGTAACATTGTAGTAATTATGGTCGTGCAGTAGTGGCGAACTGATATGCGATCACTGAAAATCAGCGCCCTGCTGTGGGTCTCTCACGGCACAGCATTATGCTGAGAGAAGCCTTCTTGTCACAGTTACGACATGCATCTGCTTGTACTAACTCATCTACCTTATACTCTACTCAAATTTGGTATTTTAATCTTACTTTTCTTTAATAACATAATTTAAGTACCTACTTAATTTTTTTTTATTACCCTTAACTAACGTTAAGGGTTTAATTTGGAAAAAACAAAAATTTTGTACGAGTATGTTGTTTTTGTGGCGAATAGATACTTTTTCTTTCTTTTTATATAATAAATTTTATTATAATTTAATGCCTATTAAAGTGATGTAAATCTTTATTTTAATAATTGTAATTTGTAATATTGGACAAGTAAAATAAATAATAAATCAATGGATTATGTAAATTATTGAATATAAGAAAAATGTTTTAACTGTGAATGATATTTAATGAATAGATGTAAAATTTAAAAATCAATGATTCAATAATTATTATTGTACCTAAATATTTGCACGCCATGAGAAACGGCAGACATGTCGTGGGCCACTCTTATTTAAGATCATGCATGTATTATTCTAATTATTTTTGTATACACATGTTCAAGCAAATAATCAAAGAAATATCTTATTCTTATTTTATACCCCTGAAGAATGCCCATTATATCGATTTCATCCGACATCATATTACTGTTTCTAATCTACACAGCAAACTTCAAAAGTGGCCTGTAATTATGTACTTATATAATAGGGAATATACATGTTATTTGCTACATGAAATATAGTAAATAAACAAATATGAAAGATTTTTTTTAAATATATCGATCAGATACGAAGTTATAAAGAGTCAAAGTTGAGAATTAGAAAGAGAAGTCCGACGTGCCACGACGTCAGATGGCACGACGGCCATATAACTGCCATGGAAAACGGTGTTTTCGTAGAGGGACAGATATATTTCTTTAAATTGTTATATCTCGCTCGTTTTTTCGATCAATTTTGATTCTGTTTTCACTATTTGTATTCTATTTTAGTATTTTTATTGAAAAACCGGTCAAATAATAAATATTTTTTTTCATGCATCTTCCCTATTGTAATTATATTTTGTGCTTACCAGTCTCCATCAGGAATCTTATCCATTTGTGGCTTGAAGCAGTACGTGTGATAGCCCTTATCACAGCCGTCACACAGTAGCAGATGTCCCTCATTGTCGCCGCACAAGCAAAACTGACAGTTCTGTGCACAGAATAAGGTTGATTATTAGTTGGTTTGTTATGTTTAAGTTCAGAAGGAAAGAAGGATTATACCCAGCAGTTTTTTTTGAGAGTTGTCGAATTACCGAAATAAATGAAAAAATAGTATACTTTACCTAAAGTAAAAATAACAGAATTATATAAATTATGTACGCAAAATACGCGCTGGTCGTGGAGTTGCGGAAACAGCCCGTTGAAACTAATCTAAACTATGAAGCTATCTTTTAATTGCAGATTTAACATCAATTAGACGAAAATAACCGAAACAAATGAAAATATATTATACCTTACCTAGTAAAAATAACAGTATATAATTAGACGAAAATAAAGCATGAAATTTTTTTGTGAACAAAGGCTTTGGAGACACAGCAAAGTATCTTAACATAATATTGACACACTATACATATTCATAACCAAATATAGGACTCATCAAGTAAGAACCAAGGTGCAACTAATATTTATTGTCAAACGACATCGATCGACGATCAATCGTGGTAGATCATTTATCGACCAATCATCCATTAATCAACGATCAATCGACCATCTATCCACTATAATACATTTTGATAACGCAATTGTTAATTTAATTTAAGTTATCTAACCTTGATTACAGATAATATAATACTAGCATACAGATGCATCATGCCATACAAAGAAACCGAGCCGATGTAACTAGCGTTTTTCGTCTAGTTAAACTAATTAGTTTTCTAAGAACGTCGATCGCGTACGGTTCCGTTCCACGGATATGGATGGTGTTAGCAGCGGCTTGCAAGTAAAAGGGTGTACTCGGTTCGTGAATAATTTTTTTTTAAATAAAGCGACGATTTATTTTATAGAATTTTTTGTACGTTTTTACAGTTTCATTGTACCAAAATAATATGTGTTTCAAAAAAAATAAAAAAATGGAGTGGGTGCGTCAGAAATTTAAAACCACGCCATCTATTGCAATCAATTTTAAAGGATCCATTCAAATAATCTATGAAATGTGAATGAAGAGCAGAATATTACTTTATTTTGTGCTTAGCATGTTAATTTAACAAGAATAAAACTCTAGAAAATCTTAATATTTCACAAAACTCAAAAACAAATAGAAGCTTATCACGCCATCTAGTGCTATTTATTTGAACCAAATTTTATTTCTTCACGTTGGGTACCCGTGTATTGATGTAGAATTCTATCATATTTCATCTGCCGTACAACGGTCGAAGTAAAAACAACGATAGTTTTTAAGACACGTATCCTTAAAAACTATCGATTTTTTGTCTGGAAATAGAAAACGTTTGCCTGTAACGAATTTTTTTTCTAACTACGCATAGAATTTAGCCTGTTCGCGTCCCGACCAGACGGCTTTACGTACATGTCTCATACGTACCGCCTTCATGATGCTCTTATCCCACGCGACCGCTGCCTCTAACGCTTGTAGTGACATCGCTAGTTGAGCGGAAGTGTTGCAGCGAGCCACTGCTTCGCGCCAGGTTGCTAGGCCTCGGGCTATGCCTTTGTTGTCAGCTGGGGAAAAAGGGTAGTTTTTAGTTGATAGAAAATTTATTGAATGTACCTGCTTTTGTATAGAACATTGCGTGGAACGCCACAAGGCAAGTTTGTTATTGAAAATCGAATTTGAATATTTGATTCCTCCTTTACAACGATTTTATAAACTTACTTTAAAAGAAAACTGCTATTTCATACAACAACAAACATTTTGATATAAACTTGTTTAAAATGTATGAAACAGATGTTTATTTGCGTATATCAGAGATCCGCCCTGTTGCTGAGACGAAGATCACCAAAATAAATTAGTTAACAATGAGTGTTGTGATCCGATTACTTGATGAGTTTAATTTTGACACGATTTTCTTGCCAGAAATCGGATCACAGCAAAAACTAATAATGATTAGTTAAAATTCTTTGAACGATGCATATGGACACGAAACACACGTCAATAATAGGATATTTGACACAAGACGGCTGGGTTTTTGAGCAGCCTATTCTATTATATTTTATTTTTCTATTACTAGCTGAATAGGTGCGGCTAACTGGAGATTTACCCGTAACTTTTCAGATATATTCTCGGTGTTCTCCCAGCCTCATCCAATCCCTCTAAAAATGTAAGTACAGAGCAAATCTTTGTGTCTCTGAAGTTGGCTGCAAGACCCTGCGTAGTTGCTATTTTTGTGTCAATGTTGAAGTAGAAGATAGCATTGTTTAACTGCCTCTTTCACTCGCTAAGTTTGTCGCATCGTCCTATCTCGCTTACTGTATGCAGTATACTCGATGACAAACTGTTTCTTGTGTAATGGTTCGTAGAGCCTAACTTCAGAGACACAAAGATCCGCTGTGACTACAGGAAACACAGACATAAATCTAACTAGATAACGCGAGTCCCTCCATCTGTATGAATACCAAGCGTGCCACTTTTTCACACACAGTTTAAGAACAAATTTACTTACCAATGAAAACAAATATTTCCATTTCCTTGACCAACTTTTTTCTGTACAGTTTTGACAGCTCAATATGCCATTATTAGGCATACTTCTAGATTTCGCTGGATGTCCAGTGCCAGTTTCAGTGAGAAACAGCTCAAAGTACGATCATTACCCGTACTTTTACTCCCTTTTCTGACACGCGAAGTACATTCAGTCGCGTCATCTAGTTAGATTTATATCTGTGATTGTAAATATAATGTGAAGCTTACTTTTCCCCTCGCTAGGGGAGGCGGTGTGCTGCGGCGAAGGCGCGGATGCGTTGCCGTGCTCGGCCTGCAGCACTGCACCCAGTGTCGCCTCGGATGTACTGCACAGATTAACAAGAGTTATGGATAACTAATGTATAATGTGATTTTTAATTTAGTAGTCTAAACTGACATTTGGGGGGTTGTCACTTTATCGTTACTTAAAAATAGTGACGTATCCTGACTATCCCGAGTGATCGAAAGTTGATCGAAAATCGAAGTAGATCGAAAATGGAACTATTTGACGGCAAAAGAATAACATTTGTTAAGAAACTACCAGCCCTTATTTAGTTTCTACTAATTTATGTCAGACTTCATTTTATCGATCGCATTTATTATATTGTTGATTTCATATTTAACTCAATAAAAGTGTATTTAGTATGTGTATGAATACTCTTATATTTAAATATATTACGATTTTTTTACATAAAACATTTATTTACACCAATTAGTAAAATTAAATTGAGGAATCATGTCTCATCATCGATTCGATGAATCACTTATGATTGAGCCTTACCTACAACACTATGCTCCGCGCTTGCAACATTTAAAAAAATAAGGTCATTGGCAGCTGTCAGTTTAGTCTACGAAATTAAAAATCACAGTATAGGTAAGTCTAATGTACTATTCTATAAAAAAAGTTACACGATGTGAGCTGTCAATCAGTCACTTCACGTAAGTTTTCACGTTCACATTTAAACATAATAGACCGGCTGGCTATTTACCGGCAGTTACCTTGTAGGTATCGAATGGTATATGCTATGTACCGATGTCATCTTTTGATAATTTAATAAAACCGAAATTTTTTGTCTCAATATAAGTTTTAAGCTGACATGGTCACAATCATTATTCAATCATTATCAATATTATTTCTGTTCTCGTGATCATGGCGCTTGTAACGTGCCGAAATATCGAGTTCTCAACCAAAACCTAGATATACATGGTAAATATCCCGAAACAAATATTAATTTTTTGTCTCTTTTTCAACGGAAGTGTATATTTGTCGAGTTCATATTTTTAACAGCCAATTAAAATGATTAAATAGAATTTGTTGTACTGAAAAGATAGATATTGGGAAAAACAAAATTCTACTCCCATCATTTAGCAACACAAATTAAAAACTCTTGACATCGTAACAGTAAATAATGAAAAATTTTGAAAACCGCTACATCCAATTCATGCGTGCAATGATTAAACCCGCCACCATGTTCCATTAATCGGAAACCACACCAATATTATGTAACTTAATGTTAATACATACCTGTTATATTCAATTATCCTATAATTTATCACATCTTTTGTGACTTTGATAATGATTTAACCATTGAAACGACACAAAAAGCACTTGGAAAGCCATGAAAGTAACATAGCACATCTTATGAGAGGCATTAAATCTATACACATAAAAGACAACGTCCCGACTGACATATCAACGCCCAGCCACTACGATAAAAGTTTGAAATTTTAGGGGCTCGGTTAGATTTTCCACAACAGACCAAGCGACAGAAATCCTAAAGTAAAACAATTGCGAGTCGGACTCGCGCACCGAGGGTTCCGTACAAACCTCAGTTTAAAGATATTATAGACCTGAGTATTTGATATGGATTTCAATTTAATACCTCTACGCGTTCATGAGTAAGTTTAAAATTATTAAAAATATTTTATTATATGATGTAACTAAAAATTCACAGTTTTCGCAATTTTTCCGTTATCTGTGCTATAAGACGTTGCTTCGCACCAAATTTCAAGATTCTGAGTTCACGGGAAATACCCTGTAGGTTTTGATTCCCTTACGAGTGTCGTAAATTTGCGGCATAAACGGCTGTATCTTTTGATTGCGTTTGCTTAGAAGTTTAAGTTAGCTTTAAGGGACAGTAAATACTCAGGGTATTTGATATAAATTTCAGCTTGATACCTCCACGCGTTCCTGAGAAAAAGGGTCTTGACAGACAGACAGACGGACGGACGGACAGCAAAGTGATCCTATAAGGGTTCCGTTTTTCCTTTCGAGGTACGGAACCCTAATAAATCGGGGCTTGAATGACTCTCAAACTACCAGGCGAACAGAAACATAAAGAAAAGAAGTATATCCGGTGTTGGAATCATGAATGAATCAACTACCAGGTAATTAGAATCATGAAGAATTAGATCGAAGATCACTAAATCTATATTAATCCGAGTGAAGCCGGGGCGGGTAGCTAGCTTTCTATAAAATAGACCAAAAAAGATGAACGGATTGTGTTAAAGATGATATCTACATCTAGGCAGACAATGAACTACAATGAACACTGCGATGAAAGTTTAAGATGTTGACGATAATGATGCTTGTATATATAAATGTACGAAAGCAACAGTCCTCGAATGATGTGTTGACACCGAAAACATGTGTGCTCGAAAAATGTGTTGACACAGATTGTATAAAAGATTATATTTTTGGGTATTAAACAGTGATATAACTGCTACAAGATATCACAAAACGGACCCCAGACGAAATGTGAAGAACTTGGGATATTTAAGTATGGTGAAGAAACAACAACGAAAAATAAACCTTAAAACTACACTCACTACAAAACAGCATTTTCGATGTATAAAGCACTAAATGTAACTTTATTACTTCTAAGTCTAATTTCTATTTTTTTTAAGGTAGATTTATTCATGAATGTGGATGACTGGGTATAAGAAGAAAAACAGACCGAATGAAAAGTGGATGGCATGTTTAAAAAATGATGACCATCGAGGCACTACTTGACTACTCTAAAATAGATCAAAATTTGACATAAGCACATCATCATCGTCATCATATCAGCCGAAAGACGTCCACTGCTGGACATAGGCCTCCCCCAAACGATCCATAGATCCAGTGGATCCCCGCAACTTTTACCTCCTCATCGGTCCACCTGGTAAAAGGCCTTCCAACACAACGTCTCCCGATGCGCAGTCGCCACTCCAGAACTTTTCTGCCCCATCACATAAGCACAGTCAAGAAGATGACAATGATGATGAACCGATGTTTGATTTGGCTATGAAAAACACCGAGATCAATCGATCTGCCTAGCCTTTTCCGAACTATATTGGGGTCGGCTTCCAGTCTTACCGGATTCAGATGAGCACTAGTGTTTTAAGTGGAGCGACTGCCTATCTGACCTCCACAACCCAGTAACTGGGTAACACGGTACCCCTTGGCAAGACTGGTGTCAGATCTCAAGCTTCTGACTACCCGTAACGACTGTCAAAGATCTTCAAATGACAGCCGGGACCAACGGCTTAACGTGCTTCCCGAGGCACGGAGGAAACTCGGTATGTTGAAAATGGTCACCCATCCAAGGACCGACCTCGTCAAGCGTTGCTTAACATTGAAGATCGATCCGTGCGGCTGTTATTATTGAGCCACGAGCTCCTCCGCTAAAAAACCTCGAGATGACCGCGCTAAATTACCACCAAAAAAAAACATTTTTACAAAAAAAATTAAACCGTATTCTATATCAAAACACTACAAAGCGAACAATAGCTTTGTTTTTTTGAAGTCGGTGTCTTTGGTATCTATTATTTTTCGTTTATCGACACTGACTTTTTTGTTAAAAAGTTTTGTAGTATTTAGTTTTAGAGTCGGTTTAATTTTTTGTTATTTTTTTTTTTATTTTACTCTTTTTAATGTTGGTACCTCATATCACCATGAAAATCAGTTATAGCCAGACTACATCTCATTTCAATTACAATAAGCCCAAACACGACTAGGATACATTGTTTTATTACGGCGTTCCAGTGCCTACCTTCCGGCTTCATCATCAGATCAGTTCGATGGTACCATTTTCATCGTTACCATTTTTTTAATTTATCTAGATGCTGCATCAAAGTCGCTTAACTATTCGATATATCTTATACCCATGACATTCTTATTAAGGAGTTTCAGTGGCCACCTGTGGTCTTCTTCATCAGTTCCACTTCACCAAATGATACTTTCTGAGTGCAAATGATTGCGTTATTGATGAAAATACTAAAATCCCTATACGTATGCCTATAATATTTGAGTAGTTCCCTCGATTTCTCTAGGATCCCATCATCAGATCCTGTCCTAATGACAATGGGACCACCTCGACAGGATACCATTTCAAACAAAAAAAGAATTTTTGCAAATCCGCGTCTATATATGACGGAGTTATGCCCGATGCTGAACATAAAAACCAAAAAAATAGAAACATCCGAATTGAGAACCTCTTCCCTTTTGGGAAGTCGATTAAAAACAACATAAAGCAGGAGAATAATGATGATGAATGATGAGCCAACCCAACAACCAACTAAAAACAACCAAGTAGCCATTCCATGTAGCAACACTCGTTGTAATAAGGTTCATAATACATTACCTAGCGTACCTTTGTACGAGCGGCGGCTTGAGGTACCTCCGCTCGATGTGCGCCTCTAGCACCTGCAACTTGTGCCGCGCTCGGGCCACGGGCTCTGAAGGGGAGCTGTCGGATGCTCCTCGAGCTGGTCGCCAACCTTTGACTTGCATGGAGGCTGCTGCTACACGTTCTTCTAGTTGTTCCACCTAGGAGGAAATTGGGTAAAGTATCAGTAAATAAAAGCAAGTCTGAGTCTGAATAACGACTTGGCAGTACAAACTGTAAATGGCGATGGAATAAATGCTTTGAGTTGAATTTGAGTTCTTATAATAAGCAAGTATTCTCTAAAACAGCCCTCATTTCAGGTATCCTAATTCCTTTAGAATATACAGGGTGGCGACACTTGGGGGAGGCCTATGTTCAGCAGTGAATGTCTTTCGGCTGAAATTATGATGATGATGATACAGGGTGGGCAAAAATCGTGGATCAAACGAAACAGGGCCACGCTTGAGGTTATTTCGAGAAAAAAAAACCATTACAAAAGAAAAAACAATAATCACAAAAAAAATCACAAGTATCACCCTGTTTGGTTGATCCAGGATTTTTGGCCCACCTGGTTCCTATAGGTTCATTATTTAATAGGTGAACTAAATAAACATGTACAGAAAATCTTTGGTCTGGATAGTGTAAAACTTTTTTTTATAATAAACGGCATACCTTTTTTTTGCCTTTTGTCTTAAAGAAAATTAAATATCATGCAGTGTCGCTTAAAATTTAAATTTAATTTACTAGAAAAAAACTACAATCTACAGCACTCGGACTGCAAATTCGCAGTTTGTATGCAGCTAGTACGACTGCAATAAAACTGCAAACAAACCATGCAGTCCGATTACAGTCGGTGTGCAGTTGGCATGCAGTTCCAACGACCGCACGCTGACTGCAGAGACCAACTGCGTTTGGACTGCACGTCGACCGTGCACCTAGCTTGCAGTCAGGTTTTTGTAAGGTTCTTGCAGTATGAGTAACTCATTTACACTTGCTGCAAAGAACTGTATAACAGTAAGCGTAGACTATATTTACCATGTTCAGCAACTGCATATCAAGTCTTCTCTGAGTCATCGCGGAGTGCGATGTGTCCGGTGAAGGGAAGCCCCCATTCTGTGCGATGACTCGGTCTAGATGAGACACACATAGCTCTGTGCCTAGAATATCGCCCTTTTCTATGTAAAGCTGCAAATAAATATTAAACGGTTTCAGTAAGACTGGACAGTGTAAAATCATTTCTAGTCATATAAAACTGGAGTTATTCAGGTGTGTTTTTGTCCGTTCTGCTCCATAACTCTCTACCTTTGCGAATGGACAGTAGCATCAATAATTATTATTTTTGGGGTTCCGTACCTCAAAAGGTAAAAAAGGAACCTGTATAAGATCACTCTCTTGTCCGTCTGTCTGTCCGTGTATCACCACCGATTTTCTCAAGAACGAGTGGACCTAGCAAGTTGAAATTTATACCAAATACTGAGGTCTATAGTCCCTATTAGATGTATAAAAATCAAATTTAGAGTTTCGCGAAAACTTGTCAGTGCCAAAATTTGCCCTAATTTTCAACATGTTTTTATTTTTCGGCATTTTCCCTTTACTTGTGCTGTAACTTGTAAAAATTCACAATTCTAGGTCAACCGGAAGTACCCTGTAGGTTTTGGGTCGAAAACCTATATGGTAGTTCCCGTTGACCTAGTTACCCAATTATGTTGATGAATGTAGCTGTTTTTACGGAACCCTCGGTGCGCGAGTCCGACTCGCATTTGACCGGTTTTTTTTTTAATAATTTTTTTTTCTTCACCTAAGTCATCACGGTGAGATGTCTACAGAATAGCACATTTTCTTTTATCGACTTCAAAAAGGTGATCAACTCGATACGTATATATAGTAAGTATTTTTGTCCACGCATTTCTCCGAAACTACTTATTGGATCGTAATCATTCTTTTTTTATTGGATCAAGTATCTGTCAACTTATGGAAAATTGCAGGTTGCATCAAAATCGGTTCAGCAGTTTTCAAGATATGGAACATACAACCGAACTCCTTAGCGACAAACAACGCGAATGTGTAAAAATTAAGTTATTATTTGTGTACCGTGCGTTCTTATTATATTTTTTTTTCTTTTAGGGCATGATCTATGTATGACTATGAGGATAAAAATACCTCAAAAAAGGCTTACCTTATTGTTAACGGTCGGTAGATGGTGTGTGAGGGAGTTATGTAGTTCTCTCTCTCTGACGCCGCGCGGGTGTAGACAGTCCATCAAGTCACGTAGTTGATCTGTTTCTGTGATTCGCCACCAGCCGTGTCTGAAAACAATTACAAATATCAAATAGGTATATGATAAACTAAGCCACGTTCAGGGCACAGAGAGTAGGGTATCAAAAATTAAGAAAACGAGTAATTTTATAAAGATGCCAGGATATACGAGATTTGGAACTGTGAAAAACCAGGAAATGTCTAAATGAAACCATTGCATTCCTTATTCAAATCATGTTGCAGTAGGCTGTCAGGTCGTTTGTTCACTAGGCACCGCACGACACGATTTGAGGTCACGATTTTTAACACACGACACACTGCAGACGGTCTGTCGTCCGTTCGTTTGTTCACTAGACACGATTCTGCAACGACACTGCAGATCACTTGTATTGTTCTATAAGCCACGACCACGAGCGTGAGCCACGACCCAGCATGAGCCGTGCCGTGCGTTGTGTCGTGTCGTCAAGAAGCCCATACTTGTTTTGTACAGTTGCTAAATCGCCACTGCAAAAGTCGCGACCTCGACGACATAGCCGACCAACCGTTTGTAAATCGTGTCGCGTGTGGTGCGGCGTCGTGCAATGAACAAACGGTCCATACAAATATTTGGGGCTCTGAATCGTGACCTCATTTTGTCGTGTCGTGTATCACGTCGTGAACAAACGGCCTCAGTGTAACCGGATGGAAACTGGATGCAGCATTATGTTACATGGAGTGATCTGTATCTTTGACTTCCACAATCCAACAACTTGATAAAATTATACTCCTTAGCAAGACTGTGTCAGTTTGCCTGGCTTCTGACTACCCGCAGTGGAAGCAGTGGTGGCCCAGTGAAAACGGCCACGACTTACAAATTGTAGGTTAGGGTTCGAACCCAGGCAGGCGCTATACTTTGTATAAATTATTTCATCACCACTGCTCTCAAAACGGTGAAGGAAAACATCGAGAGGAAACCAGCATGTCCTAGAACTAAAAATTCCACCAACCCGCACTGGGCCTGCATGGTGGATTATATTACCTCGCATTCCCTCTCACAAAGAGGAGGTCTTGTGTCCCAGCAGTGGTAACATTAAAAGGCTGATCAGATGACTACCCGCATAGACTAAATATATAACATTTTACATTGAGCGACACAACCCTGTAACTGGTTTTTAATACCAGTCGGAACCATATATGGAGCTACTGGGTTGCTTCCCAGTAACTGTGTTTTTAACTTGTTACTCAGTAACTAGTTTTCAATACCACTCGGAAACATATATGGTGTGACTGTCTGTCTTTTTGTTATCAACAATCCAGAAACGGGGGTGTTTCCCAGTAACTGGGTTTGACCCTAAATTGTTGCCATTGTAAGATTAAACTCACCTCAACTCCCTGGGTACGAAGTTCCCTTCGACCTTCTTGGGCAGTCCATTGAGCTTGCAGTGCTCCAGCTGGTCCATCTCCTCTGCGCACATCTGTATGGGCGGCGGACTGTCGCACGTCACGTATGTGGAGAGAGCGTTGAAGTTCAGAAGCCCTAGACTTGTTAGGCTGTTGGCTTTGGCCTTCTGAGTGAGGAGGTCGTGTTTTAGGGCGTCAGCTTGTAATTCTTTTTCTAGGTCGTTGTCCTGTTGGAAAGGATGAAATATTTTGTTAAAATAAACTAAAAAGATGCTTGGACATAGGATGGTGGGATTAAGACTCACAGAGATATATCCAGCTTATCACACACAGAGAAAACTGTATGACAAGCAATTTAGTACTTTAAAAAGATGTTTTTTTTTTCTTCTCAATTAATTCTCTAATCGAACAAACAAATGTGTTGCTGGGGTGTTTGTTGCACCACTTCTCTTTGCCAAATAAAACACTAGGGCGTGATGACGTGAGGGCGTACATTCTATTGAAATTTTTGGCGTTCAAAAAGTGTTAATTTTCAGTCAATAAGTATATAAATTTTGGTAGTTTAGTACTCGTAGTAGCAGTAGCAGCCAGATCAAAAATAAATGTAGACTTTGTAACAGAAGCTTCATTTGATATCATCCATAATTACTTCCCTAAAATTGTTAAAATAGTAGATAAATCAAAACACCAGTCAACATTACAAGTTACAAAAATCACATTTACCTGTTCCTTACTATCTTCCTCTGTTTCCATTTCCATCACACTCCCATCCTTATTAAAACTATTATCAATAATTTCCTGATCCAACCCAGACATGGTCAAAGCAGAATCAGCATACACATTATTCGACGGTACCTGAACACTAGTCACCATACTGTTTAATGTAAACAGACTCGGGTCATTCAACAAGTGAAGATTGTTCGAAACATCCCACTTATGTCCTTGACACAGAATGACTTCGGAACAAGTATGTTCGTTGTCACAGAACTCAGGTAGGTCTTGCTTTTCGATTTCGTTGATGTTGTTCAAAAATGAACTTTCGTGTCTGAGGATTGAGAACCATTTTCCTTCTAATATCTTTGAATAGAGTTGTAGATGCGCATCGGCGGCATCTAACGGTTCTTGTTTGACTTTTTCTTTTTCCTCTTTAATTTCTTGTTCCTTCTTAGCAGCATCTAATTGTATGGAGACCGCTTCGGCCATTTTGCGTAACTCTTCCAAGTTGTTAACTAAAGTATCTTTAGTCTCCTCTATGTCTTCATGTTCGGCTTCATTCTTCACTACGTTTTCAACCTTGACGATTTCTTGGGGCTTGTCCATGGGTTCTGCTTGGGCCGCGAACATTGGCTTGTGGGTGGGTTTTTGTACTAGGAAGGCGGTGGGTATGGAGTCTTCTATGTCAAGCATGTCTTGTTCTTCGTTGTTCTTCTGTTGGATGTATTTTTCTTCCATTTTTATTGAGGAGCCTGGTGAGAGGAAATATATGTGAATTAACATTTTATTCAATTTGCAAAACTCGTTAAAGAGATTATCAAATAATATTGGACACTTATCTTTTGCGATACCAAAATCATAAAAAAAAACCGGCCAAGTGCGAGTCGGACTCGCGCACCGAGGGTTCCGTACAAACCTCAGCTTAAAGGTATTATTTGATATGAATTTCAATTTAATACCTCGAAGCATTCATGAGGAAAGGGGTAGTAAGTTTAAAATTATTAAAAATATTTTTATTATATGATGTAATAAAAAAATTACGGCTTTCACAATTATTCCTTTATCTGTGCTATAAGACGTTGCTTCGTACCAAATTTCAAGATTCTGAGTTCACGGGAAGTACCCTGTAGGTTTTGATTCCCTTGCGAGTGTTGAAAATTTTCGGAAATTTGTGGAATAAACGGCTATATCTTTTAATTGCGTTGGCTTAGAAGTTTGATTTTTTCACAGCTTCAAGGGACAGTAGACCTGAGTAATTGATATAAATTTCAGCTTCATACCTCCACGCGTTCCTGAGAAAAAGGGTCTTGACAGACGGACGGACGGACAGACGGACAACAAAGTGATCCTATAAGGGTTCCGTTTTTTCCTTTTGAGGTACGGAACCCTAAAATTACAAAATAAAGCGCATCAAAGATCAGGAGAGGGCTTGTGACGGCAGTATAAAGTTTATTAACGGTGAGACGTCACACGATATTTCAACGCATTATATCGTCGTCAAATGAGAAAATACGTCAAAAGAAATATATATACAATACGATAAAAAATCGAAACTAGAGACATACCTTCAACCTTACAAGCGCCATGCTTGACATTGGGCTCGTACTTGATGATTTGCGTGTGATCACTCAGGTTCAACTCGGACTTGATGCTCTTGAGCTCCATCTCACTCTTGAGAGCCTCTTCTTTCTTCTGGGCCTCTGTTTCTGGGTTTGGTTTCTCAGGTTCCAGAGGGGAGGGTTCTTTCTTCTCTCGGGGAACTGTGGGGACGAAAATTTAATTATGTTAGAGACAAGTTTTTTTTTTTTGGCTTGGTTTGTTGGGAGATGAATACTTGTTACGCCAATGCAAAGTGCCAAGAGACAAGAACAGAGAGATGATATTTTGCTATGCAAAAGTTGGGACGAAAACTTTAAAATTCTCGGGCTTTTGAAAGAGCCATTTTCTTATGATTGACAAAGATATCGCTCTACAAAGATGGTTAAACGGTCTAAACGGAGCCCTATTGCTGACACTCACGTGTCCGTCTGTTTGTCTGTTCGTCTCTGTCACACAATTTTGTTCCAAAGATTTTTTATTTCCCATTGAACTTGTTATTTGGTCATAACGTTTGTTATTACGTATATTTTACTAACAAATTTTAAAATATTGATAGATATTTTTTTTTCTATGGTACGGAACCCTAAATATGCGAATTCCGACTCGCACTTGGCCGGTTTTTTCTTTGTGTCTATATTTACGTCCGAGTGTACTGCCATTACGTGTATTCGTGTGAAATGTGGATTGGCAGGTGAGATGATAGTGGTCGAACCTACATATTATAAAAAAAAACATTTCTTTCTTTCTTAAAGGGCTATAATTTTTTCACACAAGCTTGTCTAAATAGGTGTTTTTAGATACTCTACGATACGAAAGAATATATTAATTTTACTATGCAAATTAATGGTGATTTGAAATTCAGTGAAAGAATACAACCCAATTCATAAATAAAGACCGATTTTTTTATCGTCCGATAACTTAAATCTGAGGAAAATGTTTGCCAGTTTGGCAGCTTCCACTTATCTGAGGAAAATGATTGCCTGTTTGGCAGCTTCTACTTATCTGAGGCAAATGATTGCGTATTTGGCAGCTTTCACTTATCTGAGGAAAATTATTGCCTGTTTGGCAGCTTCCACTTATTTGAGGAATATGATTGCCTGTTTGGCAGCTTCCATTTTAACTGCTTGTCTGGTGTTGTGTTCTTACCTTTCTTCTTCTTCTTGCTGGTATCTGGCGGGCTGTTGCCGCTGAGCGCATTGTTCTCCAGCTGTTGGTGATACGTCATGATCTCTGGCTGCGCAGACTCCATGCCTTCTACGAAGATGCCGCCGCATTTGCCGAGAGACCAGTAACGGCGCCAATATCTGTAGAGAAACAATATTTTAATTATAACGTAAATGCAGTAAACGTGAAATTACCCCTTACCCAAGTACATTAAAGACTAAACACAGCATTCTGAAATCCTATTGTACCATGATTAAATAAAATATGTGCTCTAGTCTAAATTTATTTACAAATTCTTGATGATAATGCACTAGGACATTTGATCAGCGTGATAAAGAATAACTTCGAAAATCAATTGTTTATCTTATTAATACCACAGATAATATAATACTAGCATATAGATGCGCCATCACATACAAAGAAACCGTGCGGGCGTAACAAGCGTTTTTTGTCTGATTATGCTAATTATTTTTGTAAGTAATTCGATCTCGTTCGGTTCCGTTCCACGGCTATAGATGGTGTTAGCAGCGACTTCTTCTTCCAAGTAAAAGGGTTTTCTCGGTTCGTGACCATTTTTTTCTTTAAATACAGTGACGATTTCTTTTATAGTATTTTTTGCACGTTTTTACAGTTTCATTGTACCAAAATGTGTTACAATACTAATTTTTAAAAATCGAGAGGCATGTCTCAGAAATTTAAAACCGCGCCATCTATTCGAATCAGTTTTACAGGATACGATTGGTAGATTTTTTTACTTTTTGGCCTTTGCCAAGCCGAATTCAATACGCAATAAGGCTGCAGGAGATAAATATATTTTATGTACTTTGTATTATGTTGCGAAAAGCAGGATATAATCTAAACGGTCTACTTATTCGTTATCAGTTGGAGTATGGATGGATGGATGTTTGTTACTCTTACGCAAAAACTACTGCACGGAGTTTAGTAAAACTTTGGAGATATTTATATATTTATTAACAATTGCTTGCTGTACTAACAGCTTGCACAAAAGCGCACAACAAGCCAACAATATAGTACTTATAAATTAAAAACTTTATGCAAACACTAGCTGACCCCCGCGACTTCGCTCCCGTCAACAGGCTTTCTACCACCTACCTACCCTACGTACCACCTACCTTACCTAACTACCTACCTACTCACCTGCCCTATCTATCAACTTATCGACCCTACCCTACCCTACTTCCTCTACCCTACCTACCCTATCCTATCTACCTACCAATTTGTTAAACTATTTATTTGAATAAGAATTAATACTTCAACACGAATATAACCAACTTTTGTTTCTACAGGTGACCTAATTAAATTTTAGAACACAAAAGGTGCTATTGTGACTTTAACTATGATAGTTAGATATATTCTCTCGCAGCCTTATTTGTAGTTAATAATGAGTACTTTAATTATATAGTACATAATTTTTATGTATCATCAATAGTTTCCTCAGCGCACCCCAAATAATAAATTTTATAGGTAAAATTTTGCGACTTTGGGTTACATTATTGCAATTTTCCAAAGGATCTCTAATTTTTTTGAAAATTTAAAATAATTTTAAAAATCGGTCCAGTCGTTTCGGAGCCTATTCGGTACAAACAAACAAAAATCTTTCCTCTTTATAATATTGGTACCTGGGCGACCGAGCTCTGTTTGGGTGAAAATAGAGAAAACGACATTTTCTAAAAATGAAACCTAGCTAGATCGATTTATCGACCCCGAAATCCCCGGCATATTAAATTACATGAAAATCATACGTACATATTAAAGTATAGATTTATCAGTGTATATGAATATGTCGACGCCAGGTTCCTGAGCAATTAGGGCGTTCAGAAAATTGAGCACCTGGACTGTAGAGATCTATATAGCTTATACATCAATGTGTAAGTAACTCTGTCTGTCTGTTACATTTTCACGCTTAAGCCGCCGAACCGATTTAGATGAAATTTGGTATGGTTTGAGACCCTGGGAAGGACATAGGATAGTTTTTATCCCGAAAATCATCCTTAAGGGGTTGTACAGGGGCGTAGAAGTTTGTATGGTGAACTAATAACTTCTCAAGTAAGGCGGCCCACACACCTATAAAATTATGGCGCGATATAAAAATTGGCCATCGATTTACTAATATATCGCGGGCAGAGCTGCGGCCGGGAGCTAGTAAATACTAATAAATAACTAAATTGTTTCTTTCTTACCTATCCTGTCCATAACACGTAGCTCTCAAAGCATGGGATCCAGCAGTTAGCTGCAGCAGCTGTTGTTCAGACTGCTTCAGAAGCTTCTCCAGCTTGCGAGCCAGTTCCTCGGACGATAAGTTTTTGTCTTCATCCTGTGAAATAAGAAGTCATGATTTGGTTAGAATGAAGAATCCGGAGAAAGCTTTTCTAGGTAAACCATTTCAGATTGATAAAGAGCATATAGTGCCCGGCACGTAAGATGTATGATAGTATCCTCGCGCATATTGTGCAAATTGACCAACCATTATAAGAGCGAACGGAACGTGGACGCGACACGATTGGTCAGTCGATCCATGTGTCAACTGAGCAACCAATCGCGCACTCGGAACTGTCCTAAACGTTCCCCGCGCCCCGCTTCACTACCTAGATACCAAAAAACGATTTCTGCGCATCTAACTACTCTTGCCAACTTACGTGCCGGGGATTATAAAGAGAGAATCCCAGGTTAAATAAACCTACATTGAAATCTAACGTTCCCAATAAACAGTTTATCGTATAATTTTGGAATTTTTGTGTAACTAAAACTTGCATGTGATACTTGACACTTTGGGTAGTGGTTCAATGTTCTGTAGCGACATCAACGCCGCCACGTACGAACTAATGACATGACGTCAAACAAATCCTGCATCGCACAAGCAAAGTTTTCGGCGCGATTGGAACACATTCAACAATCCACAAACAAGTCCGACAATCACCGTTGGCCAGTTGCCCGAACCAGACACAATACCCGTCTGGTCAGAGGATCCTTCCTTTTCAATGAGATTTGTGAAATTTTACACCCTGATCCGGGGACACCATCACGGGTGTTGTCTGGTCGGAGGATCCTCCCTTTTCAATGAGATTTGTGGGATTTTACACCTTGTTCCAGCCTACCTCCAAAGTTCTAAGATTTGTATAGGCTTTTTTAACACTCTGGCTGGTGACTAACGTTTTACAGTTAGATTTCTTATTTGTAAGCTAAACGTCCACAAAAAGAGGAACAGATCTACTTAGTTCATATTTTTTAAATAAATTAACAGTACTAATTACATATATCTAAAGGGTATAAAATAAAGTCGCTGTCTGCGTCTGTCGACGACGTTTCTGTTTGTCCGCTAATTTCTTCTAAACCACTCAACGTATTCCGATACGGTTTCCACAAAGAGCGGTAAACGAGTAAGATTTTTTTATATAATTTGTCACGTGCGAAATCAGGGCGAGGCACTTGTTTCAAACAAACTTCATTACGGGTTTGGTAACTAGCCAGCTTTGTAGTTACGGCAGTATATAATGAGATGAAAATTATGCCCAACAGTGGCCTTTAACAGATGTAATAAAGCAACTTCTAAACTCACCTCTTCCGGCTGCGTCCCTTCACTCTCCAAATCACTCAAATTGGCATCGCAGTCTCCAATAACACTGTCCTTATCAATCTTCGAGTTATCAGCCGGGGAGCACTCGTCCTTATTGTTATTCAACATCTCTTTGTTCTTCATACTGTTGGAGAGGTCCTTTAAAGGCGATAGTTCCTTGTCGCTCTCTTCGGTTGGTGGGCTCTCCTTGTATGGAGAGGGCTCGGATTGCTTGTCTGTTTCACTTTCGGGGTGTGGAGAAGATTCTTTGTCTTTTTTAGGCGTTTCTGGCTTTTCTGGTGTTTGTTGATTTTCTGTGAGAGAAAAAAGGAAATTTTGGATTTGCACAACTTTGCGGGCTGTTTTACTAACACTATTAAAAACAACTGTTCTAAAATCTGGTGATCCATACATTCTGGCGAGTTATGTGATCATAAATGTATGGATCAGCTCAATTTTTTTGTTGAATTTTTAAAAGTCATAGAACAAAAGTTGATGTTTATGACGTTAGTAAATAAAACAGCCCTGCAAGCTTGTTAGTGTTTTACCAATAAACCTGTATAGCGTAATTACGCGTCAACAAGTATAGTGACCTAGAAACTGCGAAAAACAGAAAATTTAAATTCTGGAACCATAACGATGATTTGAAAATTTCCAATTCCGTTAAGATTCTATTCTTCGTACGGTGGACTAAAAAGCAAGTTTGAATTTGCTAATCACATTTGTTGACTATGGATGCTGTGAGGCTGTCTTGATTTTCGTTCATCTATGTTTTGCTCCAAAATAATTAATCCACCAAGAGTTGAAAATCTAATTGACTGTGAAGCGCACAATGCCAGTATATTATCTGACTGCTTGGTCGTGTATTTCCATCTACGTCAAAAAATCATTGTTTTCAACCCCCGACGGAAAAAGAGGTATGTTATAAGATTGACGTGTGAACCTGTGTATTTGTGTATCTGTCTCTGTCATCATAGCTCCTAAACGGATGAACCGACTTAGATTTCGTTTTTGTTTGAAAGGTGTTAGCTATGTTTGATGAAAATCGGTACAGATGTTCAAAAGTTATGGGCGTTTTACTGTTTGAATCGGGGTATTTTCGAAAGGTATCGTATCATAATTACGTGTTCAATAGATTGTCGATCGAAGCGTGTCTACTACTAGATAAATTATGTAGCATGAAATAAAAATGTGTCGGGGGTTTTTACTTGTATCTATAAGATTTACCGTCGTCATTCAAATGTGGTGACGTTCTCAGGTTGGCAGCGCTTTCTTCTACTAGACGCTGCATACGTTCCAGCGCTAAAGCTTGCTGCTTTTCTGTTTGTTCCGCGCGGACTTTGCGTTGATGGAGTACTCTGACCCTGTGGAACAAAATATTTAATGAGAGAAATAATCAAGAACGGGCAAATCATTGAAAAAGTGACTTCAAGACCCACAAGCTGTAGCTATCAGGAAATATAGACTCCGGCAGGAAATTCCACTCCTTAGCTATGCACATAATTAAAGTGTTCCCAAAACGATGACCCAACGAGATAAGTTTTGTTGTCTGATGGTTTAATGGGCTTGGCATACTTAAAATTAAACTCTACGAAATTCCATCTTTTGAATGACAAATTTTTAATGCATTAAGGGTGCCCTTATCAAGGTTAAGCAACGCTTGTCGTCCTGGTCGGTCCGTGGATGGGTGACCATTTCAACATACCGAGTTAAAGCACGTTAAGCCGTTGGTCCCGGCTGTCATTTGAAGATCTGACACCAGTCTTACCAAGGGGTGTTACTGGGTTGTAGAGGTCAGATAGGCAGTCGCTCCATGTAAAAACTGGTACTCAGCTGAATCCCGTAAGACTGAAAGCCGACCCCAACAATAATTGGGAAAAGGCGAGGCAGAATGAAGGGTGCCCTTATATAAAGCGCGGCGTGTTACAATAATAATAATAATACCAGTCTTTAACTCTCCCACGGCAAGACAAATTTCTCTTCTCATACAAAGAAGGCGCGGTACTACATAAATTCAAACATTTGCCTCTGAGAGGGTTTACTCTGTGGCTTGATGTTCGCAAAATTTCGGAAACGCGAAGATTGCCGAAGACAACAATGTTCCTTTTACTTACTTCCTAATCTTCATGTCCATCAGATATCTCTCCTTCTTGAGCTGATTCAGGTGTTCGAGGCTGGCGTCCACTTGTCTTAGCACTGCCTTGTTCTGTAGCAGCTCGTCACATATGAAGGCCAGGATGCGAGCTTTAAAGGTCGCGCTTAGAGCGAGGAATGATTTGTCGCGGAGGGCCTCTGTGGACAAAACAATGGGTATATACCAATTATTAGTTTTATTTTATCAGACACGGTGGATCAAATTGGCTGAAGTGAAATGAAGAAAAATAATGTAAGGATGGTCATGCGATGCTGTACAGTAGTCACAGCGGATCTTTGTATCTCTGAAGTTAGCTCTACCAACCATTGCACAAGAAACAGTTTTTCATCGAGTATACTGCAAGAGTAAGCGAGATAAGACGATGCGACAAACGTAAGCGAGTGAAAGAGACAGTTACACAATGCTATCTTCACCTTCAACATTGAAACAAAAATAGCAACTGCGCAGGGTTTTGCAGCCAATTCTAAACACAAAAATCCGCTGTGAGTATTATAATTTTAAACTTCAAGGGATAAACATGTTTTTGTAATAACTTTTTTACCAAAAAAGGTACTCAAAATAGTTGTAGAAATTCCCCATCTTAGGCGAAATCAATCAATCTATGGACCTGAAAGTCTTGTGAAGCAATCAAGAATCATTGATCAAAATATGCAAGTCGAAGATCAAAATATATAAGTGTAGTTTGAAGTTACATTTAACAACATGATAGAGGCATTTTAGGCGCACGGTTGCCGCATTGGTTGAGCGTTCGATTCCCGCACGGAAAAAATATTTGTATGACCTACAGACAACTGTGTGTTGTGTATGCGAGTTTATTTATAAATGCACCCTCGATACAGGAACAAAACTCCTAGAGAGGGGCAACATTAAAAAAATATATATTTTTGATGTCAAGGAAACTCCCGTTCTCTCGAGTTGTCAGTCAGAATGTTGAAAATTGCCTTTTCCAAAGCTTAGATTTCAAAGAAACATACCTGAAAGTTTATAAGTAGCGTTATTATGTAGACTTTCATAATAAACGTTGTTCTTGGAGTTGGCACAGGTGTGTTGCATTTCAGCCTCAGTCTGATGGTGGTCGGCGACGCGACGTTCGCGTTCTCTCTCCGCTGTTAATCCTAAACCAATAACAGAAAATTATAGTTAACACAAAATAGTATTGGAGACGTGAAGAATTTTGAAACTGAACTAAAAACCCTGAAATGAACTGCACAGCAGGAGTTTGGATCACTGCGTGATTTAGAGGAACCTAACGCCTCCTGCCGGAGGCCCACGACCCGCAATATTGCGACGACCGCAGAGAGCCCTGATTGTCAGGGTGATAAGGGATAATGGGGATACAGAACGATCTCCGATGAGGCGGTAACCCTTCTGGCTGTATCAACGCCTTGGTACCGGGACACGAAAAACCTTGAGTCACTGCTTCACTGGAGGAAGAAGAAGCTAGCCAAAAGTCAACGGCTGATTCCTAGTAAAATAATAAATGGTGTAGTTACCAGTTAGAGCCTTGACTTCTCCCGTAGCATTGGCATACAGGTATATTCGGAGCACCTCGCTGATGTTCTGCGGCGTGATGTCGCCCATCCTGATGGCGTGGCCCAGCAGTGTGGTGTGACGCCCCGGGTGTGGGATACCTGGGTCCTCTATTGAATAAAGAAACATTACATCAGTATATATATATTTTTGAGTTTCTCAGATACATCTGTCTCTTAGATACACTAAAAATAACCTGCTATAGTTGTCACTACTGTAGCCAACCGAGAAGATATACATATTTTTCCTTCGGATTCAGGATTAACTCCATTTCCTATTTTAAGTAATAGCTTAGAAAACTCTCATGCAGACATATCTCTTCTTAAATGGACTCGCGTATTTCTTATTAAAGATATTTAGTTTTCATAAAACTTTAAAACCCCTTTTTACCCCTTTAAGGGGTGAGGTTCAAAAAATCCTGAAATACGTGTTTCTTTAATTGTATTGAAGAGCAGAAATACTAAATTTAAAGCAATTTTGATAATAAACAATATCTATATATAAAAAATCTATGTATATATGATGATGATATTCCAACTTTTTATCTATCTTTTCTGTTTGTCTCTATTATGACTTATTTTAGTTGATGACTTATTTTAGGTATCCGAAGTTAATTGAGTATATGTTTAGGTGACTTACCAATGGCAGTAATAAGTAGCTGTGTGAGTACTTGTAGCAGTTCTTCTTCAGCCTCTACGCTACAGTCAGGTAGCAGCGCCATTTGGAACGTGTTCAGCGTTGGGATTGCGTCCATGTCTGCAACAAGAATAAAATTACATTTATTGAAGAGAAAGCACACGTAAGGTAGTAGATGATTTGGTGTAACCTGTTGATCGATAGTTACTTTTTTACAATAATTTGAAAAGGATTCATGGTAATTAGGTAATGAGGCAGTGGTAGCATTTAACTAAGCAAACTCCGTCGAACTGACTCAGTTCCAAACGATTATTTTATATTTTGTATGTCCTAGAGTTGTAACTGTTAATTATGGAATGATTTCGCAGACATTTCAATTATGTTATCGAAGTACAACTTACCAAAACCAAGTGTTTGTCCGAAGTTATGTATAAACTCGTATACTTGTAGAATGTCGGCCATGGCTTGGCCTGGCAGCTTCAGTCCGGGGATCCTGTTCAAGGTGGGCAGTGGCTTCTGGTCTGACAGCGACGAGTCTTCTTGTGGTCGTCTGTGGGGCAAAGAAATAATTTGAAGCATAAATACTAATATATAATCTCGGGAATTGGAGTAAAAAATTTGTTAACTTTATTTATATTATTATATTCCATCAGGAATGGGAACCCGGAAATGTGTGGACAGCGCTTTAAACTCACAAAAACAGCCAGGACCGTAACAACTATCTGTAGGCCATACAAATATTTTTTTCCGTGCGGGAATCGAACCCGCGACGCGCAGCGCAGCCAATCGCTCAGTCACTGCGTCAACCGTGTCATCAACGATAAACCGAAGAAGTGAACAAAATTTCATCCGGAGTCAAGATTTGTCTTCTTCAGACAATCTTCTCTATTAATTGTCATCTCAGCAGTCATACTTTTTCTAACTATTCCTACCTACCGGGCTTGTTTGTTCTGTCTCCTGCTTTTTCCTACTCCTCCGGTATTCTTTTCTAAATTCATACTCCGGGATTTCGTCGAGCTTCATTGCCTCGGCGCTTTTCTGGTGGTCGCCACTGTTGATTCAGGCTTACAGGAGTTCCAGTGGTTTGGGAATAGGGCGGTGGGTAGTCCAAAAAAAAAAACTGTTTTTCACATAGTCCATCTTCCGTTTATTTGGTCGTTGAAAAATACAGATCCGTGATTTTATCATCAATAGTACAGTAATAACAATCTCAAAGTTACCCGGTTGCCTCCAAAATTGACTAAGATATTATTAAAGTACCCACTAAAAAAACAGACAGGTGACGTAGGCTACGGAAGAGATGTTTACCCATCCTATAAATGTCTTGGCGCTTACCTTAGCTCAGAAAGCAGTTCCATCTCCTTCCTTCTCTGCTGCAACTTCTTCTCCTTCACCAGCAATCTATCTAGCAAGTTCTGGTGCTTCCTTCTCTCTCTCTCCTCCCACCGCCTGCGGGAGTCCAGCTGACGGATGAAGGTCGTGTGCTGGCGTCGCCGTTCTCTTTCCTAGGTAAGAGATAATGGCATAATTAGGAAGATGTGGGAAGAGAACTGGGTTGTTGTGTTTGATGTTGTAACCTGAACTCTGTTGGTTAAGATCAACAGCTAATATTCTAGAGAGTGATAATCAGTTTTATGACTTCTAAGTGCTGTGCCAAGATTCTATGCTATTTAATAGAGTAGTTCACTGAAAATTAGTTTTTTGTACGTCAGATAGATTAATAAAAAATATTGGACACGTATTTTTTCTTTCGACGCGTAAACATAAAGTGACGACGATATAATACGATGAAATATCGTGTGACGTCACGCCGCTAGTACACTTTATACTGACAAGTGACGTCACAAGCCTCCACTCCTTTACAATACACTTCATCTTTATATTTTTTTATTGATTTGGTAAAGCAGAAAATACGTGTCTAATATTATTTGATAATCTCACTGACGATTATCATTTTTTCTACCTAGGAAACATCCCTATTGCTAAGATCTTGTTACGCCGACTCCAAGTAACATGGGACAAGGGCAGGAAGATGATGATATTAATTGCTAAGATCAAGATTAGCTCAAATCAGGCATACGATCACATTTTGAAATATATATAATAGATGGATCATTATTGTAGGTTTCCTGCGTGCGTGCCTGTCTGTGCACATCCCTTATTTGATTCATTAGAACAATTAGTTTGACAGGCAACCTCTTTTTTAACCGACGAAAAAAAAAGGGAAGGTTCTCAATTCGACATGTATGTTTTTTTTTTGTATGACCACGCATAACTTTTTATAGAGTGGTCCGATTTAAAAAAATATTTTTTTATTGGAAAAATTTAAACCTCAAAGTTGGTCCCAAATAAAATTGAAAACTAAAATAATTAAACCTGCCTTAAAGGTAGAAAAAACACTTTATTTTCAATTATGAACCGATTCTGTTGAAATTAAATAAACTAAAAAGCGAAAAATAAAATCGTTTTTAACAAAAAAAATAACCGACGTTACAACGAAATGAATAAAAATATATATATATTTTAGTCTAACATTCTGAGGTGGCGTCAAACAAACTATCAACGATTTTATTAATTTGCATATTTGTTTGGCACCTACTCAAAATGCTAGACTTAAACATTTTCTTCATAATTTGCTTTTCAGCTCGTTATTTCGTCGTTTATTTTTTTTGCTTAAAAAGTATTTTTTTAAACGAAGTCGTTATCTATTCCTAATTCCCTATGTCAAAATGTTACACTTTTTACAGTCTGATATATCTGAAAAGTGCCAAAAATTATATTATTTAAACTACCTATAAAGTACCTGTAAAGTTTAAATTAGAAAACTGGGCTACAGCAAATAGTTCCCAAAAAACTACAAAAAGCTGAACTTAGTTAGACCCGGCAACTATAAGCATTATTAATTAGGATTATTACGGCTTTACTTACCTACCCTTCATTAACGGAGCCCCAGTAGTTTCAACCTTCAAAGCCATGTACAGAGCCAATCTAGTCTAAGTACCCAGGTGAAGTTTCTTAAGGCGTATATTTTCCCCAATGTTAACGCAGTACTGGCCGTGCGCCCGCTCGGAGCCAGAATATCGATATTGAACCTCCTTTCGGACAGTTTTGTTTGCAAAATATCCTTTGATTTACATATGCTATTTCAGTTATGAAGAAAATATTTTTAAACATCCGATTCGTTTTGGAGGAGTATCCAAAAGTAGTGAAAAAGTATCTTTGTTAATTATTTTTTTAAAGCAAAACTATTAGTTACACGAAAAACACCATGTTTCACAAATAATGTGATGTTAATAAGGAGTATGCTTTAGAAAGTAACCGTTTCACGGCACTAAAGCGGTGGAAGGCCCTTAAATTAATGCAATTTTCTCTACTCATTTTGGGCATTGAAAATTGTGCTATTTTTGCCTCACCCTTAGGGCGTTTGTGTACTCACTCGTATTTGTATGGATAAATACAGATTTTTTTTTATAATGTTCCTAACAAATCACGAATTCTTTAAAAATTTGAATAGTATTAGTAGTAATAGTCGTTCGTAAACTGTTCACAACGGTCCTTAGTGAGTAAAGCCGTAAATACTCCAAAATCCCACAAAAGTTAATATTTTATCTACAAGCACTACTAACTGTTCAATCTACTGTGGCATATTATTACCTCGGTTATATACTTTTGCTGTACGCCCGCCGTGTCCAACGAGGATTGTAAATAAAAGAGAAACATAGGGTTACACACAGACACACACAAAAACATATAATAAGGTTGTGTGTTTGAATCCAAGGGAGAAGGATGAGCATCATTATTTTCTACACCATTAGCGGAGTCGTCTCAAGCACATTTCTATTAATTTATATATGTATATATCTTCTACTATATAAAAATAAGTCGGGTTTTCCTTCCTGACGCTATAACTCCAGAACGCACGAACCGATTTCCACGGTTTTGCATTCGTTGGAAAGGTCTCGGGCTCCGTGAGGTTTATAGCAAAGAAAATTCAGGGTAGGGTAGGGTAGGTAGGGTAGCGTAGGTAGGGTAGGATAGGTAGAGTAGGGTAGGTAGGGTAGGGTAGGTAGGGTAGGGTAGGTAGGGTAGGGTAGGTAGGATAGGTAGAGTAGGGTAGGTAGGGTAGGGTAGGTAGGGTAGGGTAGGTAGGGTAGGGTAGGTAGGGTAGGTAGGGTAGGTAGGGTAGGGTAGGTAGGGTAGGTAGGGTAGGGTAGGTAGGGCAGGGTAAGTAGGGTAGGGTAGGTAGTGTAGGTAGGTAAGTAGCCAATTGACGGAAGCGAAGCCCCGGGGGTCAGCTAGTATATATATATTTATAAACGTATTTAATAAAGTAAATATATATGTATGTTTATTTTAGCTACAATATGGTTATTAATTTTACTTATTACTTTTACATATATTGTTATTTAATTTTACTTCAATAATTATTTCAATTTTTATGCACCTGCCATGTTATCTCTCCACCACCCTTGGTTGACCGGTAGAGAATGCCTCAGGCATTAAGTCCGCCTATGTACTTGTATGTTGCATTAAGTTTTAAATAAATAAATAAATGAGCTTAGGTCAGTTTTTATTGCACTGACCAACACGTAAGAAACATTTTTTTAATTATAATTTAAACAAATTATTTTGGGTTAAAAATCCAACTTAAGAGGAAATGCGGTTGCAGACATCCGTCTGAATATCCTAAGTAAAAAGTCATATTTCGAGATTGTTTTTCGCCTATTTCCTACTCCAATAATATATTCCATAATCTTCTTTAATCGAGTATCCATGATTCAAAAGATGGTTAGTAAAACTTACAACTATGTTAGTAACACAGATATTAACAAATTGACACTACAAAACAAAACAATAAAATAAAAGTGGATCACCGTTGCGAAACCATGTGAGATGGCACAACAGCGACCCACGAAAACACAGTCTAGGCGACTTGAGATCATACTTAGGATACTGTTGGAGCTGCCCCACACCCTGCGTTCCATGGATGCGCACCTTTTGCGCATGGTTGTGTAGAAACAATCCACATGCGCATCCGCAAACATCCCCGATGCACTACAGAAGCGAAGCAGCCCTACCAGCATCCTAAACGCATTATTGTACTGGACACGGAGAGCGCAGCACGATTTTTGTGAACATCTAGCCCACAGGCTGCTCGTGTAAAAGGACATACAGTAGGCTCAGTAACTATAATTGAAATAAAATTAAAACGTAGAAGCACAACAAATATCTTTTTATTAAATTTATGGAATACTAGCTGTCCCAAGCGGCTTCGCTCCCGTCAACTGGCTACCTACCTACCCATTTACCCTACGTATATTACATACATGATTGTTGCAGCGCACGCAACGGAAGCTCTCAAAAAGGAATAATTTTTCCCGTTTTTGCAAAATTTTTCATTTATGCTCCGCTCCTAATAGTCGTAGCGTGATGTTATCTAGCCTATAACCTTCCTCGATAAATGGACTATCCAACACAACAATAATTTTTCAATTCTTCCTGAGATTAGCGCTTTCGAACAAACAAACAAACTCTTCAGCTTTATAATATTAAGTATAGATTTGTTAACTTTGTCCAATACTGGAGAAGGAAATAGGCGAGAGCCAAACCTTGAATTATGACTTTTTACTAAGAAAATTCAGTCGAAGCTCTTTCGCCCGCATTTCTTCTTGATAAAAATCAAAGGGACCAGTTAATCAGGGCCCAAAGAAAGGCATTATTTTTAATTGATAAAATATTGACTGATTGAAATCAACAGCAAGTTGCGAGCATTATTTAAAAGTATTAATTACATTTTCGAGTCAAGACTTTGTTTTAGTCTGTGACTGAGTTCTATGTCCGGTTTCACTAATACTATACTCCATTTGCGATAACATTAGACGTTTAAATTAGCCCATTTTACAGCCCGTTCAACCAATTTTGACTTCTATTGCGTTAGTAATACGACAAATGGTAGCTGTAGTAAACAGTTGGTTTTGGTAACAGGTTTATGTTTTTTATGTCATCCTTATGTTTACGGGATAGAACTCAAAATCGGTTGAACAGACTGTAAAAAGATTTGGAAACATGTCTAATGTTATTTCAAATGCAGTTTAGGTGACACGGAAACGAATGCCTAAGTAAAAGCTCGCTGTGGGATCTTCAAAGCTAGACTTAGCGTTTGCACCGAGAGTTAAAATTTAATTTTTAATCCAATAGTGCAGTACTATTTTATTTTTTTTAGGGATTGCTGTAAGAGAACTCAGCATTGAGTTAAGCTCGCCTTTGTACATGTAATTTATTATCACATGTATGTAATGTTGTTCTGTTTTGGTGTACAATAAAGAATTAAGAATTCTTTAGACGTCACCTAGTACGTCTATTATTCGAAGAGGTAGACCGGTTGTCAGTTATTTTTAAGGGCCATATAACAGACAGAACACTACATAATAATTTCCTCAATAATCTCATCCATTCTCCCTCAAGTTCAAAGACACTAAAGTTAGACACACACATAGACGTAAAATAAAAATAACAATAATAACCTGTTCTTTCAGTAGTATGGCCTGTTGCCGCTTTAACTCTCTCTCCTGAAACAATGAGTTTAGTGTGTTACTTACTTGTTGAAGGTATGCGGGAGTGGTGGTTGACTAGAGATTGAGAGAACTCCTTCGATCAACAATAACACGGGTCACGTACAAAATCAATGCTAAATTCTGTCCGCGTGAGTATTTACTTTCTACCCTACATTTACTATGACAAACTGAACAAAATAAGGCTCGGTGCAAACGGGCCACCGACCACGGCCACCGGTGGCTGTCGCTACCGCCACATTTGTTACAGTGGCAGAAGTGCGCGACAGCCATGGTTGTACGGAAACCGCCACGTTTCTATTGCTGTACAAATCAGAATGTGAATCCCAAATAGCGGGATGTTATTGGATTTCCGATATGAAAGTGGTGACGCGTGCGATGCATAGGATGCCTAACGCCTAAATGCGCGGGTGTGGAGCGGCGCAACAGTGGTTAGTATCGGCGTCTTGTGTGGCCCGCAACGACCACAAGTGGTGAGTCGTGGACACTGTTGTAGTGAGTGGCCGCCACTGTCTACACGTGTGTGGTGCGACTATACAAATATATAGACTATACGAACCAACAAATTCTCAAAGGACTTAGAAACGTTTTTTTAGTGTTATTGTCGTAACAACTAATATGTTCCTGTTTTAAATTTTTGTTTAACCACCAATTTTCTTTTTTATTTTCTTGAAGTGCTTCTTCTAAATTGCGGCCAAGTGCGAGTCGGACTCTCGCACGAAGGGTTCCGTACCAATATCGCAAAAACGGCAAAGATATCACGTTTGTTTTATGGGAGCCCCACTTAAATATTTATTTTATTCTGTTTTTAGTATTTGTTGTTATAACGGCAACAGAAAAACATCATCTGTGAAAATTTCAACTGTCTAGCTATCACGGTTCATGAGATACAGTCTTGTGACAGACAGACGGACAGTGCAGTCTTAGTAATAGAGTCCCGTTTTTACCCTTTAGGTACGGAACCCTAAAAAAGGACTCTTTCTGTATTTTGACGTTAAGATCATATCAAACCATACTTTAATATCCAAAGTATTACAGGTTTTCAAATTACATATAATACTTATTCAGAAGTTTCGACTTCTGACCACACTTGACGGCGACTTTACATTTAGTTTCGTTTGAGAATTTGGCCGTACAATTGAAGGAATTTTTGTAAAGAATGTCCTAACTTCACTTTCAAAGTTCAAATCCTGGTCCAATGCTCTCCGAAATAAACTTGATATAGAACCATGATTGTTCTAGTGCGCACAATGACGGCTCTTGATTTTGAGTGTAAAAAAGCCTGAAAAATATGTCAGTCCTGTTATTATTGTAACAAACCTGCTGCCTTTTAGCCTGTTCTTCAATCTTCTGCTTCTCAATCTCCTCGTGCTTTCTCCTCTTAGCCTTGATTACGAGCGTGCGAACAACATCGAAAGCGGTACAGCAAATTATAAGTATACAGCGTTACATGGAACAAAAAAATAAAAAAAATGTCTAACTTAGAAACGTACTGGCTGGTTACGTGTTTGATTTATTATTTTTATGCATTTTGAAATTTGAATATTTGTTCTTTATCGTAAGAGAGATTAAGAATTAGTTTTCAGAGGCGAATTTGAATTTTCGAATCACGAAAGAAAAATAAATGTAATGATGGGAATAAAAATCAAACACATTTTACAATTAAAATAAATGAAAAAAGTAAAAAATAAATAAGGAAAATAAAGTAAAGGCATATGAAGGTGAATGCGTGCAAAAACTAAATAAGGTTAAAAAGAAAATACAAAATAAACAGTTAACAACATTATTTATACTTATAATACAGTTTTGCGGACCCTTTTCAATGTGTGACTATTTCTTGTCTATGTAAAATGTGTCCCTTGCAGAATTACCATAAGAAAAATGAGTTTTTTTTTTATTATGTACCAGTGTGACAAGCCTTGATTTATTCTTGATTGATTGTTAAACTATTTAGTTATGATTTTCGTTGTCCACGATGGCCTAAAGCAAAATATTTAAAAGGTGTACAAGTGACCTCTTAAAAATATATCCAAATAGCTTCTGCCAGGCCCACGTGAAAGTCGAAAATTATTCAGAGGGAACATATTGCCGAGATAAAAAGTATCCTATGAGCTCTTCCTGACTATAATCTATCTCTGTGCCAAATTTCATTCAGATCCGTCCAGCCGTTTCAGCGTGATGAAGTAATAAACATACACACACTCACAAACTTTTATAATATTAGTGTGAAGTGTGATACCTGAACCTCAATGGCTTTTTTATGACTGTCTGCCAAATGAATTTTACTTTATCAAGGGGCCAGTGACATTCTATCAACGATAGCGTAGCGATAGCGTATGGCAATGTCAAACATAATCAGAATATTACGTAATCATTTTGGCATTTCGAGCATAGCCATCACAGCGATGGCTTCGATTGACACTTGTTAAGAGCCTAAGAACTATAGTTCATTCGCGTTAAGAAAATAGTGAGTCATCGTTCGCAGCCGGCCCCTCGACCAATCGGATCGCAAGCTTTCTAATATGTTGCGACACGATTGGTCGAGAGGCCGGCCGACAACGATGACACATTATTTTCTTAATGTGAATGAACTATATGTTTATCCCGTGGCCCGCCCCGCAGGACCCATTATATTTCGGGATAAAAAGTAGCCTATGACACTCAAAAATAATGTAGCTCTCTCTCAGTAAAAGATTTTTAAATCGGATGAGTCGTTTCGAAAATTACCTCCTAAATCCAACAACTTACAAAGGACATTGGCCGGGTTTGGAACAAATGCTGCCCGGAAATGGGAGTTCTTTCAAATGTTCTAGAACTCTACACTAAAAATATCGGTCCCAGGGTTAAAAAAATTGGTCCATTTCCAATAAATAGTTGGTCAATGTCCTCGACCTGATACCTTTTTATAATATTTGTATAGATATATGCCAATGTGTTACAAGTCCTTGAAAATAGCTATATACTTTTATTTATTTTATTATTTACTTTTAAGCTGCAATTTTATTGGCACCAAGAAATAATTGGACTCTAAAATATTTCTCCAAGCGGTTTTATTCTCTAATTTCTTCCTTTACTCTCTGCCCACGGGCATATTATATATCAAGGATTGTGCCAACGTATTGCAAACCTTTGAGAACAGCTTAATAGTTTTTAGCTGCAATTTTATTTGCTCGAAGATTTAAATGGGCTATGGGATATATACTTTATCAAATGAAAAAATAATCTTATAGTACATTTGACATTTTAAACAAGACTTTTGTGTCATTTTGAGCAAAGAACAATGGCGAACTTGCAAACAATTTTTGTTGACATTTTTTTTAGCGTCTTTCGTAGTAAAATATGTCATAATATAGAGTTTTAGTTCCTGAACAGTTTTGTCTGCAGTTATATTTTTATATAAAGTCAAGAATTAATGATATTACAGTTTGAAGTTCAAGAAATACAGAGGTTATGTTAACGGTACTGGTTCATGTCGTTATGCCGGTTGACAAGTGAATTATTGTCCATGGCAACACAGCTTAGCCAGAAACAATGGTTTTATTATTTATCGTCAACTATCTAGTCAATTGGGTTTACAATTATAACTTGATTTGATAAAACTTAGTAAATTACTTCATCGGTATCTATCACGCTTAATAATTCCATCAACAAATTTCTCGCCATTGTTCTTTTATAGCTAAAGATCCCACAGCAAAAATCTGCAGTCATTACGAAGATTTAAGACTTGAAACTATACTTCACCGATAACCATCTTCTAATCCTTCACCACTACTTATTTATGCGTTTATCCTCGCACTGGTACGCCTTTACTGCAGTAATTATTACTGGAGCACAAACTAATGATAATCTAAGTTCAACCGTTTCTCTAAATATTTACAAGTCAACAAGAACATACTTTGTATACCCCAAAGATTAGGCGTGCAATGTTAGTGAAACTCTGAAAGTTAGTACATTTTAGTCTATATATCACGTACCAACGGATCCTTGCTTAGGGGGTGGACAGATATCGATAAGGCCCCGTCTTTGCCCACGTTAAACGTCCCTTTACTTATTTTCTTAGACATAATATCAGTCAAAATATCGTCGTCTTCGCTCAAGTCTATAACTTCCTTTAAAACAGATTTGGGACTGTCTTTAGGCATCAACATCAAATTCTGGGACATAAATTCGTTTTTTGCGTCCAGATATTTCTGTTCTATTGACTTCGGGTCTTCAGTTTTCTTATCCCCTTGTAGTTTCGACCAATCACAGCCGTTTATGAATTCTGTTATCCTTGAGTAAGATTCTATAAGTTTTTCTAAGTTATTCTCTTTTTCGGGCGCTTTCAAGCGCTTTTCCGCTTGTTTTACTAACGAGAAATCGTATTGTTTATTGTCTTTTCGTTTCGGGAGATCGAAGGCCGCTTTTTCAGCGAAGTGTTTCATTTTATCAAGCGCGTTGTATTCTTCTATTTCTTCCTTCCATCCCGATTGGTCGAATTTTATGGTTTTTATGGGGGAGTTCTGTGAGTCTTTGGGACCGGTGACTGGTATTAGGGAGAGGCTTATTGGGGGCATAATGCGATCTTTACTCGTCTTAGTGGCTGGTCCCATCACTATCTCGGGTGTTTTCCACTCGTCGATACCGGTTTTTGGGATCGTAGGGAGCGGCTCGATCGTCAACTGCGTTCGATTCTTGTTGATATGCTGTTTCAACATTGCTTCGTTATAGTTTTTATATTGTTTTTCGCATATTCTTGTCTTTATTATCAATTTGGATTATGACAACATTGTCAAGGTCCCTTTGGCGTCGATATTGTGTTATTAATATACTCTTAACCCAAGTAGACAGATTTTTACATAAATATCATAGAGAAGTATATAAGTATGTATATACCATATCTAATGCTAACACACAGCTCAGCTACCAACTACAAGCTAAGAAAATCCAACGCTTTCTACTGAAAAGCAAAAAGAAACCCCGAAACGTTGGCAACCCCAAAAGGCCCTTTTTGCTTTTGAATATAGAACAAAAATCTACAGATTACGATTGGTGAGCACAATGTTGCCAAGCATCAAATTGATAATAAAAAATAAAAACAAACACAAGCACATGGTTTTAAAACATAGATACAAACTAGAGACAAGAATAGTTCCCATATTAAAACAAGTTGCTAAATTATTTACATTACATAAAATTGGTTAACATAACTAGGAAGTGATCAGGATACTTTGTTTCATCACAAGATATTATATCCTACAGGGCGTTATTTGTTTACAATTAAAAACAACACATTCAATTAGTCATTTTGTACAAAAGATTAGCATTGACTATAATATAAAAAAATATTGGAGTTGACTTATGTACCTTTTGTCTCTCATATTACAATAAATGCTTCTTCAAACATATTTTAGCCTCTTTTTTTTGTAAATTTGTCATTCTCCAGATCGAAATTTATGTGGATTCCAATAATCTATTCGGCTCGAAGGACCAATATGTTCGTAATGGCTATACAGTTGTTTTTTTTTACTTATTACTAGGACCATCAGCGTTAAACTCTAACAACTAGCAATAATATGAGAACCATCAAACAACACAGATAGGAACAAAATAATTAAATAAAATCCCACAGAATTATAACATTGAACTAAAACATGTCCCATATCGATATTGACTTAAAAGTCGTAAGCGTTGATCAACTACGTCGCAAAAGGTGCTACTAGATTGCGATCGATCGACGTCGAACAGTCAATATTGATCAATTAAAAATATGTCGCGATGTCTTCGACTTCGAAAAGAAGACGAACACGATTTCATCATTAGTTCAAATCGTCTACCAACACTTTCTCAACTCAGTACGGGTCGGATACCTTTTTTTTATCCGTGGTGTAAAATCCTCATTGGATGTCCTCCGCCCTGGTCTGTCAGACTCGTACTGACTAAAAACCACCCCGGTGTTCCACCTCACACCTACGCCGGGGGTCGCGGGAGCATACGATACTTCCGTAACCCCCAGCTAGTGCCGGCCCGCCTCTGCGGGCCTCGATCTCAGGTTGGGGGGGAGTGAGGTGTTTGACTCCCCCCGCAACATCTAAGAGGGGCGCGCGTGAAACACTACGCGCCACCACCTCGGGTCCTGAGGTGTGGGAGGCGACGGACATTGGGGTTGGATACTAGTCTTACTGGATACAGCTGAACTCTAGTTTTTTACTTGGAGTGACTGCCCTCAACAACCTAGTTACAACATTCGACGTCGATCGACCCTAATCTAGCTGTCACCACACTGAATCGACCAACACTGTCAATATCATCGATCAACACTGACAATATACATCGATCGACCGCAATCTATTTGCACCTCTCTACACCTTTGAGTATCGTTATGGTATATGCTAGAATGTTACCTCTAGCAGCTGTTGACTTCTCGCTTCCTTCTCGCGTTTAGCTAGTTCCGCTTTCTCTGATCTTTCGAGACGGGCCTGTTGAAGAAAATGTATTGTTAGTTTATGATGAAACCCCCTCCTCCTTCTTACGTCGATTCCCCAATGCTGGAGGTCGTGACCACATCATGGTTTCAAAACTTTCTCTTAAATAATGTTGTTGTTGTTTGATGAAATAAGTTACTGCAACGTCAATCAGGGTAAGATATAACTAAAAACTTGTATTGGATAATTTTAAGTCAAAGTCAAATTTTTTATTTCAAGAAGGCTATTAAGAGACACTTTTGAACGCCTTATGCTAAGAACGCTTAAGGGATATTTTATTATTATAACTTAACTTACAGTTTGCACCAAAACTAATTAAAACACAGATAATATAACAAGACTACAAGTTTTCTTGTCATGTTTCTAGAGACTTAAGTAGTTGGACTAACAAGAGCTTAGACAAAATTTTTATTAATCTAGCAAGTCAATTTATTAGACACTAACTGACCCGGCGAACTTCGTTCCGCCAAACAAATTTCTAAAATAAAAGATTTTTTCTAAAATAAACGTAGCCTAAGTTACTCCTACTATTACATCAGCTACCTGCCAATAAAAGTCCCGTCAAAATCGGTCCAGCCATTTCAGAGATTAGCCGGAACAAACAGACAGACAGACAAAAATTGTAAAAAATGTTATTTTGGTGTATGTTCCGTATATATATTCATATTCATGTAGTAAAAAACGGTTATTTCAATATTACAAACAGACACTCCAATTTTATTTATATGTATAGATGTATAGATTTCCGTCTTATATCAACTTTAATAGGGATGTTTCCTGGGCAGAACAATGATAATTTTATTTAGTCCGTCAGTGAGATTGTCAAATAATATTGGACCCGTATTTTTTGCTTTATCAATTAAATAAAAACTGACATATATGAAGCGCATCAAAGTTTAGGATTGGGCGGCTTGTGACGTCACTTTGTCAGTATAAACTGTAGGACACCGTGACATCACACGATATTTCAACGCACTGTATCGTCGTATTTTTTTGTTTACGTGGTAAAAGAAAAATACGTGTCCAATATTTTTAGGTTATCTAACTGACGGGCCAAATAGATATTTTTTGTCAACTACCCTATTTTATCCATCCATATTATTTTCATTATCTTATTTTTGCTCGAATTTCATTAATTAGCACAGCCAGCATTCTAGTTGCGTTAGTTAATTCGGCAAAGCAAAGGGCAAAGAGTATGAACCATCGACGAATCACATAAGACGGAAATCCACATCGCGTCTTTCATCTTGCATGTTGGTTGGTTGGTCGATTGTTCATAGTGTTTGCCCTTTGCCTTGCCGAATT
Source organism: Orthosia gracilis (assembly GCA_947562075.1). Taxonomy (NCBI): domain Eukaryota; kingdom Metazoa; phylum Arthropoda; class Insecta; order Lepidoptera; family Noctuidae; genus Orthosia; species Orthosia gracilis. Next base: position 5,773,452 of record OX387276.1, read on the forward strand.
CACTTACTTTATAATTTAAGTCTCAAGCTATATCAAACTTTGTGCCAGCTATTAATTATTAATGCATTTATTTAAGATATCAAATCCATACACGGACGTAATAACAAATAAAATAAAATTGTTAAAACATTGAATTTTATGTAGAGGGATATTTTGGGCCCTTTTTACGGCTTATAGTTTAGACTCATCTTCTTACAAGTTAATAAAAAGTGATATCCATGTTCACATAATACATACACCTACCTGGTCCCGGCTCCTGTGCGTGGCGTCGCGGCGCGCGTCCCTGGCGGCCTGCTGCAGGCGCGCCAGCTCCATGCGCCGGTCTAGTGGCGGCGGGGTGGGCCGCCCACCTGCTGATGCCAGGATACGAGCTTCTTCCAGTCTGGGGGGAGAACATGGGAGGATGTTGAAAAACCGGCCAAGTGCGTTCCGTACCGTTATCACAAAAAAACAGCAAAAAAAAAACACGTTTTTTGTATGGGAGCCCCACTTAAATAATTACTTTATTCTGTTTTAACATTTGTTGTTATAGCGGCAACAGAAATACATCATCTGTGAAAATTTCAAATGTTTAGCTATCACGGTTCATGAGATACAGCCTGGTGACAGACAGACGGACTGTTGAGTCTTAGTAAAAGGGTCCCGTTTTTACTCTTTGGGTACGAAACCCTAAAATTTATTTGTGTAAAAAAAAACAGCCCGTTTATGATAGTTGGTTTTTAGTAACAGCCTGTATACTGCTCTCAGTATTGGTTGTGTCACTATATTTATTGTCAGCCTGTATATCGCTATACTCATTTGATATCATCCTGTACACTTCTCACAGTACTTGTTATCTGACGCTATCCTTGTTCAATATCACTTTGTATATCCTCGATAATAACAGCCGCATGGGTCGGTCTTCAAGGTTAAGCAACGCTTGCCGAGGTCGGTCCATGGATGGTTGACCATATCTACACAGTGAGTTTCCTGCGTGCCTCGGAAAGAACGTTAAGCAGTTGGTCCCGGCTGCCATTTGAAGATCTTTAAGAGTCGAGAGAGAGACATAGAATTTGACACTAATCTTGCAAGGTGTTCGTGTTGCTCAGTTACTGGGTTGTGGAGGTCGAACAGGCAGTCACCTTAAGTAACATACTGGTACACAGCTGCACCGGGTTAAACGAAACCCGACCCCAACGTAGACCCCAAGTATAAATAGATATATCATCATTAGTCTACAGCAGTCCACAGCTGGACACAGGCCTCTCCAATAGGGTAGTTTCCTTAAAATTAGTTTTTTGTCCGCCAGGTAGATAAATAAAAAATATTTGACAAGTATTTTTCTTTTGACACGTAAACATAAAGTGACGACGATTAAGGCGTTGAAATATCGTGTGACGTCACGCCGCTAGTACGCTTTATACTGCATTAGTGACGTCACAAGCACCCATTTCTGAACTTTGATGCGCTTTACCTTTGTCAGTTTTTATTGATTTAGTAAAGCAAAATATACGTGTCCAATATTATTTGATAATCTCACTGACGTATTCAATAGAATATCATTTTTCTACCCAGTAAACATGCCTATAACGGCATTTGTTTTGATCTTCAGCAAGGCTCATCGAGCTGCTACCAGCCACCATGCTAAGATCGTCGCTCCACGTAGCCTGAGGGTTTCCCACCTAAGTTTACCAGCTCGCGGTCTCCAATCAAGAAATCGTCTTCGCCAACAGTTATCCGTTCTACGACTTGATTGACCGGTTCATTCCCACTTCAGCTTGCTATAGATAAATCATCATCATCATATCAGCCGAAAGAGGTCCACAGTTGGACATAGCCCTCGCCCAAGCGTCACCACATTGACCTATCCCGTGCGTCCCACATCCAGCAGATCCCCACAACCTTCACCAGGTCATCATTCCACCTGGTGGGAAGCCTTCCAACGAAACATCTTCCGGTTCGCAGTCGCCACTCCAGAACTTTTCTTTACCCATCGGCGATCCGTTCTGCGAGCAATGTGCTGCCCACTGCCACTTAAGTTTGGGAATTCTTCGGGCTATGTCGGTAACCCTGGTTCTCTTGCGGATCTCTACATTTCTGACTCAATCACGCAAGGACACTCCTAGCATAGCCCTTTCCATTGCCCTTTGGGTGACTGTAAGCTTTCTGATAAGTATAGATAAACACATACCTCTTATTTATCTCGTTTTCGTTATAGACCAGCGGTTCTCCCACATCACTGGCAGGTTGTATGTATTCTCCTAACACAGTGCGCGCAGAGAAACTAAAGTTGTCCGTCGATAGAGGCGGACAGGGGTTCGAGTCTAGGAACTGTAATTAAAACACAAAATACATTAAGTTTACTAGAAATGCAAGTAAAAGTGGCGCCCTTTTGAACTGATGAAGCTTAATTTCGTGAAAGGATAGCTCGAAATGGACACACTTCATTAAACCATTGCGGAACTAAGATAAATTGTTTTTCGGTTAAAATCAAAGATGTTATCATATTTTAAAATTTATCGTTTTGTTTTCACTGCCCAGTTGAAAAAGTGTGTGCAATCGCAATTGCTAAGAATGGCGTCCTGGGTTGGATTCTTCACGCCCTCCCGCTTCACCCAGAGCGGGTAAAAGTCAAAAAAGCAACAAAAAAAAATGTTGCATTCTTAGATCGAAGGGTGGGCTTCTCAATATAGAAATTAATAGTAGCAACTCAGGCTCTAAATTTGTGCGCGATTGATGGCAATAAGATACACGTGACTAGACATAGCTGGCAAATTGTGTAACCCAACTTATGTGCGGAGAATACTAATGTTAATGTTCTACTTACGTTCTGTATTTCATGTAACGACCGCATAGTGATGCCCGCATGCGGGTCGGGCGGTGAATACGTCACGTCACCTTTGATGTTGCAGTTCCGGGATAGTCCTTTGATCACAGTTACGCGTTTCCAACCTGCGGGCAAACAACATTCGACTTAGGGCCAATTTCACCAATGAAACTAATCGCGGTTAGTTCAATTAAACTCAGTTTATGCAAATACAGCGTTCTGATTGGTTGAGATCGCTGAGAAACTACGAGTTAACATGCTATTGACAGAATATGACTCATGAATGTCTGATCATGATACTCCATTTGAAATAACATTAGAAATGTTTACAACCCCCATTTTACAGTCTGTTCAGTTGAGTTCTATCCCGTAAATATAAGGAAGGTATAAAAAGCATAAACCAACACTAACTGTTTAATACAGCTGCCATTTTGTCATATCACCAACGCAATTGAAGTCAAAATCGGTTGAACGGGCTGAGAAATGAGATTATTTAAATGTCTAATGTTATCTCAAATGGAGTATTGTTGTTGTTCTGTGCCTCAGAAAGCACATAAAGCCGTCGATCCCGGCTGTCACTGATTCTTGAAATTCGTTTCTGGTAGCCAAACAACAACATATCCTTTGGAGTTGTGAACAGATAGGCAGCCGTTCATGCAAAATACTAATATTCTGTCGCATCCAGCTACAGTGGAAGCTGACCCAGACATCTGGAGCTGGGCAAAAGCTAGACGGATGATATCCTTACTTTTAAAGATTATCTATACCACAGATAATATAATACTAGCATACAGATCCCATACAAAGAAACGGTGCCGACGCGTTCGGTTCCATTCCACGGGTATAGATGGTGTTAGCAGCGGACTTGCAAATAAAAAGGTTCGGTTCGTGACAATTTTTTTGTCTTTTATAGAATTTTTTTCACGTTTTCAGTTTCATTGTACCAAAATGTTACAATACAAATCAAAAAATCAAGTGACATGCCTCAGAAATTTAAAACCGCGCCATCTATTGGAATCAATTTTAAATGATCCGTTCAAATAATCTTTGAAATGTGAATTAGGAGTCTATTCCATAATTTTGTGCTTAGAAGAGTTGATTTAACAAGAACATATACAAATCAATAACAAATCGTTGCATATCGCGCCATCTAGTGACATTTATTATAACTAGATTTTCTTTATTAGTGCTGGGACCCCGTGTCTATACTAATGATAGAAAGGAGGCAGTTATTTTTTTGTATTATGAATTTCATGTCACTGAAACAAAGTTACATTAACAATGCTTTTCATTTTACTAAAATAGTTCCTAAGGAAAAAGCAAGTGCTGTACGACTCACCCAGCGCTAAGGGCAGTCTGAGTTGCGCGTCGGTCGGTCTCCGACTGGTGTCGGACGCGTCTGAATCGGACGGACAGCTATCCGACGGACACTCCGAGTCCGTGCTCGCTGTCTCGCCGAGCAGCGCTTTTAGTTTTTCCTGGAAAATTATTAAAAGGTTTGTTATGTTTGAGTTTTAGATTCTGGAAGCCTTATGCCCAATAAAATTGATGAAGATTCCCGTGATCAGTCAATCTGCTGTTATACTAAGTTGGCGGTTTTGATTGATTGACCAATGACGAGGCTACAATATTTGCATAGACAACAGTTTTATTTATATGGGAGCAGGGTCCGCTCTGGCATTGCAAGGGTTTAAATTATTTACGAACCTTGACCTGACAATTGTGACGGTAACAAAAAATAGAGCATCCATCAGGCAGATCGAGCCATTTTCGAATAAACTATATGTTTTATACATAAATAATGTTGAGGTTTTTTTTTGGAGAACTTGTGAAGTTGTACTGTATCACTAAATAGTGTTTCACAGTTTTCTGTCTCATCAAGTAAACCTTCTTAAATCTCTTCTGGAAATATTATTGACGAGGCTGTAGTATGAAGCCCTCAGTACGACTTTCAAATGAAAGAAATTTGAAAAAAAGATTTTATATTAGATATTAGAAATTTATCTGCGACCCTATAGTCGCAGATAAATTTGAAAGAGAGTTACCGCGGCAAGCAACTGAAGGAACACGGATGGGTTTTATTTAGTCAGTAAAAGTCTGACACGCCCACCCGCTTCACCCAGAGCGGGAGAAGTCATTGGATGAATGCCCAAAAATAAAAAAATGTGGGATTACATAAAAAAATTCTCACCAAGTCAGTCTCCGCCAGCAACTGATGCGCCAGCGCCGGCCTCAGGCCCAAGGCCCGACTCTGTGCCAATAAAGAGGCCACAGTATTCTTCTTAGGCTTGCTGACTCCCCGGCCCAGGTTGCGCGGCCTGCCCTCGCGGCCTGCCCACCCCGCTACTGCTGTTGGCAGGATGGTTGTTTAGTTATACCTAATGCTTAATCAAGGAAATATTAGGAACATTAATCTTTTGAACGCCAATAAGGGCCTCCGGCGTTATTGGTGTTTGGGGCAGATTTGACGTTCAAAAGGTAGTCAAGGTACACTGAAGTCTTAAAATACTTATTCCACTACCTAAACGGACACACAATGAAAGGATTCCCAAAATGTTTAGTGCGTAGGGGTGGGATGTCAGCCATGTACCGACTACATCGGTACACGACGTACATCTTGAACTCATTCCTTTAGCAACAACAACATACATTCACTGTCCTCACTGCCGCTGGACTTGGGTCGTGGAGCGTCGGGTACGGGGTTCATCTCTGGGGCCACGCGCCGGGGCTTCGCGCCTGGCTTGCGACGCGCTGGGGAAGACATTACAAGTTATAGTGGTACATCAAAAAGCGGAAAAGTACAATCCCCGGCACGTAAGTTGGCAATAGTCGTTAGATGCGCAAGTGATGCAGAAGTAATTTTTTTGGTATCTCTGGTAGTGAAGCGGGACGCGGGGAACGTTTAGGACTATTTTAGGACTGTTCCGAAAGCGCGATTGGTTGGTCAACTGACACAAGGATCGACTGACCAATCGTGTCGCGTCCACGTTCCATTCGCTCTATATCGTGGTTGGTCAGTTCGCGGAATATGCGCGAACATATAATTACGCCGAAACCTTGCCAACTTACGTGCCGGGCACTATATATAGAGATAAAGTTAAATTTTAAGTAGGGTAGCATTTATTTTTATTTTACTCTGATTTTATTATTATTTTACTCTATTTAATTGCAATTTTGTTTTAATTTAATTCAATTTTGACCTAATTTTTTTGTTATTTAATTTTAAATGTATGTTATTTTAATCTTATTTTGAGCATGTTTTTATTTTCTAATATAAACAAGTGTCAACAAGGGGAGAAGACACTGACTTCTTTAACACGGGTTTTAACTTAGATCAGAAGTCAGGGTTTCAATTTTAATGGTGTAAATATTTTAATGGTGTAAATATTTATTTGTTAATAAAAAAAAATGATTTGATTTGAATTATAGAACAAAAAGAAAATTGCGTCAAAAAAGTATCAGCAAGGTGGGCGCAAACAAGACCGTTTAACCGGATCCGACATTTTGTTACAGTTAACATCTTTAGAGTAAAATGCGCATGTCTAAAGTCATATCTGATATTACATTTCCATTACATTAGTCATGGTCTAGCAACAATCCGAGTACTATGCTAACCATAGATAATTTTAATTGAATACCATTGTTGCCATTTGGTTATATTTCACGTTTATTTCGTATATTCATCCACAAGATAGGAAAATGTGTTCAAATGTGGCGGGCAAAGAGGTACTTAAATACTTACATATCCTGTCATGGCTGGAAGACGCGTTGAGCGAACTACTCAGAGACGTTAGTCGCGAGAGAGCGTCTGAGGCTTGCGAACTCGCTGCGAAACAAACGGATAATTTATATTTAGGTAAATAGGATTTACTTATTTATAAACAAAATGATTATAATGAAATGATAATAAAATTATTTATAAGGCTTTCGGACTCAAGATCAGTTAACAGTATCCTTATTGCGTTATGAATTCGGCAAGGCAAAGAGTATGAAAAAAACCGGCCAAGTGCGAGTCGGACTCGCGCACGAAGGTTCGTACCCTTATCGCGAAAAACGGCAAAAAAAGTCATGTTTATTGTATGGGTGCCCTACTTAAATATTTATTTTATTCCGTGTTTAGTGTTTCTTGTTATAGCGGCAACAGAAATATATCATCTGAGAAAATTTCAACTGTCTAGCTATCACGGTTCATGAGATACACCTTGGTGACAGACAGACGGACTGTGGAGTCTTAGTAATAGGGTCCCGTTTTTACCCTTTGGTTACGGAACCCTAAAAACGATTTAGACGGAAATCCACATCGCGTCTTTCGCATGTGATTGGTCGACTTTTCATACACTTTGCCCTTTGCCTTGCCTTAATTCATAACGCAATAAGGCTGCCGGCTTTTCAAAAGTCGGTAGGTGCTAAAATGTTGACCAAAATAGCCAACAGTTTAGTAGTCAGTGGACAGTGAGACAGTGGATCTTCGTGTTTCTGAAGTTCCATTGCGCAAGAAACAGTTTGTCATCGAGTATACTGCATATAGTAAGCGAGATAGACGATGCGACAAACTTAAGCGAGTGAAAGAGGCAGTTATACAATGCTATCTTCTACTTCAACAATGGCACAAAATTAGTAACTGCGCAGGGTCTTCCGCCGTGACTACTATAAAAATTGAGAAGCAGTTAGTTTGTCCTATAGGCTACATAATGCATGTAAAACATTCAAAAGCCTTGGTTCTTAAGCTAATAAACTTACCAGGAGTAGGTTTGAGAGACAGGTTCAGAGGCGCATCGTCGTCCATTGCAGAAGACTTGACGCCCAGGTCTAAGGGAGAATCCTCGCCCATCTTAGTGCTGAGGTTGAGACCTGCATCTGTAGAAGATAGGAAGGTTTAGAAGTATGTGAGATGTAGATGTAGCTGTTTTTGTTTTTCACGTTCCGGTGCGATAACAGCTGTGACCGTGTTTTTAAAAGTTCTCGGAATCACAGCACGGCGACAGCCGTTTGCTTTGCAACTTTTTGTAGGTACGTCAACCACGGCTACCGCAGTGTAAAATTTATTTGCTTATATAGCATTGATCTTACTATCTAAGCAATAAGTCTGATATCATATTGATTTATTGTCAAAAATAAGTGGTTTACTTGCTCTCAACGTGTGTCGTACCCACATATAAACAGTAATACTGTTATATGTAGGTTATATTATACTTTTAATATTACTGATTTTAATAATAAATTAGTCCAGGGGTGAACATAAGCTCTTAGAGTAAGGTTATTTTGAGTGTGTGTAAGAGCCAGATGTATATGACCTGTATACATCTGTCACTTACGCGACCTCAAAATAACCTTACTCTAAGAGCTTATGGTCACCCCCGTGGAACATAATTTTTTTGGTGTTAATCAAAACACAATCTTCGAGGGCTTTTGTAAATTTCTTGACCACTTTATTATGAAAATCTTGTAAGTTTTTTGTGCACACTCATCATGTGCAGACCCATTGAGGCGATTTGCCCCCATAGTGCTTTTTAACAAGGTTTTTAGTCTCCTGAGGCTGATAAACGATCTCTCAGTCTACCGTACACGTTGGGCACGGACGCATGGTAGAGCGATTAAAATTTTCAACGCTTAGCCCGTTTCAGGAAAGAAGATTGTTGTCTCTTTTAGGACATAACAACGGTTAGATTAGTTAAATTAAGTGAGTGGAGTTTGGACTTTGATTTCTTTACATTTGTCTTTTTTTTTTTTTAAATCTCTTATAAGAGACAACTGCCCCTTCCCCCCCCCCTCCCTCTTGGCGACGCCCATGGACAGTATTGTGATTTTGTATGACAAATTCTACCCATCTTTCCCTAGTAAACTTCAGTCAAACTGTATGTGCAGTTTTGCGGAAGTGTGTGTAGCTTATAAGTCTACTCTGTATTTTTAATAATAAAATAAATTAAATAGTAAGTTTGAAATTGAAGAATTTATATGAGTAGAGAATGTTTTCTGAATAAATGATTAACATTTATTTATTTATTATTTATTAATTTAAACTTCATGTGATACATAGGCGGACTTAATGCAGCAAGGCATTTTCTACCAGTCAACCTTTGGGTAAAAAGGACACAACAGTGGTAAGTGTACAAAATAAAAATTATGAACAATAATTGATGTCGGATTAATAAACTACCTAACTAATAAAATACATAAATAATTTCTAAAACAAAAGACTAATAAATATTATAGTAAATAGTAAATTCTAAATGAAACTGAAATCATAACCCTATCTATATCTGTCAATTTGATTGAGTTGAGTGAAGAGAATGACTTAGAACACAGGGCTTATATGGGTTAGTGTCTGACAGATAAATAAAACTGTAAATATTAAATGGTTGTTATATGACATACAATAATCACCTGTGGAGCCCGCGAGCTGTCGCTCCAAGGCGGCCAGGCTCACGCCGCTCTGACTAGCTATCGTTTGTAGCAGCTCTCGGGATATGCCTGCGGACAAACAGATAAACGTAACTTAATAAAACAAAAAACCGGCCAAGTGCGAGTCGGACTCGCGCACGAAGGTTTCCATACTATTATCGCGAAAAACGACAAAAAATCACGTTTGTTGTATGGGAGCCCCACTGAAATATTTTTTGTTCTGTTTTTAGTATTTGTTGTTAAAGCGGCAACAGAAATGCATTAAAAATTTCAACTGTCTAGCTATCACACTTCATGAGATACTGCCTGGTGACAGACAGACTGACGGACAGTGGAGTCTAAGTAATAGGGTCCCGTTTTTACCCTTTGGGTATGGAACCCTAAAAACTTCGACTAGAGACGATACAAAAGAACAAGTAAAAACCCCCGACACATTTTTGTCGGTACACGGTAGGCGAAAAATGTTTGTCGGTACGCCAATAATTGTTGCAAAGATAATATAATACTAGCGGGTCTCAGCGCTAAGAAAGAAAATTTGGTTCAAATAAATCTCACTAAGTGGCGCGATATGCACCGATTTTTTATTGAACTGTGTGTAAAATTATCATTTTCTGGAATAGAACATAAAAATTGTAAGTTCTTGCTTAATCAACTCTCCTAAGCAAAAAATTATGAAATATTGGGCTCTTAATTCACATTTCAAAGAGTATTCGAAACGAAACTTTAAAATTGATGCCAATAGATGGCGCGGTTTTAAATGTCTGAGGCATGCCATTTTGGTGCAATGTTTTTATTTTGTTTGTTATAGGCTCGCGTTTGACCACTAACTCCCTATGAGTTCCTATGATACTGTAAAAACGTGCAAAAAATACTATAAAACAAATCTTCACTGTATTTAAAGAAAAAAATATTCATGCACCGAGTAAACGCTTTTATTTGCAAGTCGCTGCTAACAAAATCTATCTATCGCCATATAACGGAATCGAATGCGAACGATGTACAAAAAATAATCGGTTAAATCGGTAATACCGGTTTAATCAGACGAAAAACGCTAGTTACGTCGGCATGATTTCTTTGTACGGGATGAGGCATCTGTATGCTTGATTGCTAGTATTATATTATCTGTGGCAATACCAAAAACATTTAAAGGAAATGTGTCATACTCTTGCATGGACATGGATTTGTTCCCTTTACCCTGCCGAACTGACTTACGTTACTAGTCTGCAAGTCAAATGCTTCCCTTCCATTAATCCACATTGCCCGCCTTCTGCCCCTCATCTCAAGATATCAGAAAATAATAATGAATTACACATACCTGCATAATCAGACAGATTGGGTGGCGGGGTTCCGGACATGGAGTTGTGTCCGGGCCGGTCCGGTTTGTTGGGCAGCCGGATCACTTCGACCGACGACCGGGAGTTACCGTACTCGTCCTGTAAATAAAAATATATTGTTGGGTTTTGTTTGATGATTCCTAGGTATATTATTATTAGGAGTTTCGAGGTAAACAAAAAAAAATATTAAAAACCAGTAGAACCTGTTTGATTATGGTTCTCTTATATAATATAAATCTTACATAAATGCGAAAGTTTGGACGGATGGTTGAATGTATGTTTGTAACTCAATCTGGCTAGGCCTAGGCTAGGGATAGGTTGATCGGATCTGGATGAAATTTGGCACAGATTTAGATTATAGTCTGGAATAGCACATGGGCTACTTTTTATCCCAGTATAATGTTCCCTTGATATAAGAAAACACTTTTAATGTCGTGGTGGCCCAGTGGCTAGGACCTCGCCTCTCGTGCTTGAGGTCGTAGGTTCGAATCCGAGCAAGTACCAATGTGTATTTTTCAATTCATATGTACTTTCTAAGTTAAACTTGGACATCGTTGACAGCGCTGAAGGAAAACATCGTGAGGAAACCTGGACTTATAGTGAGTTTATAATAAGATTGTCCTCCATTGGTGTAATTGCTGCAAGGCGTTCCAGTGCGAGGATAAACTAATAAATAAATAAGTTCACGCGGGCGATGCCGCTGATAAAAGCTAGTAACATATCGAAGAATTATAGGAACCGAAAATTTTTCAAATAGCCCAAGGGACTATGTGTTGCGTGTGTATGTGTGGTCCAGATTGTCTCCAAACAAAGTTATTGTAATAGTTAATGTTTCTGGTATCATAATAATACTACATTGGATTGCAAGAGATCATCTTTACACCAGAATAAAAAATAAAAAATCACCAGATTTTTTTTTTAACTTTTGTTTCACACTAGGAATTTCCTCCTGGATCGTGGATGCGTTTACAAACATATAAACTCACATACACAATACCCAGAGCCGGAACAAATATCTGCAGGTCATACAAATATTTGTTCTGTGCGGGAATCGAACCCGCGACACGCATCGCAGCAGTCAATCGCTCAACCACTGAACCAACCGTGACCAAAATTTATCTGATCAGTATTGCTCCACTGCTGGGCTAAGGCGCCTTTCTCATTTTTCCACACACTCCTTTTTTCAGTCAAAGTCGGGTTCGTCACTACATGTTAGTCTTGATCTACTGCAAGTCTATTTAGAGGGTTGTTAACTTACAAGTTTAGGCCGTTTGCTGGGTAGCGGCGCGTTCCGGTCGGCGGCGGCGGGGTGCACACTGACGTGCGGAGGGTCTAAGGAGATCGTCTTCTTTCGTCCGCGGGTCGTCGTGCTTGCACCCGCCTGGAGAAGCAAAATATACAATCATAAGTATGGAGAACACAGACGTATTATTTTATTAATAATTGCTTATAACGTTATTGACACGAGAATCGCATGCAAGCCTTATCAATTGAAATCTGTCTATTTCGAGAGAATGTTAAAAAAACAGCCAAATGCGAGTCGGACTAGCGCACGAAGGGTTCCATACCGTTATCGCAAAAAAGGCAAAAATACACGTTTGTTTTATGGGAAACCCACTTAAATATTTATTTTATTATGTTGTTATAGCGGCAACTGAAATACATCATCTGTGAAAACGGTCTAGCTATCACGGTTCATGAGATACAGCCTGGTGACAGACGGACAGACAGTTAGTAATAGGTTCCTGTTTTTACCTTTATTTGCACTGGAGCAATAAATGATTATAGCACTATCCTATGGTGTGAAATCAGCTGATTGATTACCTACGCTTGTTGATTGTTTTTGTTTTAAAAAAACGTTGCCCCACTGTAGGATTTTTTTCCTTTATTGTGGGTGCGTTTACAAACATATAAACTCACATACACAACACCCAGAGTCGGAACAACCGTCTGTAGGTCATTTAAATATTAGCTCCGTGCGGAAATCGAACCCGCGACACGCAGCGCAGCGGTCAATTACTAAACCACTAAACCACTTTGCGCCCAGTGCCAATAAAGTGCAGTTTATTTAAGCAATCCGTCTGTTTAAACCACAGACATAAATCTAACTAGATGACGCGATTGTATGTACGTCGCGTGCCAAACAACGGACTAAAGTTACGATCAATTATCTGTAATCTGAGCTATTCATTTCGTATTATCGAATTATATATACCGGAATTTCACCGAATAAACCGGAAATTCACCGAAATCTAGAAAAATGCCTTTTTATACCATATTGAGCTATAAAGAATGTATAGAAAAAGTTGGCCGAGGCATTGGAAATGTTTTCTTTCATTAGTAAGTAAATTTGTTTTTAAATTGTTTGTGAATAAGTGGCAAGCTTGATTTTCACAAAGATGGAGGGACTTGTGTTATCTAGTTAGATTTATGTCTGTGGTTTACACCGTTACTATGTTGTTTACACCTCAATATATTCTGTTACTTTACAGATAACTTACAGACTAAGTAGGTATTTGTAAAAAACGATTGTAAACATACGTGTGCTTTAACCTTGGGCCCGCCAGCTAACGAAGAGGTATACTTGATAATCTCTGTGTCGGGGGGCAATCTCACACCACCCAGCACTGATGAAGGATCGCTGGAAGAAATACATATGTTTATACATGGTGTACAATGTTAGAATGTAGAAGTAAAGGTCTCTTTCACCACCCCTGGATAAGTTCTGGTTAACTTAACTGGTAGATATCCCAACTAATGTTTTTCTTGTAAATTGAACAGGTAAAATTATGACGATTCAAAATTTTTGACATGTGCTTCTGAATGCTACTGCGCGCGCAGCGACTCGCGGAGTATTCAGAGCCATCTTTAAGTTTGATTTTACCTGTAGATATCGCTTATTTGGAGGTAGTGAAACAGGACCTAAGAATGTAAGAAAAGTGATATCTTACCCGCCTTCTAAAGCAGCACTGATAGAACAGAAATAGTGAATATTAGTTATATATATATTTAGTTACAAGAAATGTTTATCATTTTGCAGACATGAAATAATTGTGACTTTTTTAGTTAAGTCACTAACTGGTTACCCAGAAAAATATGTAATTGTGAATTCCAATACATTTCGATTTGGTTTCATGCTATTTTTTATCCAATTAATAAAAAAATCTGTTAAGAATACAGTATACAAGCACAGTTTGGTTTTGTCTTTTAAACCCCCGACGGCAAAAGAGGTGTGTTATAAGTTTTACGCGTGTACCTGTGTGTTTTTGTGTATTTGTGTATCTGTCTAAGGCATCATAGCTCCTAAACGGATGAATCGATTTTCATTATTATTAGTTTGAAAGGTGACTTTATCGAGAGCGTTCTTAGCTATGTTTGATGGAAATCGGTTCAGCCGTTCTAAAGCTATGGACGTTTTATTGTTTGAATCGGGGTGTTTTTGCAAGATATCGTGTCATAATTACTGTGTTCAATAGATTGTCGATTGAAGCGTGTCTACTAAATAAATTATGTAGCATGAAATAAAAATGGGTCGGGGATTTTTAAATTGTAGGTACTTGTATCTATTGTATCAAAGGTAAGGCTTTCTTGGTAACTTTGATAGTTTAGGTTCTACCTAGCTTTGTTGCTCATTGCTACTTAAATAAGGAGGGGTTATGTGTATTTTAGCATCCAATAAATTATGCCTTACCTGAGTATGGTATGCGGTAGGCCTGTAAGGGAGTCGATGCCGCCGTGCCGGCCATCCTTATCAGAGCCTGGCATGCCGAATGGATACAGCGGTGACATGTTCTGCAAATAAACATAGATTAATTAGTTTATAGAAGAAGAAAGATGAAGAATTTCTGAAATATTGTTGTTACTTTAGATTTTACTTGGCATAAAATCACGCCTCTTTTCACCAGAGAGAATAAACCAATATAGTACGCCCACAATTCACCAGTTCGTCTTCAGTATTAGGGGTGATCCTATTATTATCATCTGGCCACAGATCCTGTGTCCAGCAGCCTTATACGGCAACACAAAGGGTTTGACCGCTATCAATCGACCAATCACACAGACGGAAATCCACATCGCGTCATTCATGTCGCATGTGATTGGTCGATTTGATGGCGGTTCGAATTCACTTGCGCAATTCGGCTGCAGGCTGCTAATGAAAAATTCCAGATGGATAAAAAACCCAATATCACTTAGCTCGATTGAACAACGCGAGAACATTGGAGAAAAGAATTTTGAAGAATTTTGAGGGGCTCACAGAAGGGAGGCCAATATGTACGTATTATACTCACAGCGGATCTTTGTGTCTCTGAATTAGCTGCAAGACCCTGCGTAGTAGCTGTTTTTGTGTCAATATTGAAAGTGAAGATAGCATTGTATAACTGTCTCTTTCACTCGCTTACGTTTGTCGCTTGATCCTATCTCGCTTACTCTATGCAGTTAAACTTTTCCTTGCGCAATAGTTGACAGAGAAAACTTCAGAGACACAAAGATCCGCTGTGAATTTTATAACACACTGATTTGATGGTTACAGAAGTAAGACTTAATTAGATGGACAGGACCCGCGGACGGCGGATGTTCCTTGGTATCCTGTATCTTATGATCATCATCAACTAATGCTGAAGTTATTACCTTGCCCTTAGCGGCCGCGGCCACGGCGGCGTGGTACGCGCCGTGTGCTGCTGCCTGCGCCAGCATGAGGTCACCGCGGAGTAACGCTAGCTCACGCTCCTTGCCTTTGGAGCTGGAAGATGATGATGAGGAAGGCTTTTCTGGAAGAAGAAATATTCACATTAAAACATGGCATAAATATTATTATATTATATGTGTATAAAAATATGTATCAATGTAAGTATATTTAATTTAATTCGTCTTAAGTTATTTTAAAATTGTACACTGGATCCTGCCCTCTATAATGTCATCTTTCTCTGTCACCCTAGGGTTTGCTGTAAGAGAACTCAACATTGAGTTAAGCTCGCCTTTGTACATGTACTTTATTATACACACTGTATGTAATGTTGTTTTTTCTGTACAATAGAGAATTAAAAATAAATATTATTATCATGATTGAATGTACTCCGGGCTCACAAACACCCGACAAGAAAGTAATATCTATCGCACCTATAGTTTCTAAAACTTTAGCGACAAGCTTAGGGTCATAATCATAAGACAATATGTCAGTGTCAATAAGAAGACATGTAAATGCACAGTATGGATGATGTATATTATCCTGTCTTCCACAGTAACCAGTAATGCTGCTTGTCGGCCGAAAACACAGATTAAGTTAAAGTAAGTGCTACATAGTTTAGTTTCGACGGGCGGTTTCCGCAACTCCACGACTAGCTTGTATTTTGCTTACGGATGGGATTCGATTTCTTCATTCGATCCACACCACAGCTCCTAGAGGAAGGCCAGCAGCGCCCTGGTGCTGCCGACTATCTCTTGCACTGCTGGGTCACTAAAGTATTTGGCTCTGTAACTAGCGATAATAGGGCAGCTTTTTTTTTTTATTTTTATTATGGGCTTCCGCTTGACCACTATCTCAGCTTAGGAGCAGATGTGCTGCTGTCTCTGTGTATGTGCTACATATCAAAACAACTCTTTCACATCCACATTTTACAGCAGACACTCAGAGAAAAACCTTAGAGCCCACCTCTCCAACCCGAACAAGACTACAAATACAAAGTTTTGGTTTGCTAAGGGAAAACCGAACAACCGCTTGTAACTATAGCCTGTCTAAGTGTCTACTTACTGCTAGGCTGCGGTTGTGCCGTCGGCTTGCTACTATGCTTGCTCTGATGCGGAGCAGACACCAGGCTGTTGAGAGAGGCCAGGCTCGACAGAGAAGCGGAGTGGTGCATCGCGGACGGAGATGATGTCTTCGGGAGACCGTAGGAAGACCCTGGAAGTAGGAGATAAGTTAGATGGTGTAAAAAAAACATTGATAAGCCATGCTAGTGTTAAGTTAATAGACCTCAAAGATGAATTCCGGCCACAGCGGCAAGTCTCAGCGGAGACTAGCCATTGGCTTGGGAGATATTATAATCCACAAGTGTGTATGCAAACACTGTTTGCCCTCAATTTTTTAGTCCGTGTTAGGTCGGTTGTTCACGAGTCACCGCACGACACGATTAATTTGCGGTCACAATTTTTAACACACGACACACTGTAGATTATCTGTCGTCCGTTCGATTGTTCCCTAGACACTGCAACGACACTGCAGTCAGATATTTGTATTGTTCTATAAGCGCGTGAGTGATGAACCACGCGTGAGCCGTGATGTGCGGTGTGTCGTGTCGTCAAGAAGCTTTGTACTGCCACTAAATAGTACCCGCAAAAAAGTCGTGACGACATAGCAGCATCGACGATATAGCCGGAAAACCGTTTGCAAATCATGTCGCGTGTAGTGCGGTGTCGTGCAATGAACAAACGGTCCATACAAATATATGGTGCTCTGATTCGTGACCACATTTTGTCGTGTCGTGTGCCACGTCGTGAACAAACGGCCTTAGTAAGCAATGGAGACAATCAGTTCTAGTACAGTTCAAATTTAAGTCACAATCCCATCTCGGTGAAAATCAATCAATTTGCCCAGACTTTTATGGAATATGTTGGTTTTCCAGTCCAACCGGATTCAACTAAGTACCAGTATTTTACATGAAGCGACTGCTTATCTGACCTCCACAACCCAGTAACTGGGTAACAAGATACCTCTTGGCAGGACTGGTGGCAGATTCCTCGATGACAATTAATATGAAAATAATTATAGGTGTTTCTGACAGATTGAGACCGAGATTAGAATGTGAACGATCCTTAAAAAATATATGGATTGACGCTCCGATGTTTAAATTGTTAGGTTATATAAAAAAGCAAATTTATGTAAGAATTGTAGCAGATCGCGTCTGCTTACCCCCATATGAAAAGGCGTCAGTTTATGTGTATGTGTGTGTGTATATGTGTAGTATGAGATACTGCACTGGCAGGATTTTTGAGCAAGAAAATACAGAGACCCTAGACAAGTGACATTCTATCATCGAAAGTGTAGTAATAGCGATTATCAAAAAGTCAAGATTGTATGGGATTGACCAGCGATATCGAAAAATCACGTGATCAATCCCTTAAATTTTGTCATTTCGACTACTGCCTTCGCTGACATTGAATGCCACTTATGTAGAGCCTCACAGGGCAAAAAGTTGATAGCTGGCTTGCTGAGAGAATATCGAGCATACATCTGAAAAGTTTCAGATAGTGGGCCCCTTTAGTCAGAGGTCCACTATCAGATTTCAAAAAGGGACACTTAATGTGCAAGACCGTTCATTTTCATTTGGTTGAGTGCAGCTTGATTCAAAATGACATAAATAGGCAAAGGACAATGGCAGAAATCCATACATTGTTTTAGCTGAGATTAAATTCCTACGACTCTAAATGAAAAATATCTGGTTTAATTCAGGGTCATGTTCTGAATTAGTTTGTACAAGAATATTTGTTCTATAATGCCGAGAATAATAGATATTCAGTCATGAACTTTTGTAGGTTATGTTTGGGTTACTTTTAATAATGTGTTTAACAGGTAATATTATTCAATTTAGTGGAAGTAAAAGGACAATAACGCATTAGTATTTGCCTTTCTTAGTTATTTCAGCATGCAATGTAAAATAAAACTCTTTGGAAAGAGTATATTTATTAAAATATTTAAGCGACTTTGACCTTGGCGTGTATCAAAAGGTCGTCGTCAATAACCAAGCTATATTTTATTTAGACTTGGATATTAGTCTTTTTGTCTATCATTCATTGAAGGTAAGTAATTCATTAATTTCTACTACACTACTGTATTCTTACCTACCTGCAAGGACACCTACACTTAGACATAATCTATATTGTTAATTTATTTACTCCGTTTTATTACATTAACAAATACAGTAATGATATATTTACTACAGTCTACTAAGCTAATGAGAGTTTAGTTTTTTTCAAAACGTAGTCAATTAATTGTATTACTTTCATATATAACTCGTATTCAGACGCTCAAATTTAAGTCAGCTAAAATTTCGCCATTGTTCTTTGACGACGAAACTGTGGGCATTCCTTATATCAGACGGCTTTGAAAACTTCGATTCGGAAAATTTTCAGATATATTCTCGGT
The DNA here is from genome assembly GCA_947562075.1 of Orthosia gracilis. Lineage (NCBI taxonomy): Eukaryota > Metazoa > Arthropoda > Insecta > Lepidoptera > Noctuidae > Orthosia > Orthosia gracilis. Next base: position 5,792,134 of record OX387276.1, read on the forward strand.
TTACTTTCAGCGGCAGCTTTATTCCACACAAACTCAGCTATCAACTTTTCACACCCCTTGGTCAAAAATCTTGCCATTCGTTTTTCTTGGCATCACTCTGCCTTAAAATTGTGACCCTAATGGCTAGTAAAAACAACGATATACAACACAGATACACATATAATCATGACAGTAGATACGTGCCCCACTCACTCATGTTCTGCGAGTTGGTGCTGCTCGTTGATGGACTCTTGTCTTTTGTGGACGCACTCGATGATGTACTGCTTCTGCCTGACCTGGAACATGGTAAGAGGAGGGGTTAGTAAACTTCTGGATAGAAGATAACGTCAAGTGGAAGTTGTAGGACACACGAGAAGAGCAAGAGTACGAGAAATAAATTTGCTAAACCATGGTACCATACTAGACTGAACAGCATAAAGTAAGGAGGATTTGGACACTCAAGGCAGATGACCACCTATCATAGTATTATATCACGTTTGATTTGCCGAATTCATACTTTGGGCTACCACTAAGCAATCCCAACAACACTGTCCGGCCTGGTGTACAAACCCAGAAGGCTAAAGATTGTCGAATAAATAAATAGATGGTTGCTTTTATTCTTTTTTAGAGTTCCGTACCTAAAGGATAAAAACGGGAACCTATTACTAAGACTTCACTGTCCGTCTGTCACCAGGCTGTATCTCATGAACCGTGATAGCGTGATAGACAGTTGAAATTTTCACAGATGCTGTATTTCTGTTGCCGCTATAACAACAAATACTAAAAACAGAATAAAATAAATATTTAAATGGGGTTCCCATTACAATAAACGTGTTTTTTTTTGCTGTTTTTGCGATAATGGTACGGAAGCATTCGTGCGCGAGTCCGACTGGCTGTTTTTTTTTATTTAAAACGATAGTTAGTATGACTGGTTGCCAAACTTTCTGGCTTCCGGCTACTCGAAATACTGTCAAAGATCTACAACCCGGACCAATGGCTTGAATATCTATCTATGTAAATTTTCCTTACCTCTCATTCCGACTAGACAACTTCCCAGGTTTCTGCGGCTGCTTCAACCCCTGGCCAGCTGACAGAGCTGACAGCGCGGCGTAGGGGTCCGCCAGGGGTGGGAAGTTTAACCCTGAGGCCTGCAGGCGTGCTAGGTAGTCTTGAGCTGCTAGGTGGGATGCCATCGACCACCAGGCTGCACCTGGAGATAGAGAGAAGTGTTTATGGGCAGTTCTTGAGATCTCAAGAAAAATTTGGTGTATATTTTCATGTTGGTTATTGTAATCGATTGGCTAAAAGAAAATAACCAATCACATAAAAGTAGTTTATGCAACGGTCATATAAAAGGGGTTATTAAAACACGAGTGTGGGTGATAATAGTATCACACGAGTGTTTTAATACCTAATTACATACCTTTGCATACACTATTTTATCTTCACTCATATAGTTGAAATAAAACAAAAGTGGAAATGGAAAAAATATTTGTTTTGGCTCGAAATATAGTTTATCATTGTGCATGACTGGGCAGCGCGCGCATCTATAGACAATGACAATATTATTCCACATTTCAATGTTATCAATGTCAAAATCAATGAAAAGTTATTTTATGATGCTGGTGTTTGAAAATCGAAGGAAATTGTTGCATCGTGATGGTATTTTGTTTTAATTTTACCTATCCACGAAAGAAAAGTACGTGTTCATATTTTTTTTATTAAATATTTTTTGGAACATTACGTTATGAGTAATAAATAATTTTATGAGGTTTAACTACAGATTATGGAGACCTTTTCGGTATTGGAGCGCACAGTACAAGATCGATCTATTTCGAATAACCATCAGAATCCAGAAGTTGGGACCTAAATTTTGAATTCCGGGTAAAATAAATTATCCTTTTCCAATTTCAGGAAAAACTCCATAAACACGATTATGGGACAGTTTCAGGCGAATAGGCAGCTTCTTCCATTGATTTTGGGCGCACGGTTGGCGCAGTGGTTAAGCGATTGACTGCGCCGCTGCGTGTCGCGGGTTCGATTCCGGCACGGAACAAATATTTGTATGGCCTACAGATAGTCCGGCTCATGAGTGTTTGTGTATTTAGTTTATATGTTTGTAAGCGCACCCACGATACAAGAAGAAATTCCTAGTGTGGGGCAAAGTTTTTTTAAAAAAGAAATAAAGAAATTTTATAACATACTGCGACCAGCAAACACCCTTTGTCAAAGACTAATGCAATTAACAGCAGTGGTTCAGAAAACGACAACGGTAAGCGAGTGAAAGAGGCAGTTATACAATGGTATCTTCTATTTCAACATTGACATGGGGTCACATTGGGTCTTGCAGCCAACTTCAGAGACACAAATACCGCTATGACTACTGTAATTATGTCTGATTATTTATAATTTCTGAACTAATACTAAAAGTCTCTTCTCCACGCATGATCAAGATGGGTTGATATGTTTTTCCTTCAGCGCTGTCTCATGTCATTGATGTCCTGTCGGCGATCACGACACTAATGAACTTGTAATATCGGCTAGTGATAGAGACACTGTAGGGTAAAAAGCCCTCCAGAAATCAACGAATCCTTAACGCCATGTTTGCTCTCACGGAGCTGACGATCAACGACCATAATATCACATTACTGGACAAAGACACCTCCACCATACCACAGATAATATAATACTAGCATACAGATGTCTCATTGAATCATTTGGGGTTTTTGAGACAATTTTAACCATCACATTATACATTTTTATATTACTTTATATTATCTATTTTACATATTTTTTCAATTTTTAAGTTAAGCACACATATTCACTGACACTATGACTGATATTAGATTATATTGGGTGTCTGACGCCCAGCAAATGCTGAGTTGGTAACCCTTTCGGTATGGGCACGCCCGGCACAATAATTCTTAAACCTTGTTTGTACTTTTTTTTTACTATTCTCGGTCTTAGTCGGCACGGTTTCTTTGTATGGGATGAGGCATCTGTATGCTAATTTAATATTATCTGTGACCATACCCAACACCTCCCTTAAATTAACTTACAAACTAATTACAAAATAGCAAACAAACAAGCGAAAAGACCGTACCATTGTACTTACTGGTTGCCGGATGCAGGCCGAGGGAGGCCGCCTGGTTGGCCGCCACACCCAGCGTGGTGGGTGGCGGGTATCGGCCACCAAAGCCGAAGAGCGCGGCCTGGGCTTGAGCTTGGGCCTGAGCTGCTGCCGCCCCACCGCCGCTGCTGCCGTCGCGGCCCCAGTATGCTGAAAAGGAGTAGGTTGGGATTAGTAGGTATAACAACATAACATTACCGTAAAAGGGATCCGTGTGTCCTGGTATGGTCATGTGACGAGGAGGGATGAAACGGATGTTACTAAAATAGTTATGAATATAAATGTGAATGGGTGGAGAGTGAGGGCAAGGCCAAAAAATACATGGATGGACTGTGTGATATGAAAGAAAAGGAAGTCGGTGGTGGCGTGACGGTTGACAGGACGGTATGGAAGAAGAAAACGTTTTGCGCCGACTATACTATATGTATTATGGAATATGGAATCGCCCTCAAAATAGCATATAAGAGACTTAAGGGCCTGCCACCGCTTCATTGCCGCAAAACGGCTACTTTCCAAAGAATGCTCCATAAAGGCTAGTTTAAAATGTTTTAAAAAAAAAGGTTTATTGATTCATATAGATTAATTGTGAAATATGGTTTTCTCGTGTAACTAATAGATTTTCTTTAAAAAAATAACTAACCACACAATATTTTGCCGCTATTTATGGATACTTCTGCAAAACGTTTTAAAATATTTTAACACAGAAAAAATTATGGTTAGCATTTCTTCCTAACTGAAATAGCATATGTACATCAAAGAATATTTTGCAAACAAAACTGTCCAAAAGGAGTTTCAATATTGATATTCTGGCTTCGAGCGGGCGCACGGCTAGTACTGCGTTAACATTGGAGAATAAATACGCCTTAAACATTGCCGGCGATTTGTGGGTGCCCTATTGGTACACCACTGCTTATCCCGTCGGAAAATACAGCCATGATGTTCCGTGTACAATAAAATTACCGAGACCACAAACAACAGCTCTTATGGTTCCTTCATAAAGTCATTGTCTCTTTCAAATTTTCTGCCTTAAATTTTTAACCGTGTTCAAAAAAAGGAGGAGGTTCTAAATTCGTCGGAATCTTTTTATGTATGTTCCCTCGTTACTCAAAGACAAAAAAGAAAAAAGTAAAATAGCAAAGACTTCGGGGTTAGGATACTCTCAGACATCGATACAAAAACATCTCACATCTAAAAAACTCACATCTGTCGACATTTGATAGGCACCGCGTGAAAAACGAGGAAGAAATAGCATCAGCCAATATATAGATATAATAACGTTATCGGTTATATTACACATTCACATCACAATACTTATAACTTCACACATTTGGTACCACTGTATAAAGCCTTAACAGTATGACAAATCGTATCAAAGAAAGCAATAGTTTAAAAAACCTCTTAAAAAGGTTCAGCTAAGAACTAAACAGGGGGAAACATACGAATATTATAAACCACAAGACACAAATCTATGAAAAGAATATTATAAGGAAGACAAAAGGTGCGATATTTTGTGTACAGATAACGTCAAACTGTCAGACTGCTAAAGAATACAGGATAATTTGAGTGTACCTAAGGTCAAACTCAGTCAAACGTAGCTCATTGTTTGTAGAGAACCAAGGAGTTATTAACAAAAGAAGAGAGCCATAATTTGTATTTATCTGAATAATAAACAGGCATATTCAAAGAGAAACTAGCAGGGCATAAAGACAAATGCCGAAATGAGAGAATACAAGGAAACTATGTATGGTAACTTTACTCGAGGAAAATATGGACCTATCTCAACCCAAGATTCGTAGTCCCAGTTCCAAAGTAACAGAATCAAAAATAACTTCAAAACACTTGACATACTGCTCATACATCTATGCTGTGGCACGGGCAGACAAGACAAGATTCTCATAAAACGATAAATCATTACATTCACGGACGAACATCGAGTTGATGTATTCGAGAATGAGTCACAGTGAAACACTTTTAAGAAGAAATTCTTTAGACTTTTGTTGATGATACTGGCTTGCATAGTGTTTTGTTTTGGTGTTCTCTGGATACATGTAGTAGCGATTACTTTTCATTTTAATTCACACATTTTCTGTATGTCCTTTTACTTGAAATCGTCTTTGATTTGTACTGGATAAGAGGGCATAACGTAACCTATCTTGATCAATGTCGAATGCGTCAAATCATGGCCATTTTCAAGATATCTTCATATTTATAACTAAGTCGTGTTACACATTATTACACCACTTACACCATTTATAACTCGAGAACGGTTGCATTGATTTTCATGATTTTTGATTTGTTGGATTTATCACCATCCCGAATAATAGAATAACTATTAAAATATCGGAAGTATTAACGAAAACATAATTATGAAGAAAAATTCATGTGCCCATACGTTTTGCGAACACACGGACCAAATTGAACACAGCATTGTATACGTTAAGGATCAAATGATTAATACGGCATTATTCATAATACAAGGGCTATTTGAAAAATTCCTAATATGAGCAGGCAATATGATAAAAACTATTGAAATAATTAAATTGAACGGGCTTTCTGAATAATGCCCATCACTTATTGGGCCTAGTAATAAAAATATGTGTTTTTATTAATTATTTTAATGCTGGCATTTGTTATAATATAGAAGAGGTAAGTACGATTCCTAAACAAACGAAACAGTTCGAATTTCCTATAAAAAATGGGTTTGCTGTTAGAGAACCCAATTATGGGTTAAGCTCGCCTTCGTACATAAGCTGTCCATTGTATTTGTATCTTCATTTTATGTTTTGTGTGCAATAAAGAATTAGAATACGATTAATATTTATGCAACAAAGTCACCTTAAGGCTCCTATTTCTGTTTGCAAGGTGTAAAGTAAACTAACAGGACGGAGATGACCTATACGTGTCGGAGTGCCCTAAGCTGCCGAGCTCGCTTCGCTCGCTCTTGGACTAATTCACTGACCATAATTATCATATTGCCCAACCGTTACGTAGCAGTATTAATAATGACCAGACAACGTGATAAATATAGAAGTTCAGTATTCAATACATTGCCCGATTTGCCTTGACTAGATTCATTATGCCCGGGCATTATACATAGTATAATACTGTTACTGTTCCGGTAATGCCAGTAGATGGCGTTGTCGATTATTCTGAAATTCAAAACAAAGTCGGGTTAGTTACACCATTTTCCCATACATTTGTTTGAGGTGGTACGAAATTAGCTGGGTCAGCTTATCTATACATATAAATAAAATTGGAGTGTCTGTTTGTAATATTGAAATAACCGTTTTTTACTACATGTATATGAATATAATTATATAGGGTACATACACCAAAATAACATTTTTTACAAATTTGTCTGTGTATAATAAAATAGATTAGTCTGTCTACAAAGGTCACTATACAGGCAAAGGACAGACATATTCGTCTGACCTGCGAGTATATCTATCGCTTTTATAGAAAATCGAGGCCCGATGGAGGCATGCCTTTAATTTTAACGTGTGGAAATCCTCGAAGATCCGTCCTAAGGCAGGCGAAGGGGTCTGTCAGATTGGTACTGATTAAAACCACAGGGTGTTCTACAGCTACCTTTGGACGGGGTAGTTGCGCATTGGCTACGTCGCAAGCCCGTCTGCCGTAGCCTTAAAATGTCTTGTCAAGTACCAAGCTGTCTTTCATAAAAATCGGTTCAGTAGTTCAGCATTTCAGCTGCGAATGCGAACCTTACCAAACTGACAGACTTACGCACTTTTGCACTTGTGTATAATATACTGAAATTACATACATATGTTTGCACATCAAAAGTCTATTAATAAGTAATCTTTCAAACCATTACTCGACCATTAGCGAGATATATAGATATTAAACAGATAGGTACGTAGGTATATCTTAAAAGATCACTCTGACTCATACATCAGTCGGCGTTCGAACATCGTTTGTTATTCTGTAAGACTGAGCTTTTGTGTTCTTAAACAAAAATAAATATACCGACGAATTCAGAATCCTCAAATCCTCTTTTTGAAGACGTTGTGTTGGTAAATTAAGTGCCTGTTCTACTGGTTCTTGGTTCGATTCCTAGTTTCGGTTGAGTTTACCTGGATGCAATATGCTTCTTCCCTTATTTCAATTGTTAGTTAGTTTTGTTTGTAAGTTCAGCAAAGTGAAGTTTTTGCCAACCTCTTTGGGGTAAACTGTAATAACGTTTTCAGGCTCGAAGGACCGTGATTAATGAATAAACAAGTGTGACGTTGACTTAAAGAAGACGATTCATATTATGATAGTATTCAGTGCTCGTCTGGGTCAGGGTGCTCCTGAGCAAACAGCCTTGCTGCTACCGTATTCACTGGCTTATCATTTTACCACCGCATAAGCTATTCAAAATACTTACTCGTAAAATAAAAAAGACAGGCATGGCAACCCCTACTGACCCGCGTGGTGAATTACGGCCCATTCCCTCTCACAGAAAGAAGGCCTGTCTCCCAGCTGTGGGAACGTAATAGCAGTAATAAGATGATATTGGTATGAGCATTTCGCATAATTACTCACAACGAAGCGATATGGATACCTACGAGCGGCGAAGAAGCCTGACAGCGAAGGGTGCAGCGGACGCAGCACTCATCTAAGTATCGTTAGTCGTTTCTTGTAAAGCCATAAAAACCGCCATAAATTTCAGTAATTGAACAACCTACAACAAGCCATCATAAAGTGACACTTTTAAACCATTTCTTATGTACCATCCACATAAAACACATAAAATCGTCCGCAACGTATGTTTTATCATTTAAATACAGCAATTTATTAGGTGTTTGCAGTTTTTTTTGTAGGTAAAGCTAGAACTAGCCATGTGTAACAATTACGTTAGGGTTGCCAACCGAACTCTAATGTTGAGTATTGTGCCCTATTTCGTGTAGGAGTACTTTATAATCCACAAAAGAAATATAAACCTTATTTATGCTGACTTTAAATTAATTGAATCATTTCATAATACTTCAGTATTCACTGAAAGTTTTATAGGTCAAGATTGCAAAGGTGAGGGAAGAGTAAAACAAGGCATCGTAAAAATTTATAAGAAAAACTTATCGAACTTCGAAAAGACCGCTTACGTAAAAAGAAAATAAAAATTGTTCCCGGAATAAAAAAAAACTTTTTAACAAAAAAATTAAACCGACTTCCAAAGAAAAACACTACAAAGCGAAAATTTACTTTCATTGCCGAATTCGATGTCTTTAGTACCAATTGTAGTGTTTTGCTTTGGAAGTCGGCTTAATATTTTTGTTAAAAAGTATTTTATTTATCTCTTTTTAATCTTGGTAGTCCATATTACCATGAAAATCATTTATACTCAGAGTAAATCTCATGACAATTCCAATAAGCCCAAATACGACTAGGATACATTGTTTTATAAAGGAGTTCCAGTGCCGACCTTCTGTTTTCATCATCAGATTAGTTTGGTGGTACCATTACCATCAGTCCCATGTATTTACATGTATTTCCTTCATAATAACTATTACTCTTACCATACTCGTGACAAAGTTATCAGAAGGAGTTCCAGTGGCCAGATGAAGTGATGATGTGAAGTGGAACACTCCACATCATCAGTTCCACTTCACAAATGATATATTCCGAGTGCAAATGCTTGTCAGGTTGATGAAAATATCAAAATCTCTATAATTATCTCTATAATTGACGAGATCCCTCGATTTCCATTGGATCCCATCATCAGAGCCTGACCTGATAACCATGGGATCAACAGGGAGTTATATCTTTTCAAACAAAAGAAGAATTTTCCAATTCGGTCCAACCGTCCGAGTAAACGGGTAAAATACATTAAAAAAAATATCCTCCTTTTTTTGACGTCGTTTAAAAAAGTACAAAATAAAAATTATATTCTAAATATTAAAAATAAATACTACCTACTCTGTTTTAAAAATCTGTCCTTCATTTAGATCTTCTAAAACAAAGGACAACCCTAGTAACAGTGTCAATTATAACCATGTATAGAGCACATAGTGTAATTATTGAAATGTAATAAAACTACATCATCTCTATTTCCCAACAGACACAGTTCAAAATTGAATATCAAATTCAGTCACCTGTCAACTATAAGTTTTATGTGGGACAAGAGTCGTGTGGCATTTGCTTTTTTTGTAATATGTATAAAGTTGTATCGCGCTTTATGGCCATTTTTGGGGTAAGCTCCAGCTAGCTGTCCAGCTATGGGCAATAACTATGGAACGAAGGTTGGATTTTGTTGTTATTTTGTACTCTATTGAAAAAATTGCCTAGTAAATAAGGTAAAATAATAATATTAAATTGCGCTTAAGGGGAATTTATTACGTGTCTATAGCAAGAAAGTCGATGATGGATATTGAAAGAGTTTTTAGGGTTCCGAACCCAAAGGATAAAAATGGGACCTTATTACTAAGACTCCAATGTCCGTCTTTCTGTCTGTCTGTCTGTCACCAGGCTGTATCTCATAAACCGTGATAGCTAGACAGTTGAAATTTTCACAGATGATGTATTTCTGTTGCCGCTATAACAACAAATACTAAAAACAAAAAAAAAAATATATTTAAGTTGGGCTCCGATACAACAAACGTGATTTTTTTGCCGATTTTTGCGATTATGGTACGGAACATGAGAGTTGAGTGTTGAAAAAAGTAATAAATCTGCAAGGAGGTTTAACTATTTTGAAACTGTATCTGCAATTTCTAAAAGATGAATACGACACATTTCCTTTTTCCCACAAAAACAATATAACTGCCACAAGTGACTTACAATGAAACAGTCATAAACACAGACATAAATCTAACTAGATGACGCGATTGTATGTATACTTTGCGTGTCAAAAAACGGAGTAAAATTATTACGATCAATGATCGTACTTTGACATTTTCATTTAGCATTATCGGCATCGGAAATCCACCGAAATCTACAAAAATGCCTAATTATGCCATATTGAGCTGTAAATACTTTATAGAAAAAGTTGGCCAAGGCATTGGAAATGTTTTCTTTCATAAGTAAGTAAATTTGTTTTTATATTGTGTGTGTAAAAGTGGCGCGCTTGGTTTTCATACAGATGGAGGGACTTGCTTTATCTAGTTAGATTTATGTCTGTGGTCACTAAAGTATAAGTTTTTCTTTCTTTTCGTCTTCAAATATCCCAACAAGTGACTCATCCAATCCAACCACAGCTCTTCTATGGCGTTTAAAATCGCAACAGTGCATGCGACCCGACAGTTAACTTATCAGGTCTCATAGAAACTCGTTCTGCAAAACATTTTTACCACTAGCAACACTGGCAAGTGGCATTTATTTTGTTTTTTCTCACATTCTCTGATGTTAAATTGGCTTGCAAAGGCTGATTATGGAAATGGTTGGGTGAATTTAACTGTTTTTAAGGATGTAATATGATGGCTATGTCAAAGGTTGTTCGTACCTATCTAGGGAAGATTTATGTTCTGCAGAAGCTATATGGTTTAACTAAGGATTATGTTATGAGACAGTGTACCTTTTTTACCAGTGAAAGAATTTTCGTAAAGGGATCTGGACTTTCAGAGATTAAACTTTTTCCCAACTGCCGAAGGAGGGTAATGTGTTTATCAATCTATGTTTGTTCCTTTGTGGCGTTCTAGAGGCCAAACGGACGATTTTGATGATCCTTACGTCAATCGATTCGACTTAACCTTGCGAGTGTCACTGGCTACATGAAAATTGGAAATTAGAAAAATGGTGGATTTTGGGCGCCATATTGTAGGGGACCAATTTTTTTTACTTCCGAACCCATCTTGTAGGGTATCAAAATAAAGGGTTTTTTTTAAGACACTTACATTATATTTAAATGTTTATTTATACAAATTTATTTGTTTAGACAAACACTATTAAGAGCGATTACTATCCAGTATATAAGTCTAAGTACTATCAAGTATGTAATAGTAAGTATATATATATATATATATATCACTATTTAGTACTTCTCTTTTATGCCAGCCAACTGAGGACTTGTCAATTTTTTCTCTTACTCATCACTGCCTGACTTACGTTTTCATTTTAGAGGCTGGCGGCATGAAGGTTAAGAACAATGGCTTCCTAAGGACGTAATCCAAACCATTTTTGGCCAATAAAAGCCTTATAGAATGTCTGTTACACCACCCACGGCAACAATACCCATTTTCATCTTCAGACCACACAAAAAACCCTTAAAATCGTATCAAAATTCACCTTTATGTCATCTTAATGTCAAATATTTCTCGAAGCCGTACAACCTAACACCATACCTGGGCACTCAACTAAAAATCGGTTACCGAAGTCCTTAATAAGGAGACCGTTTTACCAACATAACCATCCCCTAACACAAACGATTTTGATCTTTATGACTTGGAAAATAGGAAATATGTAAGGAGTAATGTTATGTTTGCACTTTGAGAAGCGCTGGGTGCAGGGTCGTCGAACTCGGCCAGTTTGCTTATATGGTGTAATATCACGCAAATGCAGGGCTGTCACAGGTTGATTGAGGTCTAGATTAGAGGCAGTTTTCACACTTTTTTGTTTTAGAAATGCAGGGAATTGAATAAAATGAATTGCAACTTGCAAGTTATACAGCGATGTTCTAAACTGGTTAAGCACTTGGGCAACCTGTATCGTTTGGAAAAAGAATCCATTTATTAATAATTAAGCAGTAGATAGGTACTTAATTATTACACAAAATACTTAATAATTACTATGTACTGAAGAAGGGAAGGCGCTGGATGCCAGACGCTCGGGACCGGTTAATGTGGCGACGCCTGGGAGAGGCCTATGTCCAGCAGTGGACGTCTTTCGGCTGTTATGATGATGATGTACTTAGATTTTAGTTGCTCTACCCACTACTTTACTCAGTCAGTTTTATGATTAGTTGAGGAGTTTGGTAGTAATTTTATTCAGCAAAATTGTTTGAAAATTAGCTCAGAAGTAGGACAGTAAGTACTTATCTAGTTAGGTACTACTAAATACAAACTGCATTTTTTTTTAATAAAAATAATGTGAGAGCTCACACAAAAGTCACTGACATTATTTGTCATAAAAATCACAAAATGTCTTAAATATTTATTTTCTCTAATTAATTATTGTATCTTTTTGAATATCACCTGCTCTTCACAACGTCAAAAGCGCAGCCCTAACAAGTGATGTTTCTCGACGGTTTAACGACAATGCATGTAGTTGGGGCACGAACAAAAGACGAAGTTATTATTGACCGGAAAGTGCTGGCCAGTGATCGGATGCCATTTATTGCCGACTCGCGTTTTGTAAGGAAAAGTTGACTGCTCTATGTGGGTGTTCGTCATTGGAGTATCGCGATTTTGTCCCATATGAAAACAAAAATTCGAAGACATGTGTGACTACACACAATCCAATCCGCACTGTACCCGCACCTTCCCAAAGAAAAGAAACCTGACCCAGCACTAGGGTCAGGAAGTAGAGGGACGAACAAATGACGAAGTTATTATTGACCGGAAAGTGCTGGCCAATAAACGGATGCCATTTTCACTGGGCCACGGATAATATAATACTAGCATACAGATGCCTAATCCCATGCAAAGAAACCGTGCGTTTTTCGTCTGATTATACCGATTATTTTTTGTCTATCAATCACGTTCGGTTCCGTTCCACGGCGATATATAGATGGTGTTAGCAGCAAATTGCAAGGGTTTACTATTTAAGTTTGTTTTACAGTATTTTTTTGCACTTCTTATAGTTTCTTTGCACCGAAATGTGTTTCAATTCAAATTTAAACAATCGAGTGGAATGCTTCAGAAATTTAAAACCGCGCCATCTATTGGCATCAATTTTAAATGATCCGATTAAATAATCTTTGAAATGTGAATTAAGAAATTAAGAGCCCAATATTCCATAACTTTTTGCTAAGGAGAGTCGATTAAACAAAGAGAAAAGATTTTTTTGTTTGTTTGTACCGAATCTCCGAAGTTACTGCACCGATTTCAAGCATTTTTTTACCAGATTATCAGGCAGTAACATTGGCTATAATTTATTTCCAATAAAATTTGAGATCCTTAAAAAAATCAATAATGTAATTTAACCCAAAGTAGCCAAATTATGTCTATTAAATTCACTATTTGGCGTGCGTTGAGAAAATTATTGATGATACGTACAAATTATGTACTACATGATTAAAGTACTCATTATTACATAGAAAAAGTCCTCAAGGGAATATACCTATCATAGTTAAGTTACAATAGCAGCTTTTGTGTTATAAAATTAAATTAATTAGATCGCCGGTGGAAACAAAAGTTGGTTACAATCGTATCGTATTAATTCTTATTCAAATACATAGTTTCATCATAAGGGTATTTATGAATCAGTTAAATATTTTTTAATTCATTCGAATCGGACATTTAATTTCAAAGTTATCACGAGTTTAAAAATGCAATACGCGAACCGTTCGCCGCGACGTTACCTACTCTATAGAACTCAATATTTTTTTTTCCTTTTCTAGGGTTCATCAATAGGATGGACCCTAATCTTATTACAATCTAGCCTTATAAATAGACTAATAAGTAATTTAATTATAACCTTAACTATTACATTGTCTTTACTAAGAATGTGTCCAATAGCACTTTTCAAATTGTACTATATAGCACAAGAATATATAACCGGTGATAGGTATAGTGCTCGCCAAACATCTGGGCCGCCCTGAAGTTGGTATTCCGATGCGCGAGGCACGAAACGGTGCTGTTTTTGGATGAGATTAACTACTGCGCAGCCATTGTAGCCAACTTCAGGGCGCCCAAGAAGATTGGCTAAAACTTAACATAGTTTTTACTTTTTATCCCGATAGTCCCATGGAATCAAAACTTACACGGGTGAAACCGAGGAGCGCAGCTAGTACCTATATTTTTATGGAGTGGCTGCCTATCTGAGTACCTTCGTGTTAACGAACGACTGACAAACATATTAAATGAAAGCCGGGACTATCCGCTTAAGGTTGCCCTAATCGACGGCAGCAACTATTTTGTGCGCGGGGTTAGAATGCATGCTATCTCATACGACAACACGTGCGAAAGAGATAGATGCTGTGATGAGCAGTAAGAAGCTAGTTTGTGTACGAATACACATTTTTGCAAGTTTGTAGCGAAATGGATGACGATTTAGGACGAATACGAGCGCGCGAAATTATATAAACAGACCTTTGGGAATATGGATATCATGAAAAAAGGACTAATGTATCTGTGCAAATAAAATTATTTGCATTGTTGAACTACTAGTCTATCCCTGTATGGTGACTGTTTTGCAATTTTCCTTCTTCTTATGGTATTTATTTGCGCCCAAAGATGCGATAATATCAGTGCTGAAATATGGAACTTTTGACGATCATACTTTTTTTTTTTTTCATTTTTTTTCCATATAGGGCTAGATAATGATGAGACAAATTGATATCATTATTTATTTTGAACGTACATCGTCAAACAGTGGAGTAATCGCCAGACTACGTTAGTATGGAAGAATGCTTGACTTGGGCTAACCTAAGGGCGTTTGACGTGGTCTCGGTACGTTGAAGATCGACCCATACGGCTGTCATTTGAGCCACGAGCGCCAATACAGAAGCTAGATTTAGACATCAAGATTTGGATGAAAGGATGCCGTCATGATGGGACCTGAAGAGCATCCGAAGGTAGATCGGTATAACCGGAGCTAGACGAGACCCATCAATATTAATATTGAGACAACAAATATAACATGTCGGATAGTTGATAGAAAAGACAAGTTTATTACATCCGGAAACAATAAAGTCATTGTAGAGACATGAACTCGTTAAAATTAATGAATATTAGCGACACAGACAGATTGGATATGAGATGTCTTTGTTCTACACTACTAGAACCACTTAACAGTATATTGAAGTCTAAAGGTGGCGGACTCAGGGGCTTAATGCTTTCGATCCGACGTCAAATCAAATCAAAGAAAAACTTTTTAACAAAACCGGCCAAGTGCGAGGCGGACTCGCGCACAAAGGGTTCCGCACCATTAACGCAAAAAACCGTTTGTTGTATGGGAGACCCACTTAAATATTTATTTTATTCTGTTTTTAGTATTTGTTGTTATAGCGGCAACAGAAATACACCATCTGTGAAAATTTCAACTGTCTAGCTATCACGGTTCATGAGAGACAGCCTGGTGCCAAGACGGATCGTGAAGTCTTAGTAATAGGGTCCCGTTTTCACCCTTTGGGTACGGAACCCTAAAAAAAATAAACAGACTTCCAAAACAAAACACTACAAAGCGAAAAATAACTTTATTTTCCAAAGTCGGTGTCGAAAAACCAAAAATAATAGGCTCTAAAGAGATTTTTTTATTTTCCTCTTTTTTATTTTAGTAAGTAGGTAACTCAAATTAGCATGATAATCATTTATAGCCAAACTACACCTCATGACCATTCCTAAGTCCAAACACGACTAGAATATTTTTTTTTAAATTTCGGAGTTCCAGTGCCTTCCGGCTTCATCATCAGATCAGTTCGATCGTACCATTTTATCAATACCATTTATTTAAAAGTATTTGCTTTATCATAATTGGTTAACTATTCTAAATATCTTATATCCTGACATACACAGTAATGAAAAATTAAATTGAGGAGTCATGATGACACATCGACTCGATGAATCACTTATGACTGAGCCTTACCTACAACACTATGATCCGAGCTAGCAACATAAAAATAAAAAAAACTTTTTTACAAAAAAATACTACCGACTTCCAAATAAGAAAACTACAAAGTGAAAAATAACTTTATTTTTGGAAGTCGGTGTCTTTCGTAGATACCATTTTTTGCGTTATTGACACAGACTCAGACACAAAAAATATTTTTCACTTTTTAGTTGTACCTACCTAATAGACAAGTTGTTTAAGTAAGTTACCTTAACGCCAGAATAGATTAGCCGAATATCATAAAACTTGAACATAAAGGGTGAAATGAGAGATCTGCGTACCCCTTTAGAGCGTACTGGCGTGAAGTTATGCTATGAAATGGTATAAACAATAAACAGGTATGCGATTGCAGCAATCCCGAGAGATTTCCCGTTATTTATCGAAGAGTTTTGTTGTATATCTTCGAAGTTCTTCATCAAATCTTCAATAAATTAAAATGGAACCAATTTCGAAACATACTCTTTCATACAAAACAAGAATTTTCAAAATCTGTCCACAATCGACGGAGATATCGGAGAACAAAAATAAAGTCCCCCGCCGCGTTTGTACGCGATAAACTCATAAACTACTGAATGGAAATTTCATGCTGTTTTCACCAAAAATAGTGAGAAACGAAGAAGGTTTTTGTGTTTAATTTGTCACGGGCGAAGCCGGGGCGGGTCGCTAGTTAAAGATTAATCCAAGCCTATATCTCAGCATACACCTTCAAATAATCTTACATACAAACCAATATAGCTTCCCGTTAACGTAAACTAATAACTACACCGACGTCCCATAACTTTTCACAAAACCCTACAAATCGATACGGCCTTTTCTTGGATTCCCAGATCAATATGGTAATTACCTGGAAATACCCGAGGTGATAATAAATTCTGTGTGAGTATGAGAACTATGAGAATGGATTCGCCGCCAACTGTCTCTAGGCGGAATTAGTGGGGTGTCCAATATGTAACGATTCTCGGAATGCCAATAGCAGTGTGAGAATTTTTGTGGAGGTGATAGAAGTGATTGTTTATAATAAGGTGGAAGGTGGCTATCAATTGGTTTTATTATCCATTCATCTATACTAATATTATAAAGAGGTAAAGTTTTTGAGTTTGTGACGTTGTAGGGGGATTTGGCAAATTCTTTCACCAGTAGAAAGCTACATTAGTCCTGAGTGACAACCACTTCATTTATTTTCATAAAAAAATACAGATCCTTATGTAAATTGCATTTATGTAACCCTAAGTCGCAAAATTTATTCAAATAAATAGTTTAACAAATTGGTAGGTAGGGTAGGTAGATTAGGGTAGGGTAGGTAGGGTAGGGTAGGTAGGGTAGCGTAGGTAGGGTAAGGTAAGCAGGGTAGGTGGATAGGGTAGGTGGGTAGGATAGGTATGGTAGGAATGTTGCTAGTTGACGGGAGCGAAGCCGCGGGGATCAGCTAGTACTTTATAATATTATAAATGCCAAAGTTGATCCATCTGTCCGTCAGTCTGATATCTTTTCACGCTTAAACTGCTGCACCGATTTTGATGAAATTTGGTTAGGATATTCTTTGAGACCCTGGATTGAACCTATCCTAGGTTTTATGCCGGCAATTATTCTTAAGAGATTGGAAAGAGAGGTGAAAGATTGTATGGTGAACCAATAATCGCTCAAGTAAAACATAGGGTATTCGAAGGGCTATGCATAGCAGTGGTGGCCCAGTGGTATCGGCCGCGATTTACAAGTTGTTGGTCGTGGGTCCGAACCAAGACAGGCGCTTTACTTTGTGTAAATTATTTCATCACCACTGCTCGCAAAACGGTGAAGGAAAACAACGTGAGGAAACGATGTCCTAGATCCAGAAATTCGAAGACATGAGATATCCACCAACATGCGCCCAACCCGCGAGGAGAGGAGCCCTGCACGCACAACAGTCCAAATGGGAGTCTAAGTGCGGAAACGGGGTCCATCTATCCTGTCCTGACCAAGTTCTACGCAGACGTAATCCCGGGCAAAAGTTAGTAGAATTATATAGAGACAAGGGACTGTACATTGTTTACGAGTATGAATGACAACGTGGTCGAAGATTGAAATAAATACAAGAATTTATTTTCGTCCGACTTTTTGTCGCCAAACTTTTGCAGTAATCAGAGACCGGGAAAATGAAAGTGGTTTTACGGAATCCGTTAAAATTACGGCTTTTTCTCAAGCGTTTTCTAAGCCGCTTTTAGGGCAGTTATTCTTGGTAATTCCGTTATTTCTAGTGGATCTTATTTTAGTTGGTTTCAAGACAGTCTCCTAAGAAAGTTTCTTCAAATGTTTTCCATGGAAAACAAGCCAACAGCGGACATTTGGAATACTAGAAACATCGCATCTGCGTTGCCATTTCAGCAAATGAAGCTAGAACGCTTAAAGCAGTTGTTCTGTCTTTTCTTAAAATTACCATTCCATACCCTTGTTAAGACCTTCCAGATTTACCATGCATCTTTGAGGTTTCGCATAGTTTACGTTCAAAAATAAGGAGCTAATGTTTAGCTTATAAAAATGCTGTAACTTACCTCCAAAGAGGTTAGCGGCATCGAGCAGACCATCGGGGGGCTGCTTGCCCGCCGCGTCGCCGCCATCCCCCCCTTCCTTGTCCATAACACGCCTGAAACACCAGAACCCAATGGTTAGCTGTTAGAATATAATACATATTAGTTGAGCAGAGATGTATTTACTATTATAGTCACAAATAAATAACACTTCTAGCGCTAAATGAATAACTAACGTTCTGCTTAGACTGTGAATCTCTTGAAGATGTTAAGAGACAGAAAGATGTGTTTAAATGTTTAACGGTAAATTTGTTCAGTTATTTGTATTACTAGGTGAGATAGAGATAGACCTAGGAGGAAAAAGAACAGTTTCCAAGTTCTAAGCAACAAAATTGTTACTAAATCTGTAGACGCCAAATTAAAGAGCCCTGCCCCCGTAGGGCTGTACAAAATTAATTTGAAGGTTCACAAATACGCTTGGCTAAGGGCTGCAAAGGTAAGGAATTATAGTATCTTCATCGTTCATCATCGGATTACAAATTGCCCAAAAGTGGACTATACCATTTTTAGCGATAATTCAATCCATAACGCCTATTTTATAGCTACTTGAAAACACGTCATCTCAAAGACATTCGAGCCGAGAAGAATACCGGCAGGCGTATTACGTAAGAAACAGCAATCATCGCGCGATCAAACGTTTTATGTCATAAAAGTCGAAATTACCTACAGTGTAGGTATGGTAGGTCCTACACAGGGGCGTAGCTACCGCCGTATCTGCCGTATCAATTATACAGGGCCCCCGGGACACGGGGGCCCCCGACGTGCGTAAGCAAAAATTAATAAAAACTTCCCAATTTTTTTTTTCTCCTGTCAGACCTTTCACTGTTGTCCATAGAGGCAGAAACTTTAAAAAAACTATAGTCATCATCAGCTATAAATGATTTAATATAGGTATCAGTTTGGCGAAAAAAAGGCAAGCAGAGTCTATATTTAATTTGAATTGTTTGTAAAAATTTTGGAAAAAGTGACAGATATATTATTACGAGGAATTTTTTTATTTTTTATTTTATGCAATTTTTTTTTCTTTTGTGAGAAATCTTTACCGTTCATAAGGGCCCCCATCCAAATTTTTATACAGGGCCCCGCCAAGGCATGCTACGCCACTGGTCCTACACAATCGTTGGCTAATCACTCGCTGTTTGTCAAATACACTAATTACTAAAGAAACCGACAAAAACTCTAAAACTTCTGTATTGAAGTGCAATTATTGCGCAGAAACCGCAATCATTTTGCTCTTGCGAGATACGTAATAAGCCTGCCGATCGTGGTTTTAAGTTTCACGGTAAATAATATTCGTCCAAAATACTTTAGTGTAATATATTTTTTAAGGTGATAAATAAACCTGTTACCGATTTTACGAAATAACTTTGGTACCATTTGAATATTATTGAAGTAACGAGGTCAAGGTTAACCGCGTTATCTGTTTGTTTACGTTAGTTCAGTTTCCGGGCACTGCTTATGTTTTTTAAGACCTTAGGGAGGCTTCTCATTATTTTTTGAAGACTCCCTTTTCCTGACCAAATTAACTTTCTTTGAGTTGAATGCCTAAAAGAAATACGTTTTAGACATTCATCTCAAAGACAAAAGGCAAATGCCAATACATCATGACATTACTCAAGAATGGCCTATCTACGGTCAGCAGTAGATTTTGTGTTTCTAAGGTGCGCCGTATGAATAGTCAAGGTTTTATTTTTATATTATTATTGTTAATATGAATAGTCAAAGATTACCGAGTGGACCGACTACAGGTCACAAACCAAAACATTAAAAGTCATCTTGTTTTCGAGTCGATGGTTAAATTCTTCATATATTTTGGATCCAGTATTTGGCTGCAGAAAAATCTGAATTTATTTATCAACATAAATAACATTGATCTTCGAAAAACCACGTCTCGTAATCGCACAACACCAAAGGTTATAATTACGTATCGCCTAACCAAAATTAGGTATATTGCATAATCAATAAGGCGTATTCTACGTAGTAGTACCCCACGCTCCCCCGCGGGGCACACTGTACTCATCAATGGGCAACAATGGGGGCGGAATCCCCCCGCGACTGAATGGAGTTTATTTTTTAATGAAATCGTACTCTCCCACGCGGCCTAGTCAAATCATTTATTAATTTACAAGGGAATCATGATATTGTTGGTTTTGATCATAAGAAAAAATAAAGAAAGAAGAAAAAAATACAAGGGTAGTATTTACTCACAAAGTCACAAGGGGCTACGTGCATTGTATTAGCGACAATGGTTGTCAGAATCCAATACGGACGTTAATTGACAATTAAGTAGTTTTTTTTTTTTTACTTAATACTAATCCCCATCAACAAAATTGGTGTCTATTGATTGCAAACACATTCATACTATTCTTCTCTCATGCCTCTCGCACGTTTATCCTTCATACCATAGTCCATCTTGCATTCATCCTCATGTATTCTGTGTAGGTTCATTTGACTATATACGGGCATCTTTTTATTTATCACCACAGATTTTTTTTTCAAATCACAAAAATATACATGAGTCTGTTCATCGCAGAAATAAAAATTGCAAAAAAGATTTTTATCACAGTTGTACAAGATATGCTATTTAAAACTACGGTTGTGCAAAATTTTTTTTTAACAGATTTTTTTTTCAAATCACAAAAATATACATGAGTCTGTTCATCGCAGAAATAAAAATTGCATAAAAGATTTTTATCACAGTTGTACAAGATATGCTATTTAAAACTACGGTTGTGCAAAAAGTGCTATTTATCAATAATTGTGCAAAAAGTGCTGTTATCACAGAGAAACAAGTATAGCGACCAGGGATATGAAAACACAAAAGTGCAGTCAATCAAAAATAACACAAAAAATCTTACACAATTTACAAACTTAGGTACTAACTTAAAATACAGTCGGCTATACTGTCCTGGCTGCGTTCTGTGCTTGCATTTAAATATGACAATTAAGTAGTGCAAGTTCATCCCATACGTTTGGGACTTTCTGCCAAACGTTATCGGCACTATGTCTAAGCCCTAGGATAATGAAAATCGTGTCTCGTTGGATTTAGTTAGATATATAGATAAATTATTTACAGGTTTAGGTAGAGCATGTATTTCGAAACTACATGAGGTTGGGCAGATATAGTCTATGCAAAGCACTTATGCGTGGGACCAGGCGCTTGAAATGCTCTTCGAAGCCGTACCATCCAGAGTTAGGCAAAGATAATGGGCTTGCGCATCTGCAACTGTCGCTAACGAGCTGGCTGGCTCTGCTCCTCCGACCATAGTGCCTCAGTTTTATGAGGCGCTATCTATAAACTGGATCGACACTGAATGAACGACTCTTGCCACTTGCCACTTGCCACTTGCAACTCGGAAAGCTGGATGGTATGTATCGTCACAGGAGTTTTTGAAAATGTAATTTATTTTGTTTGGTTTGTTTTTTCTCCTAGAAACCTTTCCAGACAAACAATTTCACATTTTCAGTAAAGTTTGAAAATTCTGATTTCGCATTATATTTGATGCCTCATTTTCGAAATCCCGGAATTTCGAAACTGAGCCCAATTTCATAAGCTAATGTAGTGGTAGTGGTCGTAAGCGCGAATGCTGAACGTGAAAACATCGGTTTTAACTCTAGGTTTAGCAGTGTTCTTGAGTTTTCTTACAGGAATTTCTCAGCCGAACAGTACATTGCCCGAAGGGTTGATGAGCAGAGGTGTACAATACACTTATTTTTGCAGTTATGTTAAATAATAGATTGCAAAAACGGAGTCCAGAATGCTGCTGTCATATTTCATTATATGGAAAACCCCAGACAAGGGCAGGAAGGTGATGGAAAAATCCAAGAAGTCCATGCCCAGCTAAAAAACTATACAGTAGTGACGGCGGGCGTTTTAGGCGACTGTCTATGTGTAAAATTTTGACGTTCAATAAAATATTAAAACTAAAAATAAACCTACATCCATAACAAAACACTACAAAGCGACCAAAGACTTACGTTAAGAAAGTTATTTTTCGCTTTGTAGTGTTTTGTTTTGATTTTTCTCTTTTTAGTTTTGGTACCTTATACATGGAAATACGCATTATTAAGTTTAACTCAAAAATATCGTCAGATATTGATCAAATTTAAATGGGAACACATGAGAAGCACCAGCTTTCAAATAAAAAATAAAATATCAACATCAGTTCTGAGGTAACAAACATAAAAAAATTCAGTCGAGTTGAGAACCTCCTCATTTTTGAAGTCGGTTAAAAAGTGCTAGCTATCAGCCTAATTTTAATAAATAACATATGATTTGATTTGTTCAACACTCACACTTACGTTCACTAGACCAATGAGTTGGAAGGATTCTATTTTGCCTTGACCGGCCTCCTTGAAAAACCAATACCACTACACAACACTACTAGAATTCAAACATCTCGTATAATATGTAAAACCGTAACAAAATGCTCAGAAACCGTAATCCCACCGAGTTAAACACACATAACCGTAAACGCATTCGCTATAGTTGTCGCGCGTTAACCACTCACCCATCGTTTTACAAGCCGTGACTTACGACGCTTTACCTTGTAGTACAACTATGTTTTAACTATGAAAGCGTAGATTGAGACTGACCAATGTATTTTCAGGGTTTCTCAAAAGTTAAAAAAGGAACCCTTATAAGATCACTCTCTTGTTCGTCTGTCTGTCCGTGTGTCACTACCGATTTTCTCAGGAACGGGTGGACCTAGCAAGTTCAAATTAGACTACAGATACTGAGGTCTATAGTCCCTATTAGGTGTATAAATATCAAGGTCCTGAGTCAACACGATAAATAGATATGGGCCAATTTAGATATTCCCGAAAAATAGTAAGTACAAAAATTTACCTTAATTTTCAACTTTTTGAGTTTTTCGGTATTTTCCCTTTACTTGTGCTGTAAGACCTTGCTTTTAACCAAAATTGACAATTCAAGGTCAACCGGAACTAATCGCGATTAATTTCATTGTTGGAATCGGTCCTAAGCCTCCTATCGGAAGAGACTGTCTAAAAAGGCAACTTGTCAATTGTGTTTTGACATTACTTGGTTTAAAACTGAGTCCCATGGCTTACAAATTAATATTTCGCAGACGGGCCGTCTCTTCGCTTGTGGTTGTGCATGCTAAGACAGGAGCCTTTTTGGTCTCGCACGGGGTTTTATGTCTTTGACAATCTCGGGACCCTAGGGTTCCGGTCCTTTGAAAGGCGTTCAAAGGACCGAAACCAAATCGCAAAGGCCTTGTTAGGCATGTATCAGGAAATGTGAGACCAATCGACGATTATCTCTGTATACACTGCGCAAGTGCACTTAAGGGAAATTCTCGGTTGGTGCAGGACTATTGCAAAATATTGAGAAAAATGTGTTGGGCTATGGGTTTGGTAGGTTTAGTGGATCTATTGCCTAAAAGTTTAGGAGGAATAATGTCCCTTGCCTGACCATTGTTGAACTACACGGCTTCAAAATGGCAGGGGGTGACTGGCACATTCAATTAATGGGTCCCCATAAAGGCTCGCTTACACGTGACGAAGAGCCATGGGGACAACATATCCGGAGGTTACTTGAGGAGTGGAAAGGTATACCACAGCTATCGGGACAATTCTGGAAGTACAGCTAAGATCCCTACCAGGATCTTACTGGGTTAACTTTCTTCCTCCGAGCACGTATTATTATTGCTTAATTTCTTGTTTTTGCTTATTTCTTGTGTCTCCGGTGCGGGTCACAAATAAATATTTTTTCTTTCTTTAGATACACTTCTACTCTACCTACACTTTTGAAAGACAAGCGTGATTTTATGTTAACAACAATTTACTGTAACTCCATCAATTACCAACCGATTTCACCGATACAATCTTATTTACATTGTTCATACGTTTTTATTTAACCGTAGTGCGCGTAATAATGAAGTACTTATGTACGTATGTTTATATGTATATAAAGATGTTATCAGAAAGTTTATCGACCGTAAAATATCATAGACAATAGAATAGGAAGTTCTCAGTTCAAGAGTAACATTTATGTGTGTGGTCGGACTTGAAAAATTTGAATATGCTTGTATAAAATACATTATGTATGTAGGTAGATTATTTTTTTATGGTTTTGCGGACAAGTGGCATTCGATGTCAGCGAAGGCGATAGTAGAAATGTCAAAATGTAAGGGATTGATTCCGTTATTTTTCGATATCGCTTGTCAATCCCATACTAGTTTGCCTTTTTGACCTGCTTTTTTCTAGGCTGTACAACGTATACCTGAGACCCTAAGGCCCTAGACAAGTGACATTCTATCATCGAAAGTCTGGCGAGAGCAATTAACTAAGACTAAGTAGTTTCTCAGTGGTCTCAACCAAATCAGAACGCTGTATTTGCTTAAACTGAGCTTAGTTGAACTAATCGCGATTAGTTTCATTGGTGTAATCGGCCCTAAGAGAAAAGGTCTTGCTTTTTTTTCTGCTCTTAATAAGACAATTATAAACAGACAGAAGAACGCAAAGGTACGGCTTATTTAAAAAGAATTTGCTTTCAGCAGACCTCCGACAGAAGAATTATAAGCGTAATGTGCCAAGACAAAAAGAAGGAAACTTAAAATATACTCTTTCGTTTTGCTAATAAAATAGGCTTCTTCAATCGAAACATAAAAATATTGCCAATGGAAATTTATTCAGCAGGTCTCTATTTATAGAACTGATAAATAATAATTATTGTGTTATCTTATCGGAGCTACTAATGTTTAAGGTTCTGCCTACCCCAAAAAAAGCGAAATAAAATGCAAATTCGATAGTAAAATCAGCTGACACCAACCCCGATTTTTCAGCAACAAAAACTTCATTCATTGCACCCCCAAGGTTACATACAAGGATAATGCAATAAGGAAACCCCCCACCCCTCCCTAGTACTGATTCATACCCCCCTCAACAGCTGATAGGGGGCAACACCCCCTGCAGGGAGGTACACCTCTGTATAGCATTAATACATAAGTAGGTATGTATGTCAGTTGACTTAGGTCAGGATTTTGACGTCATGGCGACGGTAAATAACATGTAAGTAATTTATTTTTCTATTAATTTATTTCTGGTCTGTTATTTCGGGAAGGATGTGTAAGAACTGGCGAAATAGGTGTGTACTATTACGATTATATCTCGGCAGACAAAGATGAAACTGGTGAACACCTTAGTGTTTTCCATCTTTAGGTAGCTAGCTAGCGGTAACATGGACGCTAAGGAAGGCCGACCGTGATCGCATCGACGCTTTCGAGATGTTGGCGGAGGATGCTGCAAATTCCGTGGAATGCATTCCTTCGTCAGCTCAACAGCAAAGCCAGACTTTCAAGATCTGACGACAAATTTTTAATTTATCCTTAATTATGCGTATTTTCATGGTAATTTAGGTACCAAAACTAAAAAGGCAACAAAAAAACTTGAAACCGACTTCCAAAACAATATAAAGTGAAAAATAACTTTCTTTTTGGAAGTCGGTGCCAAATACGACAAAAAATGTCGACTTCCGAAAAGGAAGTTATTTTTCGCTTGTAGCGTTTTGTTTACTGAATTCGGTTTATTTTTTTTGTTAAAAAGATTTTTATAACAATCGTTATAATCACTGTTAGAATCTCATTTTGTTTAGGCGCCCTTGACATTTTCATGAAAATAAAATAGGCGTTTGTTCTACAATTAGGACACTTAGGCCGGGTCGCAGATAACAATATACTGCAGCAACTGAAGGAATGGAATGGGTGGGTTTTAGTCAGTAAAAGTCTGACATGCCCCTTCCGCTTCACCCAGAGCAGGAGAAGTCATTGGATGATATCCCACCCCAAAAAAAAAAAGACACTTAGGCCGAGATTCTCATCTCTAAATTATCGAAGAATTAACGTGTCAAATTGTCAAGCACGCGTTATCTGCTGTGATTGGTTGAATGAATTTTCAACAGCCATTCACAGCAGATAACGCGTGGTTGACAATTTGTCACATTAATTATGCGATAATTTAGAGGTGAGAAACTCGGCCTTAACAAAGTAACACCAACTTATTCCCTTTAATAGTATTTATCAAAAATTATCCCTTTTTTTTGTTCACTAGTAGGATAAGTAGGACATAATGTCTCATCAAGAATTTAAGCCACTTACTTAATTATAATTAGTAATGATACACAATTTCAACGCAATTAAAAGGGTTTTGACACCTTTCTTATATCAAAAAGGCCTTTTCTGTTACATGCAGGTGACACTATACAACAGTACTTTAAAAGCTATCATAATTCATACTTAAATATATGTATATGCGAAAGTAACAGTCTGTCTGTTTGGTTGTTACGCTTTCACGCCTTAACGATTGGATGAAACTTTGCATATATATAGACCAGAACCTGGATTACGACATAGGATACTTATCCTCCCGGTTGAAAGGCTCCTTGGGAAAATAAAATACATTTCACGCTGTTCGCCTGCGGGAAGAGGCTAGTATCCCACTAATATTCTAAAGGCGAAAGTTTGTGAGTGTGTGTGTGTTTGTATGTTTGTTACTTCTTCACACTCAAACGGCTGAACGGATTTGGATGAAATTTTGCACAGAGATAGATTATAATCTGGAATAGCACATTGGATACTTTTTATCCCGGGGTTCCCTTGGGATAATTTCTTGACATTCACGCGGGCGAAGCCGCTGGCAGAAGCTAGTAATAATATAAATGCGAAAGTAACTCTGTCTGTTTGCTTGTTACGTTTTCACTCCTAAACTGCTGAACCAATTTTGATGAAATTTGGTTAAGAGATAGATTGAAACTTGGAGATGGAACATAGGAAAGTTTACATCCCAGGAGTACGACGTACCCTAGGTATAATTTTCGACTTTTAAGCGGGCGAAGCCGATGGTAAAAACTAGTTTACAATAACGATCTTACATGAGCTATTAATAAACACATAATAATTTTATCAAGATATAAAATTATAATGTCAGCATAGTTTTAAATAATAAAAGTACTGTTAACCTTTAAATGTTTTTTGCAACACTATAGGACGTTCTGTATTATTATTATATTGAGGTGTTGATCACGCTATGCGAATTCATTTCATTAATGAAAAATAAGGAACAAAACATTGTAGAATCGACATGAAATATTCATTCATCATTTTTTTTTCTTATTTGTTATAGGCTCGCGCTTGACCACTATCTCACCTGATGGTAAGCGATGATGTGGTCGACGGTGGAGCACGCTTGCCTAGAAGTAACCTATTCACTCTTGACTTAAAGGCCCCTAGATGGTAGCTGTCGGGAAAAACAGACTCCGGCAGGGAATTCCACTCCTTAGCCGTACGCATAATAAAAGTATTCTCAAAACGTTTAGTGCGTATAATGGTTCCGTATCAACATTCCGTATCCGTAAGTGGACAAAGCATTGAATTTGTCTTTAAACATTTTGCCATTTTTACTACACAAAAAGATTTGATTAATAAATAACAGATGGCACAGGTCCTCAGCCGGTCTCTTCTATTAATATATGGCCGTCAAAACTTAGGTGGAGCTTGAAGTAACTGCCATTCCACCCTTAAGGCGCAGATATCCCTCAGTAACCGATTTTATAATGAGAATCACGTCTAAACGGCTAGTCGTTATTTTTTGAAAAAATATATGATACACTAGCTGTGCCCGCGACTTCGTTCGCGTGGTTGTCGAGAGCAAAACAACGTCGTTTAGATAAGAGTATATCACCTTTTTGATGATTTAGATAAGAGTCCTGACTTTGGTATAGTTGATTACGTTAATGCTTCTCTATATACTATGTTAGCGGTGGAATTACCCGGAGCATATACAAAAAGGTTGTTTGGGTTGCTAACACGTGATAGAGAAACATAGAGTTGGCCGTGTGAAAAACAATCAAAAGTAAGGTCTACACCCGCAACGGATAACGTCTGGCCTTGGGCTTTATTAATAGTCATAGCGTAACAGAGGCTTACAGGAAATTGCACACGTTTGAAAGTAAACGGAAAATTATTGGGGATAATGGGTATCCTGGGAATGAAAACAACATCACCGGAGCCGCAACCTGTTAAGATTTCGGCTTCGATGACATTTCGTTGGAGATTTGTTACTCTCAACCGAGTTCCATTGCATAGTTTTGGTGGGCTTAAATTTCTGAGTAGAATGATTGGTACTCCGACTTTTAAATAAATTTTGTGTGCTGGAAGACCTGGTGTATTTAGAGAGTCTAAAAACTCTACTGGATAGTGGGTGGCATCTCCTTCTTCTAAAACCGTGTTAATAGATAAATATTCCCTACTTTCTCCAGAAACATGTACCAATATTTGAGAATTTATTGCTGCTGCTTGGTCGTTGCGAGGTGCCAAAATAGCTCGTTGGCATAGCCAAGCAGCGTCATGGTTCGAGATCTCTGATGGATCTCCGTATACAGAGGAAATGAGTTCCTGCTGTGAGGCAACAGAAGAACACAGGCTTTCGACTAAAGTTACTTTACCTCCTTCTTGAGTCGGGTATGTGCCGTTACCAATTTGAAGTAGTAAATTTGAGAAAACCTGCGCGTTTGCGTCACCTCCCAAATATGCTCGCATATTAAAGCTCAAATTAGTTAATATGACACTACGCCATAAAATAGAGCTCTTTAAACAGGCACCTATTTCATCGGCCCTCGTTCCTCTGGGTATTATAGGGAGTGTCTGCCTGAAGTCTCCACAGAATAGCACCGTTAAGCCTCCCATCGGTCGGTCATTTTGTCTTATATCTCGCAACGTTCTATCTACAGCTTCCACAGCTTTACGATTTGCCATCGTACACTCGTCCCAAACGATAAGGGCGCAATCGCGTAAAACCCTTGCTTTATCACTATTGCGAGACACGTTGCAAACAGGGTTTTCTGTGCGGTCCAAGTCGATTGGTATTTTAAATGTTGTATGTGCAGTTTTTCCTCCTGGTAATAAAGTGGCAGCTATTCCTGAGGAAGCGACGGCAAGGGCAATTTTGTTTTGGCTCCTTATTTGAGCCAAGATAACTTTAGTGAGGAAAGTTTTACCTGTTCCACCAGGTGCATCTAAAAACAGCATTTCTCCTAATGAATGTTCTACACTACAGCATACTCTATCAAAGATTTGACGTTGTTCTGACGTCAAATTTGAACAGCCATTTCGCAATATTTCTGCTAACTCTTCGGGGTTGTAATTTATTTCAGATGTATACTCCCTATTAATTCGTTCCCCACCAACTGTCGGTGTCGGCAAGCCGTATTGACTGAGGGGGTTCCCTCCTATACTTGTAACTATATCTTGTATAGCCAGCAAAGCCCTATTATGGCAGCTTTCACGTACTTGGTCAGAAGTTTCACTATTTATATTTTGCTGTCTCAAAAAATCTTCGGCAAACGCGTCTTTATATTTTTGCCACAACTGCCCAGCGTCCGATAGGCCACAAAATGTCAACAAAATGGCAAATAAATGGCGCAAACGATGTGGACTATCACTGACGCATGCTTCGGCTAAAGCATCATCCCAATGCTGATCGCCATCTAATAAATGCCGTGCGCGGCAAGCAGCTTGAAATGTGGGATATTCTATATCGTCCACTTTGCGGAGCTCAGCAAAAGAAGTAGGTCCTCGCACTGTGTGAAGAAGAAGGCGTAAATAATAACACTCTGCATTATTTGGGTGCACCGTGTATACTCTTCCAATCACGTGTTCTTTAAAAATGCCGGACTCGCCTTCTACAGCAGTTCCACGTCTCCTGCGATTAAAAACACCTTGCTGCTTGTTATAAGTATAATAATGTGGCACTTCATTGTACAACAGAGACTTAGCGAAATTGTCTCTTTCGCAAAGGCGAAAGAATGCGAGCAAGGTGGTTTGTCTTGGGTTGTTCATTCTTTCTGCCACATTTTCTGGCTGAAAGTAAACTCGCTGCCCGCCTTCCAGGTGCACGTCAAGATGGATGACTGGCGGATACCTTTCATGAATAGGGAAACTCAAAATGCGCCAAACTGCCTCCGAAGAGCTTATGTATCGGCCAGATTGATACCTTGTCACTTCATCAAATTGGTTGTTATTTCTTAGTGCTATCATGGCTTGATCACTACCTTTATTAACATATTTACATATATATTTTATAGATTCGACGCTATTACAAATTTCAACATTAATGTGTGCTTGAAAAGCGTTTGACAAAACTGGAGAATACGGTACCACCCAACTATTATTTAGAATTATTTCTTGTCCACGGAATCTGACAGTAGCTGTGAAACCACCTTGTGACGGTGATCTTCGCCGGTATTGCGGATACCCATTTTCCCCAGCCATAGTTAGTTCTTTCAGTGCTCTGGGGTATTTTTTTGAGCATTGACCATCTTTCATGCACGGTGATTCCCTGTTTAAGAGGCCACATGGCCCGTGAACCATATGTGTTTTTACTATGTCATGCAAAATCGGATCTGCATTATAGTCCGGAAATTCTGCACTTATGACACTGTCTATAGCATCGGGACGAATTTTTTCTTCCAGCCACAGAAGAATGTGCGCGTGGGGTAAACCACGCTTTTGCCACTCGACGCTATACATAAAACAAAGAGTTGAACCGAAAACTTTCTCCTTTGTAAGTAGATTAATCAAGACTTTGAGTTTTAAATGAAAAATCCTAGCAATAATGTCATGTCTGTCGTATGACGCCTGTCCTGTGAGAAGTGCCTGGCAAATCTCCGTCCACTTTGGATTTGTTGTAAATGTTATAAAAAGGTCCGGCCGGCCGTATTTACGGACGTAACAAAAAGCATCTTGCGTTCGTTCGTGCATATACCGCGGACCGCCTGTGAAACTGGATGGCAAAATAACCAATCGACCCAAGTTTTCGACGTTATTATCTGATTGCATGGCGTCCCGCAAGTGCACGTATTCTTCAGCGCGTAACCGTCGCTGGTTAGTGCGAATATACACTAAACGTTCAGTTTCTATTTTTGCGTACATGTCCACAATAAATTGGCTGAACAAACCACGAAATCGTTGCAAATATACGAAACTGTTTTGCCTTATTTGTAAAAGGTAGGAATAGTATTGTTGAGCAGATATTTTTTTTTGATAATTAGTGACTCTCGTAGTAGGGTTCACTTGGTACAGCCCAAAATTGTACCCATCTTCACCATGACAATAGATTAGTGGATATTGCAGGGCGTCGTAAGCTCGGTGGGTTTCCAAAATGCGTTGAAGGCGATCGTCGCGTGTACGCAACACGATATCACGTCTCTCACACTCCTGGTCGACTAAAACAACTGCAACTTCATCTGCGACGGGTGCATTGTGTCTTCCACGGTGTTCACCCACAGGACGTCTATCGGCACTTATAACAATTTTGAAATCATTGCTGCCTTGTGGAATTGACTCCAATGCAGCTTTGAATTCACGAACGTACTGGTTAACGCGATGCAGCAATTCTTGAAGTTGACCCAAAAGCTCAGCATTGAGCTGGGGAAAATTGTGATTTCTAACATTGAGCTGTTGCGTGTAATCGGATACAAAATAAATTTGGAGAAATTTGGGTTCATTTTCTGGCAGCAAAGATCCAATAAGGTGATAAACTTGACCTTGTACTTTGAAGGTTGGCATGAACGGTCCTTCCGTTATTTGTTTTGCCCCAAAGGAAGTCATTTGGAAAGCACTGTTATATAAACGAATATTATCCAAAAAACGGTTCGACTGGGGATGATCGCCATTCAGGAGACTTATAAGTAAGTGTGGTGGATCTTGGAAATTTGGAAGAACAATTTTTCCATTTGAGCAGCACATTCCATCTGTCTCTTTCCTCCATTTCAAAGCATGACAAAAATTACAAATTTCTCTCATGTCACCCACGAAAGTAAAGCCAGCATAATTAATTCTAGACGAATATGTGAACCCTGATTTTTCCCTATTGTCCCAAGGTAATAAAATATTTGCATCGTCATTTTCCATGGACTCATCAGCTCCGCTATTTGTTTCTCTATTCATATGGTATCGAGCTCGTTCTATTTCTAGGCGAGATTGACGTTGTTCTGCTGTTTCTGCTCGTCTTAGTTCATCTATTCTTTCCCTTTCAGATGCAAGATAACTTTCATTGTTTCTTTGTACACCTACATAGTTATGTCTAGCTATTTCTAATCGTTCTTCTCTTTGGGAGAGAGATTCAGACTCGCGCGAGAGAGCGTGTCGCTCTCGGTCAGATGACAGACGTGCTTGGCGTTCCTCGATACTCTCTTGAGAACGCAAAGTCGCGGTCCGAGTTCTTTGCGAACTTAAGCGCGACTCCCTTTCTGTGAAAGTCTCTGACTCGCGTGAGAGAGACTGGCGCTCCCGATCAGCAGACAGCCGAACTTCGCGTTCCTGGATATTCTCTTGAGAACGCAAAGTCGCGGTCCGAGTTCTTTGCGAACTTAAGCGCGACTCCCTTTCTGTGAATGTCTCTGACTCACGTGAGAGAGAGTGGCGCTCCCGATCAGCAGACAGCCGAACTTCGCGTTCCTGGATATTCTCTTGAGAACGCAAAGTCGCGGTCCGAGTTCTTTGCGAACTTAAGCGCGACTCCCTTTCTGTGAATGTCTCTGACTCACGTGAGAGAGAGTGGCGCTCCCGATCAGCAGACAGCCGGTCTTCGCGTTCCTGGATACTCTCTTGAGACCGCAAAGTCGCGGTCCGTGTTCTTTGTGAACTTAAACGTGACTCCCTTTCGGTGAACGTTTCCGATTCACGTGAAAGAGCGATGTGCTCTCGGTTAGCAGATAACCGTGCTTCACGATCTTCTTCCGATTCCTGAGACCTACAAAGTCTCATCCTTTTCGCATTTCGGCTACGCAGCGAAAGGTTAGTTTTTTTTCTTTGAGGCATTTTCAAGGAAAATTAAAGCAATAAACAAAACTAACAACACTTATGACTGAATAGCCTACAAACTTAAAAGAACGGTGCGTCGAACAGTCTAGTGTGACAACGTATCGTCTGTTCGTGGTCGTGACTCAACGAATTGGCAACACTAACTTACTGTATAACGATTGGCACTATTGGATTCAAACTACGAAGTAAATCAAATACAATCTTAACTTCGTACTTCAAACCAATGACCAAAGTTGACCAAACGAAACCAATAAGATAAGCAAATACTTTTTTTTCGACCAATTTAGAAAATCGATAAACCAAGCAACCAAAGAACTTTTACGACACGCAAGAACTTTTAAGACACCTAACGAAACCCAATTTGCCTAGTAAACACGGTGGACGTCATCCTCGCGCGGAAAATCTTAACACCGCGATTCAGAAAATGACGTCATTTGCACAACGCCATCTATCGGATTTAGATTTCAACTATCAACATTAGTTCTATTTTTAGTCTTAAGATGTCGTTGCAAGTACTATACTTAATTGCGTAACGTAATATTTTACTTCTTGAACTCACTAAATTAATCATATCTTTTGATAGAGTGAACCGATTTCGATGAAACAAAAACTAAGTTAAACCTCAAGTTGCGTATAATTTTTGTATATAAACATTGTCAGCATTGAATTCGTAGATTTTACGTGATGTGCGCACAAACAAACAGACAAACAGACAAACAGACAAACAGACAAAAATTTCAAAAATGATGGAAATGGGTTCTGTTACTTATCTTTTCACACGCTGGCTATTTTTTGTTTCAATTTCTTCAATGTACAAAAATGACTTTTCTACAGATTTATTATATGTATAGATTAGACCATTTTATAAATAATTTGAGATATGAAAATTTTGAATTTTTTTTCGTATGAAATAGTGTAAATAATTTGTAAAGTTATGTCTAACACGGACAAACAATCGACAATCGCACCAAAACCAACGAGGGTATTTTAATGAAATTGACGCCATCTAAAAGACAATTTAATTATCTACATTTTGATCTAAGGCTTTTTTTGAGTCATAATAAGGAAAGCACAAAAAACTACTGAAATTTGGGCGGCGCGGGTGTGAAACGAGTGCGCGTTTTGTTTTCTCAAGGTCGTTAGCGACTGTCGTCGTCTTAATGGACGGAATGACAGCTCAGTTCAATATGTTTTCACGGTAACATTTTTACAGAATCTAAAGTAAGTTTGGATGGATGTATGGTTGTTACTCAATCACGCCAGAACGGCTGAACGGATCTGGATGAAATTTGGCACAGAGATAGATTATAGTCTGGAATAGCACATAGGCTGTCCCGGTGTAATGCTCCCTTGGGATAAACATTATTTTACACACGAGCGAATCCGCTGGCATAAGCTAGTCACACTAATGTTATAAAGGCGAAAGTTCGTGAGTGTGTGTGTTTGTATGTTTGTTACTTCTTCAAGCTTAAACGGCTGGACGGATCTGGAAGAAATTTGGCGCCAGAGATAGATGGAGTAGCACATTGGATACTTTTTATCCCGGGCATTTGTTTCCCTTAGACTTTCCACGCGGGCGAAGCCGCAGGCAGAAGCTAGTAATACTATAAATTCAAAAGCAACCCCTGAAATCTATTCACTGCATAAAAGTCCAATGCTGGACTTAACCTTTTTCCATGTTGGCTACAACACCCGTTTTATCACTTCGGGATCCAGTCTAACCTAACCGTATTGTCATCATCGGTACAGCTGTATAACTAAGAGAGTGGGAAAGAGGAGAACCCCTTAATTCTAACTCTTTGTCTCCACTCGATTTAATCTAATTAACATTATAAATTGTTATTTATTGACATCAATTGAAAGAGGTCAGTTTGAAGGACCTCTACTCGACTCAGTCTCAACGACAACGGAAAAAACCCTTGATTTTAATAACGTCAATAAATAAGAAGCCATAACTGAAAAATTGATGATTCGAGGTGCTGTTGAGTTGGAGGATGACACGGATGTTACTAAAAGAGTACTGATTATTTATTCATTTAAACTTCATGTACAATAGTGGTACATAGGTTCTTCCAAACCTATCGTGTAAGGTATCAAAATAAATGATTTTAAGAAGTGATTTCAAAAATATATAACACTTATGTTTAAATGTGCATTATTCGAAAAATGTTAATTGAAAAGTTATAAATAAAAAAAGTTAGTAAAAAAATAAAAAACCCGACTGCTTAAGAAGCGAACTAAAAAGACGGTAACAAGAAAAAAATCATG
The DNA here is from genome assembly GCA_947562075.1 of Orthosia gracilis. Taxonomy (NCBI): domain Eukaryota; kingdom Metazoa; phylum Arthropoda; class Insecta; order Lepidoptera; family Noctuidae; genus Orthosia; species Orthosia gracilis. The sequence continues at coordinate 5,827,620 of OX387276.1, forward strand.
CTGTGCAGTCGGAGGATACATGTTCGCGAGCTGGTTGACCAAAACCAGATCTAAGTCGCTTCTTAAGCAGTCGGGTTTATTGAATTTTTGAATTAACTTTTTTTTCTAAGCGTATCGACGGCAAAAACACCTAGTTTTTTTTTTAAACTTAAGACATATTTTTTCATCATCATCATCATCAGCCTATTAATGTTCCCACTGCTGGGACACAGGCTTCCTCTCTGAGAGGGAATGGGTCGTAATCCACCACGCAGGCCTAATGCGGGTTGGTGGATGTCACATGTCTTCGAATTTTTTGTTCTAGGACATGCCGGTTTCCTCACGATGTTTTCCTTCACCGTTTTGAGAATAGTAATTATGAAATAATTTACACAAAGTAAAGCGACTGCCTGGGCGCACGACCTACAACTTGTAAGTCGCGGCCGAAAACTCTGGACCACCACTGCTCTGCTGGGCCACCCAGTTACAGTAACAAAATTTGCCGACACAGTCATTAGGCCTTCACGTGAACATGTTATTCTTTACCACAGATAGCAGACGAACTATATGTCTTGCCATAAATTATTGTGATGCTGTCTACGAGTTAAAGTGAATGGTATCTCTGACGCAACACCGTGGTCGCATCTTTCGTCATACTTACTGAGAGAAACAGCACATTCTTAACAACTGCCATCACAATGATGTAAATGGTGGATGGACGGATTAACAACAAGAAATAATGTTTGAGCCTGTAAAAAAATTTGTAGGTGCCGAATGTGGAATACATCAGTTGCCATTAAAACGGGTGCCCAATGTGGAATACGTCAAAAGAATAAACTATGTATCGTCTATTTACTTTGGAAACGAAGAATCCTGACGTTAAAAGGAACCTGGATCTACATAAACTACAAATTGTCGTTGTGAGGTCTTTTTTTATAAGCTATAAAGACTATGCATCCGTATAACACACAAAGTTTTTTATTTACTAACCTCTGCCAACGGCTTCGTCCGCGTTAAGGCGCCTCCCCGAGCAAAACGCCGCGCTAGCCGTTTTTGTGCAGTTTTTAAGAGCTATCTACTCTTTATTTAAAAAGAAATATCAATGAATAAAAATACTTAAACTTTCTACATAATATTGATTCCAAAATGGTGGTATACTTTTTTTTTAAAAAGAAGTATATGTTTCACTAATCTCCTTCCAATAAAACCATAAAAATGAGAAATAATGATTGATAGCATGCATTTCCTCGTAAAGTGTTCATTAATTAATTTTTGTACTAACACTTATGGATAGACAATTTGATAACGAACATTTTGTATTTTTTTTTTCAAAAGACCAATATTCGATTTTTTTAAGATTTTATTCTAAGATCCGTACTCACTACTGTAAATTCATGCGCCACTAGTGTGCCGCTAGGGCACTAGGAATGCTCAAGATTTTTTAGTCAGGGTACGGCCTTAATGTCGAAAATGATCCCAAGGAAACATATTCCCGGGGTAATCAGTATCCTATGTGCTATCCCAGACTATAATCTACATCTGTGCCAAATTTCATCCAAATCCGTTCCGTAGTTTTTACGTGAAAGAGTAACAAACATGTAATATTAGTGTGACTATTATTGACCAACCAACAATTATTAACGAGATTATACATTAATTTAACGAATAACGATCGATAACTTATAGGAGACCTTTCAGGCTCAATTTCGCCTAAAACCAATACTAATAAAACCTTAATCCCACACACAAATTTAACTACAAAGGTCTACCACACTGAATACAGCCAGCCTCGGGTCAAATGACACAAGTCCATATTGTAACGGTGCCGCCATGACACCCACTCGTGACTCGCTTGTGTTTCTCTATACCTCATGCTAACCGATTTTGGTTACCATTAGTACAATACAGAAACCGTCTGTCTTATTGGTGGCAAAGATTAAGTGGGTGAACAGATAGGACTGATTTGAGTGCCTACAGATACGAATGTAGGTGGTTTATGTTTTTGCAATATAAATGAAAACTTAAGACTAAAATAATAAACGTACAAAAACAATTAAAAGGGAGAAAGTATTCATAGAGGTGCATCAAAAAAATAATTTGCAACGCTGTCCATGGGAAGCAGGCAGCCGTTGGCGTTGAATGGCTTAGTTGATTCTTTGGTCGAAAAAATAACCCCTGGAAGACTAGTGTCAGATTTTTGGCTTCTGCTGCTTCCCAAACGTCTTCCTGAATAACAAATTAAGACCGCGAAGCTCGATCTTAACAATTCATTTTTCGATTTTATAAAACCGCCAAAGAGCAATTATCAAATACAGTTAGATTTTCCTGTGTATGTGAGATTTATGAGCTGTAAACTGTAGTGCACTATTAGTGTTTCCTTTAGTTTATTTATATCCAGCGCTAACATAGAATAATCTAAGCTATTAATCGAGCAGGTTTAAAGCTTATTACATATAAAGAGATAATCTGTATGTTTGTTTATACGTTTCCAAATTGTAATCACAGGTGCGATTACGAAAATTCTTTCACTGACAGAAAGCGAGTATCATAGGCTTTTTTACCCGACTCCCGAAGGAGGGTAATGTGTTTATCAGTCTTTATGTGTATGTATGTTTGTTCCTATGTGGCGTTCCAGAGACCTAACGCGATGGCCGATTTTGATGATTCGTAGTACATCAATCGATTCATCGTAACCTAGCGAGTGTCACTGGCTACATTAACATCGGAAAATAAAAAAATGGCGTCTTTTGGGTTTGGAAGAAAAAATATTGGGCCCCCACAAGGCCCAATATTTTTTCTTCCAAACCCATTGTGTGGGGTATCACAATAAAAGGTTTTAAGAGATGATTTCAAAAATATAGTATAACACTTATATTTTTAAATGTACCTAATTCGAAAAAAATTTTAACTAAAAAGTGTTAAATAAAAAAAGTTAATTCAAAAAATCAAAATACACGATTGCTTAAAAAAAAAATTAAAATAATAAAATCATGTTGTGCAGTCGGAAGATACGATTTTATTCTTGTTTACGTCTTTTTAGTTTGCTTATTAAGCAGTTGGATATTTTGATTTTTTTAATTACCTTTTTATCAAGGAAAATTGCACGGCATCTGCAGAATAGGCCGCAAAAGCGAAGCCGCGTGAAAAGTTAGTACACAATGTAATCGCAGAGGACATGTTCAAGAATCTGAGATAAGTAGTAACAAGCTGCTATGGACGATATTCAATTAGTCACCGTTAGGTACTGTAATTTTATTTACAACAAGCTGTCCCACGCGGCTTTGCTCCCGTCAACTGGCTATTTACCTAACCTACCCTACATACATGAATGTTGCGTAACTTTAACCACTTACACAGCGCACGCAACGAAAGCTCTCAAAAAGGAATATTTTTCCTGTTTTTGCGACATTTTTCATATATGCTCCGCTCCTATTGGCCGTACCGTAATGTTATATAGCCTTTAAGCTTCCTCGATAAATGGACTATCCAACACAAAAATAATTTTTCAATTCCAACCAGTAGTTCCTGAGATTAGCGCGTTCAAACAAACAAACAACTTCAGCTTTATAATATTAGCATAGATTAAAAGTTACTACTTGAGTTAGATTCTGGAGTTGGGCCTGGTAATCTCTTTACCTTCCCCTGCCGTCACTTACACGGGACTTAAACATCACCTATTGATTAAATGTGAATGCTCTAAACCCCTATTACTTCTAGGCAAGCGTGCATCACCGTCGACCACATCATCGCTTACCTTCATGTGAGAAAGTGGTCAAGCACGAGCCGATCTATAAAAAAAAAGTTCTGTTTATTTCTATTTTCGATGTCTGGTCTGAATGGCCAGTAAAAGAGAACTTACCAAGCTAGATTTACTATTGTACCTATCGATCTAAAGTTAAGTTATTTCATCGCAATATCATGATGACTTGACAATGAATTAACACCTATACCACGCCCTTAAGAAAGTCTGCGTGTCGAATAAAAATAGCACGACTTACAGGTTTCGCACTTAAAAGTATATTAAATACTGATAAGCGATCAATACTTATATTTAAGTGCTAACAGACATACAAGTTTCCATTTTACGGATAACTGCTACCTTTATTTATTTTTAGACAGAAGACGAGAAGGGCATGGTCTTTCTGTCTGTCTGCATGTTAATATGTTCTGTCTAGTCAACACCATAAAGTCGACTATTTGAAAACGCCTATGACATTAAGTCCACCGTTGTACAGCGAGTTTTAGTTAAGCATAAAATTTTAATAAAGAAATCAAAAGCTTTATTACCTCAACACGGCCTACAAAAATTGACTAAAAAAAACTCGTAAAAAATCGCCAGTCATCGCACAGTCGCCTAGTTGTCCTCAGAGAGGCATCACTCCTATCCTACCTACTCACCCATCTGTCCACACGTAATGACTACCTGTGGTCACGCCGGTCGCCAGGTCATTGACCCCTCATTGTCTCAGCTCTTACCAGCTCGGATCAGTCGTGTTTAACAACTGGTTAGAATTAGAAAACGATTTAATACGCCCGTGAGAAACGATGCGAAATAAGGACGTGAACAGAGTAGTGTACGGTTTTGTACAGAGGTTAGGACGAACTGAGGAACCATTCATTCACTCATGTAATACAACTTGTAGTAGTATTTGTTTATGATATACTTTTTTGTACATCACATAGTAGCACAGGATAAAAATTACATTAATAAGTTTACTAAGGCCTTTTCGTACAGGGTCGTTTCTAGTACGAAATGTGATGGATTTATTTAGGGCTGTCAAACATCATAAATAATTACTTATTGTCTTATTTCAGGTACGGATATTAAGTCACACTAGAAAGAGTCACATTATATCAGGTAGACCATAGAAATATTAAATCTTTCTTATATCTAACTAGCTGGCCCCCGGGGCTTCGCTCCCGTCATTTTTTAACATTTCGAAAAAAAAATTTTTTTTAATAATAAGTATCCTATGTTACTTCTAATACCTCCAAGAATATATGTACAAAGTTTCATGATGATCGGTTCAGTAGTTTTTGCGTGAAAGCGTAACAAACAAACTTACATTCACATTTATAATATTAGTATGATGCACTAAAGATTGTCAAAAAGTCAATACTCATTTTTAGCATTGACCACAGATGACATTGCGGTAGGTCATGTCAATCCCATACATGTCGGACTGTATTGATAAATTTGCATCCGTTCCATGACGTGTCAAAACTATAATGGTTCGACTGTGACAAAGGGACAGATGTATCCAAGTCTTATACATCCGTCGTCAGTCTCAGAATAACCTTTCTCTAAAAGCTTATGGTCACCCCCTTGATCGCTGAATAGAATGTCACTGACTAGATTCCAAGGAAATAATATCCATGTAAAGTTATACTACAGAGATAACATGTATAACATTATTACATGGGTTTTACGTAACATTACTACTGTTACATGTTCAGTATTAGAAAACGATTGGATATGGCTGGCGGAAGAACTTACAACGACGGGGTTTTCTTTGGGTACACGAGTTTTCTATTAACCGTTGCCTGTTTCATTCAGTTTACAAACAAACTTCAACTTCTACTTGGACAGCTTAGAGTAGGAGTTTCCAAAAATCCTATCTTAGTGCGCCTCTTAAGCCTTTCATCATCTGCCTGCCCTTGTCCCATGTTACTTGGGGTCGACACAAGACGTGTTCTTCTTCGATGCCGTCCTGTCTAACATATTCCTTCAGTTGCTTGTGCCAGGGCCGCGGTAAATCTCTTTCAAAATTATCCGCGACCCAGACTGGCATCGGCTCTAGCAGGCCCCGTCACTTTTGCTGACATCTCTTTGGAGGCGCGCGTGGAAGACTACGCGCCGTAAACTCGGCCCTGGTCCTTATCGGACGGCGAGATACCCATTACTTGCCGTCCGCAAGCCCGCGCCTACGGTGATCGGGAATCTGCTTGCGACTCCCGACGCCCGGGGCGTCTCCTGCGGTGGCTAGGGGCGTGAGGGCGTCTCCTTTGCGTGTCCCTAGCACGTCACACCTAAGCCCTAAATTTATCAAAAATTATTGATTCAAATTAGGCGTAGAAAAGTACTTATTGAACTTCGAAAATTACAAACGTCTTCGAAAATGCCCTCCCGTTAACACTTCCTAGTGTTTGAGCTGGGAAGAGCGTGTTGCGCAACAAACTCCCCGTCCCCAGCAACACCACCCGGGCGACGACGTCACGCATTTTATCACGGTTTTTGCTCCTTAACTGTGATAAAAATGTGTGACTCAAGCCTATCACAGCATGCCGTGCTCGCCCGGCTGGAGAAGCGTTCCTTTAATATCATAATGCAGCTAGGAATGTCAACTAGAAAATAAAGGCCTCGTTTAGTTTATATTGATAATAAAAGATTGACATGTTAGTGTTATTTATAAGGTATTCACAAAATAATTATTTTGTTATTTATCATATTTCTAACTTCTGTCTTGACTGCGCGTCCTCTGTTAGTCATCTTTCGAATTCACCACAATCGGACTCATCCATTTTTGAAGAAAAATCTGACTGGCCAGTGTTTTGTTTTTTCTTTTTATCAAAGAGCAATGATTTCTAAATGACTCATGTTCAAATTGCCCAAAGCCGTGCCCAAAGCCAACGGAACAAACTTAACGCCGGACCAAACTACTAGATAACTTAAGTGGATAGAGCTGTTTTGCCGGTAGACTGGTAATTTGCACGATCTAATAATAGTTACACAAAGATTTCGGCGATTTGTAAATTTTTAGTTTTATTGTCACGCTGAATGTCGAAAGAAACGACAATAAGCCCAGACGTCTCGGTTCAAATTGGGCAAAAAAAAGTTAGGAATTAAATGAAAGACCCAAAACACCTAATAAAAAAAGTCTTGGACTATCTAACTATCTAAATCTCTTAAGGGCCTACATCCGCTTTAGTGCCGTAAAACGGTAACTTTCTAAAGCATACTCTTTAGAAACGACTATGTAGGTTTGAAAAAATATATATTTATGTTTCATGTACATTATTTTTTAAACATGGTTTTTTCGTATAACAAATAGTTTTGCTTTAAAAGATAAATAGCAACACGATATTTTTCGCAACTTTTGGATACTCATCCAAAACAAATTGGATGTTTAAAAATATTTTTACACAGAAAAATTGATGTCTGGAATTTCTTCATACCTAACATAGCATATGTAAATCAAATAATATTTTGCAAACAAAACTGTTCAAAAGGAGGTTCAATATTGATATTTTGGCATCGAGCGGGCGCACGGCCAGTACTGCGTTTACAAAGGGGCGTATATATCGCCTAAAAAAAGGCAAAAAAAAACTTTCTTAAAAGAGCAAACTTTTTTAAATCAAAACTATTTTTGTTTGGTAAAATCTATTGCCAGTCTAGTCAAGGGGCATCATGTTACCCAGTTACTGGATTGTGGAGGTCAGAGAGGAAGTCGCTTCATGTAAAATGCTTGTATTCTGCTGCATCCGTTTAAGCTGGAAGCCGAACACAAAATAAGAACCTGGTAAAAGGCCTTGATTAATTCAGTAGAATTTCATTGGCTAGTGATCGCTTTAAGGTTGCCCTAGACGACGGTACGAACTATTTTGTACGCGGGGTTAAAATGCATGCTATCTCATCCGACAACACGTGCGAAAGAGATAGATGCTGTGATGAGCAGTAAGAAGCTAGTTCACGTACGAATACACAATTTTACAAATTTTTAGCGAAATTTTATAAACAGACCTTTGGTGGTATGTATGGATATGAAAAAACGACTAAATGTAAGTATCTGTACAAAATAAAATTATTTGCATTGTTGAAATACTAATATATCCCTTTATGGTGACCGTTTTGCAATTTTCCTTCTTCTTATTGTATTTATTTGCGCCCAAAGATGCGTTAAAATAGTTTTGAAATATGGAACTTTCGACGCTCATAACTTTCAAATATTTTATATTTTTACTTTTTTGTTTCCACACAGGGCTAGATAATGATGAAACAAATTGATATCACTTTTTATTTTGAACGTCGTCAAACAGTGGAATAATCGCCAGACTATGTTTGAATGGAAGAATGATCGACTAGAGCAACCTTAATACGCAGCGTCAGTGCCTTATATCAGGTTGTAGAGAGTGCACCTGCACTCTCTACCTACCTACCTACCTATGGGCGTTTGTGGCACACCAACATATAGGCTCTGGACAGAAGGACCAGCTCCGTGAGTCGGAATTCGGATGATATGATAAGGAGAGCAGTGGTGGCCTAGTGGTATCGGCCGCGACTTATAAGTTGTAGGTCTTGCGTTCAAACCCAGGCAGGCACTTTACTTAGTGTAAATTATTTCACCACCACTGCTCTTAAAACGGTGAAGCAAAACATCGTGAGGAAACCGGCATGTCTTAGAAACAATAATTCGAATATTTGTGAAATCCACCAACCCGCACTGGGCCCGCGAGGTGGATCACGGCCCATTTTCTCTCACAGAGAGGAGACCTGTGTCCCAGCAGTGGGAACATTAAAAAGGCTGATGATGATAAACCACTGAATTCGTCTAGATAAAAGCATATGCTTTGCTTGTAATAGCTTACAAACAAAAAGCAATTCTAAATTCCAAACAGAAAAGAGACTGATATATTATAACGTCCTCAAAAAACAGGTTAAATCCATAAAAAAATTAAATACTATCGCGTTCAATGTTCCCTGTTACAATTATCTTTTAATTGATTGTCAACGAAACGCTATCATACCACAGAGCAATCCAAACATTAAAAACAAAGATTTAAGGTATGTTTTCTTTTGCAAGGTGTGGTTAACACACTTATATACGGATATAATGATTTTTTCCTATTTCTACGTAAACGGTGGTCGTTATCGCGTTATTAGCTATGTAATATTCAATGCAGGGTATTGATTTTGTAGCGTTACCTTGTGTGCTGGGGAAATCTATTATACTGTTCTAAGTTTTGACGGTTGCTCAGTCAGCAACCGTCAAAACTCACGGCTTACAGATCAACCAGAGTGATCGGATACTGCTTAACCTGTGGAGACTAAACTAGAGCCTCCAGCCAGGCACAAAAAGCTAAACCTAAGCGACTACGCTGAGGGCTATGGCAGGGGTCACCAATTACTTCCACATAGGGTCCGTTTTTTTAAATAATATGGCCGTCGCGGACCACCTTTACATCGTCACGTGTATTTACTTTGTGAAAAGGATTTCGACGACCGACATTCTCAATTTTTTTAAATCTGGAATTTGTGTTAGTACTCGTAGTATGTCGTTTGTGAAAAATAAACACGTTTTCTTTATTCTTTTTTTAATTCCGATTTAAGTAACACAAGTAATTTATATCTATCTATCTAATACCTATAAACGAGCAATTCTTGTATATATGTATATAATCTGAATCTCGGAAAAGACTCCAACGATTTTTATGAAATTTACTATACGGGAGGTTTCGGAGGCGATAAATCGATATATCTAGGTTTATTTTATAGAAAACGTTGTTTTCTCTATTTTCACCCAAGCAGAGCTCGGTCCCAGAGATACTTTTACTTAAGGTCCACATTAAATAAGTCTGCGGTCCGCCATTTGGTGACCCCCTATGGGGTATAACCTCGGCTCAGGGCGTCGCTGGGGGAACAACTAGGGCTGGATCAAGATTAAGTGATTTTTACTATCCGTTCGGCAAATACTTAAGTGGAGAAGAACGGACAAGAACACGAGACTTAGCAGCAGCCACAAAAATAGCCTTCAAATATAACTTATCAAGCTCACACAAACACAAATCCACACAGCACACGGCGAATCCTTATACTCCTTACCTCAGGTGGCACAAAATCGATAACCGCATCGAATATGAATATTACATAGATGTACTGATGTACATACTTGAACGAACGATTGCTTTAGTAATGGCAGTCTGGCTTTGGAAGGTTTGATTCAATCGCACATACACGGATGAAAGAATTTGAAGAAAATTATAAAATAAGACGCTCTTGACAAAATAGCATTGTATCAGCGAGCGGTAACGATTGTAAAATGTCCAAAACTATACAATTTATTAGTGGAGATTTACGTCTTTATAGCGACAATTTTTTTTTTGGCATGCTAAGGTCTTGGACCATACCCCCTCGTCTTCAGTGCAATTTTAACATTCTTTAATATGCATTTGAATGCGGATGTAACAGATACTAATGTTTTTTGGAGTATTTGGCAGATAATTGTATCGAGTCAGCCTTCCCAGTAAGCTTTGCGGAGGTAGTCAATACTACAATAAAATTCTCCGCTCCACTATCCTGAGATCGCTTCTGTCAATGATTTCACATATTGTCCAGTTGCGTAGACAGTTGAGACACAAAACTACTTACACTAACACTTTAACACTAATTTCATATCACAATATCCACTAGGAATCAATTTGCAAATAATATTAACAGCCGTTGAACTTCACTCGAAAAAATCCCGCCAAAAAATCCTTTTTTTTTGCGACAAGCGTATTATTCGATGACTAAGGGCCGATTTTACCAATGGTACTAATCGCGATTAGTTCAACTCAACTCAGTTCATGCAAATATAGCGTTCTGATTGGTATTTTCTCAGCGGTCTCAACCACAACGCTGTATTTGTATAAAATAAGTTTAGTTGAAATAATCGCGATTAGTTTCATTGGTCATATCAGCCCTAAGAACTTCAACTCCTGAGGCACTAGACAAGTGACATTCTATCATCGAAAGAGTGGCAATAACGATTGTAAAAATGACAAAACTGTATGGGTATGTCAAACGTCATCGAAATGTCACGTGATCAAGCCCTTACATTTTGGCATATCGATCAACGCCATCGCCTGACATCGAGTGACACTTGTGTAGAGTCTCTGAAGGCCAGATTCAACAAAAGCGACCACCAGAAAAGTGCCAAGTCAATGAAGCTCGAAGCCGTAAAACGACCATACAGTCAGCTAGTTAGGTGGTTTTGTATGGGCTACTAGCTTCTGCCAGCGGCTTCACCCGCGTGAAAAGTGTTTTATCATCTCAAGGGAACATTATATCGGAATAAAAATTCCAGACTATAATCTATCTTTGTGTCAAACTTCATTAAGATCCTTTCAGCGATTCCGGCGTGATTGAGTAACAAACACACATCCATTCAAACTTTCGCATTTATAATATTAGTAAGATGCCAGTAATTTCTAACCTGGAGAAAACCGGCATTTCCTAGAAACAAAAAATCGAATACATGTGACATCCACCAACCCGCACTGGGCCTACGTGGTGAATTACGACCCATGCCCTCTAACAGAGACGAGAACCGTGTCCCAGCAGTGGGTACATTAAAAAGGCTGATGTTGATGGCTTTCTAAACTTGGGCCCAGTTTGAATTTCATTGGGACTTTCTTACTACACCAGTATGCTTATAAATTCTATACCTAACTCTGTTACGTAACTCTTGCTAGACAGAGCGAACTCCACCTACACTGTGATGATTCTTAATTGACCCACGATTGTCATTAAACATCATTCGCTTTTTCCTACTTTTGGTAGCCCCATGTTACGTGGGAGTATTAAAAACAAGTAATAAAATCGCCATGTAAACCTTTGTATGGCCTCTCCGGGTTATAAAATGAGAGAAAACGTCTTTCTGACTCTGTAATGTATTTTTGGATGACCTGCTTTGACCTTTGGCTGTCATAAGAGTCGTTACTTTCAACATAATGCACTCAAATCAGTACTTACTACTATTGTTGCACTTCAATATATACCAAGATCCATATAAGGTGAGTCGTAATAGATGCACTAAGCAATAATTTTACAATCACGCACACTGCGTTTCAAATAATCCGCGTCAATGACCTCAAATAGTCAACTGTCAATTGAAAAGTAGATACGGTTTGCATAGAAAGCTTAATCGTGTATTCATAATGTTTTTTCACTATTTTTATATTTCTTTGAAATTCTCGGTACCCTAGTTCTCGGACCTTTGAAAGGCGTACCAGGGGCCGAAACCAACTGGCAGAGGGTTTGTTAGACATGAAGCTTGAAATGTGATACCAACCGACAATTTTCCTGTGTGTACTAAGTAAGCAAGTGCATCCAAGGATAATCCCCGGCTGGTGTTTGTATTTTCTTAAAGGTTAGAGACATCTAGGTGCATCTACAGTACACGGAGTTTGTTTTTGAAAGGTCTTCCAAGGTCCAAATCCCTACAATAGAGGACTGGACGAAGGGACTCGATCCACCTGAACAAGATAGTCTGGTGTGGTACACTGATGGATCCAAAATGGAATCAGGTACAGGAGCGAATGAGTCTTCTAGGGGTTGGATATCCAAAACTAGAGGCTCAAATCTCCACTACCGGTCCACAACACTCCAAGAAATTCCTAGGCTCTACGTTCAAAGCCTGGGAGTGCATTTGGAATATGAGCAGAGGGCAAATCCGCTACCTGCTTGGGGCCTTTACTGGGCACTTTGGAACCAACGACATGCTCATGAAGATAGGTCTAACCGCGACACCCATGTGCAGGTTGTGTGGGGAACATACGGAACGCATGGAGCATCTTCTGTGCACATGCGATGCACTGGCTGGTAAGCGAATAAGTCTCCTAGGGGTTGGACATACAAAACCAGAACACTATAGGCTCCTATCTCGTAGCCTCGTTGTAAAACTCATAAAAAGAGTTTTCAACGAGATTGGGGAGAAGTAAGTTATCTAGGGGACCACAGTAGATCCCAATGGGTCGAAGTGTCAGAGTTATTTCTCGGCCCCTCCAACAATATAAGATAGTACACGGAGGCTATCTATTGACTTGACTTGACTTGACACCACCAACCGGGCATGAATTCAGGCTGTTACTGAAAAATCCTGATTTGGCACAGAAAATAGGGTTTCTGTACTCTACATGTTTGCTAACCAGTTTCTACCAGAGATAAAAATGAGCAAAACTAGTACTAATTGTACTTACTTCCTGAGACTAGAATTGTACGCACGACGGACGGCTAAATCAAGATATGCCAGTATAAGTTGACCTCACATTTTATGGAGAGTCAATGTAATTAGAGGTCAACATATACTGGACTTGTATAATAACTATAGCTTCACCTAAAGTGGAATACGCAATACTTATTTAATACTCAGAGTAAGAAAACTGACTAACATCCGTTGAGTTTATCTAGTTTCGGTTTTATGGAAAGTAACACAAGTAACAAACAGGCGTGATCCTATATACCCCGAAGGGTAAGCGTTCGTTCACTCAGGTCCGTTTTACAGGTCCGCTTTAACGTATACGTTTTTATTCGGCGCTGACGTATGTAGTTGTGTCCGCGAGTTCACACTCACGACAGTATTCCAGCCGGGCGAGTACGGTCTCTGTTATTATAGGCTTGAGTCACGCATGTTATCACGGTTTTTGCTCCCAAACTGAAAAAATGTGTGACTCAAGCCTGTCACAATAGGCCGTGCTCGCCCGCCAGATCTTGAGAATTAGTAAAAAATACCAATCCGACAAAATATACAGCAGTCCGTTTTACAGATCCGCTTTATCGTATACGTTTTTATTCGGCAATGGCGTAATAATGCACCTGCCATGTTGTCTCTTCACCACCCTTGGTTGAATGTTAGAGAATGCATAAGACATTAAGTTCGCCATTGTACCTTTGTGCATGAAGTTTAAAATAAATAAATAAACGAGTTCACACACACAAATTATTAAAAAACTGATCCTTTGTTTTAAGTTGGTAAACTGACTAAATGTGATCTTTATCTCCATTAGTGACGGATCCGTTAGAACGGTACCGTAAATGCAGCGTGAACATCAACTCCAGTAGTGGTAGGATCCGTTTAAAACGATCCTGGAATTACGGATGTTCTGTGTGAATGTGGCCTTAGACAGAGGTTCACCTGTAGTGGCTGTAGTGCACCGACACTCCCATGTAATAGAGGTTACAAGCGCCAATACTTCTTCTTAGCGTGTTGATGGCAAATATTTAAAATATTTAAATATTGTGTTTCGCTCAGAATTCTGCCACGGAAACACTATTCGGTGACGCAGTCATAAGGTCCTCGCAAGTACAGGTGACAGGGCATGCTGCGCACTCTAGCGTATATAGCAATACTGATGTGGGTCCACTTTCCGGGTCCAGCAGTGTGATTTTTACAACCGGTTTTTTTTAAATTAACAGCCAAGACAGCTTTGGCCCATTTGATAACTATAGAGAAGTCCTATTACATGGGACTTAGACATGAATTCTCGAAGTATCTTTGCGTGATCAAATCAGAAATGTAGAGATCCCCAAGAGAACCAGGGTTACCGATATAGCCCGAAGAATTACAAAACTTAAATGGCAATGGGCAGGGCACATTGCTCGCAGAACGGATGGCCGATAGAGCAGAAAAGTTCTGCAATAGTCAAGTTGACAATCTACAATCGATAACGCTAGTAGAAAACGAATCAATTTATGGAAATGACACATCTGGACGTTAAGTCACGTGGTCAGACCTAACAAATAGAAGGCGTTAACGATTGTAGAAAGAGATTCGATACAAAACGTTTGTTACTTGGCTAAGGAACTGGTGTAGCGACCTTGAACCGGAAGACGATGCGTTGGAAAGCCTCCCATTAGGTGGACCGATGACCTGGTGATGGTTGCGGGGATCCGTTGGATGGGACACGACGGTGGCCTTTGTCCAGCAGTGGACGTCTTTCGGCTGATATGATGAAACATAAATGGCGAAGTGTGGATATACTATAGGTCTCCTCTGCCTTACCCTTTTGAATAATACAGGCGTGTGTTCAATACGAAAGGAACTGTGCAACATCCGTTGAGGTTTATTAGATTTTTAGTGTATATGGCAAGTTAGCAACACACGAATTGTCGTTAAATCAATATTTGATAAGAGTTGTGTTAAATTACTTGTATTTACATATGTATGTGTTTGCGTAAGGATAAGAAACTTCGGATATGGTGTTTTGAATATCATTTATCAGAAATATAATTGTGCGTCCAAGTAAAAAGGGTCCAGTCCTCTGCATTTCATTTTCGAGATACAGTTTCAAACTCAAATGTCTGATAAAAAATTATACCAGTTTTTGTTTTTTTTTTATTCTTAATGTTATCTAAGCTTCTGCCAGCGGCTTCGCCCGCGTGAAAGAGTAAAATTATCCCGAGGGAACATATTCTCGGGATTAAAAGTATCTTATGTGCTATTTCTGACTATAATATATCTCTGTGCCAAATTTAATCCAGATCCGTCCAGCCGTTTGACGGTGAAGAAGTAACAAACACACACTCACAAACTTTCGTCTTTATAATATTAAGTGTGATTGACTATTAAGATAACGAATCTAGTCTTAACTCAATACCCCACTACTGGACCCTTTTTGCTTGGACGTCCACATATTTTTCCGTATATAATTTATTTTTGTTATATTAATTTTTTTCGTTAAAAAGTTTTTTTATTTGTTTGTTTTTAGTTTTGGTACCTTATATTACCACGAAAATAAGCATATTTAGGGATAACTCAAAAACTAGTCGCCAGAACTTGATCAAATTTAATTGTACCACATGAGAAGCACTAAAATAAAAAGTATCATCAAAATCGGTTCACCTAGTAAAAAGTTCTGAGGTACCAAACATAAAAAACTCTCCTCCTTTTTGAAGTCGGTTTAAAATTCATCCACTGCTTTACTTAGATCTACCCTATGCGTTTTCACAACGATCAGTGTCCTGTGCCGCCTGCATCCAGTGGATTCCATTTACGGATAAGTCGAACAAACAACAAAGCCTCGGAGAAGCAATCATTAGAGTCTCTAATAGACTAACTAAAATAAATAAGCATATTTAACTAAAAGGAAACGAACATATTGACATTAAGGTTACACTAGTCGATCATTCTATCATTCAAACGTAGTCTGGTGATTACTCCACTGTTTCACGATGTAATGATGAGACAAATTGATATCATTTTTAATGTCGAACGAAATCTTAGGCCCTTAGAATTCGAAGACATGTGACATCCACCAACATGCACTGGTCCCGCGTGGTTGATTACGGCCCATTCCCTCTCACAAAGAGGAGACCTGCACGTACAACGGACCAAATGAAGTCTAAGTGCAGAAAAGGGGTCTTCTACCCTATCCTATCCTAAGGAGGCAAATATTTACGGGGCTTTTCATTTTATATAAATAGTGAAATTTAGTCTTAATGCATTTTATACAATCTTAATGATGAGACAAATTGATATCATTTTTAATGTCGAACGTATCAAGCCCTGTATGGAAACAAAAAAGTAAAAAAATATAATATTTGAAAGTTATGAGCGTCGAAAGTTCCATATTTCAACATTAATTTTAAAGCATCTTTGGGCGGAAATAAATACCATAAGAAGAAGGAAAATTGCAAAACGGCCTCCATATACGGATAGATTACTGATTCAACAATGCAAATAATTTTATTTTGAAAATATACATTTAGTATTTTTTCATGATATCTAGACTCCCAAAGGGCTGTTTATAAAATATCGCGCGCACGTTTTCGTCCTAAGTAATCATCCATTTCGATACAAATTTGCAAAAGTGCTAATACGTACACGAACTAGCTTCTTACTGCTCATCACATCATCTATCTCTTTCGCACGTGTTGTCGGATGAGATAGCATGCATTTTAACCTCGCGCACAAAATAGTTCGTGCCGTCGACTAGGGGAACCTTAAGAATATGAAGTCATGTCCTCAATGTTCTAGGAAAACAAAAAAATAACTATACTGACTACATCCATAGAACACTCAACCACACGACATAGTACCACTTGCACTGCGATAACCGCCTTTACTGCTAAGAATTAGCGACCTATCAAAGTGAAATATCTGAGGTTCTCCATGCAGTTGACTGTAGATTGAGGGATGTGAGTCATTTTAGTGGCTTTAAACAACCGGTAGGAAACGTTTTTTGGATCCATGTTGTTTATAAATTACAAATTAGCTCTTATTAAGCTGTCTGCACTGATTAGGGTAATTTAAGGATATATATTTCGTTTCGAGGAGCTATTGGCTAAATAATAATAGCCACACGGATCGATCTTCAAGGTTAAGCAACGCTTGACGAGGTCGGTGGATGGGTGACTATATTCAACATACCGAGTTTCCTCCGTGCCTCGGAAAGCAGGTTAGCCGGCTGTCATTTGAAGATCTTGGACAGTCGTTACGGGTAGTCAGAAGCTTGAGATCTGACACCAGTCTTGCCAAGGGGTACCGTGTTACTTTCAGTATGTTAAAATGTACTCTGTGCGTGTTACCCAGTTACTGTGTTGTGGAGGTCAGACAGGCAGTCGCTCCACGTAAAACACTAATGCTCAGCTGAATCCGGTAAGTTGGGAAAAGGCTAGGCAGATTGATGAAGGATATATATTTCGTTGAAAGATTTCTTTGTTTATTCTGCCATACTTCAAGGATTTGCATTTTCCCATCGATTTGTAGCGAAAAGTGACGAAGCGCACGTGGTTTTATTTTTTGCTTTTTGCCTTTATTTCGTCAGTTCAATTTTTTGTTTAAAAGGCAAAATTATCAATAAATCCTCTTTTTTCTATCTGAGGTGGATTTTATTTTTAAAATTTATAATGGGAAAAGAATTTTTGAAATCGGACCACTCTATAAAAAGTTATGCGTGGTCATTGATGGTCATACATAAAAATATAGATGTCGAATTGAGTACCTCCTCTTTTTTATCGTCGGTTAATAAAGACCCAAAAAGTTTACATCTATACTAATACTATATAATATATTATTAATATTATAAAGATGAAAGATTTTTTTGTTAGTTTATTTGTATCAAATAGGCTCCGAAACTACTGGACCGAGTTAAAAAATTCCATTACACAACACATAGGCTTTTTTAGTCCCGAAAACGGGTCCTGTGGGGTATTCCACGGGAGCGAAGCCGCGGAGTAAATAATAAAGAAATTCTTTCTCACCTTTAGCGGCAGCTATCATTCAGAGCCGGGACGTGGCCTGCGTCGTCACTCCACCACTCATGTTGTCACAATGGTCACTAAGACATGTCACTGTTGTCACTGCACTACACTACACTGACACTGGCACACAGTCACTTAGCACATTATGGGGCACATCCAATATTTTTGAATCTGGAACAAAAGAAAAATGGGAATAAGTAATTGTGTACAAATATGTCGTAACAAACATTCAGGAACTATATCGTCGTGAGAAGTGTTGGTAAAAAATGTAGATCATTATCTTATGATGTCATGAGCATTGAACATGACAATATGAGTATAATGACATAAAGCGCAGAAGAGCAGAGGCTGACGGACTCACAGTTTCACAAGCCTAAAACTCTGCTTTAAGAGCCCACCGAGGAAACGATACGTAAATTATAATTCCGTTCGTATGGTCCCTTCCTGCATCGTTATTACTTGACCTTTTGTTATGAAATTAATATGTAAGGTATTTGTTCTATAAATCATACACTTTAGAAACACGATAACTTGTAGTTGCCTCGATAGAAAAAAATCCTAAGTAATCTCTAAAAAAGAAAATAAATCCTTGGTACGGCGTATAAACTTCACGGATGGTCATCAGCTTTTAAATAATAACAAAACTACATGTTTTCTATATCGTATACGTTTTAGATTTTCAAAATATATTGCTTAAGTTTGATAACTTTTAACTTAACGACTTATTAATTCAAAGGTAAGTCTATCTAAGGTCACATAACAATTGACGCAGAAGCTGTAGCATTAGAGCACTTGAATTAAGACCAAGGATTAGCGGTTGCGGTGACTGATATTCAGCCAGATTTGACTGATGACCTGGAAAAGCTTGGTTATGAAAAGGACGGTTACGTCATACCTAACCTAACCAAAAAATTGTAAACTATATAGAAGCCAATAAACTACAGATACACTACAGCACAAGCTGTGGCAGAAGATCCCTTGTGTGAAGTGAAGAACATGGATCAGCAAATGTAGTGAGCTATGTTTAGCCAGATTTGACTGATGAACTGGAAAGGGCCTGTTATGAAAAGGATAAAGATGACAAGACAAAGCCAAAGTCGCTTGCGTAACATCTAACCTAACATAGAAACAGAAAACTAACCAATATATTATGGCAGAAGCTATGGCATGTGTGGAATAGCACTTGTGGTAAACGATATTCAGACAAATTTGATTGATGACCTAAAAAAGGTACATAAAGATGGCAGGACAAGACTAGACACCCAAAGCAATTTACGTAACACCTAACCAAGAAACAGAGAAGTATAAACAGATACAGATACACTACATACAAATACAACCAAAAGACTATTCTCGAAAGAGCTCTATTATTGTACGAGTTCGAAGCTTTGTGTTTTTAGTGAGTGATTGTCCGAATAATGCCCTCATTGTATCTGGGGCAAGAACGTGTCAATATAGCGGATATATCGCTGTAATTTATTGTACTGACATCGTTTACTTAGTTCCATTTGGGTGAAGTAAACTTATGGAAGAAACGAAGAATTGTATTGTCAAATTTAACCAGAAAACTGGGCAAATCCTGGGCTATAAAGATTAGGCTGTCCACGTCTGCCGTATGAACTGTGGGCTAACATATCCATTTTGTGGGATCCTGACACAGTCAGAAGGAGTTCCGGTAGATCCCATAAAAGTTAGCGGGCGTAGTTGATCATAACTAACGACCTATGTCAAGTTGCAAGTCAACGATGTAAGTCAAGTAGAAGAGGCCTTTGCCCAGAAATGGGATGATGCAGGCTAGCAGTAACCCAGAAAACATATTTAAATTAATGATAGACCTTTATCTTAAACGCTGGCAGATAATATGATAATAATGATGAATGTTGATATGGTTTCACACTAACGTTATTCAAGACATTCGTAAAAAAGAGTCATTCGTAACAAACATTTCTAAAAATAAGGTTTTAGATACAAAAATATAACCCTGAAACCAAAACGGCTTAAAATACCTCAAAAACACGAAATTAAAACAATAACTCACGACAAAAACGCGCGGTCCGACATCACACACAAAAATTAAACGCACACAAAATCACCCTAATAAAATTACCTTCGCTACTATTCAGCGAAATTATCGTTCACAATGCCAACCACCCTTATTGGGGTTTTCCTCCCTTTTGTTTACTGTCTCCCTCAGTCCTGCACCGTGAGTTACCTCCATCTCTCTCTAGCTGACTCTAGGATTTTGTTGGAAGTACAACACTTCAATTTCATGTTTAAATAGCAGGATGAGTGGGACTGTTTTAAAATGTTGGTTTTGCTCTTAAAATAGGCTTCGGATTAGTGATTTTCTGTTTTTTTAAACAACATTGTACTCAACTGAGTTTAAGTCAAAATGATGAAAGGATTAGTTACCTAGATCCTGCACTACCGAATGCTAGCTGTCCAGCATGCGCCGGGCGTTTGAAATCGCTATAAGATATATATTATACCTCCATACTCAATTGATCTGAGCTTGAGCAAATCTTGCCAAGGACGAAGAGGAAGAGATATTTGGAGTATGGACAACCTCAGATAACAATTGGAAAGGCATTCAAAGAAGAAGAAGCAATTTCATTAGAATTATTAACTTACTAGCTGTCCGACGCGGCTTCGCTCCCGTCAACTGGCTACCTACCTACCCATTTACCCTACCTACACTACATACATGATTGTTGCGTAACTTTAACAGCTTACGCAGCGTACGCAATGGAGGCTCTCAAAAAGGAATATTTTTGCCCGTTTTTGCAACATTTTCATTTATGCTCCGCTCCTATTGGTCATAGCATGATGTTATATAGCCTATAACCTTCCTCGATAAATGGACTATCCAACACAAAAATAATTTTTCAATTCCAACCAGTAGTTCCTGAGATTAGCGCGTTCAAACAAACAAACTCTTCAGCTTTATAATAATATTAGTAATTAGTATAGATGTAGGAATCACTATTCTGCATTCTGCCAACTATCTTCCGTTTGACCTGAACAAAAAAGATTTAGATCTATTTTGAAGGTGTGTATCGAATAGCAAAGTGGACTTTAAACCACAACCGCTTCTGAAGTCCGGTCTCCCGGTAACTATCGATCTTTTAGACGTGTCAAATGTTAATAAGGGACTACGGTTCAGAAATTCAGTATGAGAGCAGTAGGATTGAAATAGTACTTTTAAGAGCATAAAGCAAGAGATCTCTTTAGGATGGTTGTTTCATTAATAAAATGTATGTATTTATTAGGGTGACGATAGATTTTTGCTGGGTTCTGTTTGCCTATAATGCTTTGAAAACACCATTGACTTTTATTCTCAATCACCTCAAAGGCCGTATTTGGACGAAATTTGGCACACGAGTAGACCTTGACCTATATTGAGACATTAGATACTTTTTATCAATTTTTCTACGGAACGAAAGGATAAAAACGAGACCCTATTACTAAGACTCCACTGTCTGACTGTTTTTTTTTTTTTTGACCACTATCTAATCTGATGGTAAGCGCTGATGTGGTCGAAGGTGAAGCACGCTTGCCTAGAAGTGACCTATTCACTCTTGACTTAAAGACCCCTGGATTGTAGCTATCGGGAAACACAGACTCCAGCAAGGAATTCCACTCCTTAAGCTCCTTAGCTGCCAGCCACCAGGCTGTATCTCATGAACTGTGATAGCTAGACAGTTGAAATTTTCACAGATAATATATTTCTGTTGCCGCTTTAACAACAAATACCAAAACAGAATAAAATAAATATTTAAGTGGGCCTCCCATACAACAAATGTTATATTTTGCCGTTTTTTTGCGATAATGGTACGGAACCATTCGTGCGCGAGTCCCACTCGCACTTGGCCGGCTTTTTTAACTTTCATATGGGTTAAGCAATAATCGAAAGCTAGTTCCACAATAATTACGTTCCCTAAATGTTCATACCATCATTATCCCACGATGGAGAACAAAAAATAAACTACCGAAATATTTAGTTCATCCTCATTAAAATTCACTTTTGCAAATACACGATAAGCAACATTTTTTTTTTTAATTGACAGCTTGCCAATTGTTTTCCCATCATGATTATGTGTCAATAGATAAATTAAGAGTCGAGTCGTTTAAAAAAAAATGGTTTGTTTAATTTTTGAAAGATAATAATGTCTTAAGGGACCAAAGTAGAGAGGTTTGCCCAATACAGGAGATAGAATGAAGTCTGTCTCCAATACATACATATCATCAGTAGAGCAAAGGAGATATGCAATGAAGCAGAAAGCGTTTTGTAAGTGAATTTATGGCCATGCAAAGTAAATCACGCAAATCAATTCCTAAGCGAAACCAATATATGCCTCTATCAAGGACAATATTCCATGGTGCCAATGAAATCCCCATAAATTATGCCAATACAGTTTCAACACCTTAACTATCTGCCAAGGAATGTACAAAGATCAATCTCAAGCACTATGAAAAAGCCATACTTTGTTAAGTTATTGCGGTGCTAGAAGTGCACAATCGTTAAAATCTTACTGAGCATCGCCGTTTTATGACTATCGGCTTTCCAGTACAAAGTAAGTCTTCGTTCACTTAGGTTTTATGCCTTGCGCCGATGTTAGGCAAAGATTTATTGTTATCTGTATTCCTTGATCAAGGTGAATTGCTTTAAGAGTAAGTGTAAAAAAAGTTCAAAATTTGTAAGAACAAAGGGCCTAGGATTGACCTTTGTGGTACACCATTTTGGTTTTAGACTTAGAATTTAAAATTTTAGAGTCTTAAGTATTTAAGATCATTTGGCGTATATATTTAGACTCGAAACAAATTCAAACATAGTCGGAGATGTCTTGTTCAAGCTGTAGTTAAGCGTCTATATATTTTTCTTATTCCATTGAATCGAATGCTTCCAAGAAGTCTTTTTTCGTGCTTCTCTAATAGAATTAAATTGAAGTATTTATTTCCCGGGGATACAGTTCCAGTAAAACCCAATAGCCCCCGGGTATGTGTCCTACATAATAACAGGCTAACATTTACATGCAATATTGCTTCCAGGAATATTCCCACCTCAGGGAAATACCCGGAAACAGTGTACTATTCATATCTATAAGTAAGTTCATAGAGTATAAGTCTTATGATGGCACTCTCATTGATCTGACTAGAAAAAGCATAACTAGATCCCTAGATCTATTAATAATTTTATTTCATTATCAGTGCATACACATAAAGTGAAGTACGGTTTATATTCCGGTAATAAAAATATATTTTAAGGAGAGAATGAGACGAAGATGTCAACTTAATAATACAAACTTCAAATGAAAATGAATGTATAAAACTTAACTAACCGAAGAAATGAAAATATACGCGTAAAATATACTAGTCAGAGTTACTTTGGACAAGTGGTGTAAAATATGCATATTTACCAGCACCTAAATTTTAACATTGTTTACTCCAAACAATTTCGCTGTTTGGTGTAACTTATAATAAATAAATAAAATAAAATTTGTTAGGTTTCAGAACTACATAAATAATAGTTAAAATGGACACAATAAAAAATTCAACCAATATTATTGACACTAAATCTAACCGTAAATGGACAATACCACTGTTCATAAACGTTGCCCATAAAATCGCTTCACGCGAGGGGAGAGCTACCCCTATATTCCAGTGGTGCCAAATTATACCAAATGCTGTGATTCGTAATAATATACCATTTTATTTCCAGCTGAATTTATAATTTGCATGTTCCTTTTTGTATTGTTATTTTTTTGTTTCGTTTTTTTTTGTGGCAGCATTGTTGTTAATAGTTTTGCCATAACTGCCTCATTTGGGCGAGTTCGAGCGTTGACTCGGCGTTGATTTAAAGCGTTTTGGGTGATTTTCTTGTGGGTAGTTTACCTAGGACCAGACATGGTTTATTATAATTGCATCGTAATCATCATCGGCAGTGTGATATCCACATTTTTATCCACTGCTGGGTGTATAGGGATAAGCCTCTCTTTTTTATACCAATTACGAATCTGTGCCAACCTTATTCTTTTATTATTTAATAACTAGTGATTTAATTTAAACTCTCCGCATAACAAGTCTAAATGCTAACTGGTAACTTAACTGTACCTACTAAACTGTTCAAACTTGTTGAGAAAATAAGAAACCAAATTCCGAAAGAGAAAACTATACCAAGTATAGGATGGGCAGTAACAAAGAAAGGTGCGTATTGTTATGACTTACGAGTAATGTCGAATAAACGAAAACAATAAGTCATCATCAACATACACAAGAATGCGCATCTTTACTCTGGCGAGATCAAATTTGTAAAACTGACGGTTTCGATATAATTTCGGTTAAAACTATTCAATCTGAATAAAAGCTCGTGAAATTCGCAAAATTAAACCCTATATTTTACTTACATTTCAATTTAATGCTCCACTCTGAGCTGATAAAACCCCACCGCTAGTTCTATCCCAAAACGTAGAATTAACATGTGAAAAGCCAGCATTAGGCACCTACCTAGATACAGTGCGGTCCAGCCACTCACACAAGCAAAACACTACAGCTACACACGCAGAGATGTCTCCAACAAAATAAAACACCGGCCCCTGTCATATGGTATTGATTCCGACCCTTCGATTGCCGTCCCTCTCGCACATCGGTCAGCAACTAAAGTGCGAAAAGGACAGGTGTAGATACTTTCTTCTTGGCGACTCGGTTTGAGATGTAATGTTTACTTGTGTGCAGATTAATACTCGGGTAACGCCCTGCCTGGGATGATTCTGTATAGCTTTTACTGTCCCCGAGTCGGGTTTTGATCGGTTCGAGGAAAAGTTATGTTCGTTTAAGTAGAACTATAATGCTTCTTATATTGCTGACCCTTGAAGTGAACGTTTTAAGTGTTCTGTATGCTTTCCTGTTTTTGTTTTGTATGTGTGCGAGGAAAGGTGCAAAGAACTCTTTGTCTAGGATGACGCTGTCTTTTTAGCGTTCTTTCTTGGATAGTAATTTTGATATACATACTAAAGACTTTATGGCAGGCAATTCACAGCAGTTGCTAAGTTATAGAATAGGAGTTTTCTTTACCGATCTCTATTTGAAGAACTATAGATTATTGTGAATTTTGAATGAAACACTTCATCTCAAGTCGATTGTTAAATGATTCCACAGCAATTGTTTGATGAAGTTAGTTCAGTAACAGCATCTACACTCTACAATAAACTTTACTTTTACGCTAATACAATGCATTTTAGATTAAACAGATCCCAACAATAGACGAGACGAGATCACTTGTGTACCTACCTAGAATTTGTATTTATGGCGAACACATTTCGACATCGGAGATCGAATTGTCCAGGATCCGATAATGTTGGCCCAACCTACACTTGCGAACGTCTAACCAGTATAGTAAGACCCATTATATACAAACATTATTTTGATGGATAGACCAGTATACTGGGGTGACAACTTCACCCCTAATTTAAGTATATAGTAAGGGGTGGTTTGGGGTACAATAAAGGGTAGAATTAATCCACGCTTGTTTTAGGGCGCGTGTATAACAGATGTATTGAGAACTGGACTTGAAAGGGAAGTTTTAAATTGTAATTGTGTAATGCTTTGGGTTTGGGATTTAGTAAGAAAATGGTGATATAAAGTTTCATACACATTTTTGAGCAACGATCAAAAGGCCTGGCTCATCTGAAGTAATATTATAGAGAGCCTAAATTTTGTAAGTTTGTGCAGACGTGTATGGCAATGTCTAAAACCACTAAGCTTATTTGAAAAGTTCTCTCACCATTTGAAAGTTTCATTATTCCTGATGGTGGTGGTGGTGACTGGAAGAAGTAAGCGTGTGTGTCGCGAAAGATGGAAGAAATAAAGGTGGTCCTAGGAGTGGCAGAGGAAACTCTATCCTATAGTCTCCTCGTAAACAACAAGCATATCCACAGAACATTCCAACACTAAAATCTCTGTTATTAAAGGTTCCCAATCTTCAATCGCGTAGAATTTGCTCATGCTTAGACAAAACTCAGCCATAAAAAAAGTCTTGGGACTTGGTTCTCAACTGGTAATACTAAAATGTATTTCTGTTTTTTATTATACGGGACGAATATACTCTCCTGTACTTTCAAATCACTCTGTATAAAATACTAGACCATTCACGCCAAAACTCAACAAAACAGCATTCAAAATCAATAAAGTCTGGTCCGGTCACATCTGTTCATTTTTTATCGCTTGATACACAAAACTAAAACACGAGAACAAATGACCTAATTCGAGAACCGACGACACTGAGAAACCATCTCTAACAGTTGCAAATTGAGTTGCATTTAGAAAAACTGGTTTTGGGGGTTGCGTCAGTTGTGTGCATCCGTAGATTGATTGACGCAGCTTTCGTTAATTATTTCATGGCGTATGGACCCTTAATATGAGGGTGCCTCCATGGGAACCGGTTTTGGCCCAGACATAATTGTTTTAATAGTAGCAGTGTTGTGGACTACAGCGCCATCTAGTGGGCTGTATAGTACAGGTAGTGACACATCAAAGTTTATTGATTGACTGGGGAGGACCGTGGGTACGGTCCATTCACCGAGTTGGACGACGCAATTTAGTTTATTTGTTTGTACTTGGGACATAGACTCGAGAGTATATAAATCTATTTATGTAGAGAGATGAGAAGTCGGACAGAAGAAAATGTCATGGTGGTGGAAGGCCCAGGATACTTATATTGCTAATACTAGCTGAAGCTACAGGACATGTACAATAAGCAGTGAACATGAGTGAAGTTCATGATGAGAATACCACGCCTCGAGCCTGGAATTTTCAAGAAGTAGTGGGCAAAGATGATGATTGTTAATTCTATAATAACCTGCAGAGTAAAAGCCCATTTTCTTATACTTGCAGTGTGACAATTACATAATGCTATATTAAAAGACTTCTCCCCTCTCGTATTTTTTTTAAACGATATAGTTTATCCAGAGAAGACGCACGTATAAAGCAAAGGGATCATTAAAACAAGCAAGTCTAATTCGAAGAATCGACCGCTTCACCGGAAAATGTAGCAAAAACAACACAACACAATCTTGCTATAAATTCTTCCGTACATATACACGGACAAAAGAAAGTAGCGTTGCATAAAATCGTCTATCAATTCTCACACAATCTGCATGTTCACACAGTAAAGAACAGTTCACCGACACGACTAGGGTTAACAGAACACTAAACTAGAACTGGTGATTTAACCTTTAGACCTGATTAACATGAGAGTTGAGAACGTATATTTACAGGGGTTCACTGAAATTCTGCAAACTGCAAATGATTTAGACTGAACACTGTCAGGATGCCAATTCGAGGTCCTGGCCCTGACTTGGGACTAGGACTTCTATAGCTGTATGGAATGGACTTGCGCTGCCGAAAAGTCAGAAAGTCAATTTCAAACATTGACATTTTATACCTATGATAATAGTGTCTATCATACTATCACCAAAATGTCACCTTGTTTAAAATATTATTTAATGACACCTTCAAGGTTAAAAAAATAATAATATAGGCACCAGGTGGACCGATGACCTGATGAATGTTGCGGTGGTCTATTGGATGTGAGACGCACGGGACTGATCAATGTGGCGAAGTTTGGGGGAGGCCTATGTCCAGCAGTGAACGTCTTTCGGCTTGTATGATGAAGGTACTGCTGCCTAGGAAGATGACGGGTAATAGAAGTAACGCACCATTTGAGCTAAAGTGATGATGTAACGATGACCTTTTTATTCCAAGCCTAGCGATAATTATAAAAGACATTGGAAAGATATAAAGAGTGAAATTCAAATCACAAGATTCTGTTAGCTGATAAAGCAATTAGTACTGGTAAAACATCAAGTCATTATTCTATACCAGAAAAAGGTACAACTTAACTTTTAAAGTCTGTCAGGCAGCCCTGCGCAAGAGCATGTCAAAACGACAAGACCGCAACTTGCCCTGGGAAAACGGAATCGAATTATATTGCACTGTGTTCTGGGTCGGTCACTTTCTACTTGTTGCCTAACCTATAGTCCTTCTTAGAATGGGCATCTAGGACACAGTGCCAAAGTTGAAGCTAGGTTAACCATTATATTTTGAACTATAAGGAAAGTTCAAGGATTCTATTAGACTTTTTCATACGTGACACTATCAGGTAATATACGATTATCAGGTAATAGAATTTTTGTAGATTTTTAGTACAATTCGGCTGGTATCACCCCAGACAAAGTGACACTGGGATTTGCTACTTGACAATTCGGTACCGTAAATAAATAATACATACTTTCTGAACTTTTTTACAATCGTTATTACTGATAATAGACACATTTTAGTCTAGCTAGACCCCAGGCTTAAAGACAGACTCACAAACATCTCACAGGCAGCTGTATAAAACAGAGTTTTTAAGGTTCCCCTAGTCGACGGCACGAACTATTTTGTGCGCGAGGATAAAAAGGAATGCTATCACATCCGACAACACGAGCGAAAGAGATAAATGCTGTGATGAGCAGTAACAAGCTAGTTCGCGTACGAATTAGCACTTTTATAAATTTGTATCGTAATTTAGGACGAAAACGAGCGCGCGAAATTTTATAAACAGACCTTTGGGAGTCTAGATATCATGAAAAAACTACTAAATGTATATGTTCAAAATAAAATTATTTGTCTTGTTGAATTACTAATCTATCCCTGTATGGAGGCCGTTTTGCAATTTTCCTTCTTCTTATGGTATTTATTTCCGCCCAAAGATGAGTTAAAATTAATGTTGAAATATGGAACTTTTGACGCTCATAACTTTCAAATGTTTTATTTTTTAACTTTTTTGATTCCATACAGGGCTAGATAATGATGAGACAAATTGATATCATGTTTTATTTTGAACGTACGTCGTCAAACAATGTAGTAATCGCTAGACTATGTTTGTATGGAAGAATGATCGACTAGTGTAACCTTAAGCAGCTTCTGTTAGAAATAGCGCACTATAGTATAGAGTAAAGTCAAAGTAGAAACAGATGTATAAGAGCTCCTAAAAGTATTTAAAAAAAACTTTAGTTTTTCAAGCTAAGTATTTAAAAACGCAAGTTTGTTCGGAACTTACAATGTTACCAGTATCCCCCTTCTTGGCAGGGAAAGTTTCCATGCTTAACATTTAGGAACTGCGTTTTAAGTCCATTTTGGTAACATTTATCTTGTTCTTATCACCGTTAACTTCGTGTTTTTGTGCGCTGACATTAGTTATTTTTGTCTTATAGAGCATTTTCTTCGTCTATTTAGAAATGTACATTTATATCTTGTAAGAGATACCTACATTATTATTTAATTTGGAAACTAACTGGTTTTCCAAGTATTCATTCGTTCATTATGAGCTTACAGAAATTTACCTGTTTAGTTCACATATAGAGCGGAGAATATTGCCCA
The DNA here is from genome assembly GCA_947562075.1 of Orthosia gracilis. NCBI lineage: Eukaryota > Metazoa > Arthropoda > Insecta > Lepidoptera > Noctuidae > Orthosia > Orthosia gracilis. Next base: position 5,856,976 of record OX387276.1, read on the forward strand.
AAATTAGCAGCTTTTGGATTATAGGTGGTAAATCAACTATACAAAACAGCCGAATTTGGACCCTTATTGTTATAAATAAGCTCTAATATAACTCCATCAGGAATACACCCAGGCACACTATTGGATTCTCCGTCTTTGGAAGTAATAATGCGTCCAGTTTTAAACGGTATCTTTTGATGAGAAACATAAAAACAGTTCGTCAATAAACAATGATTTGCAGTTTGGCACTATCCGAATCTGTTCGTTCGTCTGACAGACGTCATCTTATGATCTAAGCAACATAACGTAATCTAAGATCGATGTTTTTCTAGTCTAGTGATTCATACAGACGGTCACATATGTCATCTCGGTTCTGCACCGTGATCCATATTGTACTAAACTATGTCATTGAATGACTTTCATTCGTGCTTCACTTCGTACATTGATAATATTTTTGTAAATAACATGAGCTAAGCCTTGGACAGGAAAATTTTCGAGATTGTGGTCTGCAAATGATTTGATAGTTTGTGGTAAGTTGTTGAATAATATGGAAGTTTAATGGTCTGTTAAGTCTAATATGAATGACAGAGATGACCTCGTATAGTGATGACTTGGGTCTTTTGATCTTAGCCACGCATCGGTTTCATCTAAAAGGTCTAAAGAGAAAATCAGTGCCAATAAGATAGACACCTTATATAGAACATATATAAAAGTAATTATTGAAAGAACAGATGATCAAAATACTTCTTATATGATATGTATGATCGATAAAACTCCTACAGTTTTTTTAAAGAAGGCAGTAAACAAGCGAGTCAATAATTATGAAACTAAAACAAACTAAACTATATCTTATAAACTCCTATATCAATATGAAAATCTATATAAAAATTAGAGTAGGATAGTGGTTTCTGGTTACCTTCCTCCGCTCGCGGATAGAAAATAATAGAACCATAGATGTTATATGCCTCAGAGACAATATAATACAGCAACCGAGATGGAAGTCCCAAAAATCTATTTGTTAGACATAGAACTGGCAATTAGAGAGAATTTAAGTAATATTGCTTTCGAGAGCTTGAATGCAGAGACAGAATCCGACTGGCATTTCGTCGCTATAATCTCCTTTTCGAATTAAACCGGAACACAATCAAAGCACATACATTCATCCAGACGTTACTCCTTTAAAAATCATACAAAAAGTGTCCTGTGCGAAGTTATTCGCATTCGGATCCGTCATTCAGCAATCAATCTGTTTATTGTGTCCCGAACGGCAGTGTCGCCTAAAATAACAATGGCCACACCCGCATCGCCCAGGTGTAAAGAACAGTACAGGCCCTTTAGAAGAAAAAAACCTCATCTGCATTTCCGAGACTCCTGCTCTCCTATTAACAACCTTACGTAACGCTAATAAGATCTTTAACACTCCCACCGTAATCCGACTGAAAAATACACAGTCAATGTCCTTAGTTGCATTCGTGTGCTATCTCTTTAAAATGTAGTGTGAGTGAGAGGGATGGAAGAAGGGATTGTGACAAAAAATGGTCGCTTGCGCAGTGTGGGGACTTCGGAGAGTATAAAAAATTTGCATTTTTTTTTACGGTGACGTGCAACTGTCTGCGTAAGTATTATTAGTTTCGTTAACTATACACCTTTATAGCAAAACGTAGTGAGGATTCCAATTTGTCGTAAAACTAAAACTTCGAAGACATGTGACATTTATCAACCCACACTGGAGTCTGAACTCGCGTGGTGGTTTACAGCCCACTTCTTTTCACAGAGCGGGAATCTGTGTCCCAGTAGTGGGAACATTATTTGATTCCACATAGCCCTTTTGACTACAAGACGTACGGCTATGCACCATCGGTACATACATGGTGGACATCCCACCCATACGCACTAAACGTAATACTTTCATTGTGCGTACAGCTAAGAAGTGCCGGATTCTGTGTTTCCTGTTATCTACAACCTAGGGATTTTTATTCCAGAGTCAATAGATTATTTCTAGGCAAGATTGCTTCACCGTCGACCACATCATCGCTTACCATCATTTGAGACAAACGAGACTTGTCGTTAATAAAAAAATGCTTATGCTATATTCCTTTTGTTTCTTTTGAAGGATAAACATAGGACGCATTAGCTGTATTAGGTACACCGCCACCGCTAAATCGTGAAAGTTGCCGGAGAGAAAGGGTGACTGTTGTACTCACAGACAGAGAACAGACTGATAGACTATCACAGCACAATGCAGCTTGTACTTATAAACCATATTTAGCAAATCCGGTTTCAAGGTCAAGAGTGCGGTCGAGATTCGTTAATACTTGTACAATCATTTTGTGAGTATTGTTTCTTGAGACTTTTTGCTCTTTTTGATGCTCTTTATTAAGAAAGGAGTCAATTATTCTGATGGAAATGCGTTTTTACAAGGAGCAGAAATGTTATGCATGGTTTTATGTTTGGCATTGAATCGTTGTAAGTGTTTTCTAGTGGCTTCTAATCCTCGTAACTTCAAAGTGGTTTTCGAGGATATCTTTCTTCATGTAAGTACTTGAGCTCTAGATACATCATCATTTTGGACGGTGTGACAATCTTTATCGTTGATCGAATGTCACTTTTTAGGGTTTCGTACCCAAAGGGTAAAACGGGACCCTATTACTATGACTCCGCGGTCCGTCTGTCTGTCACCAGGCTGCATCTCATGAACCGTGATAGCTAGACAGTTGAAATTTTCACAGTTGATGTATTTCTGTTGCCGCTACAACAACAAATACTAAAAACAGAATAAAATAAATATTTAAGCGGAGTGCCCATACAACAAACGTGATTTTTTTCCGTTTTTTGGGATAATGGTACGGTACCCTTCGTGCGCGAGTCCGACTCGCACTTGGTCGGTTTTATTCTGCTGTCTCTTACCGCAATGTTGATATTGTACAGTTTACAGTATGTTTTCTTGTTCATGATTTGATTCAAATTATGAAAAAGAAATATCTAATATGTCTAAAATTTAAGGGATTGACACGGGCTACGGAAATGTCACGACGTTAATCCTGAACATTTTTGGCTTAGACCAAACTAGATATAACGCTGACAAAACATCACATTGTCTAGGCCTTATTGCGAGTAACTCCTTAGTAACGCGCATGTAGTTTTATTTTCATATATTACTAGCTGTCCCACGCGGCTTCGCTCCCGTCAATTGGCTACCTACCTACCCATCTAAACCGTTTACGCAGCGCACGCAACGGAAACTCTCAAAAAGGAATATTTTTTTCCCGTTTTTGCTACATTTTTCATTTATGCTCTGCTCCTATTGGTCGTAGCTTGATGTTATCTAGCCTATAACCTTCCTCGATAAATGGACTATCCAACACAAAAGAATTTTTCAATTCCAACCAGTAGTTCCTGAGATTAGCGCGTTCAAACAAACAAACTCTTCAGCTTTATAATATTAGTATAGATTACACAGAAAAAAAATATGGTCAGAATTTCTTCTTAACTTACATAGGTTATGGAAATCAAAAAATATTTTGCAAACAAAACTGTCCAAAAGTAGGTCCAATATTGATATCCTGGCTCCGAGCGGCCAGTACTGCGTTAACATTGGCGAATACATAGGTACGTCTTAAGGAACTATAACATTAACTCTACCAAGTAATGTTATATATTGTAGGTACAGTTTCTATATAATTGTTCGTGATTTTATTCAAATGCATAAAGAGCAGGTAGGAAACAGTAATTACGTTCGCGTTCTCGGCCAGGCAAGGTCGAATCAATCTAAAGAGTCTTGTATGATTTATAATATAATATTACACTGGCGTATAATGCTCTTAATCTAATACATTGTCTGTTCGTATAAATGCTTTGTCATCTTAGTAATTTGATTCAGTCAGGTGATGTCGACGGGTTTGGCACAAAAACTGTTAGCTTCATAAGTTAGCTCTCAGAATCTACATCTTGTTTTAATATCTACAAATTCGAGAATTGTGAGGCCTACTGAGGATATTTATATTCAAATGTATCCCCACAACGTGTTCACAATTTATGAAGTTGGAGACGGACTTCCAAATCCTACACATTTCCAAAAATTTGCCTTTCTAGCCTTGAAACTTATGAAGCGAAACCATTATGCATTTTAAGAAACTTCTTTTTTACTTCTGCTTCTGTGGTTAATATTGGATGAATGGCCCAAAATACGTTGCTGGGATCAAGAAGCACTTTACGCATAAGCTTTCAATTATAAATAATATTATGCCTGTATTCGCCGAAAGGTTGATATCGTAGTGGCCCAGTGGCTAAGACCTCGCCTCTCGTGCTTGAGGTCGTGAGTTCAAATCCGGGCAAGTACCAATGTGACTTTTTCAAATTCATATGTACTTTCTAAGTTTATCTTGGACATCACAGGCAAAGGTGAAGGAAAACATCGTGAGGAAACCTGGACTTATATACTTAATGTTAGTCTGAAATAGCCAAGTCAGAGGCCTGTGGGGTTCCCAGAGGCGGCTAATTAACTCTGACACCAGAGGTGGTCACATCCTCACAAGAAAAGAAGAAGCCAAAAGGTTAGGCTGATGCCCACAGTCAGTTATGTTAGGTATAGGAGGCCTAATTTCAATTAACCTGATAACAAATCCAGACTCTGAGCTGCTACCGACTAAGATCTAAAAAGACCCAGATCTAAAAACCCAACAAGACTTTGCCTGAACCGATAGTCGAACTCTGAACCTCATCAAGCATGCGCCTGCCACTAGACGAACGAGACATTCAAGTGATTGGAGTTAATTTATCGCTGAATAATTCACGAAGATATTACATACTGTTAAAATAAGAATCAATTAACAAACTATCTTTAAAGCACATCGCCTGATTTTCCTGTCAGCAAGAAATCATTCAGCAGTCTCTAATTAAGTAATAGGTGATGCATAATTTAATCGCTATGCGGGTAGGAAGTGAAAATGTCACAGTTACGCTTACTTATTGGATGCATATGCATGCTTGCATACGATTATTGTTCTATAGTAGCTTGCTTCACTTTCGTATCTAGGAATTATTATGCACCTGCAAGCTACAGCACTATTGTTATTTATACCAATATTGTAAAGAGGAATGATTTTTTTGTTTGTTTGTTTGTACCGAATAGGCTCCGAAACTATTGGACCGATTTAAAAAATTATTTCACCTATGGAAAGCTACATTATTCCCGAGTAATAGGTTAAATATAATAAATAATTTATAGCCTATGGGCTATAAATTATTTTCAAAAAAATTAGAGATCCTTAAGTAAATTGCAATAATGTAATCCAAAGTAACAAAATTTTAAATAAAATTCACTATTTGGTAGTGGCAAGATTGGTGGGTAGGTAGGTAGGGTAGATAGGTAGGTGATAGGTAGGTAGAAAGCCAGTTGACGGGAGCGAAGCCGCGGGGGTCAGCTAGTAGTAAATACATTCAAAACTTAAGGTATTAGAAGTCCCTACATTAAAGGCTGTACTGGATTCATTTACTGATTTTGATTGTTGATTTTATTGAAGAGTTGCAATTGACTAAAAGCATCGAGGAAGAGACCAAATCTCAGCATTTGGGGTGAAAAATCATGATTCTATTTACTAGACAGTGATATCTAGTATGTATATCGGTCCTACGGGACGTATTATTAACACAAGCAGAAGATCAAAAACATAATCTAAAACCGTAAAATGAATTTAAACATGCATTTATAAGTTATTACCCTGAAATCATGTCACTATCTCCACTCTAGAAATCGTATCCCGAGCCCCAAGATCCAGACTGTCTAGTTATGGAGTCACTGGCAAATAATACTTTGTGACTTAAGAAGGTTATTTTCCTTACCTTATCTGTGTTTAACCTTTGTTATTGTAATACCTGGATGATATAACACTTTCTATTTCTACAAACTCCAAAGAGCAGTAGTACTATATTCTTCATCTCTCTGCTTCCTAATATTACAACAAATAATACTTTGTGCCTTGTTTTCTATATCTTATCTGTGTTTAACCTTTGTTGTTGTAATTCCTGGATGATATAATATTTTCTATTTTTACAGACTCCAAAGAGCAGTACTTCTATGCTCTTCATCTCTCTGCTTCCTATTATTACAACAAATAATACTTTGTGACATAAGAAGTTTGTGTTTTCTTTACCTTATCTGTTTATAACCTTTGTTGTTGTAATACCTGGATGATATAATACTTTCTATTTCTACATACCCAAACTCCAGTAAGTACTACTATGTTCTTCATCTCTCTGCTTCCTAATATTACAACAAATAATACTTTGTGCCTTGTTTTCTATATCTTATCTGTGTTTAACCTTTGTTGTTGTAATTCCTGGATGATATAATATTTTCTATTTTTACAGACTCCAAAGAGCAGTACTTCTATGCTCTTCATCTCTCTGCTTCCTATTATTACAACAAATAATACTTTGTGACATAAGAAGTTTGTGTTTTCTTTACCTTATCTGTTTATAACCTTTGTTGTTGTAATACCTGGATGATATAATACTTTCTATTTCTACATACCCAAACTCCAGTAAGTACTACTATGTTCTTCATCTCTCTGCTTCCTAATATTACAACAAATAATACTTTGTGCCTTGTTTTCTATATCTTATCTGTGTTTAACCTTTGTTGTTGTAATTCCTGGATGATATAATATTTTCTATTTTTACAGACTCCAAAGAGCAGTACTTCTATGCTCTTCATCTCTCTGCTTCCTATTATTACAACAAATAATACTTTGTGACATAAGAAGTTTGTGTTTTCTTTACCTTATCTGTTTATAACCTTTGTTGTTGTAATACCTGGATGATATAATACTTTCTATTTCTACATACCCAAACTCCAGTAAGTACTACTATGTTCTTCATCTCTCTGCTTCCTAATATTACAACAAATAATACTTTGTGCCTTGTTTTCTATATCTTATCTGTGTTTAACCTTTGTTGTTGTAATTCCTGGATGATATAATATTTTCTATTTTTACAGACTCCAAAGAGCAGTACTTCTATGCTCTTCATCTCTCTGCTTCCTATTATTACAACAAATAATACTTTGTGACATAAGAAGTTTGTGTTTTCTTTACCTTATCTGTTTATAACCTTTGTTGTTGTAATACCTGGATGATATAATATTTTCTATTTCTACAGACTCCAAAGAGCAATACTACTATGTTCTTCACTCTCTACTTCCTATTATTACAACAAATAATACTTTGTGCCTTAACAAAGTACTTACATACTCAAAGTCCACAACTACTATGTTCTTCATCTCTCTGCTTCCTATTATTACAACAAATATAAAGGATGATCAAGCTTATATGACTGAAGGATGTTGTTGACACTAACTACGCTTAGCAATTTGTTACAATCAATCCACTGATGTTCAATAATATAATAATTACCTATGGGAATCATTTTGTTCATTGTCGTTTTGTATTAAAATAACTTTGTTAGCAGTGTTTTTTTATTTTCACTTGTGATGAGTGCGAGTTTGTAATAGGTTGTAATAGGTAATTTAGTGTTGGTGTTGAGACATTTCTAAGGTCAATCACATAAAGTAGCAAATGCACTGAGTGAAAGTTCATCGGGGCATGAAGAGGACCAAAAATTATTGTTAAATCCTCCTTAGCCACGTTAATAAAGTAGAATTCCTAAGAAGTCTTCCTACACTTAAACTTGCCCCGTCTGATATTACCATCAAGAATTCAGGACGTTTTAGTTAGACATAAAAAGATGGATAAATTGTGTCAGACATGATAATTATGAAAGAATGCGGCAACCCCAAGTAACATGGGACCTCGCCCTCGTTCCATACAGGGATTAGACAGGGGGAACAGAAGAAGAAAACGTTGCACCGATCCCAAATGAAACGGCACTAGAGTAAAAAGATAAAGGAGAATATTTCAAAATGCCTTACTACCCCTTTTCCGCACTACTTAGACTCACATTAGATCCGTTGTACGTGCATGCCTCCTTTCTGTGAGAGGGAATGGGCCGTAATCCACCACGCGGGCCCAGTGCGTGTTGGTGGATGTCACATGGCTTCAAATTTTTGGTTTTAAGACAAGAGCAGTGGTGATTAAATAATTTACACAAATTAAAAACGCCGTGGGTTCGAACCCAGGCAGGGTGAAAATATCAATCTATCAAATATCTGATATAGACTTTTTAAGGCGTGGCTGAGTAAGCTCTCAGCTGTCATTATCATAATTTCAACCGGATTGGGCCCATTGTGAGCGACCACGTCTCTGTCCCGTAAGTAGACCCAGGCAGGGTTCGAACCCACGACCAACTACTCCTACATTGGGCCTCAACTGCTCCTGACCCTTACTACCCCATACATCAACCTATCCTATTTTCAAATATGTCACGAATTAAATTATGCACGTTCTTAATCTATATCAGTTTGTAGGACACCGGTCATGCAATAGACCGCAACAAATTGGAAAATGGCTGCTGCAAGCAATTTGCCCGTCTTCATGTTAGATTCCTTTCATATTCAACTCTTCAGAATGTCAGTCACAATCAAGTTTAATTGTAGACAATAGGAGGAAAGATACGGAGGTAGACGAAACAATAGGTTAGAATATTGTTCTGTAGTGTCTACCTGTGGTAGTGTGGAATAATATATAAGCGACTGTGGGATGCCAACTTGCGAGCCCTAGCTTCTGCCCGCGGTTATCATCCCAAGGGAATATAAATATCCTATGTCCTTCCCAGGACCTCAAACTATCTCCATGTCAAATTTCATCCAAATCGGTTCTGTAGATCCAGAGATTACACCCTACAGCCTAACAAACTTTACCTATTTATAATATTTGTATATATAGATTAGTATAAATAATATAATACAAGCATAGCTTTATGGAGTTTCTTGCATAGGTACTTAATTCTCGCTATATGCAAATAGTACGAAATTTTCAAATTAAAAATTAAAATTCATTTATTTCGGAACCGGTCCATTATGCGTACCATGTGAAATTAAAAATATTAGATACATAAAAAAATTAAAATTAGAAACATATTACAAAAATCATTAATAAACATATTATAAATTATAATTTAACAACAACAAAAACAAAAAACTTATGATGACTTAAGTTTCTTTTGACGTGACAACGTCTTAAATTAGGTTGTGGCTGGGAGGCACTTATGAAAAAGTGTAACGCTCGGTAACGTTACGATGAGTCACCGAACGAGAGAGAGGCCCGCCGAAGTTTACATGTACAATGTTTTAGTAAACAAAATATATTTCTATAGTTAAAATTTGTGCAATTCTTATTTTCATTCAATTCCTTGTTCCTATTGTGCAATTTAATTATATTCATATCAATAAATATTCTACCGAGAAAAAGACGTTGTCACGTAAAATCTTCGCCCGTAAAACCGACTTTACAGGCAACCATTTTTTATTAATGTATTTTATGGTGTACAATAAAGCGTATAATAAATAAATAAATAAAAAAGGGAAAATTTCAATTTTATAAGCTTAGTCATTCACTATTGAGTTTAGAAAATATTTCTAAAATAGTCACTGAACATTCGTTCCTATGTTCTAAAAGTATATATACAATATATAAATGCAACTCAAGCTTCGCTTCCCTTAATTCGGTCCCGTGGCCCATCATTCAGGAACCATGCATTATTCGGAATCAGATCAGTAATTCTTGAGATTTCCTTTTGCAAACATGTAAACAATTCTACCGCTCTTTCTAAACCTACAAACAAATCTAAACTAATATTATAAAGGGGAAAGATTTGTATTTTTGTATGTAACGAATAAACTTAAAAACTACTGGACCGATTTCAAAAATTCTTTCACCGTTGGGCAGCTACACTATCCCCGGGTGACATAGGCTACTTTTTATCCCTGTATTCCCACGGGAATAGGAACTACGCGAGTGAAACTGCGAGGTGTCCGCTAGTACATAATAAAGAAAACGTCACAGCATGACGTGGTTACAACAGGTCTAATGGAGATATTTTCCACGCAGCCAACTTCCTTGTTATATGAGTGTATTGTTCGCCCATTTCCGATGACTCGCTTACGCAGAAACAGGTCGATGATGAGAAGTCGTTAAACAATTTGAAAGGCGTCAGTTTTATGAGAAGACTAGCTGAGCCCGCGGCTTCGGTCCCGTCAACTGCCTAACCTTCCCTACTTATCTACCCTACCATAAATTTAGGGTTATATTCTATAAGTAAAAATAATACAAAATGTCCTAGAATATGTGGTCCAAAAATGCATAGTTTCGAAGATATCATAAATCAAAATTAATTGATTTCAAAAATTTGGTTGCGTCTTTTCGGATGCCGTGATTATTCCCAAATTCCCTACGTTTTGTACGAAAAATGGAACAAAAAAAATGATGATTGGTAAATAAGTCATATGCCAGTTGATTCTTTGATAAGGTCTCAATTTATGGGATATCAATAAGTCGGTTAAAAAAAACACTGTGTGAATGTGAAAGTTTTTGTATTTAAATGTTTTTATATTGACTAGCTTCTGCCAGCGACTTCGCCTGCGCGAATGTCGAAATTATCCCAAGGAAATATATTCCCGGGATAAAAAAGTATCGTATGTGCTATTCCAGACTATGATCTATCTTTTTGCCGTTTGACCGTGAAAAAGTTACCAACACACTCACAAACTTTCGCCTTTACAATATTAATGTGATTAGCAAACATTTACAACTTTAAATGTACTGAACTTTAAATGTATTTGAATAAGGAGCATACAACTAGGGTCTGGCAGTGGCATCTTTTACCCATTTCTGTGATGTTATTTTCAGCTTTCACGCAGACAAAGCCGATAGTTAAAGCTAGCAGGTTAAATATTTGCCAGTGCTTCAGCAAACAGTTTACCGTGCGCCGTGCGCGTCACTGACGCACCCCGTCCCTTTGTCTACTAATAGCAGTCGCGCCTTTTTGACATAACCTCGTGGAGCCGATTGTCGGGTATGTACAGCCATCAGGCCCAGCCTGTATCTGTATGCACTCGGTTTTATACCACACACACACACACAGACATAAATCTAAATAGATATCATAAGTCCCTCCATCTGTATGAAAAACAAGCGTGCCACTTTTTCACAAACAATTTAAAAACAAATTTACTTACCAATGAAAGAAAACATTTCAAATGCCTCGGCCAACTTTTTCTATACAGCTCAATATGACATAAAAAGGCATTTATCTAGATTTCGGTGGATTTCCGGTGCCGATAATGCTAAATGAAAAGCTCAGAGGGGTTACCATAAGCTCTTAGAGTAAGGTTATTTTGAGATCGCGTAAGTGACAGATGTATACAAGTCATATACATCTGTCCCTTACACACACTCAAAATATCCTTACTCTAAGAGCTGATGGTCACCCCCCAGATTACGATAATTTGTCGTAACTTTGTTCCTTTTTTTGGCACGCCAAGTACATACTATCACGACATCTAGTTAGATTTATGTATGTGGTTTTATACTGAAAATCGGTCTCTTTTGCAAGACTGGCGAAATATTAGTTCAAACTCAAATTATAAGAGGAACTATAAGATAATACTGGCAACAGTATAATTATAATATGTAGAGTATGGAATCCATACTTATATTATAAATGTGAATGTAACTCTGTCTGTCTCTCATTCTGTCTGTCACCTTTTAACTCTTAAACCGCTGAACAATTTTTGATGTTTGGTTCTAAGATATTTTGAGACCCTGGGCATTCATACTTAACAGGGTGAAAAGAGGGGTGGAAGTTTGTATGAAAAACCTAAAAAAATATTGCTCGATATAAAAAATTGGCTATTTGGAGTACTAATGCTACGCAGACGAAGTCGCGGGAATGAGCTTACTTAAGATAACCTGTCTAGTAATTCCGTAAAGACTTCTTGATGGACGTAGAGTACCTTATCGGTGAAGTTCTTGAAACAGGCACTGGACTGCAAATGTACAATAGTAGTTCAGCATGCGGTAAAGCCAAGGTAAAGTCTAAGAAATTATTATCACCTTAAGGTTGAACATCACTTGCACATCAAAAAACGACAAAGTCTGTTTTTCTATGTAACTTTATTCAGTGAAGTTTCAAAGTATTGAAAATTAATTTCAAATGTGGAACAAAAGCAATAAACCGTGAATTTATTTATAAGTTTTGAATGTGACTCACCGCGTCCCTTCTGCCTATCCCAAGCACCAAAACCCACAACAACAGAGTTCTACCAGCTTAACCTACAAGAACTTACTTATGATACATCCCCATCAGCACATACGACATACGAGTATATAGCACAACACTCTACTTCTGGCAAGGTTTGCACCAAACGTCGCTGGATGCCTGCCAATCCGCCAGAGAATTGATTTAATAATCTTTCATTTCACTGCGACAATTCCTGTTTACATCGTTTTATTTGTTTGTTTATTTCTTTATTCTTTTGTTTAGAAGTTTTTGGAAGGTAGGAAATGTGACAAAGGTTTTGATTTGATGATATCAGTGAAACATGTCTTTTGTCACAGCAGAATGGAACAATTTGAGACATACTCAAAAAAACGGCCAAGTGCGTGTCGGATTTCGCACATTCAGGGTTCCGTACCAAACGGCAAATATAGTTGGTTGTAATAGGAAAAATGAGGAAATTTCAAAGAAAAATCTGATTTAACAATATATTGGTATTGGGTTAGTAAAATATACGCACTAATAAACATTATAATCAAATTTCAAGTTCATAGGTAAAATATTCTTCGGACCAAATTTTACAAAAATGGCTGACTTTGGTGGCTTCTCATTCCTGTAATTTACAATATTTTTAAAACATAAATACAGTATTTATCTACTCAATGAGCTCTAAACCACGATACCCCCAATGGGGTAGGCAAAAAATGCAAGACCGAATTAAAAAACAAATATATTTTTTATATATTTTTGACAATTGGTATGGCTTTGGGTCAACAATTTGCTTAAACTGTAAAAAAATAAGACAGATCATCAGATATTTAAAGTCGAATAACGCATCCTTAGGTATTATTTATTTATTTATTAGTTTATCCTCACACTGGAACGCCTTGCAGCAATTACACCAATGGAGCATAATCCTATAATAAACTCACTATAAGTCCAGGTTTCCTCACGATGTTTTGCTTCACCGTTGTCAACGATGTCCAATTTTAACTTAGAAAGTACATATGAATTGAAAAATACACATTGGTACTTGCCCGGATCCGAACCTACGACCTTTAGCACGAGAGACGAGGTCTTAGCCACTGGGCCACCACGGCATACACGTATGTTGGTTTTTGAGCATTCTTCTACCAGATCCTGAAGTTAAGGGCACGGAGGCACAACGTCACTACTATGGTGGTCTTTCTACGAACATATTATCCATAGAACAATTTCTATAAAAAAATGTCGTATCATTGTCGCCAGTCTGGTCTGTGCCTTTAAAAGTAAAATAACCAGAGACAGAGAAGCCATTGTAAAAAGACACAAAGTTCCGAGAAATAATAAGGTGACCTATTTAAAGAAAATTTCTTTGAAAAACACTTCCATTGGAGAGAACAACATCCGGCGTTTATAACGTTGGAACTAATATATCTCCATGGCTACATCGTAAGATGTATTCTGCAGTGCTGCCCTGAATATCGGTTGGCAATAATGTCGCATCGAGATATTGGAGAAACACGCAACTGCTGCAGTTTACGATGCAACATGGTTGTGTTGTAAAGAAAGAATATTGTACATTAGTCACAACGGATCTTTGTGTATCTGAAGTTGGCTCTGCAAACCATTGCGGAAGAAACAGTTTGTCATCGAGTATACTGCATAGAGTAAGCAAGGTAGGACGATGCGACAAACGTAAGCGAGTAAAGGAGACAGTTATACAATGCTATCTTCACCTTCATCATTGACGCAAAAATAACTACTGCGCAGGGTTTTGCAGCCAACTTCAGTATTATGCACGGTTTGAACTTGCCCTGGTGGAGTAAGCTTGAAGTGAATTCCATCTTCAGTCATTCCACCTCCACAGACATAAATCTAACTAGATGACGCGATTGTATGTACTTCGTGTGCCAAACAAAGGAGTAAAGTTACGATCACTGATCGTAATCTGAGCTTTTCATTTAACATTATCGACACCGGAAATCCACCGCAATCTAGAAAAATGCCTTTTTATGCCAAATTGAGCTGTAAACAATGTATAGAAAAAGTTGGCCGAGGCATTCGAAATGTTTTCTTTCATTGGTAAGTAAATTTGTTTGTGAAAAAATGTCACGCTTGGTTTTCATACAGATGGAGGGACTTGCGTTATCTAGTTACATTTATGTCTGTGTTCCACCTTGATGGGATGGGTTGACAGCTCACTTACGTTCATTACACCTAAATTCTGGCCTTAAGATTTTGACAGAATAGCACTGTAGTAAACTAGTGATTAATCGCCATTTTCACCACATCTCATCATCATCATCAGCCTTTTAAAGTTCCCACTCCTGGGACACAGGCCTCCTCTCTGTAAGAGAGGGATGGACCATGATCCACCACGCGGGCCCAGTGCGGGGGGTTGGTGGAAGTTAAATGTCTTCGAATTTTTGGTTCTAGGACATGCACGATATTTTCCTACACCGTTTTTAGAGCAGTGGTGATGAAATAATTTACACAAAGTAATGCGCCTGCCTGGGTTCGAACCCACGACCACGTAAGTCGGAGCCATTACCACACGGCCACCTTTGCTCCCAACTCCACTTTTCATTCCACATTAATTCAGGTTTTTTGCCGTGGTGATAGAGACTTTATTTCTTTTCGTGTGAGGATGTGGCCACCTCGGGTGTCAGAATTAATTAAACCGCCTCTGGGAACCCCACAGGCCTCTGACTTGGCTATTTCAGACTTACATTAACTTATACTAAGTCCAGGTTTCCTCACGATGTTTTCCTTCACCGTTGCCTGTGATATCCAAGATAAACTTAAAAAGTACACGACATGAATTTGAAAAAGACACATTGGTACTTGCCCGGATTTGATAGACTCTGAGTCAACCAGAGTGAACGAAACTATCTTTAGAAGGACTTAAAATAAATAGGAGTTGGGTCAAGACAGATATACGTTATTAAGCACGTGCATTGGCATATGCTCCTGTCTCTCTTTCACTTGTAGCTTGTCACTTGTGCGACAATGACAGGAATAATGATAAGGTAAAGTACGTGCTATGGTGTATATTAAGGCGATGTTTATGGGACTGAATGATAGCGTGACCGTATATAGGGGAGAATGGAATTGAAAGTGTTTTGTGCCGACTCCAAGTAATATAAGAGACGAAACAGACAGGAAGGAGAGAACGCTGCTAGAGGACTTGGCTTAGGGGGGGTTATGAAGGACTTTGCAAACATTAGTCTGTATGCAATAATTTAAATAAACACCGTATAAAATTGGTCGTTTCAATTCTGTGGAAAGTCGAACTGGTACATGTAACTGGTCCCGTTTTTACCCTTTGGGTACGGAACCCTAATAATTAAAAATAATAAAAACGACTTCTAAAGCAAAACACTTTGTCTTGGAAATCGGTTGTCTTTGGTAACTCTTTTTTTATCATTTTGCAACACCGACTTACGAAACGAAAGTTATTTTTGCACTTTTTAGTGTTTTGCATTTTTTTTAAATTTTATCTTTACTAATCGATACTGTTTCATGTACCGGATCGACGCACCACGAGATTTAAACGACCAATATTTATCGGTGTATACCTTCTTGTAAAAAAAAATCATAGACCATTATAATGTTATCCATTATTGCCCAGTTAGTCACAAAATTACGCTTAGTCACTACCTACTAAGCCGAAAGTCTAGTAAAAAGAACCAAATTTCTGCAAATCAAAATTAAAATTAACAAACTACAAATATCTACCCAACCTTTGCTACCTGACATTCCATCGAGCAGTGTCGTTACCGGAATACCTCCGTACTTAAATAACTACCGCAGGTACAAACCCGTGGGCGATCACCAGTCAGGTTATATTTAGAACAGACCATAGACTAAACTGGCAAAAGGTCGCGAGATCAGAGCTAGTAACAGTTGAATTATTTATTTTAGCTAATAACGAACTAGATATTGATAGTGCAGTTGGAGCTGATGAGGATATTGAGCTGTTAGCGGTTATATTAGCACTTTTAATAATTATATGACTGATTAAAAGCTTAGCTACAAGTCATAGACATAGTAGGAACGCCAAAAGGGATAGACCAAAGGCTTTAGACAAAGTGACATGCCATAATCATGCCAAACTGGCGAAAGAACGCGAGTTTAGAGCTAGACCAGCTAAATGATTTATTGTAGCTAATAACGAACTAGATATTGGTAGTGCAGTTGGAGTTGATGAGGACTTAGTGCTGTTGACGGTTATTTTAGCAAAGACCAAGGAAACGATGAATGTGAGGAATGTTATGAAAGAAAAAAACATTTTTACAAAAATTATAACCGACTTCCAAACAAAAACCACTACAAAGTGAAAAATAACTTCAATTTCGGAAGTCGGTGTTCCTGTTTACGTTTCTTCGTTTTTGACACCGACTTCTAGGTAGGCTAGTACCTACGCGTAAAGTGCCCAAAGTGAAGCCAGAATAGATGAACCCAATAACATGAAACTTAAACAAAACCGGTGCAATGAGAGTATACCAGGGTGAACTGTTCACACCTGCAATCCCCTTTAGAGCGTACCAGTGTAATGTTATGTTATGAAATGGTGTAAACAATAAACAGACATGTCATTTATTGAAGAGTTCTGATGTATTTCTCCGAAGATCTTCATCAGATCTTGATGAAAATTAAATGGGACCACATGACATGCACCAGCTTTCAAATATAAAGGAAATCACCAAAATCGGTTCACCCAATAAAAAGTTCTGAGGTAAAACATAAAAAAAAAACAGTCGAATTGATAACCTCCTCCTTTTTGCGAAGTCGGTTAAAAAGGGAATCAGTGATAGCGTGATGGTTGACAGGATGGTATGGAAGGAGCAAACGTGCTGCTCCGAACTTAAGTAATATGGGACAAGGGCAGAAAGATGATGATGAACGGTTATTTCAGCAGACATTGTTTAACTGCCTGAGAATCTAACACACAGTCGCAAAGCCAAAAGGGATTGACCAGAGGCTCTAGACAAAGACACACGCCATAAGCGATGACTACCGCAGGTACAAACCCGTGGGCGAACTCCAGTCTTGTTGTACATATTTAAAACAGACCAAACCATACTGGCGATAGGTCGCGAGTTCAGAGCTAGACCAGTTGAATAATTTATTGGAGCTAATAACGAACTAGATATTGATAGTGGAGTTGATGAGAGTATTGAGCTGTTGACGGTTATTTCAGCAGCTGTTGTTAATAATTGTTTGACTGCCTGAGAACCTTACACATATGCGCAATGCCAAATGGGAATGACTAGAGGCTCTTGCCAAAGTGACATTTCATAAGGTATGGTGATTGTCGAAACGTTAAAATGTAAAGGAATGATCACGTAAAATTTAGACAATCCCATTATTATTTTTTTACCTTTTTCCTTTCGCTGTCGCGGCGCTTTTGTTGATGTATATGCCACAGGGTTAGAGCGTCAGCCCCCTAGCCAAATTACAAACGTTTCGTATGGAATCTCTTTTTACAATCGTTAACGTCTTCTATTCGTTTGGTCTGACCACGTGACTTAAAGTTCAGATTTGTCATTTCATTTTCATACACTGATTCGTTTTCTACTAGCGTTATCGATTGTAGATTGTCAACTTGGCTACAGGTGCAGGTGACATCGGTAGCGCATGATAATTTTGGAAAATGATTTGTTGGTATTGTGTTTGCAAGAGTGACTGCTGAGCATAGGACCCTGAATTTGATACCCCAGGTCGGGCTTTTGGGTTTTTCCGTAACCCAAAGGCAAGTCAAAGGACACCTACATGGGACTTCAAACATAACTGGTGAAATATATGTCTATACTTAAACACATGCATACATATCAGGCTAGTGCTGTGTGTGAATAGAGTTTTATTCCTCTAGACATCACAATACACATGCCTGCCACAACGAAAAACTTAGGGGTGTAAAATGAATTCCACATACAATACCTTTTGACTACTTCAAACAACTCAGAATATTCACAAGTGTAAGATGTGGCAAGCGAATGCGAAATTGGAAATAACAAAGCGTTAGGAAAGGCAACACTAACCTATCACGATCAATACAAGGCAAGTTTTATGGGCTTCAGAAGTGTGGAGACAGATGTTAGGGTAACAGGATACTGAATTTTGTATCGATTTTCGAAGGTGCTGTAATGGGTGGTGATGAAATGGGTTAAGGCAAATGTGAGTTATCTTAGTAGTTGCAATATTTTTGTAATAGATCAAGAAAAAGATCACCGTCGCGAAGATGCAAAGATGAATCCGGTTGACATTGTGACAATAGAAGGCTAATTTGTAATTAAATACGTAGAAATTAAATTCAATGGTGATTCACAATATCATCTCAACGACAATCAATGTCAAAGCTTAGGGAAATAAGAGGAGTATTTGAGAGATTGCGAAAGTCTCTTTTCAGTGGACGAGTGCTGTCAAACCATAAACATTAGATAGAGCGATGTAATAGAAAGTTCACAGAGTCACTTCGACGAAAATAGGTCTTAAAGCAACGCGGCAAAATGTAATATTTCTAATGTGAAAAAAAAACCCTTAGTGCTCGTTCACAAACGGGTCCGTTTTACGGGTTCGATTACTTACTAAGTTTTGAAATAAAATGGTGGATCCTTAAGAAGAAAAGACAGCATATAGCTCATTCTTGTAGGATGATCGCGTGACCACTGTTCCAATTTAAATACTTTTAATTAGACTTCACCTGGAGCTTCAGCCATACCCCGAAGGGATGCAAAGAAAAATAGGTAAAAGTATCGTAATTAGCAGTATTACGGACAATTAAAATGTCTAACATTATTTATATGTCTGCGGTTACCATCATGAAGGTAAGGTGGAGAAGGCCCATGATAAAACGAGAACCTATTTCAGCGAAGATGCTGTCTGGGTGACAGTGACACCGGTCGTAAGCGCCACAATTTGTAACGTTGAAAATATACTTTGTATCATAACATACTTGGTTTGAAATAGAAGCACCAAGATTTGTATTATCTTGATTTTTAAAAGATTGTCCGTGAAGTTCCTTGCACATTCTGATAAGCAGACCGACTCCTTGACTGTGCAAAAGTGTGTGTGAATTATTAGATTTAGTCGAAATAAATGTTTTGAGTTTTATAATGAGTAATGCCCTTAGCGTGAAAAATAAACGCAGTTGTGCGTTTACACATGTCTAGCTACTCTGTATAAATTTATATTTTTTTACTGTTTTCTCGTCTGGTAGGGTAGTCAGACATTACAAGGAGTGGAACTTCTGTTCAATACGTGTACCAATGTATGACCACATGAATGGATAAAGTTTAACAAGTACGTTATATTTATGGCAACATTTATCATTGCGTGACCTTTTTCATTGCGAGTCGTACAAGGAAATTATGTTCATGACCAACTTATTACTCGTTAGATTTATAGTTAGGTTTATATGAGGAAATTGATTAGCGGTGTGTTAAAAACGTTTCAAGTCTACTATGTCTATATTTTTAAAGGTTTTTGTGACACGGACTTTACTAAAAGTATTCTTGCCCAAGAACGAATCACCATTGCGGTTCCTCATGGCAATACAGCTAGTGTTATGGACATTATTCCCATTGACAGCGATAAATTACCCGACCCCTACTTCTTTTTATGCCGCTTGTACCTAAATAAAAAAAAAATTGGCTCTATTTTTTGGGTTCCGTACCTAAAAGGTAAAAACGGGACCCTATTACTAAGACTCCACTGTCCGTCTGTCTGTCACCAGGCTGTATCTCATGTACCGTGATAGCTAGACAGTTGAAATATCCACAGATAATGTATTTCTGTTGCCGCTATAACAGCAAGTACTGAAACAGAATACTTTAAATATTTAAGTGGGGCTTCCATACAGCAAACGTGATTTTTCCGCCGTTTTTTTGCGATAATGGTGTTCGTGCGCAAGTCCGACTCGCACTTGGCCGGCTTTTTAGTTCTCTTTTGCCTATAACATGTATTCTACCATACTTCTCTATTCCTCGTCACAACCTTTCTTGACATATCCGTTCCTTTTTTAATCTGTTCCGGAATTTTATTATTCTGTCTACTTTTTTAAATTTTCCATCGGAATGCCTACCAACATCTCACCAAATTGTCTTTATTACCGTATCAATAAAGGCTGCGAGTTATATTTTTATCTGGCCAGGTAGTCCGACCTTGGAGGCACCTCGCGATCCGTCTGTACTGTCCATACGATTCCTTTTATTAATTTGGGCACTCGTGACATGGTTTATAATAACTTGTCTTGTTCTACAAGCCTTATGGTGTGTGGTTTGTGAGAGCTCCAAATATTTTTAGTTTGTTAGCCATTTTTATGATAATAATGTGGTGCTCAAGAGGCCTTGAAAGCATCAATCATTTGAAATGGAATAATATATTATACAGCATTCAGCAGGACCTAGGATATCCTTTTTAGGGTTCGGTACCCAAAGGGTAAAAACGGGACCCTATTACTAAGACTCCATTGAGACACTGTCCGTCTGTCTGTCTGTCACCAGGCTGTATCTCATGAAAGGTGATAGCTAGACAGTTGAAATTGTCACAGATGATGTATTTCTGTTGCCGCTGTAACAACAAATACTAAAAACAGAATAAAATGAATATTTATGTGGGGCTCCAATACAACAAACGTGACTTCTTTCCGTTTTTTTGCGATACTCGTACGGAATTCTTTGTGCGCGAGTCCAACTCGCACTTGGCCGGTTTTTTTATAAGCAGACACTAAATAAGGGAATATCGCAAGGGCGGAGACACAATCGTAGAAGCTTTTTTAGTGAAAGAATACTTTGAATGAGCTCACTTTTGTCTTAAATCCGAAAAAAAATAAGCCAAGATTACTTAGGAAAATGCAATATGGTTTGGTACTTAATCTTTGCCTCGTACCTTTTGAACTTGTAAAATTAAACTTACAGGTCAGCGAAGCTTAAAAAACTGGCCAAGTGCGAGTCGGACTCGCGCACGAAGGGTTCCGTACCATTTAGGGTCCCGTTTCTACCCTTTGGGTACGGAACCCTAAAAACAGGACTATATCAATCCAAACCAAAAATATTCAAAAAGGTTAACCCAGAGGTCGTTCAGTTCTATTTAGTGAACACTAATTACTAATGCAAAGCATTCGCTCCACTGACAGACGTTTTACTGTCTCACTTATGTATGAGTCACTGAGGAGCTCGTTGCTAAAATATAAGAGCCGCACGGGTCGATCTTCAAGGTTACCAAATGTTTGAGTTTCCCGATAACTACAACCTATATACCTATAACCTTTGTGTGAATTGATGACATTTCAATATTGATTTATGGATAGTTGCAATTTAATTAATTTATTGAAATGCATCATTTTTCTTTTTTCATAAGTTTACTTAATGTCTTACAATTTATATTATAAATAATTTGCAGGCTTGCTTGCAGGCAGAATACAATTACTTATAGGCTTTAAGATCTTCCCTTCTGAATAATGTATTTCTAGCAAATAAATATTTTGATTTCAATTTTGATCAAGAGTGAATAGGTTACTTCTAGGCACTCGTGCTTCAACGTCTACCACATCATTGCTGACTATAAGGTGAGATAATGGTCAAGCGCGAGCCTATCAATAATATTTAAGTTCTATATAAAATAAAAACAAAACATTTTTTTACAAAAATATACAACCGACTTCCAAAAAAAACACTACAAACAATAACTTCAATTTCGGAAGTCGGTGTTCCTGTTTTCGTTTCATCGTTTTTTGACACCGCCTTTCGAAATTGAAGTTTGTAGTGTTTTTTTTGAAAGTCGGTTGTATTTTTTGTAAAAAACGTTTTTTATTTTTCACTTTTTAGTGGTACATAATGAACAAGTTCTATAGTAAATCAAATCAAATCAAAATCAATCAAAATAGTTTATTTCAAATAAACCTTAAAGGTACTTTTGAATTGTCAAACAACAAAAAAAATATGACTCTAGTTGCAAATTCGCAAACGTCAGTAGATCTCAATGGAGAAGAATTTGCAAGAAACTCCACGGACACTCTTTTCCATCAGTTTCAATTACAAGTTTTTGGTTACATCATTCTTGTTAAAAAATAAATACATATATGTGAGAACGATGCAAAAAGACGTGCACGTAAAAGCGTCTAGAGTAACAAACAATTTCAACATAAAAATGCAATGACAGGCCGAGGCAGCTAAGTTATGACCACCAACTGATGGCGCCCGTTCACGAACATGACGCATGGATCGGCACCACTCAGCTCAACCATTATGGAGGGAAACGAATGATCCAACACATGTGCCACCATCAGAGAGAAATTAGAGAGAGCATGACACACTCAAATGCCAGGGCACACAGAAGTCAACCAACGACACATAGGTAGATTTACAGTCGGAACATAGTACTCACACATGTGCTGTGCAGTTATATAATACTAAAAGAAATTGAGTTTATACAATACAAATAAATTCATACAGTCTTTAGCAGCTCCAACAATACTTCAAAACTTTTCTGCCCATCACTAATTGTTCTTGCGCCCTAATGGCTGCGGAGCGGGACCAGCATTTAGCTAAGCATTTTTATCAGCGATGTAATCCCCCAACTTATAATATGCTTGCCTGCATAGTGTGCGTTTTATACAAGTTTTAAATTTCGTCTCATTCAGTTCTAGAATGTGGGGAGGCATTTTATTGTAACATTTTATACAGTACCCCATAAAAGATGATGCTATTTTAGCCAGCCTGAAACCTGGTTGAATTAATTGGTCCCTATGTCTAGTAACATAATTATGTCTGTCGCCGTTTTTACTGAAAAGTACCTATAATGCCCACAGTGATGCCAGAATAGATTACACGAATAACATGTAACTTAGACATAACCAGTGGAATGAGAGTGTACCAGGGAGAACTGTACTTACACATATGCGTACCCGTTTAGAGCATACTGACGTGATGGTATGTTATGAAATGGTGTAAACTATAAACAAATGCGACTGCAGCAATCCCGACAGATTTGCCATCATTTATTGAAGAGTTCTGCTGTGTATCTCCGAAGTTCTTCATCAGATCTTTACCAAATTTAAATGGGACCATTTCGGTATAAACTTCTTTGGAACACAAAAAGAATTTGGCAAATCCGTTCATTGATGAAGTTATGCCCCGAACATATATAAAAAATATAATATAAACATCCGAATTGAGAACCTCCTCCTTTTCGGGAAGTCGGTTAAAAATTAACGCTTGCCGAGGTTGACCCGTGGTTTCGTGACCATAATCTTTACATGCCGAGATTCCTCCGTGCCTCGGAAAGCACGTTAAGCCGTTGCTTCCAGCTATCATTTGAAGATCTTTGACAGTCGTTATGGATAGTTAGAAGACAGGCAATCTGACAGCAGTCTTGCCAAGGGATGTGGTGTTACCCAGTTACTGGGTTGTGGAAGTCAGATAGGCAGTCGCTCCACGTAAATTACTGATACGCAGCTACATCCAGTTAATCTGGAAGCCGATCCCAAAATAGTAGTCATTCTTAAGTATCCAGAACCAGGGAACCAAGGTTACCGACACAGCCCGAAGAATTGCCAAACTTAAGTGGCAGTGGGCAGGGCACATTGCTCGCAGAACGAAGAAAGGTTCTGAAGTGGCGACCGCGAACCGGAAAACGTTGCGTTGGAAGGCCTCCCACCTGGTGAAGATTGCGGGGATCCGCTGGATGCCCGGGACCGATCAATGTGCGCTTGGGAGAGGCCTATGTCCAGCTGTGGACGTTTTTCGGCTGATATGATGATGATGAATTAAGTATGACACACTCAATAGAATAAAATGGAATTCTTTCCTATTTAACATATTTATAAACATTTTTCTTGGTACATTTTTATCTAGCGTGAAGGAGATAGCAAATGGATGTTTGCTTCTCAATCACGAGAACTGACGGCAAGCATTGATTGCAAATTGATTGGTATATAGCTAATAGGTACTCAGAAATTAACACTTAAGATTAAGTCGAGTCGAAGAGATCAAGAGTATCTTGAAGACTATATATACTCAGAAGACTTACTTGGCAAGGGTTATCGTGTTACCCAGTTAGGCAGTGGGGCAGACAGGGAGACGCACCATGTCAAATACTGTTATGTAAAATAAACACATACGAGTATATTTTAAAACCCACCTATCACCGACAAAAACCGCCTTCGTTGGTATGGGCAAGCCAGGAGACGTAGCGAGGACTATGTGGTACAAATTGTTCTGCGCCTAACAAAACAAAAGACAAGAAAAGACCCGCCACTGATATGATGGTCCAATATAGAAAGAGACATCAAGAAAGCCCGTGGTGCTGGAAAGTGAGGTGACCCGGCCCCAAATAATGGGATCGGGAAATGAAGGAGAAAAAGATCTAGTTAGATTGATTGCCCATTTCAACATACATAGTTGGACAAAGGCTAAGCAGATTAATTGAGAAAAGACAATTCACTGACGAATCAGCAAACAATACAAATTCATCTAAAAACAAATACTCTCTTACATAAATGACCTAAGCAGTAAACCCAAATGCCAATCAAACTGTTTACTTTCAAATTCTTCTAATAAAGGATTGTTTGATCCATTATTCGGCCACACAGCTTAATTCATTGATACACATAATGCCAATTCTCCAAACAAAAGCGTTATTACAAATGATGACTACAAGTCTTGTGTCATGGACATAAATTGAACAAATAAGCAAATTATTGTAACGTTTCCGTGTTTTTACGAAATTGCGGGTAGGTATGAATTAAGAGTTTGTTGTATTATTGATATTACCTGCTTGATAAAACGTTCATGACAGTCAGCCAAAACAAGGCTTGCTAAGGGTTTTTTTTGAACGCAAAATAAACTGTCATCAAAACAAATGAAAGCGAAAAGAACACCAACGACTTACTCGCTTCCTACTTGTTTGAAGTTGGTCAAAAATCAATTGGTTAACCTCAACGGAAGATAAAGACAACTCACACAATATTTTTTTTTACCAAACTGTGGAATTGTTTCAGTATCTCTAGAAAAGGACGATCATGTTCAATCATTTACCGCTAAACACAGGGCTCAGAATAAATTGGTACCAGACCCGAGCATTTCGGGCATGAGGATGTCAGTTTTTCTAGAGTCTCACTATGTAGATGGGTACAGGTAAGATAGAAAAACACCTGCCAAGTGCGACTCGGACTCGCGCACGTAGGGTTCCGTACCATTATCACGGCCATACCATTACCATAAAAACGGCAAAAAAATCACGTTTGTTGTATGGGAGCCCCGCTTGAATATTAATTTTATTGTGTTTTTAGTATTTCTTGCTATACCAGCAACAGAAATACATCATCTGTGAAAATTTCAACTGTCTAGCTATCAAAGTTCATAAGATACAGCCTGGTGACAGACAGACAGACGGACCGCGGAGTCTTAGTAATGGGGTCCCGTTTTACCCTTTGAGTACGGAACCCTAAAAATTAAGTAAAAATCGTCACGTAATTAAAAAAATACCAGAAATCCGTTTCCATAATTCAAATAACGGTGACTCATACTTGATAAACTGCTGTTACAGTACTCTCTGCTAATTCAGCATGACAATTGTACTTCATATTGTTAAGTTCGTTCTGCAATAAATGACTAATCTGCTTAGTCCTCGCTTCATTGGGCTCATTGGCATAGCCGTGGTTACTATGGCTTCATAAGTTGACGACTTGATTTCCTTGGTTTAGCTAATAGGTATTGCTGGTAGACAATTATTGCCTTTGTCTCTTCTTTGGCCTTGCCAGGCAATTGAAGGACAAAAGCCTTCTCGCAGAAGCACAGTTAGACATTATTGCAGTTGTAATTGAGGTTGGAGTTTTGTCTGAAATGGTAATCAGTAGCTCTATATTCGTCATTGCCAATGATGACCAACAAATCTAAATGCACGCACTTAACGATGATGTAATTCTATCTGTATAATGCACCGCTTACGATCAGGTGTCTGTTTTCTTCAGCAAATATCTGCCTTATCCTTCGAAAAATCGTATTACTTGTTTGTAGATCCTTTCTGTCCGTTTTCTCCCGAGGGAGTAAAAAAAAATAGAATTAATTATATTTTTGAAGGGCCATAAGTAAATGAACTTTTGCACACCTGTAATGTTTCTTCAAACACGCCACACTTAGCTTTCAAATCAAAAGAAGCGATATTTATATTAAAACGATTTCATTTGCAATACTAACACAAGCTCCAGGATGTACTTATCTTTGATGAGATTTCCTGCATCAGACATTCAAAAGTAGTTGATCATACGATTCCGTATGTTTCCTTTTGATGCCCAAAATACATGTGATGAATTAATGTGTCATCTTGACTTTAATACGACCAAATGGTTGTTTTATTTTTAGATGGCGAAACACATTGGGTTCGCTCAGGTGGTCCTTACTATCTTCGATGTTTTAAGTCTGTGATGTATTATGAATTTGAGTTCATCTGGTTTGATGTAACAGCATTTTGGTGATTATAACTTAGATATGCTTCGCCTTAGATTCATTATTTTCCAACTGAGTAATGTTTTGGGAATACTTTCATTGTGCTTCATTATCGCCTAATCATCGCTTACCAATAGATAAGATAGTTATCAAATGCGAGCCTATCCGCAATAAAAAAACTAGAGGGGGACCATAAGCTCTTAGAGTTAGGTTATTTTGAGATCGCGTAAGTGACAGATGTATACAGGTCATATACATCTGTCCCTTACACACACTCAAAATAACCTTACTCTAAGAGCTTATGGTCACCCCCCAGGTCAACTGGCTGACTTTATTCTAGGGTCCTTCTACATAAAAACTAAACGTGATTTGAACCAGATTCCATTTCCAAAATTTCATCAAAAACTCCAAAGATAGGAATAGAAACGTCACCAACAGAGCACTAAATCTTTGATATTAAAATGGAATTTCTAAAAAGTGAAACGTACTTACTGGCATGCAAATGTAGGTCGCAGTTGAATGCCGGCTTGCGTTGCGTCTCATTGCATTGTGGTGCACTGCTATTAACAATACCGACTGCTATTTGTTATTACTGCAGTTAGTTAATGGAATTTTATGCACTCACACATACTGTAAGCCTGTAGCTTGGATTTTTCGATTTGGATCTTTAGCTCGTCTGGGTTTCGACTTTGTTGGTGTTACCAAGCCTCCTTGAAGGAGGTCCTTAGGGATAGGTGATATTCTAACAGCGATAATAGCTATAAAGAATCTTAATTCGGTAGTAAAGGCTCGAACATACGTGTCGTAGGTACAAGTAGCAATCCAATTTGTGTAAATTATTTCACCACCACTACTCTACGGTGAAGGA
This sequence comes from Orthosia gracilis, assembly GCA_947562075.1. Lineage (NCBI taxonomy): Eukaryota > Metazoa > Arthropoda > Insecta > Lepidoptera > Noctuidae > Orthosia > Orthosia gracilis. The sequence goes on from OX387276.1 coordinate 5,884,426, forward strand.
AAACATCGTGAGGAAACCGGCATGTCCTAGAACCAAAAATTCGATGACATGTGACATCAACCAACCCGTACTGGGCCAGCGTGATGGATTAAGGCTCATTCCCTCTCTCACAGAGAGGAGACCTGTGTCATCCCCAAACAATTGTTCTCGCTGATGGAATGCTATTTTGTCTAGGACCAGTAAGGAGTGGTAGAGGTCTAGCATAAAACCAACAACATTCATGATCTACTTTTGAATGTCTAATGCAGGAAATCTCATCAAAGATAAGTACATCCTGGAGCTTGTGTTAGTATTGCAAATGAAATAGTTTTAATATAAAAATAACGGGAATCCAAGAACATAATAATTACCAAAATATCTGTTAGTAAGTTAACTAACTTGACCCCATTGTGCAATTATAAATACTTATACGGATAATAAGTATTGAAAAGCCATTATTAAAGCCAGGTAACTGCAAGAAGACATGATGTCAGTGACATTTTGACACCATACAATCTTTCTTTCAAGAATTTTGATATAAAACAATGTATCTCGAAAGATCGAATCGAATCAGTCGTCACAAACAAAAATGGTGATTTGTTTTGAAATATCTTCGGAATTACCTATATAAGACTCTCCTTGAGTAAATATAAGAATGATATATTATATAGAGCTAAATGGGTTCTATTTCCGGATGAGGACAAATATTTATGACTTTGTATTTACGGGGACTCTCAAATCTTTACAGTTTCACCTACTAGTAGACAAGGCCTATTAGTGTGGGATTCAGCATTAACAGCTTTAAAATGTAAACTTTATCTGTATCATAAGTTTCTTGTAATCAATTACTATAATTATCATTTAAATTCTTGAACAGATCGCATAAATCAAGTGTCAATTTGGATGAGGTGAAAAATGTGACCGGACCAATTTGAGCGACGCATGTTGAACAGTTTGGAGGCAGGCATGGCTCACATTTAAATTCTACGAGTTCTAATTTTAAAATATCCTTATGCCACAAGCTTGTTTGGTGGGAAAATTAGAAGACTGTGAGTAAGAGGGATCTCCTCTTGTAATTTCTTAACCTCCTTCCTTCGTGAAAGGGAGATCTACGTTTTGGCACGTGCAAAAAGCTTCTGCAAATAAGATGGGTAACTGCAGAAGTGCCTTTAAATGGGAAATAAATGATTTGATTTTCTTGAAACAAACAACGAGAACAGTAAGTTTACTTCTCGAATTTCTTGGTTTGATTTCTTGGGTTTTTATCGAGAATAGCCACTAATTTTCGAGATAACAATGCCCGGCGGTGACTTCGGTAACTGTTTTACCGTTTGGATTAATTTTACAGGGTTTTTACACCGTATTTTTAGGCAAAGGTACTGGTACTTACAAAGGTAGATTTCTTGATGCAACTTATATGACCGATCTGCACTGGAAGTTACCTGTTTCTCGAGACACCAGTACAAAATGACTCATTTGCATCAACACTCGCCCGTGTAAATGTTAACCTGTGCAGTCTTAGTTCCCAGAAATACTTTTATTGCACTTAATAGCACTATATTGCTATGCAGAAAATATCGTGTGTGCCTATTAGAAGTTAAATGTACTACGAATAAAGAAGTTAAATGTAGGTACTTCGTACGAATTTAAATGTACTTATCGCGTGTGGCTTGTATGAAATGTAAATGTTTTTATTTGTACTCACAACGTAATGTTCCAAATATGAATTCAAAAAATATTGCATAAGCACGTACTTTATATTCGTGGATAGATAGAATTAAAAAAAAGAACCATTACAGTGCAACATTTTCATTCGATTTTCAAACAACTGCATCATAAACTAACTTTTTAGTTTTTATAGCTCACTTTTACTTTTTAATTTATTGGCGCATATGGGCTGATTGACTTAAAGTAGAAAAATAGTGTCATTGTCTATGGATGCCCGCGCTGCGTAGTCATGTGCAATGAGAATCTAAATTGCCCACAATACCATATATTTTTCCGTTTCCATTTTTGTTTTTTTCAACTGTATGAGTGAAGATAAAATAGTGTATGCAACGGCATAAAATTAGGTATTAAAACACTCGCGTAATATTAACCTACGCTCGTGTTTTAATAACCCCTATTATATGACTGTTGCATAAACTACCATAATTAGGAAGGTAGGCCTTTAATTTTTGCTTTATTTGATTGAATAAAGTTAATTGTTTCTAAAACATATTCCTGTTCGTGGCTTCGCCCGCGTGATAACTTTTTTATCCCACTACCGGGACAAAAAGTATCCTAGTTCCCAATCCTGATTTAGGTCTACCCGTGTGTCAGTTGCGCTTCATCCAAATGCGTTTAGTCGTTGAGCAGTTATTGACAAACAAACACCCAATGATCCAGACTTTTGCATTTATAACATTACTCGTAGTGGAATAAGGTTATACTGAGCACCAAATAGAGTAAACATTATCCAAGGATATGATTATTATTGAAACCATCAAAAGTTAAAATAGCCGAAACTTAAAAACTCAAAAGGACAAAGTTACCCAAAAATCGACGAACCGCCAACAAGACAGGCTGGCAATACTTTTTGTGTGGTGCATTCTTTGCCTGGCGAATTGTCCACATTCCTTACTCTTCTGGGGAACTAGGTATTTTAAATTCAATTGATTTATGCCCTTATATGAAAGCGTTGATTCGGTTAACGTTTTCTTTGTAAAACGGATTTTTGATTCATTTTACATAATAAGGTATTATTTTATTTCTTGCAAAAGGTTTCTATCCTTTCAGTTAACCCTGTAATTATATATATATATTTATTTATTATTACAGTCGTGAAAATCTAAGAAGTCGGATTTGAGAGTTATAAAAATACTTAATAATAATTAAAATTGATGCTTGCCAATGATACTCGTTGTTATAATGTATGGGTAACATAGTAATTAATTAGGATTATGTATGTGATTTTTCAATTTCTTACGTACAAAGTTATCGCGGCATGTAAAATGAGAAACGTCATCGGACTTCTTAGATTGTCACGATAACAGTCGTTATAATTATGTACGCTTCTTGCTGTGACTCGTTGAATGAATTTTCGACAGTCAATCGCAGCATTTACTTGTGTTTAATTTTTGACGCATCGGTAATTTATTGCCAGAAACCGGGTGATAGATTAAGGCACAGATACCCCTGAGTAGCTGATTTTAAAATGAGAATCACGTCTAAATGGCTTGTCGTATTTTTATGGAAAAAAATACATGTTACAGTAGACCATTTTCTTAATAATTTGATCTTATAAAATTTTGAGTTTTATTCGTTTAGTATAGTGTAATTAATTTGTAAAGTTATGTCTAAAACGGACACAAACACGACAATCGCACCCAAACCGCTGGGCGTATGTTAATAAAATCGACACCATCTCAAAGACAATTTAATTATCTACATTTTGATCTGAGGTTTTTTTTGAGTCATAGAATAATAAGGAAAGTACAAAAAAACTACTAAATTTTAGGTCGCGCGGGTGTGAAACGAGTGCGCGTTTTGTTTCCTTAAGGCGCAGTTACCCCTGAGTAGCTAATTTTAAAATGAGAATCACGTCTAAAATGCTAGTCGTAATTTTTTGGAAAAAATATATGTTAAATTAGACTATTTTCTTAATAATTTGATCTAAGCAAATTTTAAGTTTTATTCCTAGTAAATAGTGTAATTAATTTGTAAAGTTATGTCTAAAACGGACAAAAACACGACAATCGCAGCAAAACCGCTGGGCGTATTTTGATGAAATTGACACCATCTTAAAGACAATTTAATTATCTACATTTTGATCTGAGGCTTTTTTTTTTAAAGTTATGGAATAAAAAGGAAAGTACAGAAAACTACTTAATTTTGGAACGCGCGGGTGTGAAACGAGTGCGCGTTTTGTTCCCTGAAGGTCGTTGGCGTTAGTCGTCGTCTTAAGGTCGTTAGCAAGAGTCGTTGTCTTAATGATTGGCCCTTTTCCAGTCACACAAATGATAAGAAAATAATTAAAAAGAAAAAGGTACATTGTAGGTTATCTGTTACTGTACAATCTATGGAAGCATTTATGAATGGAACGATTCGAATTACTTTTTTTTTACGGCTCCACAATTATTCGTTTTAGACACGCTTTTAAGTCCATTGATGGCTTCCAGACGGCTTTGAGTGGCCTCTTCTTTATTTTTTGAAGCAAATGACGATGAAATGGTTATTCGTACGAGAGACAGTGGTGCGCCTCCTCACACCACTGTCTTCAAAAAACTGTTTTAGTTTTTATTTCTTGAAGTGTAAGCATTTGAAGGCAAGGCCAGCATGGCTTTGGAGTATAGTGTTAAGAGTTACAAGCCTGGTTTTGGAACGTGCTGTCTTGAATTCGATCTTCAAATTTGTCTCAGGATCGAATTCAATCTATTCAAGGGCAAAAAAAAGTTTCATGCTTGTTTATGATTTTTACCCGAATACGGCGAAGCCAAAAGGAGGGTTATTATTTTTATTTGGATCTGAAAGAAGACACCATCATTTTAGAGTATATTATTGGCAACTTCAAAAAATCTACCACCATTTGGCCCAATTATTTACTCAATTGCCATTTGTCTCAACAACAATTTATTGTTAAAACCCTTTACATTGCAAAGCGAAGTTAAACTTGTACGTTTGATCGACACCACGATGATATGCTTAAGCCCTTAAGGCGATATATACGCCCCAATGTAAACGCAGTACTGGCCGTGTGCCGCCCGATGCAAAAATATCAATATCGAACCTTCTTTTGAACAGTTTTGTTTGCAAAATATGATTTGATTTACATAATTATGCTTTGTAGTTATGAAGAAATTCCATCCATCAATTTTTCTGTGTTCATATATTTTTAAACATCCAAGTCGTTTTGGAGGAGTATCCAAAAGTTGCGAAAAATATCGTGTTGCTAATTATTTTTTTAAAGCAAAACTATTTGTTATATATGAAAAAACCATGTTTAAAAAATAATGTACATGAAACGATAATATTTTTTTTTCAAACCTTTTAAGCATGCATTTGGAGTATGCTTCAGAAAGTAACCGTTTTACGGCACTAAAGCGTATGTAGGCCCTTAATGTACAACAAAAACAGTTTATCAGAATGACTCAACAAATGTACCGCTTTGAAATCTATTCTTCATACACAATGATCAACTGAACAAATAATATCAAGTAAACAGTTGCTCGCTGTGAAAATTGTGTTTATGACAAAAATCTTTAACTGAATTACTGAGACTTCTTGCTGAAATTTATTTTGCATTGAGTTCTGTGTCTTCGCTTGCATGATAGTCGGAAATTATTACAAGGGATCGTACTCTCGGGATAAAAAGAATTCTCTGTCCTTCTTCAAGGTCCAATCTATCTCTAAACCAAAAAATTATTAAATTTGGTTCGGTATAATAGAAGCTTGAAGACGTAACATACGCTGACGGAGTTACTTTCAGTTTTATAAAATTATTATACTGAGCTGTATTCACAGACCCGACATGAATGCCACAAATATTTTCGGAGTGAAAAGAACATCGTGTTCTCTTTCAGTTTCTTAGTTCTAGAAAAGGATTAGGTACATCAGAAGGAGATGGAGGAAAAGCTCACAATGCTAGCTAAAAAAATAATTTGCTATATACCGAGAAATTTCAGACTTTTGGATTGCAGTATGACTGTATGACACAACAAACAAGTAATTTATTTTTAATATAATTATCTTAATCGGTATTCTATATCACCACCACAGACATAAATCTAACTAGATAACGCAAGTCCCTCCATCTGTATGAAAATCAAACGTGCCACTTTTTCACAAACAATTTAAAAACAAATTTACTTACCAATGAAAGAAAACATTGCCAATGCCTCGGTCAACCTTTTCTATACAGCTCAATATGGCAAACAAAGGTATTTTTCTAGATTTCGGTGGATTTCCGGTGCCGATAATGCTAAATGAAAAGCTCAGATTATGATTATTGAATGCATTTTTTAGGCACGCGAAGTTAGATTTATGTCTGTGATTACCACAGACTAGCAGGTTTTCTTCAATGTTTGTATGAATAAAACGACTTTGAGACAACAGACTCTATCTCCCATCAGATTGAAGGACCGATGGCCGGAGGAACAAACCAGTCTTTAAGTGAGGACCGCGAATCGGTTAAGGTAGTGAGGGATATAGACCTTATACATATAAATTCAATGAGCGACAAGTCCTCGACGGGGAATGCTAAAAGAATACAGTAGTGCTATTCAGTAAAATCACACCGTGAAAAAATTGTGGAGTGAACATGAAGTGAGGTTTCAAATCAAGTTTTTTTCTTATTATTCATAGGCTCGCGCTTACCACTATCTCACCTGATGGTAAGCGATGATGTGGCCGACGATGTAGCACGCTTGCCTAGAAAAAACCTATTCACTCTTGTTTTAAAGACTCCCAGGCTGAAGCTATCAGGAAATACAGACTCTGGCAGGGAATTCCACTCCTTAGCTGTACGCATACTTCACATCAAGCTCACTCCACTTTTGTTTGATGTTTCAGAATAGACCGGCCGAAATATCAAAGAAACAATGGAAGGATTGTCTGAACAATGAAATGGAAAAGAGATGAATACTTAGGTGACAGCAAATAAATTTCTATGGAAGAAAATATGCTCGGTCGATCCCAAAAAAATCAAGAGATTCACAGGAATATGTTGGTGATTTTATATGGATACTAGCTGACCCCCGCAGCTTCGCTCCCGTCAACTGGCTATCTACCTACCTATCTACCCTACCTATCCAAATAATGAATTTTATAGGAAAATTTTGCTACCTTGGGTTACATTATGGCAATTTACATGCGGATCTCAATTTTTTTTGAAAATAATTTATAGCCTATGTTACTCGGGAATACTGTAGCTTTCTATAGTTGAAAGAAATTTTAAAATCGGTCCAGTAGTTTCGAAGCCTATTCGGTACAAACAAACACACAAACAAAAAAATCTTTCCTTTTTTTAATATTGGTATAGATAAATGAGATAGTATGTGATGATTTTTGAATGATATAAATGTAGTAGTATGTCATGTAAGTGTAATGTTTATTACAGATTCTGATTGTATTTGATGCGAAGAAAGCCCAAAAAAACCGGCCTTTCCGAAGATTATCCAGTTGAAGCTAGAGATCATTAAGGTTTGTTCAGAAGCAGGATTTCGCCACTTTGTTCAGTGGAGTGAGATTGGTGTACAGGTGCTAAGGTTTACTGTTCTATTTTGGGGATTATAATAGAAATATACCGGAAACAGACGCTCTCAGTGAGTTTTCTGGCTTAGTCTAACCTTTACACATATAAATCCATCCAGCAAGGTAAGCCAAGGTTTTACAATCAACCGTTCGTCATACGATTAATCGACGAGAACAGTGTTCAATATTAACAAACACGTATGAATATGAGTTAATCATAGATCGCTCCGATCTTTACATGTCTTTTATAGTAGTAACAGTATCGCAATCGGGGACAAGGCCTTTCGTTGCCCGTTTTCCAACTAGCAACACTGTGCTTCGATATTATTGTGACTCGTATAAACTTCGTGTGATGGGGCACGGTTTTCTTTGTGTGCGTAGTCCGAGTGCAGGGCACATTAGTTTGTTAACAATATTTGTCTATTATATTCACAAATTAGCATGTTATTTTATGTCCACCGCATATTATTGACGCTTAATTTAGATTTCGTAGATAAATAGATACAACGTATAGTTTATTTAGTTCGGTAAACTATTTAGATGAAGTTAATATTATTAAATGCAGATCACTTTTCAAGATACTTTATGGGCTTATATAGGAAATACTAATTTATACATCTTTCTAGGCCTCTCTTTTTAGAAGACACTTTTAAAGACTGCTCAGTACAATCTCTGTAATAGTAGAACAAAATCGTAGCCAATAAAAAAATGCTAATATCATATTTTATAGCTCTAGAACACTTTTACAATGCGTACAAAACAAACGATCATTTATTGTCGAAAAACGTTGACCAGACCGGAGCGATAAAAATCTCGCGAACCATAACGACTGATGAATCAGCATTTAAATGGTAACCCTAACAATTTATGGACGACATAGGTAATTACATTTACTCAAGTTGGAAACTGACGCTTTCCGACGGTCGCATAATAAGCGGTTGAGAGCACCTCGAGCCAATGTTCGTAAAAAAAAACACAACGATGACCCGTCTTGTCTGAGAAGAGGAATGGAATGCAACGCGACAAAGTCGAGATGAGCGCAGCGCTCCGCTCACTCCGAGATCGTGTTCACACAATTTCACGTATTCGGGTAATAACGATAGGCAGTAACTCTAAAGTACATGGGTATGTCTAGCTAATATGCCGGAGAGGCCGTTCACAAGGCGCGGTCGTGAACGAATGCAATTATTTCATGCTCGATGTGCTTGTATCCGCCATTACGGTGGACGCGTTCGAATTTTGAATATGCTCAAGCATGTATTTTTTTTTCTATTTAGAGCTGCGCTCGTAGGTTTGTACACAAGGAACTCGATTGTTATTGTTTTAGTTTACATTTTCTTGTTATCTGTATGATTCAAAGAGTTTATCTATGTAATATTACGTATTTTACAGATGCGTGGTATATTTATAAATTTAATCTTTCGTCAAACTACGCTGTTATGAATGAATGCTGATGTTATTGACCTTGTTTCACTACTATCAGTCATTAAACACATTTCCGTGTCAACCTATTTTATGAATATTTTTTTTAATTCGATAGACCATAGAGATGTTGATTTATTTATGCAAGTGTTTTTCTTTTAAGTGTTTCGAAATTATATAAATTTATGCAGATGTGCCAACGTAACCTTAATAGATTCCTACTTATATATTTGGATTTCGTAATGTATGTAAGTATCAAGTTTAGTTAATCATACCTATAATGAGTTTCCGAAAGGAAGTGTTAGTTAAGGATACCTACTTAGGTAGGTAGTATAAGTACCTATTTTAGTAGGTAAATAAATAGTATTCAGATTGTAACGAATACAGTAACATAACCACTAAGGTGATTAAAAATAATAACGGTTTTAAGTAGAAGTAGGTGTTATCAAACAAAACATAGACAACTAATCAGTGTTTTGTTAGTCATAAACAATAATATAACTACTGTCACTCCTATATTTTTCACTCAAATCGATCATTTAACACAAAGCAAGCCGGTTTAGCGAGCCTTTTCAAAAGTAATATAGACGCTCTTCGGTTGCTCAAACATATTCACCTTTGAATGACTTACTGAACACGAAATACTTATATTATAGCAAGCTAACAAGTACGGAGTGATGACCTAATACGATGCTAAACCTTATCTAAAGAGCACTTGAACATATCGAAGCGTTGTCAAGCTAACACACACTTTTTATAAAACCATTAATTGCATACTTTTTAACTGTTTGCTCAAAAAACAAAAACTGGTCTAATATTAAACGTTGCAACGGATGGTACTTATTTACCAATCGCATTAAGTTGCACACCTGGCAGCAATATTCGTAGAGAATAGGAAAAAGAAAACATTCGAATTTCGAACACAAATAAAAACAAATGAATGTTATCGTAAGTATAGTATACCTGTTTTTTATGTGGTGATCACAATAACACTCGAAGATTAACAGAAACAGAGTACAAACTTTCGCACCGTTCAACTCAATCGATGCACGATAAAGAAGCACGATTTAATAAATAACTGTTGCAGAACTCGCGGCAACACCTCGGCGTTACACGAATACTGTGTTAAGAACGCAAGGGACACAGCTCGCCGCCACTAAAATTATTGATTTACAAAACAACAAAAGATATAAAACGGCCCGGCTGCACACCCCCGCGCCGGCCGAATCGATCAGAATGATAATTGTCGCGCACAAAGACTACTGACTACTCACCTAGACAGTCGGAATGCACACACACACATAAAACAACACAACACGATTTATGTCAACAATGTTTCGGATCACGACGTTCAATACACTAATTAGATGTGTTACGACACTTATTTATATTGTTTTTATTGTGTTTAACTGTTAATTAGTGCGAATTAAAACCGATTTGTGTGTCGGAGACGCGAGCAATTCGACGATCGCTGGCAAGATGGCCCCGCGTATGCCGCGCGGCGCGCACCCCCCCGCACCGCGCGTACGTGCAATGAAAGATAGGTGGCCGCTACACACGGCGCGAGCAGAACGGACGCCCGTCCCGAGATAGGTCTCTTCTACCTGCGATGACAACGATAACGCACCATTTCGCACGCTGTATTGAATGTTGAACATTTTGATTATGTTGGAATGGTGTCGGTTTTGAATAACGCATATAAGTACAATACTTCCCAATCATTTTGGCTGGGCTGAACGTAGGCTTTCCGATGCGCGTGGCTTGTCGCGCTGCTCTTAGTAGTAAGTACGTGCTCTTAGTATGAGATTTAATATTGCGCAGCCATTGTAGCCAACTTCAAACAACCAAAAAGATTGGGAATGACCTTCTTACTGTACGTCTCTTTTATCTCTTCTGCCAGTTCTTCCTGCGTTCACAACAAACCATTTGGCATGCTGTATTTGAATATTGAACATTTGATTATGTTTGAATGTTGCCGGTTTTGCATAACGAATCTAAGTAGCGTGTTATTGCATGTTGACTGGTTTTTACCTTGTAAACCAATAAATAAACTTCATATTTAAACGAAACAATTTTGATACCATTTCGATATCACTGAAACATAAGTTGGCGCTAGGCATTTTATTTACACAGTTGATTTCATATTTAATGAAAATACAGAGAATGTTCAGATAAACATCACAGCACACCATTTCATAACCCTAGTAAATACTTAATCAATTTCTATAAAATATAAATCCAAAAACATATTCGCATCAGATAAAATCCAACTGACATTGATTTACGAGCGAAATATCTCGAGATGTATCGCGGGATGAGTACCCCGCGCGGGCCGACCGCAGTTCTTTCCCTTCACACCGCTGTGCCCGTGCCGAGACTCCCCCCGCCAGCCCGCCCTGTCCTCTGCCTACCGACCTCTTATATACTGCTCTCTTTACAACAGAAAAAAACACCAATTTCCCAAATTCCCGAAGCGGACCGCTCTCTCGCTCGCGGCAGACCTAAGATGGCCGACACGGCTTCCATTTTGATCGCAGATTACAACGCGTCGCGTCCCCGTGCGCTCAAAGCCTAACCGATGTAGCGTCCTGTAGTTAAAACACACTTTATACACTTATGGCACATGTTTTTAGGCTATTTTTTTGCGTCTAATGCGACGGTGGCATCGTATTTGATGCTCTGTAAGTGTATTTGCGTATGTTTGCGTGACAGGTTGTCTGATTGTTATTGTATTGATTGGGCGTACGTTGTGAAAGAAAGTCCGTCTGTCTAAACGTTCGCGTTAAAATGTAGCGGTGGGCAATAGCTATGGTTTTGTCTCTTTTCACCGGCACGGCTTTGCTCTACCTGTAGTGGGCATAATTAATGGCGAATAGTCCCCTTTTGCGCTCGGCATGGAACAATGAAATGTAGATATGACCGATTAAGTATTCAGAACTCGCGTGTAACTAATAATACTGATGCGGATTGAGCAGAAATAGTTCGCTAGCAACTGTTATGTCATTTGTTGACGTTACATAGAGCTGAATTAGTAGAAAATACGGATATTCTAATGTCAATTCCCGGTATAATAAAAGCTTGTTTGATTTCTAAATCTGTTATTTCGCAGAATTCAGGTATTGTTAAATATATGAAGTATCTACGTCAAACATATGAAATTGAATTAACATGGTTACTTTTAAGTTTAACCGACTTCAAAAAAAAGCGGAAGTTATTGTAGTTAAACAATTATATATCTAAGTACGGTCAGCAACGAAAGTCGACCCGATTCCTTCTAAGTATTTCGTTTCGTGTCTAGACTGCAGTTCTAGAGAACTAAATGCCATTAGCCCCCAGGGCCAGAATCAAAGAAAGAAAATAAAACAAAATCATTGATGGCATAACTGCAAAGGACGCTTGTGTAGCAACTTAAATCCGAACCTATTTAATAAAAATGCTATCCTTTGTCTATGCTCCAAAAAATAGCACGATTCAAAATAAGAACGTTTGTATAAAAAACAAAATAATAGCCATATATGAAACAAAACGTAGAGAACCTCTGTTGTCATACGGGCCTTCCTGTTTACCCAGCGAGGAAGCCAGCGTTATGTTTGTCTTTATGACTTCACTTACGATAGGGGGTGGGGGCGGCTGCCATTTCATTTCGAAACAGCTATTATTAGGGCCGAGATTGTGCGAAATTCTGTAACAATTACATAATTTTGCCTGACCAAGGTTGGAAAATTTTTTAACGTAAAAAAATAAACTGTAACGGTTTGCTTCTCAAAAATCGAACCACAGTCTACACTGCAAAAGAAGAACCTGGCAGGCCATTACAAAATTTCAACCGTTCCATGGGACTACAACAATTTGCGAGAGTGCAATACGCCTACCTCTGCTAAGCCTTTCAGGAAACAGGCGTGAAGTTACGTTATAGCCGAACAAGCAGTTTTTCAGGAGAAGCCTTGTGTAGTTTCCACGAACATGGAATGTGTGCTTTCACTGACGTTGTGCACAGAGGCACATGAAACCGGCCAGTTTGTTTTGCTGTATTTATTTTTATTTCCATCCTATATCCTATTCTGTCAAAAGACAAAATTTAAAAGGCAAGCGCATTCTAAATATAAAAAATACCGCCATATATGCACCACTTGCTTGAGCCTTGCTGTGCGAGAATAAACCACAGATAATCTAGATCCCAGGACTGGTATAAATGCACAGATTATAAAGTCTAAGTATCAATATCGATAGCAGATTGATACGCCGACTTGACAGCAAACGGTCACCACATATGCGAGGTCGTTGCTCCCGTGGAAGTGAAGCCACCAGCTTACAAGACCTATCATTTTCCTTGTTATCCTTTTTAAACTAGGTCCTGTTTATACCGGACATATTTGAAGGAAGTTGACAAAGATGCTACTACATTACATCGATTTTTTTTTGTTTATGGATCATCACAGAAATTTTTGAAAAACCTGTTTTATGGTTTCTTTTTCATTTGGTTGTTCTTGTGTCGTAATTATATCTCATTAGGGGGCCAACCGGTTTGGCTGAGTATAAATCTAAACATTGTGCGTTAGAAAAAGGATCGACTAAAGAGGTATTTATCAAATGATTTAATAAGCAGGCCTAGTTTTTAATATAGTATTAAAAACTTTATTTATATCTTTGGTCTATTATTTATTCTGTGCTTTAGTGCGTACGAGTATAGCTGTTATTCAAATGTTATAAGCAGGAGTTTTTGGCGGGTTTTTTCGAGTGAAGTTCAGTGGCTGTTAATATTATTTGCAAATTGATTCCTAGTGGATATTGTGAAATAAAATTGGTGTAGTTTTCTGTCTCAACTGTCTACGCAACTGGACAATATGTGAAATCATTGACAGAAGCGATCTCAGGGTAAGTAGCGGAGAATTTTATTGTAGTATTGACTACCTCCGCAAAGCTAACTGGGAAGGCTGACTCAATACAATTTGCTGCCAAATACTCCAAAAAACATTAGAAACTGTTACATCCGCATTCCAATGCATGCTAAAGAATGTTAAAATTGCATTGAAGACGAGGCGGTATGGTCCAAGAACTTAACCTGCACGAATAGGACGAAGGAAAAAAAACAAATGATCTGAAGTTGTCAAAAAATAAAAGGCCCGTTTTGACAGCTATAAAAATACTTAATAATTAAACTTGATGCTTGCAAATGATACTCATTGAGTGTATGGGTAACATAGTAATTAAGTAGGATTATGAATCATAATTTATGATGTTAATTTTTCAATTTCTTACGAACAAAGTTACGTCAACGGACTTCTTAGATTGTGACGACTTTATTGGATATTTTTTTTGAATTATTACTCTTAAATACTGGTACCTATGTTTCTTAGGTTGGTTTCTTACTCTATGAGTTAAGGATTCTTCGAGTTGGGAGCACTGATTCCTCGCTAACTATATTGTAATTTTCTTCTATTGTCTCACAGTAATTTTATAACTTTCCGACAGTTATTCTAAGTCAGTTTTAGGAGTTGTGCAGTGAGCCGGTAATACAAATGGATGTGCCCTTAGAAAAAAAAACAACTACAAACGTTTATACTTCCCTAGTCTCAAATTATTGGGCGTTTTGTTTGAATTTGAAGCCGAATATAGCGCTTTTTTTGACAATGACCGTTTAGCGCTTTCTAGCGCTTATTTAAAGAGCTAACAGCGCGCTTTTGCTTAGACGAGTTGGCATCACTGTCCCCGGCATCACATGATCGGGGTAAAATAAAAATATCAGCTGTTTTAAATGAGCAATCGACGTTAAGTTTTATATCGAACATGTTACATCTAGTGAATAATAAATTATACTAATAACTTCTTACCGGGGTGTGTGCTGTGTGTGTTTTTTGCATGTAATAGGATATTCTGATGCAGCTGTCGCCGCCAGTAGTGCCGGTACCGGTAGGGTGACCATGTTGATGATAAGAGTTGGGAAAACTTCCTGAAATACTTGTACCAATGGCTTTAGCACGGTTGACCACATACATACGCTGCGGCTGCATGGATTTACAGAAGACCGAAAAGTATAAACTGTCGCTTTGCTTAGCGTTTGTGGAATCGAAGGCTATCTCGTATAGCCTTCGATTCAATCATGACTTGGGCTGTACTGCAGCCTCAGCAACGTTGCCAAATCGACTACTGCTACATCGAGATGTTAAAGTGTTTGTACAAAAACGCTACCAAGTCAGTCCGACTTCTGGATCAGACCTTGGAACCTATCCTTCTGCAGCAAGGTGTGAGACAGGGAGACATCATATCTCCGTAACGGTTCGTCGCTGCACTGGAGGATTTCTTCAAGGTCCATCTACACCAACTCATATCAAGATCGAAGACTATACTCGATTTTGTGGACGAATTATGTCTACCTGAAACAAACGGTCCAGTTAGGTAGGTCCAATTTCGAGAAAGAGGTCAACCTCGAATCCGAGTCGGCTGGGCAGCGTTTGGGAAGTTGTGCGGTATGTTCTCGTCCAACTTACGACAGTCTTAAGACCAAAGTCTGACCAGTGTGTGTTGCCAGTGATGACTTATGGGACCAAATCGATGGCGCTCACAATGGTCCTCATCAGAAGGCTTAAAGTCACCCACAGGACAAAGGAGATAGCTATGCTCGGAGTTTCCTTGCGTGATCGAATTTATTAAATGTGTGTAACTAAATAAATAAATTAGGACCGTACAGGGCCTGAATGCACCCCCAGCCCTAGGTGTATGGAGGTTCTTTTAGCATAGAACCTTTTACCTTGTGTGGTCAAGAACTTGTAGAATGTATGACAGATTACCTTATCATAATTATTAATTATCAAGACAGCGTTATTACAGCCTATAAATTTTGTAATTAAGGTTGATATAATTAATTACGTCGCTGTTTTCTTGATATTGTTAACGTTTATGCTTGGAATAGGATATCATGACGCCCTAACCGATGTAACATTAAGTAAATGCAATATTTTTAATCATCCTACTATTATATATGTTTTAAATTAAGTTCTAACGTGGAAATAATACGTATCAGAAGGTATGCTAACGCAATATCAATGTCGTATACAGGCTAGAACTGCTCAGAAAAGAACAGTGTGTCGTACTTTAGTTTGGGAAATTTGTACAAATTAACAAAATCTATTGAACCAATAATGCACAATTTGTTCTTAAGTAGTTACAACTGATAGGTCCATATACATAAAAGTATTAAAACTAGTAAGAATTAAAACTTCTTACATTTCATTGTACAAAATTTATTTTTTAATTCGGTCCAAAAGTTTCGGAGTCTATTCGGTACAAACATATATAAAAAATCTTTCCTCTTTATAATATTGGTATAGATCACAGAATAAACAAATTTCAAAGAATATATATGTATATATATATATATATATATATATATTGCAAAAGCAATAGCCTACCAAAATATAGTTTTTTTTTAACTCATAATTCCATGTCAAACCAAAGTTTTTCTCAGCAAAATGTACGATTTCTGTTCCCGTGAACGCACCGGCCCCACAGCAGCGAAGTGCCGGATTTTTATTTTTGTGCGTAATAAGCGCTATAATAGCAACTTCTATTTAAATCCTGTTTTATTTTCTAACAATACGGGATCAAAATATAAACTGCTATTATTAATTACTCATACCTAACATCCTGCCAATGACGTTAAAGTTTCAAAAATAGCGTTAAAATATAATATCATCGATATTTCCTAGTATTCAGAACAGCCAAACTCTTAACTAAGTTTGTATTATGTTTTAAACGGACCTCAATACTTTTTGAAGTAGGTGCCATAATCAGAATTTGTGATCATCATTACGGGATGGAATTATTAGATTAGAAGGATGTGAACTGTTCTCGACTGACGAAAAACATAAAGACTGTCCCAATAATACAAAACACATAGTCACCCCACAAAGCCGTACAATGAATGTCGAAGAATTTTGAATACCGTTCAACGTAAAAATAACTTCTTTTTGAATGCCTTAAAACTGGAATCTTTTGAAATCACACTTTTAATCTTTATATTCATAGCCACTCGTATTATTGAGGCTTCGGATTATAATGTCAGATTACGAGTTTTTTTGGTTTGGAAATAAAATTGGGGAGTGTGCTGGTACCTAATTATAGAGAGAGAAGTAACAATAGGTAAGCAGGAATTATGCCAAATTGCCAAATCAATTATGCCAGATCAACTAAATTATTTCATGAAATAAACTGATTATATCTATTTTTAGCGTTTGTAGTTATTTTTTCTACCGGTAAAGGCTGGTACTTACTGAATGAAAAGGCCATAAGGTTAAGGCTCCATCCATTATTCGTTTTTAGGGTTCCGTATCCGAAAGGTCCAAACGGTGCCCTACTGCTGTCATTCACGTGTCTGTCTGTCTGTACATCGCCTGTCACACAGGTTTTACAGACAAACGGTTAGAGCTACAGTCTTCAAATTTTTACAGTATGATCACCTTGTTGACCCAACGCCAAAAAAATTGTCAAAAAATATTTTTAAATGTTTTTAAGGGGGCTCCCATACAGGTATAGGGGAGCGCGAATTTCTTTTTTGAATTATCCCATGGTGTGGTGGGGTAACGTTAGTCGTTGGTTGAGCTCGTTGAGTAGATAAATACCGTTATTTTGATTGAAAAAATATTGGAAAACAAAGGAATGAGAAGCCACCAAAGTAAGCTTTTTTTACAAAATTTGGTCCGACGAATTTTTTAACTTCGCATTGGTGATAATGTTTATTATTACGTAGGTATATTTTACTAAAAAATACCAATATATCCATGAATCTGATTTTTCTTGTAAATTCCCTCATTTTTAAGGTTCCGTACCCAAAGGGTGAAAACGGAACCCTATTACTAAGACTCCGCGGTCCGTCTGTCTGTCTGTCTGTCACCAGGCTATATCTCATGAACCGTGATAGCTAGACTGTTGAAATTTTCACAAATGATTTATTTCTGTTGCCACCATAACAAAAAATACTAAAAACAGAATTAATAGTATATTATGCAACTAGTGAATAAAGGACGGATTTAAAGCGAGGGCCATTGATGAATCACGAACAAGTGAAGGATTCTAAAAACTGAATCACGACCGTAGGGAGTGATTCATGATGATTGAATCACGAGCACAGCGAGTGATTCAAGTGTTAGAATCCTGAGCGACGCGAGTGATTCATGGTCCTCGATATAAATCCGTTTTATTCAAGAGTTGCATACTATATTTTATACCATGACTACGAGAAAAAGAAAGATTTAAACAAAAAGCACAAGGGATAATAATAAATAAATAAATGGTTAAATACCTTAAAATTTTAGAAAAATGAGAAACCTCAGGGTTCCACATTTTTTATAAATTTAAGCTGAGCTAGTGTGTTTCAGACGCCGACCGTCGTGACCACCTCCGTTACGTTACATAATTATAATTTATTAAGCACCAATGCAATTAATATTAGAATTACAATCTAAATAAGTATTCACTAAATATCCTAGACCAAAATCAACATCATTATTAAAATCCTAAATATAAACAAACTCAAAATTAAATCGACAAAGGAGTTTGAAAATCGAATATTCTTTGCACAAGAAGTTTGCATCGAGTATTTTATGCGCAAGGAGGTTGTATAGCATTGAGTTGGAGGTAGAATATGTATTTGTGTGTTCTACATTCAAACACCAAAACAGTGATTAAAAGTGCTTTTTATTCACTGTTTTCAGTGAATAAAATAAGCTTTTTGGAGGAGGAATGGTATAAATAAATATTTAAGTGGGGCTCCTATACAACAAACGTGATTTTATTGCCGTTTTTTGCGATAATGGTACGGAACCCTTCGTGTGCTAATCCGACACGCACTTGGCCGGTTGTTCCTATTACAACCAACTTGATTTTGCTTTTTTGGTCTAACCATAAATGTGCGAAGTCCGAGACGCACCATATCACCATCCAGTAACTGTCCCACTGCAGGAAAAGGACTCTTCAATTCTTTTCTGTTTAAAAATTCTCTTCAATTTGAAACATCAATTTTGACATAATCAAAATTGGAACACAGTCTCTATCCATCCAGACAGCACAAACTGGCCGTCACATAGAATACATACGGTTTATACTATACCACAGAGAATAATAATATATTTATATCTACATACTACCCGTACCGGATTAACGGATCGCTCAGAATCGGTTCCTAAACACAACGAATCGATATGCAGTAGTAAATGTTGATAAAGTGAGAGACAGGCCACATCTAGAGGTGAAGCGACCTCCATTAATATTGATTTTATGCGAGAGGGCGGCGGCCAGCAGGGCTGTGTTGTTGTTTATTTTAAACATTTATTTATTGGGTTTGTGTAGGGGTAACGGTAAGATTAATCTGCCTAGCCTTTGTGAACTATATACCAGTATTTTACCATAGATCGACTGCCGATCTGACCTCCAGAACCCAGTAGCTGGGTAACATGATAGCCTTTGGCAAGGCACTGGACTGGAATCTGTTTATCTTGGCTTTTGACCATATTATTGATTTTATAGTAGTAGTAGTTATTATCGAAATAAGGGCAAGACAGTACAAAATTAATTTTCGAAATTACTTCTACTTATTAAGTTTTTTTTTTACTTCTGCCCACCCGCAAACTATGATGGTATTACAAGATAGGCCAACGCCATCTAGTGACGAGAGGAAGAACTAGGTAGTAACTAGTAGCGCTATCTAGTATTGACTAGCGGAACTAATCTTCTCGAAAGTTCGTGTCGAATAGAATTTGCCAGAATGTTCGGCTCGAACAGTTTTTCTAGCCGCTTCGGGAACAATGAGTTCGAAAATCGATTGTTCTGGAAGATTCTCGAATTATCTAGAACAGTATGGAACGTTCTAGAAATATCTTCCGTGCTATATAAAGAGCGGTCGGGTTCGTCGTGAGTAGTGTCAGATCGTCTCGTGATCATCTTACGAGACTGGTTGTCGGACCGAACTTTCCGCTATCGTGTCGAGGGAGAACTCTCCTCCCCTCACCCCATACGAGCCGGAGTCCCACAGGGCTGCGTATTATCCCCCCTAGCGTTCACGCTGTACACCAGCGATATCCCAAAAAGTAAAGAGAGCCAGTTGGCACTATTCGCTGACGACACAGCCCTCTATTACTCGGGCCTAAGTCCCAATAACATAGCCCTAAAACTCCAGAGAGCCGCCAACTCCTTGGTCAAGTGGTTCCGCCTCTGGAGAATAGAAGTCAACCCCGATAAAAGCCAGGCTGTCCTCTTCTCAAGGCCTGACCGTAGGTACAACAACCTATTCAAAAGCCCCCGCCCCCCCAAACCCATCACCATGTACGGCAAGCCGATCCCCTGGGAGGAGCAAGCCAAGTACCTAGATGTCACCCTTGAAAATCATCTCACTTTCGCCAAGCACATTAAAGCGGCGCGCTCGCGGGCCGCCTTTGCTATAGGCAGACTTCATGGGATGGTGAACGTACACAGCAAATTGTCACTTAAGTGCAAGCTGCGCATCTTCACTACGGTCATCCGTCCCATCATGACCTATGCCTGCGCTGTCTTCGCACACGCAAAGCCCCATCATATTCACAAGCTTCAGGTTATACAAAACCGATTCCTCCGTATGATCACGGGAGCCCCCTGGTACGTACGTAATCAGGAACTCCATGTCAATCTTAAAATTCCCACAATCCAGCAGTTTATGAAACGCATTGCAAAACGCTTTTTCGACTCTGCTGTCAATCATACGAACCCCCTAATTCAAGCGGGCTCCCGCTATGAACCCTCCAAAATCTCCAAAGTTCGCCGTCCAAGGCTCACTCTCTCCATCCCCGATGATGCCACTACCCTGCTCCAAGAGAGCAACAAAGAGACCAGCACAATTCGCAAACACAGACCGCCTTCGTTCCGTCCTCGCCGCCGAGGCCCGCCGCGACGTCCCCGTCAATCCCCGCGTGCTGTGCATTAGTTAGAATATAGTTAGTTAATTGGAGTTTCTTGTCCGTTCTTCTCCACGTAGGATTTTCCGAACGGATGGTAGAATCACCTTATTAGATAGCCCTCAGCGCAGTCGCTTAGGATTAGTACTCTTGTAAGCCTGGCTGGAGGCTATAATATAGCTTAGTCTCCACAGGGTAGCCCGGTTAAGCAGTATCCGGTCACTTTGACCGAACTGTGAGACGCCACGCAGAAAAAAAAAACGTCGTGAGTCAGTTTCGATTTGAAAGCGACACAGAGCGATCGTAAAAGGAAAATATTGCGAAGTAATAGAATTGTTTAAGAAGAGTTTTTGTAATAAAGTGTGATTAATTGAAGTCTGCTGTCTAAATAAGTTATCCCTGAACCCAAGTTCGTAACAATGGATACTTCCGGGCTGGCGCACAGGTTTTGATTTGGTTTCATTTGAAGTTTGAAGAACCACATTATACCGTGGCATATTTCGCGAAGGGCTGTGTAAGAGTTGCACAATTGGTAGACATCTTAAAACACTGGCCAAGGGCGTGTCGGATTTCGAACATTTAGGATTCCGTACCAAACCGCAAAATTAAGTTGGTTGATTGTTTGTTGCTTGAAAAAAAACGGATTTATATTGGTATTTGTTAATAAAACATACGTAATAATAAACATTATCACTAAATTTTAAGTTCATAGGTCATTGAGAAGTTTAAAAATTCATCGGAACAAAATTTTGTGAAACTAAATCTGACTTTGGTGGCTTCTCAATCCTTTGTTTTGTAATATTTTTTAAAACAATAAACATAGTATTTATCTACTCAACGAGCTCTACACAGCAATATCCCACTCGATGGGGTAGGTCATTTTTTTGACATTTTGTATGGCTTTGGCTCAACAAGATTGTAGCTTTGAGCAATTTGAAGACTGTAGCTCCAACCACTTGGCTGTAAAACGCATGTGACAGACGACGGACAGACAGACGGACACGTGAGTGACAGCAATAGGGTTACGTTTGGATCCTTCGGTCAGGGAAACCTAAAACCGTATAGATTTTGACAAGAATGGAATGAAAGGGCGATGCAATGGCATTTTGAATTTTTGAGGAAGGCTGACCGCGCAGCGTTCAAAGACTGGAGTGACGGACTGAATCAGACATAATAAACCAGGCAGATCTTTTTGTTACTTAACATCATACCTACGGTAAAAACATGGTAAAAACTGTACTCTTTGCGTTGATAACAAGCAGATCTCAATCACCGGAAACCATAAGGAAAACCGCAAAGTATTGGTTAGTATTTTTGAACCCGTTTTAGTACTTACAACAATATGACATGTTAAGACTTATGATATTCATTCAACTTTATCGGGCAAAAATTGTATGAAGATCTGCAGCCTAAATTGCGAAAGTGAATTCGGCAAGGCAAAGGGTTTTGACCACATCAATCGACCAATCAATCACATCCAAAATGAAAGACGCGATATGGATTTTCGTCTATGTGTTTAGTTGCCGCCGGGTAATTGTGTCACTGACAAAAACGTATAATATGTTCCCTTATGTTAACGCAGTTCTGGCCGTGGGCCCGCTCGAAGCCAGAACATCAATATATTTATCGTTGACTGGTAGAGAATGCCTTGTGGCATTAAGTCCGCCTATGTAACACTACTGTACATGAAGTTTAAATAAAAAATTAAACATCAATATTGAACCTTTTAGCCATCAATTTTTCTGTGTAAAAATATTTTTGAACATCCACGTCGCGTTGTTTTGGAGGAGTATCCAAAAGTAGTGAAAAAATATAAATATCGTTACACGAAAAAACCGTGTTTCACAAATAATGTACATACATTTTTTTCAAACCTTTTCACCTAGCCGTTATTAAGGAGTATGCTTTAGAAAGTAACCGTTTTACAAGCTCAACAACACTAAGCCTGTCCCAGGAATCGAATCCATAACCTCATTCTATTAAGCAGTAGCCTTAGGTATTTCTAATTTATAAAAATAATGTCAAAAATGCAATTTAAAAAAACACAACCCTTTAAAACAGTAATAAATAACATTATTTTAATCGCTTACGCACAACCCTAGACCGCAGTCAAAGCCCACGGGATGTCACACGTCTGAAACGAGTGAGAAGTGAGACAAGGACAGCACTATTCCCTCAGTACGATTGAAAGAGACAACGACACGTCTCCCGCTTCCCCTCCCAACACGTAGAAGTTGGTAATTCTTTTTACTCAAATAGGTAAATCTGGTTGTACTGTGTTGTTTTTTTATGGATTTTTGGCTGGATTGCATTAAGGTGTACGTTAATTGATTTCAATTGAGTTTTTGGTACTATTTTTTATATTTATCTTTTGAGATTTTTATGAATTTTCTGTAATGGTGGTTATTTTCAATTCTAAGATAGGTTTCTGTGTTATATTGCGTTATTTCGTTTTATATAAACTAAAATTTTAAAGAGGTGATATCTGGAAGACAGATACGATTTTTAAAATTAATTTAATGATATAAGCTACACTATCGCCATAGCCTACTACCATAGACTACGACAACTACCTCAGATAAATGCAGCGGTAAATGGCGTTCGCATACTACAAGAACCTAAGCCGGGGGAATGAGCTAGTCGCATTCGCATGGATCTTAATGGCTAGTAGTTTATATTTTGGTTATGGCACAGGCTGCGAAAGTTATGGCTCGTTAAAAGCTCGAAAGTCTAACAGTCTTCCCAAGAGATATCGTGTTACCCAGTAATTAACTGAGTTGCTTATTCAGATAAAGCCTTGGTGGTATGTTTTTTTCGTCTGTATTTCGTCTCATCTTCATCATCAGCCCACACAGGGGTCGCCATATACTTTAAGGTGCCTCCCGAACAAAACGCCGCGCTAGCCGTTTTCGTGCAGTTTTTATGAGCTATCTACTCGTTATTTAAAACAAATATCAACTAATAAAAATACAATACATTTCTACATAATATTGATTCCAAAATGGTACATTTCTTTTTTTTTAAAGAATGTATATGTTTCACTAATCTCCTTCCAACAAAACCATAACAATGAGAATTATTGATAGCATGCATGTCCTCGTAAAGTGTTCATTTATTAATTTTTGTAAACACTAATGGATAGACATTTTGATAACGAACATTTTGTAACTTTTTTTTTCAAAAGACCATTGTTCGATTTTATAAAGATTTTTATTCTAAAATCTGGGCGTATTCACTACTGTAACTCATGCGCCACCAGTGTGCCGCTAGGGCACTAGGAATGCTCAAGGTTTTTTGGTCAGAGTAAGGCCTATGACCAACGCGGTCCGTAAGGTCGCTGGTATAAAGCCACCTACCTACCCTGCTTCCCCGGGCCTTTACATCGTCACGTGTATTTAATGTGTTAAAATTGAAATAATAAACTTAAATATGTACAATATACATATAAATACCGGAGTCGATCGAAAAGTTGGCCAAGATGCTCATCGGTGATGAGGCACTGGTCGAGTCAAGGCTCCAGAGCCTTGAACACCGTCACCGAGTTGCCAGCTTGTCAGTTTTTTATCGGTTACATTTCGGGGAGTGTGTGTTGGAATTGCACGATTTAATTCCACCTAGCCCGTTTCATCATCGTACTACCAGACGTACGGCGATGCGCCAACGGTAGATGGTGGATATTCCACCCATACGCACAAAACGTTTTGGAAACACTTTTATTGTGCGTACAGCTAAGGAGTGGAATTCCCTGCCAGAGTCTGTGTTTCCCGACAGCGCCAATCTAGGGGTCTTTAAGTCAAGAGTGAATAGGTTATTTCTAGGCAAGCGTGTCTCACCGTCGACCACATCGTCGCTTACCAACAGGTGAGATGATGGCCAAGCGCGAGCTCATAATAAAAAAAATAAAATAATATCAATGAAGATTTTGATAAGATGATTCCTTGACGAATCAATGACAGTAAAGAAAAAGCGCGGGATAAATGATTAAATTAAAAAGTAACAAAAGTAAATTATATTGTACTGTTGACTCAAGATCCACACAAAATAGGTCGGAGCGGCCTGGATAAAGTCCGCGGTCCGCCATTTGGTGACTCCTGGCCTATAGAATCCACGACAAAGGCCTCACCAATCGCACGCCATTTGCATGGATTTTCAGCAGATCTCATTCAGCTGCTACTAGCCACCCTGCGAAGTTCTTCGGCCCACCTAGCCTGAGGACGTTCCACTTAAGGCGATATATACGCCCCAATGTTAACGCAGTACTGGCCGTGCGCCCGCTCGGAGCCCGAATATCAATATTGAACATCCTTTTGAACAGTTTTGTTTGCAAAATATTGAAGAAATTCCAGCCATCAATTTTTCTGTGTAAAAATATTTTTAAACATCCAAGTCGTTTTGGAGGAGTATCCAAAAGTTGCGAAAATATAGTGTTACTAACTATTTTTTAATGCAAAACTATTTGTTATACGAAAAAAACCATGTTTAAAAAATAATGTACATGAAACAATAATAAATATATATTTTTTTCAAAACTTTTAACCGAGCCGCTACTAAGGAGTATGCTTTAGAAACTAACCGTTTTACAGCACTAAAGCGGATGTAGGCCCTTAACATTTACCCATTCGTGGTACTCCACTCAAGTACACGTCTCGGTAACGATCATCGGTTATACGGCTAAATATATGGCCGGCCCATTTCCACGTCAGCTTGCTTATCTCTATTTATTTGCTTAGTATTTCGTCTGAACCCCGCAAATCCTTTATACCCATATGAGTTAATTAACGTTACGTTAGAATACCACATTGGTAAGACCACAGGTATTTTACATTTCCGCAGGGCATTTGCAAGGCTGCATTGCATACGTCTGTCTAACTGAGCTAGCTACAGCGTGTGGGTGTGTCTGAGTGTACAAATAAGAACGGCATTTTTATCGTCTGTCCGTAGGTTTCTCTGCTTTTTTTACACGCTTTTATTAGCTTTGTATGTATGTATGTAACGGAATCTATGAACGAGATTTTCACCCCCTTTAAAATGTCGGATTAATTTGAAACATTGCACACTTATCAAGGATTGATGACAATGCAATAATTTAAATAATTTCTCCCATTATCCTTAACAGGATCTACAGGATTAGCGATTGAAATAAAAAGTAAAAATAAATAACAGTTTAAAAAAACTAAAAAAGACGCTGAAAATGTATTGTTTGTCGGTCATATGGCAGTTAAGATATTAATACAAAAGCAAACTAAAAAAAGCCCGTGTAATGTATATAAAATAATAATTGTATTTAAGTAAGTAATAATTTTATTTTGCAAAAGGATTAGCCTAGGTTACATTATAAAAATGGGCATGGCTATTACACATAATTAAGACCCCTGTTCAAAATCCGCGTTGCTTCCCATCGAACTAATAAAACTACACGAGTGTCGCTAAAAACCCGTACTATGCGTGCACCCCCTTCACCCAGGCACAGAATACCTTGCATTAATATTTATTTTTGACTCGCACAATAGGTACAGACAGTATAATATTATAAAAAACAAGAAGAAAATCATGCTGTGCAGTCGGAGGATACTTACTCGCGAGCTGGCTGACCAAAGCCAGATGTATCCTCCGACTGCACAGCATGATTTTCTTCTTGTTTAAGTCTTTTTAGTTCGCTTCTTAAGCAGTTGGCAACTCTAAAAACTCTTTATTTTGATACCCCACATGATGGGTTTTGAAGAATGCCGTGATTAGACCAGTCGTACTGTATGGATCAGAATGTTGAGCTGTGAAAAAGATGGATGAAATGAGATTGAATGTAGCAGAGATGAGAATGTTGAGATGGATGTGCTGAGTGACGAGAATGGATAAAGTGAGAAATAAGTATATTTGAGGTAGTTTGAAAGTGGCGCCAGTCACAGAAAAGTTGAAAGGAAACCGTTTCTCCTGGTATGGTCATTTGATGGGGAGGGATGAAACGCATGTTACTAAAAGAGTTATGAATATAAATGTGGACGGTTTGGAGAGGGAGGTGAGGGCCAAATAAAAGATGGATGGACTTTGTGAGGAGTGATATGAAAGAAAAGGGAGTCAGTGATAGCGTGACGGGGGACAGGACGGTATGAAAGAAGAAAACGTGTTGCGCCGACCACAAGTAACATGGGATAAGAGCAGGATGATGATGATGAATATTGCGCAATCCGCCATTTTTATATCTTACAATTTTAATGTAGCCAGTGACACTCGCAAGGTTAAGACGAATCGTTTGACGTAGGTACTATAAGGGTCAAAAGTGCAGACATACTCCACCAAAACAGAAAAGGCAATTTTTTTGTAGGATGTAGAATTTCAACTTTTCGCGGTTAGTAGCAATAATCTATACTTAAATTTCTATACAATATATTAAATCAGCTGTGGATAATTTAACTTCTTCTATAAAAACTAGCCATTTGAGTTTTGGGAGAGTATGACTGCACTTTTGACCCTTGACTGTACATACATACAAATATAGACTGATTATCCTCCTTCGGCAGTCGGGTAAGAACAAAAGTAAATTAACAGGCACATTCTATTGCGCCATCCTGAATTACTATGGATAGTCATTTATTCATTGGGGAAGTTTTGAAAGTTTTCTTTCGACAAATTCAAAGCATTTATTTCACAGACATTTGTAACTGCCAAGGAATATTAATTTTGTGATAATTTTCGTTCCAGAAGCTGGGCACTAGTTTTCTTTCAAATCTGATGTTAAAGTAAAAGAGGCAGAAATAATACCTATCTGACTTAATGGTTGAATGCCGTAATTACCGAAACAATTAAAAAGCCCTTTTGTCTCGCGTTTCAGGCACTCAAGGGTTACTGCTGACAAATAACTTATGCCCTTATGAGATTACACCTACAAGTTTATAAAAACCTCGCAATGATGCAAATAATAAACCAGATGATCTCTAAATAATATCAGGTGACTTAAAATTAATATTATTTCAACGTGTTCCCTAGAAAGTTATCAGACTTATAAAAACTCGCTAACTGATAAATGGGTGGCAGACTCGTTTCCGGTTATAAATAGGAGCACCCACTCTTTTACGTGGGAGTGTGTGATTGGAATGATTAAAAGTGATGGCGGAAAAACATGGGTTATTTTGCAAGGGTTATCAGGGCTGGATCTAGGAGGGGGGCGAGCCGGGCAAATGCCCAGAGCGGTATAAATGTGGGGTGGCCAAACTGCACTAACAACCCTTTTCAATTCATCAGACAACCTAAATTATTCGAGGTGTAGTGCTAAAATTTTCAAGCTCACTTCGCTGTCGTATTTTATGGGTTCTTGTTGTTAACCCACCGTTAAATAACTTAACATTCATAATGTTGCAAACATTCTTAGGTGAAATTTTCGAGCTTACTTCGTTTTCACTTCGCTCGAAATTGTTAGAAAAGCGGCGATCTGACGGTTAAAAACCGCATTTTTTTTATTAGATAATGTCCTGAAACATTATCTCCTTATAAGGCGTCATTTCATTGGGCGCCAAGGGCGGCAAATATTGTCTTTGTCTATTCCTGCAGCGACGAAATTGGTTGATCGGGAACTGCAAGACTTTTTTCAGGTGCTAATCTTAGCCAATATCATAAAGAGGTAAACAAACTGGTTTATTATGTTTGTAAAGGGTAATCTTTGTAGATACAGGATCCGGTTACCACGCAATTTTTTTCACTGGTAGAAAACTTAAAGTCACCCAAAGGTCAATGGAGAGGGCTATGCTCGGAGTTTCCTTAAGACATCTAGACAGCAAGAGAACCAAGTTTACCGTCATAGCTTGAAGAATTGCCTCACTTAAGTTGCAGTGGGCAGGGCACATTTGCTCGCAGAACGGATGGCCGATGGGGCCGAAAAGTTCTGAAGTGGCGACCGCGAACCTGAAGACACTGCGTTGGAAGCCCTCTCACTAGGTGGATCGTCGACCTTCAGGTGTAGATTGCGGTGATCCGCTGGATGCGAGACCCACAGGACCGATCAGTGTGTCGACGCTTCTGGAAGGCCTATGTCCAGCAGTGGACGTCTTTCGGCTGAAATGATGAGTGATGATGACGATGATAGAAAGGTACACGACCGCTGAGTGTTGACTGCTTTTAATCCTGAAGAATATGGGTTGTTTCAGTGGAATGAACCTCGGGTGCGAAGCTGCGGGGAACAGCTTCGCTTAACCATCAGGTGAGATAGTGGTCAAGCGCGAGCCTATAGACAATAAAATAAAGCTGGTCTAAAATAATGTTACATATTAAAAGATAATATAAATTGTTTCTTTGTAGGAGGTAATCTCTAGAACCCCCTGTTCTAGAGATTACCTCCTACAACCTACACCAAATTCTTTCATTTGGAATCCGTTTTTTTTTAATAATATGACCGTCGTGATCCGTAAAGTTTAAAGCTACCCATCAAGGATACGAGCCCTCGGGCCATCATACCCTGACGTGGCAATACTATCATAGTTCGACTGTAAAATAGAGACAGATGTATACAAGTCATATACACCTGCCCCTTACGCACACTCAAAATAACCTTGCTCTAAGAGCTTAAGGTCACTCCCCTGAATATATTTTAAAGTATTTTTTTTAATATTAATGTGCTTAATGCCATTTTTGGCCTTAAAATATCCGTCCAAAGTGTGGACTAAAGTATAGTGGTGGTTGGTGTGTGTGGTTGTAGTAGTGTCTGTATTTAGTACTAGCTGACCCGGCGAACTTCGTTCCGCCTAACAAATTTCTAAAATAAAAGATTTTTTCTAAAATAAACGTAGACTAAGTTACTCCTTATTACATCAGCTACCTGCCAATAAAAGTCCCGTCAAATTCGGTCCAGCCATTTCAGAGATTAGCCGGAACAAACAGACAGACAGACAAAAATTGCAAAAAATGTTATTTTGGTGTATGTACCGTATTTATATTCATATTCATGTAGTAAAAAACGGTTATTTCCATATTACAAACAGACACTCCAATTTTATTTACATGTATAGAAGATTGAGTATTTGTCATTAAACCTTGTATGTTCATCGGTAAGTAACTACGAAATTTATTTTTCCACCACGATGACTGAGGATCTCGCATTCCGCGCTCTTTCGTTGTCGAATCGACGGCAGTACAGACAAATAGCGGGATAAATTATTAAATTACATACTCAAGAAACACAAATAAATTATATTATAGGTACGGACCACAAGAAATAGGTCAGCGGTCCGGGTCCGGACCGCAGTCTGCCATTTGGTGACTCCTGCTGTAGAAGTACTGATCCGATGCCGAGATTCTTTTAGGTAAGTATTGATAGAACACACTATGCCGGTAAGACTTCTTTTAATCCAGAAACATATGCACGGTTCCTGTGAGGTAGGCTAGGGAGGCGAAGCCACGGGAAAAATCTAGGTAGACCAATAATAAAACAAGCCGCCGTGTCACGAACGCCTGGAAGAATTACTGGTCCATGAAGTCGCTGATGAAGCCTACACTTATCCCTGGGGCGCAAGATCATCGACATGTGCATTCTGCCCATCATAAACTACGGGGCTCAAACTTGGTCTTTGACCGAGTCTTAAAAGTCCAAACTCAAGGTTTTACAAAAGGCGATGGAGCGTAGCCGTAATACCACATACGCGCCAAAACAGAAATCGCCGATGTGGGCAGCAAGATTGCTGGATTGAAGTGGTATTGGGCGGGTCATATATGCAGAATGCATATTTGTAGATGGGCCAGAATCGTAAAGCAGCGGCAGGCGGAAGACGGTCGACGCCGCCATGGGAGGCCTAGGAAACACTGGCGTGACGACTTAGGGGCGTTTACGGGACATTGGCCAGAGAAGGCAAAAATCGGGCAGATTGGAAAGCTATGGGGGAGACCTTTGCCCAGCTGTGGGACATAATAGGTTGGAAAAAATAATAATAATAAGCCATTTAGGCAAAAAGCTGACGGGAAGAAGAATGTTACAGTTAATGGAGTTGGCCATTACAGTGACCGATTGGGGGATTGGCGTCCAAAGACTGGCAGAAATGTTGATCATCTGGCGGTCGGACGGTCGCGGGAAGAACTTGGATGAGCTTGGCACAGAAGCGTAGGGAATCTAGGGAACGGCACAAGGAAAGAGATGTCTAGCAGTGGGTGAAGTCGGGCAGAGGATGAAGGTGAATAAGGATTCAGGTTTCTTCCATCACCATACTGTTTTGAGCCGGTACTTCTCCATAGGAAACAACCAATTATGGTTTTATCCAGGTGGAGCCGCGAGCCTGGCAATAAATCGGCAATAAACTTTTCAAGGCAAAGAGCGTAAAACTGTCTTTAATTTGTATTACTTATTTAGGTATGTCCCAAAAATGACACATTCCTCTACATTCAAAGTGACACATTTCTCCTAGAATTTCGTAGAATTTTTAGCTGAACATAATAACACCTACCCGTGATCGATAAGTGAGATTAGCTTTGACCTCAAAACGGACGAAAGGAGCGTCTAGTGTCCTTTGTGTAGGACCTACAGAGCACTCGCTTAATACGCAATGCGGAGTTTATTCAGAGAGGGATTTTATTCGGGATGGGCTGTATTTTAAAAAAGACACTTGCTGAGAAAAATTAGGTATTTTGGATCGGTTTTGCTTTGATTCGATATTAAATGTTATTGTGAAGAAACTGAAGAAAGAAAAATGTTTTATTTGTAACTCGTACAGGGTACAAAAAACACGGGCAAAACTAAAACCGGCCAAGTGCGAGTCGGACTCGCGCACATTGGGTTCCGTACCATTATCGCAAAAAACGGCAAAAAATCACGTTTGTTGTATGGGAGCCCCACTTAAATATTTATTTTATTTGTTGTTATAGCGGCAACAGAAATACATCATCTGTGAAAATTTCAAATGTCTAGCTATCACGGTTCATGAGATACAGCCTGGTGACAGACAGACAGATGGACAGTGGAGTCTTAGTAATAGGGTCCCGTTTTTACCCTTTGGGTATGGAACCCTAAAAATATAAATACCTGCAGGGTGAGCTTTTCAACTGGGCGTGGATGGTCAATTCTGAAACTGTGAGGCATAAGGAAAAACGATCAAGGAGTCTCGTGCCTGATTCTGATTAAAAATTAAACTGAATCATTAGATTTTTGAAAAATCTATATTCCTAGCCAGGGATCGAATCTGTTGATTTTCAGTTTTATTATTGCACTATCCGATAAAGTCGCTAATAACGATCAAATACTGGGTACTGACATACGGCAAACAGAAAATACCTAATTTTTAACAAAACACTTTTTTTTATTTGGCAACACCATGTGGTTTGCCGATGTGTTGCCGGACTTTAGTGACGTGTTGAGTCGTTGGCGTACCTACCTTACAACTTTTATTATTCTAAGTTGTACCCGGACCTGGACGACATTTTCCAAAAAAAACTTTTTTACAAAAAATATACAACCGACCTCCAAATAAAAACACATCAAACAAAATGAAAAATATATTTTTTTTCTATTTTCGTTTTTTGACACCGGTTGTAAGTATTTTTATGTAAAACAGTTTTTTTTTCACTTTTTATTTGTGGTACCTATTGTAGTGGGCAGGTTCTGTAGTAGAAGAAAATCATGCTATGCAGTCGGAGGAAACATATTCGCGAGCTGGCTGACCAAAACCAGATGTATCCTCCGACTGCACAGCATTATTTTCTTTTTGTTTACGTCTTTTTAATTCGCTTCTTAAGCAGTCGGGTTTTTGATTTTTTTAATTAACTTTTTATTTATAACTTTTGAACTAACTTTTTTTTTTCGAATTTGGTACGTTTGAACATATAAGTGTTGTATATTTTGATTATAAATCACCTCTTAAAACCCTTTATTTTGATACTCCAGACAATATTAATGTAGCCAATAACACTCGCAAGGTTAAGACGAATCGATTGGCATAAGAATCATCCAAATCGGCTAACGCCTTTCGTCTCTAGAACGCAACAAAGGATGTAACATACTTACATAGACTTCTAAACACATTACCCTCTTTTAGCAGTCGGGTAAATATAAGCTGACTTTGGTGGCTTCTCATTCCTTTGTTTTCGAATATTTTTAAAACAAAAATATTAGTATTTATCTACTCAAAATGCTCTAAATAACGATACCCAAATCGATGAGGTTGACGATTTCTCTTTTCACGCCCCCCCCCCTTTGTCTGTATGGGAGCCCATCTTAAAATATTTTTTTGACAATTTGTATGGCTTTGGGTTATACCTACTGTGAAATTTTGGCAGTAAATGCGTGTGACAGACGACGGACAGATGGTCAGACGGATACATGAGTGATAGCAATAGGGCAGCGTTTGGATCCTTCGGGTACGGAATGTGAAGAATTCTCATGATATTGTAAATAATGTGAGTCAAGCGAATAGTGTTGTTGAATTTGTTATTTATTGCTTGTGATGTTGATTAGCTATTTTATAATGGAACTAATATACAAGTACCCAGTTATCAGTTGTTTTATTTTATTTGCATTTCATCCTGGGGCCGTACTATAGCGCTTCAAAGCTTCATCATTCTGCTGCAAAACGGATAGTGCTCTTTGTCTTGTGTAACTCCGTCTCTGTCTCTCACAGTGGAACAATGATATTATGAAACATTGACAAGTTTCCATTCCTTCCATTTCCCTCGGTGTTGCGTTGTGCCTCATCTCACCAATTCTCGAGTCATTTGTATCTAATCTAAATTATGCTAACTTAGCATCGTTCTGCTAACTCGAGTTAAGTGAATTTCAACTCGGGTTAATTCGAGTCGTTTTTTTTATTTTTTTTTGTGCCCCAGTCGCCGTAGACTTTATAGGAAGACGTCTAGTGCTAAGGTTACTTGATTAAGTTTCTAAAGTGTCTTATCTATAAACCCAAAAGTTAAAAAAAGCACTTATTTCGAATCGAAATGTCGAGTTTTGCACGAGATTAATGATCAATATACTTGCTCAGTGCCGCTGGGCGGCCCTGGTGTTGAGCGAGTGGAGCGGTCAATCTCGGCAAGGGGCGCCAAAAAGCCAAATGGGAAAAACTATTTCAAGTGCAAAATAAAATTTAGATGAATCGACCAGGCTTGGGAGCAGTGCTGCCAGATTAACCAAAGGGTGCTGAAAGACAATCTCGCACTATCCTGATCAAGAGCTAGTGCCGGCGGGCGCTGCACTTGCTCTATTCATCACATTGTGATTGAAGCTTAGTACCTACATTAAAACAACAAACAATTTGATTTGATCCTTATGCTAGTTTAAGAAGTAGGTATATAGGAAAGTACTAAGTACTCTTATAGGTACCTACAACCGGCAGCTGAAGTAGGTAAACCTCCGTCCAACCGATTCAATATCCATCAATTTGCAGACGACATTTGAATGTAGTTCTACATTCGACTTCCTGCAGTTATATTGGACTACATTCTATCTCGATTTAATGCTATATCGCATATTATATCTGGTATCTAATATGAAAATAAAACAATGCAAATAACCTACTGCAAAACTATTGCTGCTAATTCGAATTCAATCATTCTTTGGACAAAAACAAACTATCACTAAGATTTATGCAGGAACTACATGATTTAAATAGTAAATAACTTACCAATACAATACTGAAGTCACAATAAATACATAAAATTCACTTTTTCACATTATTAGCGTAAATTATTCTAAATAAATTACCGATACGAGAAATCATAACAGCAATACAGAGTGACCGATTGTATTGTGTAACATAATTTAAATAGTGACATCTCGTGGATAAGTTTGGCAACAGTTACGAAAAGTGTGCCTGAAAGTTTCTGAAATAGACAAGAGATGGCAGTTTTCAGTTTACTAAGTTCAAAACGAGATGTCGCTACAAGTAATGCTTGACTTTATAGTTTAGTTATTCTACTCGACAACAGATGGCCAACGATTAATTTTTAAAGTGAATATATAAGTGTAAAAAAAACTGTAAAATTTTTGTACGACTATGTTTTTATGTGTATTACAAATTAAACAAGCTGCAAACAAAGTCATTACTTATGAATAAAATGTAGGTACTCTCAACATCTGCTGGTGTTCCACCTGTAAGCAAAGACAGCTGTGAACACCAAAATAATCAAGTTGCGTTTTATTAATTATTTGATCATGACGAACAGCTTTAACTTTAAAGTTTTTATAGTCAGAGTTATATTTCAATTCAATTGATTTTGTTTTAAGCGGTTGAATTTTTGTAACAATTTCAAATGATAAGCCACCGCCGGCCGAAATATCAAGCTAATTTTATACAAGTTTACAAATCTCGTTAGAACAACTAAGAAATTGTCGTGAATATTTTTCCAAAACGGCTTCAAATTCTCTTCTAGCTTTCCGGACAGTTTGATAATTATCACAGTCGCCATCTTTGATAAAGTAGTCGAACTAAAAATGACGTCACAGCAACGTCGGCCAACCGGTTCGGACAAGTTGCACGGTACCGTTGGGATCAACGACCTCCAAGAGATTTGTTTACGCGCGGGAAGTAGAAACAACTGACTATCCGAAAGATGGAGAATTTCGGTGGGATTTTTAAAATTCACACGTAGTTAAAAAGCTTGTAAAAATAAAGATTAACTTGTAACGTTAGTTTTGAAGTTTGAAACCGGTGAGAGTTCAAAAAACTTTGGGTAACGGTCTACTGTTACTTAGGCTTTGGTGTTATGTGCAGTCACGTAATTAAAAAAGATGGACTTTGCAAATAACTGACTTGCTAAATTATTGTTTTTTTATTTATTAAAATCTGGTCAAAATTAAAATTGCAACTGTCTCGTTGGTCCTGTGGTCGC
This sequence comes from Orthosia gracilis, assembly GCA_947562075.1. Taxonomy (NCBI): domain Eukaryota; kingdom Metazoa; phylum Arthropoda; class Insecta; order Lepidoptera; family Noctuidae; genus Orthosia; species Orthosia gracilis. The sequence goes on from OX387276.1 coordinate 5,919,768, forward strand.
AACTCGCAAGCTTTATTGCTGAGCATGATTCATGGTTCTGGGTAGGGTTACTCACCAGGACATAAATCTAACTAGATAACGCAAGTCTAGTAATATGAATTTGAATTCCCTGCATCTGTATGAATACCAAGCGTGACACTTTTTCACAAACAGTTTAAAATCAAATTTACTTACCAATGAAAGAAAACATTTCCAATGCCTCGGCGAACTTTTTGTTTACATTCTTTACAGCTCAATATGGCATAAAAGGCATTTTTCTAGAAAAGCTCAGATTACGATCATTGATCGCAACTTTACTCCGTTATTTGGCACGCGACGTACCTACATACAATCGCGTCATCTAGTTAGATTTATATCTGTGCTCCGGACCATGAAATTAAACAATCCTGAGAAAAACCTGGATTTTGCAAAAAATAGCTGGACCTTTTGCATTTTCTGACTTTGAAGTTTCTGAATGATTTTGTTAAAAACGATATCACAAAAAATAAACAGACCTAAAGAAAAACACAAAAAAGTGCAAAAATAACTTTCGTTTCAGAAGTCGTTTTCTTTGGTAGATACCTCTTGATTTTATCGTTTCCCAACACCGACTTGCGAGTGAACCGATTGCGATGGAACAAAAAAACTATTTCGCAAAAAAATTAACCGACTTCAAAAACAAAACGCTACTACAAGAATGATCCAAATCGGTTCAGCCAAACGCGAGCAAAACCACGGACAAACATACAGGTCAAACTGAAAACCTCCTTTTGAAGTCGGTTAAAACTAAGTATTACTTCAAGTTACGCACAATTTTCATGTATAAAAGTTATCTACATTGGTTTCCTACACTTTACGTGCGTGCAGACAAACAGACAAAAAATACAAAAATGCTGACAATGGGTTCTGTTGGTTATCTTTTAACACCCTAGCTATTTTTAGTGTTCCGTACCCAAATAGTAAAAATAAGACCCTATTAGACTCCGCGGTACGTTTGTCTGTCCGACTTACACCAGGCTGTATCTCTTAACCGTGATAGCTAGACTGTTGAAATTGTGATGTACTATTGCCGCTATAACAACAAATAAAATAAATATTAAAGTGGGGCTCCCATACAACGAACGTGATTTTATTGCCCTTTTTTGCGATAATGGTACGGAACCATTCGGGCGCGGGTCCGACTCGCACTTGGCCGGTTTCTTTTGGAAATATTTTCGATGTACAAAAACGACTTTTCTTCAGATTTATTATATTGTATTGATTGATGATTGATATTGATTAAGTACTTCATAAATTACTGAATTCGAATGGAGGCAAAAAGATCGTTGACTAGTCGTATAACAATTCTTTTCCAAGGTACTCTAGAATTCCTGAAAATATACCTTTTCAGAACAAATAAAAAATTAATAGGTAAGAAATTAAATGGAAAAATCTGTTATAGGCAGTGATTTAATTAAGGATCGTATTTGGTATAGACTGGCACTACATTTGAAGTTGAATATTTGTCAAATCCTACTTTACCGTTAATACTTGCCAAAATTTCAAACACGTTCTTAAACCTAATTCCGAAACAGCCATTGCCTCTATAATTGAGAATGCTAACTTTTAACGTTAAGATTTTTTTTTATTTGTTATAGGCTCGCGTTTGACCACAACCTCGCCTGATGTTAAGTGATGATGTGATCGAAGATGAAGCACGCTTGCCTAGAAGTAACCTATTCACTCTTGACTTGAAGACCCCTAGGTTGTAGCTATCAGGAAACAAAGACGCCGGCAGGGAATTCCACTCTTTAGCTGTACGCACAATGAAAGTATTTTCAAAACGCTTTGTGCGTATGGGTGGGATATCAACCATGTACCGATGGCGCATTGCCGTACGTCTTGTAGTCCGATGATGGAAAGGGCTAGGCGGAATCAAATTGTGCAGTTCCATCGCACACTCCCCGAAATGTAACCGATAGAAAACCGACTGGCTGGCAACTCGTCGTCGGTGTTCAAGGCTCTGGAGCTTTGAGTCGACCAGCGCATCATTGCCGATAAGTCTCCTGGCCCGTCTGTCTATCGACTCAAGTGCATCAAGTTGGTACCTGGCAGATCCGTCCCAGAGGTGAGAGCAGTACTCCATGCATGACCGAACTTGCGCTTTATACAAGTTGAGCAGCTGTTCAGGCGTGAAGTACCGTCTCACCTTCGCAAGGATCCCCAACTTTTTTGCAGCTAATTGAGCCTTTGCCTCAATGAAAGGACCAAAATTGAGGGTCGATGTCAACGTAACACCAAGAAGGTCGAGATGGTCCGTTATCGGCACGGTTACACCACGGAAGGTTGGAGCCGGGTGGAATTGGCTCTTTTTTGCGGAAAAAAGACACGCCTGGATCTTAGCAGCATTGAATCTGACTAGATTGGCATTGACCCATTCGGAGACTGCCTCCAAAGACAGGTTCAAGCGCTCAACCATGGCCTCCCGAAGAGACCGGACTTGAAGCCCAGTAGCCCGTGCGCCAGACACGTATCTCTCAGCAACAGTGCTGTCATCAGCATACCCAAAGGTTCCGGGTTTTAGCAGGTCATTAATGTGCAGCAAGAACAATGTTGCCGAGAGCACTGACCCCTGAGGGACTCCGGCGTTAATACCTAAATGACCGGACGAGCAGTCATCGATAACCACTCGGATGGACCGATCCCTCAGGAAGTCTGCGATCCAGTCACACAGACCACTAGGCAGACCGAAGGAAGGAAGCTTACCAATAAGGCTCTCGTGTCAGACCCTGTCAAAGGCCTTCGATATGTCAAGGGAGACAGCAAGCGCCTCCCCGTGGTTCTCAATGGCCTCACTCCAGATGTGAATGGCATACGCTAGAAGATCCCCAGTTGACCGGTTTCGGCGGAAGCCGTATTGGCGGTCACTAAGAAGGTCGTTGTCTTCTAGGTATGCCAGGAGTTTATTATTCAGCACACGTTCCATACTCTTACAGAGGATGGACGTTACTGATATGGGTCTGTAGTTGGCCGGGTCAGCTCGACTACCCTTCTTGGGCACGGGCTGAACGTTAGCTTGCTGCCAAGCCTTCGGCACTTTTCCAGTCACCATCGATAGGCGATATAGGCGTGTCAAGATTGGAGACAATTCAGGCGCACAAGTTTTAAGTACAATTGCCGGGATCCCGTCCGGGCCACTAGCCTTGTTCACGTCAAGTTTACGCAGCACCCTACAGACCTCCCTCTGATGGATGCGAATGTCCGACATACTCGTCTCACATCGAACAGCAGAAGAAGGGGGCCGCGTGCCATCAGTATTCAGACGCGAAGATTCCGCAAAGAGGGAGGCAAACAAGTTTGCCTTGTCCTCAGCGGAGTGGGCCAGCGACCCGTCGAGTCTCAGCAGTGGTGGTAGTGAGGGGCGACAGAAGTTTGATTCAACCGATTTAGCCAGGGACCAAAATGCCTTGCTACCTCCAGGGTGTGAAGCAAGTTTGTCCCCGATTCTGCTAATATGGTCAAACCGTGCCTTTCGCATCGCCTTTTTGCAGGACTTGGCAGCCCTGTTGAAGGCTCTCTTCTTCTGACTCACGTCATTTGCCTAGCGCACACGAGCGTCGACCCATGCTAGGTACGCCTTGTGTTTAACCGCGTTTGCGCGGTCACACTCGGCACCAAACCATGGACGGCCAACGCTGGACACCGTTACGTCAGAGAACGGAATGTAGTACTCCATCCCCTGACGCAACACATCTGTCACTGCGTCAGCGCATGACGATGGGTCATCCGAAGAGAAGCAAGTGGGCCGCCAAGGACGAAGAAAGAACGCATACCATCCCAATCTGCTGACTTGTACCGCCAAACCCGCCGGGTGCCTCTTGGGCTGGGATCGGGCGGGGAGTAGACGGATACAGACTTCACCAGACAGTGGTCGGAACTACCCAAAGGTGATGATATCGACACTGAGTATCGGTCTGGATCAGTTGTCAGCAGAAGGTCCAAGCAATTGGCTGTATGTGAATCAACATCCGGCACCCTAGTAGCCCCTTGGACCAGCTGGGTGAGATTTAGCGCAATCGAAAGATTTCGCATCTCTCGTCCACCATGGTCAGTGCACTGGTACGGGAAGAGCCACTCCTGGTGGTGGGCATTAAAGTCCCCCAGTAACACTAGTTGGGTGGAGGGGTACCGTAGCTGAGCCACATCTGCCGTCTCACTCAGGTATTGTGCGAGCCTGGTTGTTTCCAGATCACCGCTATGCGATCGGTAGACACAGGCATAGATGATCTTATCCAGACCTGTGTCCACCAGGGCCCATAGCACTGAGTGGTATGAGTCTTCAAGGTCACGGAGACGCCGATAGCAGATATCGTCCCGGGCGTACATGCATACACCAGCGCGTGGCTTGAACATGTGCTCCAGGGTAAACCCCGGGTAAGATAGGTACGCCACGTCTGACGGGCATCCGATCTGCGTCTCCGTAAGGAACAAAAGTGCTGGTTTCTCAGTCTCAAGGTGGTGATGGACTGCGACGAGGTTAGAGTGCAGACCTCAGATGTTGCTGAGGTGCACCTTATGTGAGAGTGAGTGCTGCCGCTGTTCAGCTTTTTTTCTCTTGTTCCTTTGCATTATTGCTGTGAGTGAAGAGGAGGGAGAGGAGAAGGAAGTGAGATGAGGTTCCACGCTTGCAACCTATAGACACATGCCGATAGGATGCCATCATTGGGGAACTGGTCTGGAGACTGCGGGGACGCCCGAGCCCCCCCTGGAATGTCCATCGGGCACTCTCATCTGGTCGCCAACCAGCACGATGGCGCATTCCGGGATTTTTTGACAGTTGGCGGGGCAGCCTTTCATGTGGGGCTGGCACACTACTTGGGCCCCCAACTACCTGCGGTCGGCCAGCGGCGCACCGTGCCTCGGATCCCGCTACCCTCCGCGACCAGTCTTCCGATACGTCCATAACAGCGCGAGTCAGGCCGGCCTGCCTGCTGTGGAACAACTATCTCGACCCTACTCCTCAAGTGGCTGCACCGAGCATCATACCGGAACACGACTAGGCCGCTTGGCGGTACGTCTTTGCTCGGTGGGTGGTCGCAAGCCTTCGGCCGAAGCCTACCACCAGTTTGTCACCTGATTTGCACCACCCAGGGACCACGTGTAGGGAATCGAATGGGGTACATTCCTACGGACGCGGGTGACTCAGCCCCCTAATACTTAAAGAAGATTAACGTTAAACTCTACTTTAACGTTTACCTGGTACTAGCTGTCCCACGCGGCTTCGCTCCCATCAAAGGGCTACCTACATACCCATTTACCCTACCTAGCCTACCCTATCTACACTACATACATGATTTTTGCGAAATGTTAACCGCTTGCGCAGCGCACGCAACGGAAGCTCTCAAAAAGGAATGATTTTGCCCGTTTTTGCAACATTTTTCATTTTCGCTCCGCTCCTATTAGTCGTAGCGTGATGTTATATAGCCTATAACCTTCCTCGATAAATGGACTATCCGACACAAAAATATTTTTTCAATTCCAACCCGTAGTTCCTGAGATTAGCGTGTTCAAACAAACAAACAATTTTTTTTTTTATAATATTAGTACAGATTTATTAGTAAATATTAGTAATCGTAATAATAAACGTTGCCACCAAATTTCAAGTTCGTAGGTCAATGGTAAGTTAAAAAGTTCTTCGGAACATCATTGTATGACAGACGACGTACAGACAGACATGTGAGTGACCGCAATAGGGCTCCGTTTGGACCCTTCGGGTACGGAACCTTAAAAACGACAATTGGCCTTCTGGTCATGATCAAAATGGTTACTATGCAAAGTTTCGACCAGTTTCAAATCAGAAAACCACTTTCGAAGCAATTCTGAAACAAATTCTAAGTTGTCAAGATACGTAAGTTACTTTTAAGTCTTTTGACAGAGACATTTATTATTTCCTTCGCCCTACTCGGGTAGGCTAAGATCTTGGACCATACCGCCTCGTCTTCAGTGCAATTTTAACATTCTTTAGTATGCATTAGAATGCGGATGTAACAGCTTCTAATGTTTTTTGGAGTATTTGGCAGCAAATTGTATCGAGTCAGCCTTCCCAGTAAGTTTTGTGGAGGAAGTCAATACTACAATAAAATTCTCCGCTCCACTAGCGCTTCTGTTAATGATTTCACATATTTTCCAGTTGCGTAGACAGTTGAGACACAAAACTACACCAAGTTTATATCACAATATCCACTAGGAATCAATTTGCAAAATCAGCCGCTACACTCGAAAAAATCCCGCCAAAAACTCTTGACAGAGACATGTTTCTTGCTATTAAAAATAAATAAAACATTGTCTATGTAAGAAGGCGGGTGCGCAAAGCCATAGGTACCGTACGGCCTACTGAAATGACACATTATGTTCCGTCCGGGTCTGGCTCGGTGTTTGTGATACTTCTGATGAGCTTTGTGCCCAAAAGGTTGGAGAAGGTGCGTGGGGGTGGCCTATGCTAGTGGGTGAAGTTGGGCTGCAGATCATAATGATGATTGTGTCCGAAAAAAGACAACGATATATCAGATTACTTACTTTTAGTTGAAACAATTTCATTGCTAGCTTCCTCCCGCTGCTTTTATCTCAAAGGAACTGTGCATTTGAGACAAAATTTGGCAATGGTGTACCTTTCTATACGTTTCATAATTAACGAAATCGGATCAGGACTGCCAGAGATTACCTTATACAAACAAACAAAACACCGCATAATTTTATATCTTTGTAATATTAGTTTAAATGAGCTAGATTGGATAGATAGAAGATATTTATTGTACACCAAAATTTTAATACAGCTGTAATATTGCTGTTTGTATGGGTTCAATGGCGGATTTACTTAAAGATGGTAGCGATGTAGAAAAACTTTGGGTTTTGAATTTTGTGTCTGTAAAAGGCTACGACAATTTATGGGACATGTCAACCTAACTATTGAATTAAGTTTTGAAGTTTTTCATAAAAATTTGGGAATGTTTTAAAAAAAATAATGACTGCAGGGGCGTTCTTTCACCACTTCGCCCCAGCTAAAGAAATGAGAGTTTTTTTTGGCAATAGAATGTCGACTTCACATCACCATATTTAACAATTTTAATTAAACGTTTCCTCTGTTACCTACAAAGCTGTAAAAGTGTTTGGTTTAGATTGGACCATAAATCTTGATTGATTTTATAACATTTAATTTAGCAGCTGCTTCCGGCGATTTAGGAGAAAGATTTTGTTATCAGACTTCTAATATCTCGTTGCACCGTTACAATGGCGTTGTGATTTGCGATTAGCTTTTATTATATACTAGCTGTCCTGTCCCACGCGGCTTCGCTCCCGTCAACTGGCTACCTCACTACCCATCTACCCTACCTACCATACCTCACCTACACGAAATACATGATTGTTGCGTAACTTTAACCGCTTACGCAGCGCACGCAACGGAAGCTCTCAAAAAGGATTTTTCCCGTTTTTGCAACATTTTTCATTTATGCTCCGCTCCTATTGGTCGTAGCGTGATGTTATATAGCCTATAACCTTCCTCGATAAATGGACTATCCAACACAAAAATAATTTTTAAATTCCAACCAGTAGTTCTTGAGATTAGCGCGTTCAAACAAACAAAGAAACAAACTCTTCAGCTTTATAATATTAGTATAGATTTTTATTAGCTCGCGCTTGTGCACTATCTCATCTGATGGTAAGCGATGATATGGTCGAGGATGAACTACGCTTACCTAGAAGAAACCTATTCACTATTGACTTCAATACTTCCAGGTTGTAGCTATCAGGAAACACAGACTCCGGCAGGGAACTCCACTCCTTTGCTGTACGCATAATAAAAGTATTCCCAAAACGTTTGGTGCGTTGGGTGGGATTATTCTTAATTGCACCTGGGGCTCTAGACACAATGGATTTGTTGCAGCGATGATAATGATGTCAAAAGTCCAATATATTTGGTATTGATTGCGTGAAACTTCGGTAGCGCGTTTCAGTCCCATATTGATTGATTTGGCTCTCCTACTGCTAAAGAACGTATGTTTCTATCTCCAGTTGTTTTTTTCTAAATTATTATTTTAACCAGCAATTTGGATTTTGGATCTTAATTTATTTGTTCAAGTCACAACCATTACTAGCATCTAGAAATGTCGACTATTTTTAGAAAAAATAAAGTATATCTGGTATATCTGCAAAGAACATTAATCTACAAAAAAAGTATGTCATCATACTTACACTAATATAGAATTATTTGCCATCAAAATATTCGACATAATAATTACAAAACCAAGACCAGCAAGACGATCAGTCACCACAAGTAGCACTCGTTCACGAGCATAATGCAAATAAAAATTTCACTGGGCCAATTGCTTGACGTACTTCCCGAGACACAGAAGAGATTCCTTATGTAAAGGATGAATATCTACGGACTCAAACCTGAGGAGGACATCTCTCCAAAAAAAGAAGCATTAGAACAGTAGAGTCATTCAAATATTTTCTCACGTGTTTGAAACTTACAGTTTTTTTGAGATGCAATAGCCAATAATCGTGGTACATTTTTAAAACTAGTAACATTTATTGTGTATACAGCTAACAATGTGCATGTTGCAATAAAAAAAATACGAACTAGTCGGAAGAAGTTTTATTAATTAGGTACTACTTGTAATTTGATCTAGTATTAATAAACTGTAGTATAATAGAGTTTCAGGCCACTTGGTGAACTAGCAGCCAGATGGGTTTGTCACCTGCAAAGCCAAAGCCCGGGGGTCAAAGTGACATCACTGTCAAAATTCGAAAATGTTTTGAACCGTTTGACAATCGTTAACGGTGGCAGAATATCTCTCAAGTGACATTCTATCATCGAAAGCATGGCGATAGCGATTGTCAAAAAGGCAAAATTGTATGGGATTGACAAGCAATATCAAAAAATCACGTGATCCATCCCTTTAGTTCTATAACTGTTCAAGTGGACAAATGAAACATACAAACTATTCGATGCGGAATGCTACAGATCCTCCCCCTTCTTTTTTTTTTTTTTTTTTTGTCGACGGGGAAAATCATCTTATGACAAATCCCGCTCTTGGGTGGAGCGGGAGATAGTGTCAGACTTGTACTGACTAAAAACCCCGCGCCGTTCCTTCTAGCCTTCATACCGGGGCTCTAGCTTCCTTTCGGATAACCCCGAACCCCGGTCGACGATCCTCCCCCTGAAAATTGTCCTACCGGTGCTTATTACTATACATATAAGTACTATTTAATACTATATAAGTACTATTTAATTTTATACTGCACTGGTTGTATATTCTTACGAGGTAACAGAATGAACGGTTTTCCCTTCTCTACATTATAAAGATTCTTTTCCGTATTTTGTCACAATTGTTTGCACAAAATTCCATGAAATGGGGCCCAAACATCAATCTACGGACGACTACGAGTTTAATTGATTTTGTCCCGAAATACTCGTGTGCAATAGCAGATACGACGTAAAGACTTAACAAGTTTTTTTTTAATCGACGACTTTTCTTCCTTTGCTTTTAGAATTTTGTATCTAAAATCCCAAAATACTGCTATTTGCTACATTCTACTTCCAAAAAAACCTAACTTAGTCAGAATTCAACCAACAGAACCCTCCAGTAATTCTCTTGATGGTTCGCTATAAATAGATGTAACTGTACAAATAAAATGACAGTAGTTGAATTTAAGATTCAATGTGTTAGTATAAAAAATAACGAATATGAGAACGTTGACTTACGAATAATTATCGTAAAATACTTTATTACAACTGTGAAGTATTAAATTCACGCGGGACTTTTGAAACACTCATAACAATCTAAGATTTATTTAAGCAATGAATGGTAACTTAGGGATTACTATGAAATAGGATAATCTTTATGATTTTTAAGAATCCCATATCAATAATTGACTATGATTAAAGATGGATTAAATGATGATGAATGATCTTGGAACCAAAACTACCGCGCCTACCGCGTGATTCGTTAATGTCCATTTGCACTCACAGGAAGAAGTCTGATCCCAGCAGTTGAAACATTAGGCTGATCGATAATTTGAAATTAGAGTTTGCCGCGTATTCTGGAGGTAACCTTATGGGCCTTCCACCGCTTTAGTGCCGTAAAATGGTTATTTTCTAAAGAATACTTCTTAATAACGGCTAGGTTAAAAGGATTGAAAAATATATATATTTTATTGATTCATGTACATTATTTGTAAAAGATGTTTTTTTCGTAAAACTGATAGTTTTGCTTTAAAAAAATATTAGCAACGTGATATTTTTTCGGATACAATAAAATATTTTTTCACAAAAAAATTGATAACTAGAATTTATTTATAACTGAAATAGCATATGCAAATCAAAGTATATTTTGCAAACAAAACTGTCCAAAAGGAGATTCAATATTGATATTGAACGGCCAGCGGGCTCACGGCCAGTACTGCGTTAACATTTGGGAATATATAATACGCTTATTAAAGATACTCTGTCGAGTAAGTACATGACTGTCAGGATGGGTATGACCTTCAGCAATGAAGAACGCGAATAAGAAGAAGTCGAGTAAGAGATGCCGCTAAAGGCCTTATTGTTTATTACTACGGATGTCTTAGCTAAAGCACATTCAGCCTTAAATCTTTCTTCCACTGCTAGGATATAGGACATCTCTCTGTGAGAGAGATTGAGCCGTAATCCACCGCGGAGGTTCAGTGCAGTCACACATGTCTTCGAATTTTTGGTTTTAGACATGTTACCTCTCGACATTTTCTTTCGTTAAGAGAAAAATAACCAATACCTTGAGTCTCAGTGCAACCGAAAGGCGAACGGCAGGCTTGTATGGGAACTTCGTACCGCAAATAAAATTTCGTGTTTTGGGATATTTTTTGTTTTAATTGGTAGTTAATACGATAAATAATCCTTTTTTTAATTCTTAGATTTTTAGAACTTGGAACGTAAAATTTATAACCAGTTTCGTTTTTTAAGGTTATATACTAGTGTACTAATGTAAATTGTTACAAATAGGTAAATGTTGCAGATTGTTACATAGGTAATGTGTAAAGTAAATTGTTTGTTGCTATCTTTGTAGTATTTTCCTTACCAATAAGTAGGTAGATTGAGATGAGGATCGTACCTACTCAGGGTATTACTAAATACCTATACCCACCAGCAGACTGCGACAGTTTGATAATGATGAGTTCGGTTATATTTAATGTTATTTCTATTTCTAAATAATTAATTATTATTTCAATTTTGTGTTATTTTATGTAAGGCAACATCTAAAAACATAACTGCGTTGAGTGCACGATTTTATTACGTTTTTATATTAAAATCTTTTTAGTGATATTATTAATTAATCCGAAGTTCTAAAAATAGTAAACTCACATGAAAATAAATGGCTTAGTTGCCTTTATTTATATACCAAATTCTATAAACGAACAACAAAAAAAATTATGCGATACATAATCTGCCGTTCACCTTTACCAGGATCCTCATTTGCTAGCAGCTAGCAGTCAGATTCAATCAAGAGGATGCAGTCTAATATGATTCTAAATGCCCAACGACCATTATCCGACTTCTACTAGTTACTAGCACTGACTGCCATTGCAAAAAGAAGTCAACCGCATGCCAAATTGGTGCAAGTTGAACCTTTTAAAACATTCTAGACGATTGGAATTCGTCATGTTTGATTTGTCTCAAATTCATTTCGAATTGGTGATCCTCTGATTTGATGCCCTTGGAAATTGTGGAAAAGACTGTTTGAAATGTTCAAATTCAAGTCGCAATCTCAGCACTATTTAAGTGTTTTTGAAAGATTGAGTTTATTAAAAATAAAGGGAATTGGTCATCTGATAAGAAAGAACAAAGAAACGCCTTGTCAATGATTCCTAAATGACCAATCAAAAATATTCGCAGGAAAGACTTTTGAATATTTTTGAATGTGAAAATTATTAAATTTTTCAACATTTGAATGCTTGCCCAATGTGTTCAGGCTTTCAGTCAGAGGCCATTAAACTTTGAGAGAAGAGCATAAAATTTACCTTTTCCGATTGAATGGCAATTTTTCAATCATTGACCATTAGACCTTTTATTCTTTCATCCCATGCAAAATAACTGCAGCCTATCACAGATTTTACGATGCCAACAACCTATGCGGCAAAAAATCCTCAAAAACCGGAAATCTTCGATCTCCGATCATTGGCAGCAATCAAAATTGACCGTAAACGGAATTAGCCACGCGTCCAAAATCATCGTCGGTCGATGGTTGAAGAAGATGCGAGTGGAAGAACCGGCCTTAACACACCGTTACTGTTTGCATCACGAAAAAAAATACAGTTAACCCGAGTCTCGAGCGCGCGCCGCAACGAAAAAAGCACAACCCAACGCTACACCACCTCTCTAGGACGTACCGACGGGCAACCAAACGCGCGGGAATTTTGACATTGACAGCTCAGTTGGCGCCAAACTTTTCAATCATCTAACTTTTTAAATTGTGCATTGTCCTGTGCCGTGAACTCGTGTATACTGTGTTTATTCAAGTGCAAAATGTCTGAAATCGGATAATACAATTTTTTATTGTGGCAACTGTGGTGTTTTATGAATTGTTTTAAAGTGGTAACGAGCAAAGGATTTTTGTCAAAATGCCGAGCACAATCAGAGGTGAGTTTAAAAAAAACTTTTACAACAGATTAAAAACTTCAAACTACTAAAGGATTTGTAAAGTCTTTGGTTTGAATTTGTGAGTTCTAATTTTAAGTCTGATTCAGAATAATTTAAGAAGAATTTTAATGGACACATAATTTGGCTAATAGACGATTTAGTCTAAGTGGAATTTTAAATATTTCTCATTGGAAATAGAATTTTTTACGCTGAACATGATAAAGCTGTCTTCGCTGAGGTTAACAGAGTTGAATGAACTTTTCCGTTGTGTTGACGGAAACAGAACTCGTGAGTAACAAAGGTAAAATTTGAATTTCATGCGATAAGAACGAATTGAGAAATTCAAATTTTGGGTATCTGTCACTTTCTTCTAAGCTTGCATGTTTTCAGCTGAAAAAAACTCTTGTTTCTTTAATCATTATCCATTTGAATTAATTTATAATTCATTAAATTTCATTATTAATTTAAGTAATTGTTTCATAACTTTTTTGTGAAAAATAGTTTATTACTGAGAACCCTTTTTACCTGTACGTTCCTAACAACATTTCTGACATAGAAGTCCGAATACAATGAATACCATTGCCTAATATGAATTTAAAATTGAAAAAATAAATAGTAAAGAAAGATAAGTTTCCCGCCCGTGTTTAAATGTTTGTGAAAACAATTTTTTTGGAGTTTCTTCATTGCTAGGGTATTATTAATTAGCCCTCCAGTGATTCAGTTGCAATAGACAGATTATAAATTCATTGAACTTTAGAGTTGGTATCCCCCACAATCCCATTTTACGTTTACGCAAAAGGTATTTTGTTATTGCTCTTGGTTCAAGAATGACAAAATAACATAATTTTACATCACGCCTGAGTTGGGCAGAGTTGCACCTGTACTATAGTTTATTCCGCCTGGTACGTTAAAAAAGGAAAAATTTTAATAAGATTGTCAAAAAACTTAAAATATATGTTACTAATCCAATTTTGAAACAACACAAAAATACTAAGTCAGTTTACTATTTAATTTGGGTAACGTGAATGACCTAGACTCCTATAATGGTAGTCTAGAACTTTCGTCTATGTTCGTCCTACGCCATCGAAATAGCAAATAAGTTCGTCTATGAATTTTAATCACGTAAGTACTAGGGCACTATACACTGCTGGGTCATAAATAATTTTCTCTGAACTGTTAAGTACAAAAGACGCAATGTACGTAGCATTCATTGGTTGCCTAGGTCATCGAGTCCAGTACTCTATTTTTGTGGTAAATGACATATTTATCAAGACTGTTGCATAACGCATTTGCTAGTATTCTTTCATAGTTTTAATTGCCTTCATGAGTATCCTGTGGATGCCATGATTACCAGCAAAGAGATTGATGAAGGCGTTATGAAAGGATTGACACAATGTGTTTTAAGGTCACCTACTTCTACGCTCATGTCGTCATGTGCTATTCGAGAATCATGCTAATATGCCAATAAACCCAGTTGTTAGTGGAGTTGACTGTCCAGGGTAAGCTAAACTTACTCAAATCTCATGAATCCCCCATTTAGCAATTTATTCGACCCAAATCATCATTCCATTTCAACGCGAAATCTGTAACAGGATTTATTATATATAATTTCCAAGTTCTATCAAATTCTTGCCTGATGCAATGGAACTTGACTACAAGACCGACTGTCTTTGCCAACTCCACCACCAACATTTTATAGCTATAAGCCTTCTTACCAGTTTTGAAAATGTCATCAGCTTCATTCATCCCAGCCCTATCATGTTTTTATCAGGCTGACCAACAGCTCTACCAACGCCACTAATATTTGTACCCAAAGCCTTCTGTCCACAGTCCTCAAACTGTTATTTGCCGTTCGCGCCATCCTCCTGTTACATTCCCTTGTCTGAATCTTAAGATAGTCACGTCGTATGCTAATCAGGCCGTATGTTTGTGCCCTAGACTGCTGGGCGACTATTGTGCACCTGGTTTATATTGTGTGTAGACATCAGAGTCCCTGGATGGGATTCCTCAACTTGCGGCCAGCGATTATTATTATCTAGAAGCTGAGGACTGTCCTTTTTGGACTTACCGTTGTGTTGTTGAAATTGTGTTATCTTTTCTTTTTGATTTTTAAGGAATGATTACTCTATTGGGAAGGTTCTGTTTGGGGTTCTTGAACCTATAGTTTACGGGCTCAGTGTTTGTTATTAGCAGGATGGCTGAGAACTATCTTTGGCTATGTGACTGTTTATGTTAAGGATGAGCCAGGAGTGCCTGACTCTATTTTATCTGGTCCTACTGATGTTTTGATGCGGTTTTTGCACTTAGGGTCATGGTAAACTTGAAGCTGAGGACCGTCCTTGTCAGTCTGACTGTTTCTGTTACCGACCGAAACTGTTTATTCTGTTCCTTTTGATATTTAAAGAATGAGTATTGAGTGGCGTCTTTGGGGACAAGTATTATTGTTAGCTTGAGGCTTGGACCTAGGACCGACCTTGTCCTTCCTCTGACGGTCTATCAGTACAGAAATTGTTTTCTTTGTACTTTTCGATGTTTTAAAGAATGAGTATTATGTTGTACTGCCTTTGCCAGGACGTGGTTCCAGAACTTTTGTTGTACGGTGATTATATTGAAAACTGTCTGTTACTCCTTAAATTGTTTTCCGTAGTCCTTCTGTCCAAAGAATATATCATCATCAGTATTATCAGGTGATATAATTTCTTTATAAATTGGTTAGCCTATTCAATTTGTCTTCGATTCGGAATATTTCAAAAAGGTTTGAAAGAAACTTATGGCCTGCATTTTCTCGAATCAGTCATTACAAGTATTTAGCTATTTTTGTATTTTGTGACGTGTATTTTCCAATTTCTGAAAATCTACCAACGGCAATATTACCTTCCATATAAACAGCACAATCTTTTGAATTTGTTTCTTTGAAGTGGTTTTGTGGCTATCGAAATTCTCAATTGTGCCATCTGCGTAGCCAGTTCCGAAAAGCGACAGTTGGGGGCATTGACCTTGTGTGTGGAGTTCAATACTCAAAGTTTAGCAGGATTCATGTATAATTTATATTCAATGATGATGCCTACAGCATGAATGACTATTAATGCACTTTCAGCAGTGAAAAACGCACTAGCTTCAAAACTGCCGCAAAAATCTACAAAAACTAAAAATAAAGCGTATCTGGCATAATATCACAAAAACTCGTTACAGATAAACGACCAAATAAAAACAGAACACCACCGATTCCAAATTCAAACCACCAGCATACATTGATTTTCGCGCCAATCGCCACAGACGTGCATTCTGTGCGGCCAGCATCAGAAAAGCGACAGTAGGGCGGTGCTCGGCCCTGTGTACCGTAAGCCGCAATCCCTTTCTTTGTGACGCGATGACGTAGCGTACGGTACTCTGCGCTAGTGATGTGCGACTCTGTTTGTATCGATAAGCATTTTGAGGTCGGTAATTTACGCTGAAGTTGGTGAAACTTCGGTTAATTCCTTGTTTTGGTGATGGATAAGAATGGCTTCAATGTATTTTCTGTTTAACCCCTTAATCTGTAACTGTCATTGTTATCTCGACAAAACCATCGTGAATGCCATACAGAAGAACTAAACAACGGATCCAATCGCTCATCTCCCCACACTGCCTAGCAATTTAGGCCACAGTCAATGTCTCCGACACTAACCATTACACAAGTACTTGTCTGCCATTAAAAAAACACAGCCACAGACAAACCATCGACAACGCCCCCCTCTAGTAGTGACGTAGCCTAACGGTGATCGCAGTTAGGCTCACCCACATACTGTGTAACTGTGTGCATGCGTCCGTTATATGGACGCGTTCCGTGCATGCGACGCCGTGGGACCGGCTGTATACTGAACGCCAATGCTTGGAAAAAAAACGTAAATGACAATTGCGTGTCGCGCGCGCTTAGTCGATTATAATTTATGGTCTGTTCTTTCTGTTATGTCATATCATGTTTTCAATGAGCGGTAAAAGGGATGTGATTTTATTATTATGTGGTGGGCGTAATATGAAAATTACGTTTCTTATGTTTTCTGACAGATTTTTCTTATGTTTTCGTTAGGTTCGATCGGTCAAATAGCTTTGAATGGACTACCAGCTGTCAATTTTTGGAAATGAAAATGTACTTACGTACATTTCAATTGGCCTTTCAGCTTTTCAAGATCCCTCTTGTCTTTTCATGTGTCTAGTCTTCAAAAATATTAGAGCTTCAATAAGAGTTAGGTGACGACTGAAAAAGCAGTCTTTAGGACCATTTCAGTAGTGAATTTATGAAGTAGGCAGCAGGGCCGAAAGGCAATTCAGTTCTGGACAGCCTTTGTTTAGAGTTCTCAAACTAGTACCTCCTAGTTCTTTCATGAGACTCTTTAAGCAAGCCTTTTGAAGAGCTATCTTGGCTATGGCTACCGAAATTGCAGTCTGGCTATTTTTTTCACCTGAAAATAAGACAGAAGAATCACTAAAATTGCATCTTACTAAGTAAATTCAATTGACCCAATTCAAGCATTTCAGAGCTTTTTCAACAGCATGAAATGGCGAGACTACCTTCTCATTATCTTACCTATCAAAACTCCTTTCAAGTTTCACCAACGGCCAAAAAAAGAACAAGTTTTTAAAACTACAAGAGTTCATTGACTTTAAACGAATATGCATTGGTCAGTTTGAATTTCGAAAGGTAGATGTAGAGATATAGCCTGGTCTAGACTTTTAGGAGTTTATGGCTAGGTTTATAAACTAGGACATCGCTTTGTTAACTTTTTTGTTTTGTTGCTTCATTAAGATTACCGTTAAAAAAAATCTAATGAAAAACGTTCATTTGAATATTCAGGATCAAAAACGTTAATTTCTACATTAAAGTTTAATTTTATAACAGTCTATTTCAGACTCGAATCTTCAGTAAAGAATGTTTAAGATATAGCTCAACTAGATTTTTGAATCTGAAAATCTCTTCAACAAAAAGCTTGTTAGTACATTTATAACATCATTTTCTAGTGGTCTATTCAAAATTACCGCAATGTGAGTACAAAAAAAAAACAAAAAAACATACTTAGGAGCATTGGAAACGTATTTTTTATTACGCACCTTACTATGGAGTTAAAAATAAACTATTCAAATGTCAATCAGGCTGCGTTCTTAATTCAAAATTCAACCAGTATTTTTAACGACCGAAGGTAATTTTTCAAAACCGGAACCCTTTTTTTAATTTTTCCTTTTAGTTTTTTATTTATACCGTAAGTCGTTTGGATAATTCATAAAAGGCATTGTTTGGAAGACATGTTAATTCATACAGTAAATATTAATAAGTTGACTGTAAACCTTTTTTTTTTTTTCACCACTTTTCCAACCAAGAAAAAGCTTTGTATCGGTCTTAATAACTTTATTCATATTATGTTATAGCATTTTAACACTGTCATATCTCCTATTGTGATAGACGAAACTTCAAGTTCATGCAATATTAAAAAAACATACAGACAGCATACTTTTTTTTAAATTAAAGCAGTTTTATTACTGTTCATGGCAAGAAAAACAATTTATAAAGCTTAAAACACTTACAATTCTGTTCAATGACCAATCCCATTCAAGTATTTTCGAAAAACCCAAATATGTTTTGAAAAGTCCTACGTTTTTTTTTTCAAATTTCCTGTCATATTTCGTGACGTAATAAATAAGCAAACTCCACTACAACTCAATCAGTCATTAATGTTTGATCAGTTAGAGAATCGGTGCCGAATGCGGACAGTGACCCCGACCGGTCTTCGGGCAACGCTTAATAAAAATTATTTACTACAAGCCCGTTATATTTGCCGTGCCATAATATTCTATTCAAAAATTTTAAAAGCTGGTTTCGATGAAATGGCGGATAACTTTTTGGTCTATGGTTCGAATATTCGAATTTCGAAAAGCAACAACAGTTTGGTAAAAAAAAAATTGGTCTGTAATATGCACTAATATTACGAGAAGTTATGTAAACGCAGGTGACAGAGCATGCCTTTAAAATGCGTTAAACACGAAAGAATGCGTTGAGGCCATCAACATTGTAACTGTTACGTCAGAATATTAACGTCCTTGCTCCTCAAAATACTAAAGTAACCAAAAAAAATACCGTTGTGGAGAGAAGAGATGCATACAAATTCCAAATGGCGACCTATATACGTACAAGACATTTTAAAATTCGCGCCACGATTTAAAATACGAACCTCGAATTCGTGAGTCGAAAGTTGCGCAACGAATGCTTCAAGTGGGTTCAATGAACGCAGTTTGGCTATTTCCCGTTAGGAGGCGCACGTGAGGTTTTACTTTTAAATTTGTAAATTAGTACCGCTATCGGACACCAGAGTGCGCTCACTCGCTTTTACTGTTTGTAGAGTTTTTTCCTATTAAAAAGTGGTGTTACTTTTTTCTATGGTTGGAAATTTGCAGTCATTCTTTTTTATGGTAACGGAATTATGGAAGTTATATTTTATTGTGTTTTGCGCCTTTTGATAGATTGATGTTGCAGTTTACGCTAATCGATTTTTGGCTCTTACATTTTTTTGTACAAGTACCAGGATTTTAAATTTTGTATTTGGGTCCGGCAATACCTAAAAGCCAAAGGCTCTTTTTAGTATAACGAGATACCATCATAAGTCGTGCAATTTTTTTTTTTAGTTTTTTTGAAGATAACGTAGAATGTTGGAACATATTCAACTGCTCGTGTGATACTAGACTTTATGATGTAATTAGATAGACAATATCGCGATCCACGATATGATTATATGTTGAAGGTTTTACGAAACTTACGAATAGTTTAATATCAATTATGTAACTAGTGAATAAAGGACGGATTGAAAGAAAGGGCCATAGATGAACCACGAGCAAGTGAAGGATTCTAACGACTGAATCACGACCGTGAGGGAGTGTTTCATGATGATTAAATCATGAGCATAGCGAGTGATTTAAGTGTTAGATTCCTGAGCGATCCGAGTGATTCATGACCCTCGATATAAATATGTTTTATTCACTCTCTCCCTATAACATGTCTTAAACATAACGTGCGTTCACTAAAGGTGCACCACTGACTAACCTTTTAGGGGATACAGGCGTGATATTCTGATATGTGAATTTTTAGGAGATCTAGATGGACCGACGACCTTAAAAACTTGATGGGGAAGGCAGAATACCGGGTGTTCTGACGCAGTTTGGAAGGGACCTACGTCCATCCATGGTCTGTGTTAGGCTGACTTGATTGATGTGGCACTTCTTAAGTTCTTTCAGTGCCGTAATAGATGTATCCCTTTCAAGATCGAAAAAACTCGTCCGAGTTAGCAATAGCACTCTTTGACACACACTTGTAACCTGTCTAGCAGCGTTGCTGTATTGGGTCGCGGATAAATTTGAAAGAGAGTTACCGCGGCTCTGGCACAAGCAACTGGAGGAACAGGAGTGGGTTTTAATCAGTAAAAGTCTGACCTTGTATTTTTTGCTACTCCTCCTATTTTCTGATTAATTTCGTTGCGGGATCCAAGACAGTTAAATTCATTCACCGCGGGACTTCGTCGAGCTTCATTGCCTCGGCGCTTTTCTGGTGGTCGCCACTGTTGATTCTGGCTTTCAGGAGTTGCAGTGGCTTGGGAATAGTGTGGTGGGATTGTGAAACGCCCTCCCGCTTCACCCAGAGCGGGAAAAATCATTGGATCAAATTCCACCTTAAAAAAAAATCGGTGCTGTATTCGAATTTTAAGGGTATTTTCACTGTAACTGCAAAGATATGAAATATAAAACTACTATGAAGTCGACAGGCAAGGACAACGACTTTGTTTTAAAGATACTATTTGGAGATGACTGGAATGCATGGCGAACTAAAAGCACTCAGTCTGCCTCACCCATGCGGGATACAGGCGCGACGTAATGAATGCAATAGGTTGACAACGCACCTACGATGTCTCCGATATTGCAAAACCCATTAGCGGTAGTGACCGCATACCATCCGACCAGTTGTGTTTGCCAACCAATAACTTAAAAATCCGTAGTAACATGACCACTAAAAATCCCGTAACTGATTACTATTCAAAGCTTAAATTTACTGTTTATTCAAGCTTACGTGAATAAAACATGAGAATTCATGAGAATTTTAAAAATGTTAAAACAAGCCTCTTTAGGTGCGGGCGTGCATTTAGACGTGACGGAGAGAATGTGTGCAGGCACATGTTGGGCGCCAGTATCCTGAAGTCCTTAATTTTCTTAATTGGATATTGGGAACTTGCCAAACTCTACTGTAGCATGCAAACCTGTCTGAATTTGACATTAACTTAGAGTTTGATACGATCTTAACTTCTAATTCTCCATTCAGAATTAGAGGATTAGTTGCTTACTGGAAAAGCAAAAATAATTGCTATAAAATTAAAATGAAAATCTACAAAATAACATTTTGGGTATGTATGTATTTATGTATCTATTACATAGCTTATGTATTTATCTGTTTATCTATTGTAGTATATCATTTTAGCACGGTTATTGTTACACCAATGACCGCCCTATTTCATGTCCAAGCAATTACTGTCCATACCAGGTTGCCTGGAAGAGACCGCGGTAAGCGATAAGGCTGCCCATTGTATGTGTATTAGACTTATGTTTATTTTTTTTTAAGTATTGTATGGTGTACAATAAATCATATAATAGATAATAATAAATAAACATTGAACATGGCTGGAAATAAATAGCAATAAGAATAAAAGAAAAATGATGAAGAAAAATTATATCATCACAAGTTGCCTACATAAGATCATAAAATGCTACTAATTGATAAGTTTTCATGGAAAAAAGAAGAAAAGCAAACTTTTTTACTTGGGTTAAGCTCTTTATCGTGGTTATAATTGGTAGCTGAACCGCCTATACATTACAGATACGCCATACAGAGTGCGCCAGTTGTAAAGGCTATTTTGCTAGACCCCGCCCAATCACCCAATGCAACAACCGACTACAACAATGAGGCAAACAATAATTTATCTATAAAGGAAATCATTGTTCTTACTTTCATTTCATTAACATACTTTCTGACTTGTATTTCGTAATATCTAGCGATGAAACAAAGACTCTCCTTCCAAGAACACCACACACACCACACCTAAAACTTCTTTTCAAAATCCATTGCTTCTGCCTCACGAAACATCTCCATCAACCCCGTAAACAAAGCTTCAATGTACCCACAAAATTCACAAAAATAAAATTCGCAACGTTCGTCCGCAGTATAGGTTCAACTTTCGGCCTTGAAATCCAGCCGCATAGCGGGTCACGCACACATTACTAGGTCGTATAAACGCACACTAGGATACCTAGTGTACCTAGGTCACAGGCTGAACTTAAACGGACATGGAGAATGGACGGCGCGATAACGTCACAATTTTGACCGGTCTTTGGAAAGAGACAAAGCTACTGTGGACAATATGTGTCCCTTTTGTGTAGATCATAATGATGAAGATTCTCCGGGTTTGTCACGGGTTATCGTCTTATTCAGTTAATGGGTTGTGGAGGTCAGACAGGCAGTCGCTTCATGTAAAATACTGGTACTCTGATGCAGTCTGTTAGACTGGTAGCCGATACCAACATGCCATCGCATCGATGGGAAAAGACTAGATAAATTGATTGTAGCGACAATGGTTACACTGTTAGCCTGTGACTTAGACCAATTAGAATTCTAGAAAAAGACAACTACTGATTGAATAATTGCATTATCTCTCTCACATTTTTCTGGCCGTATTCACTTTATATCTAACCAGGTATGAACCTAACTTAACCTTACCAGAAACACTCAGTCCATTTTATATGCCTATGCATAAACCTAAATAAATAGGCTGTATATAGACCTTCCAAGGATCTACCTGATAACTTTTACAATTCATTTTTCTCTTGGAAAAGTAATTTTAAAATAGACGTTGAAATACAGAGTTGAAAGACGATATAAATTAAATTCGAAGAAGTCTAGAATTATGACTTAATTTATTTTTAACATTGACATTAATTTGTTTTTCTTTAAAGCAAGCTTATATGAGTTTTGACTAACAGCAGGGGCTCTAAACAAATTGACATTATATCACTTATAACGATTGTCATTTAGTAGTATAGCTCTCTTCAAACTTCTGGGCCGTCCTAAAGTTGGCTTACCGGATGCACGAGGCCCGAAACGGTTCTGTTTTTGTATAAGATTTACTACTGCGCAACCATTGTAGCCAACTTCAGGGTGGCCAAGAAGTTGGGCGAGAACTATAGCTTATATCAATCACCTACATGGTGGACTTTTTGGTAATATGCTGTTGAGTATCCAAATAAATAAATACGCACAACGTTCCGTTGTCTAGGTCCTCTGAAGTCGACTTCAAATCGCCAACAGGCATTGAGCAAGCGTGGTGACGAATGTCCATTCCTTCTCTGCATAAGAAGAGGTCTTTGCAATGCAGTGGAACAAACATTACAGTTATATAAAACATTGAATAACTTATTCAAAACAGCATAATATGATTCAAAGATAGTCTTATTTAAAACAGAATTCATTGAAGGAAATGATTCTCTCTGTGTGCCATTTTTATTTTACCCAACTGTCATACACAGGTTCTTGCAAGAGATATGTCATTTATTTTCATATCATTTTAATATTATGAGACGGGGATAATTTTATATGGTTTCCGGAGAGGAATAAATGTCTTTGTAACTTGTCTTGGGTATTTTGAAAAAGTATTCAGGGATAGTTTGTACTATGAAAGATTTAGTTACGAGGACGTTTTGTATCGTCGGTTATTTTTAGTATACTTTAGTCTATAGAAAGTGATACAAGCTTATTTTTTTTATTATTACTGGCTTTTTCCCGTGTCTTCGCCCCCGTGGCTAATCCAACTGCAGCCAAGCATTTTTCGCGATTTAAAATAGTGTAACTAAAATAGTGTCTGTCATTGACATATTTATTTAAACCGGATAAGCAGTTTCGGAGATAAATTCCATCCTATAACATACAAACTGTACCCCATCATAATATTACTGTAGATTTAGCTCAAATACGTTGAGCAGATTATTATATCTTAGAACTCCGAACTAGACTCTGAACGTATCCGAAAATACCGTAAATTTTGCATCCTCTTTCCCCTAAGATTATACCAGTACCCGGCTTACCCGGCAATCGGTTACCCAGACGACCGTACCTTATTGTCGGGCCCGCGATCCTGAAGCGAAGGACGTAAAAATCAATAATTTCGTGTCTTACCCGTAAATATTATATTCTCTGTGCTTTAGAGGATGCTAAGAAAATTGATTGAAGAGAGTTTGAAAGCGACTGTCGATTGTTTAATAATTATTTGGGCTGCTTTTAATTGTTTTGAAACTTATGGTTTTAAATTGGCAGGTTTGAAAGGTCGTTGCTAGCTAGTCTACGACGCAAGATAGTATATTTTTATATTCAAAAAGCATTTTTTTTTCGACTGTCTAGGTTCCAGGCTTGCTAATTGGTATCGCGTTTCTCAGTTAGTAGGTCGTGGAGTTCAGATAAGCAGTCGCTCAATAGAATACTGGTATGCAGCTGCACCTGTTAGACTCAAAGCTAACCTCAATTATTCCACCAATTTGGTACTAGAAGCAAGAAATTAAATTCAGTTCGACGATATAAACACATATCAATAACAATAAAATTATTAACTAAAACATAACATATACAAACGCGTATAAAAAGGTGAGGACTCATTGGGTGTCAAAAAATTCGTCCACATCGCTGTCAGCGGGAAACGTGCCCAGAACGCTGGCAGCATTGCCACTTTGGATAAATGGGTCTGAAATTGCCAAGCCGCTTTTACCAAGGGTGGTGATTAATTCTCATACCTTCTTTGCATGAGAAGAGGTCTTACCCTGCAGTGGAACAATTACATGCTGATATTATCAAAATTACTTCATGAAGGATTTGTTTAAAAACAGAAATGATATAACTTCCTTACGTTATGTTTACTCCAACTTTCCTTGTTTGGCTGTCATCAGGTCGCTTACGTAATGAAGCTTTTGTACGGACAGCAAAAAAGGAGACTGAAGTATTTTCGGAGTAAGTTTTTTGTTGTACAAAAATACAGCAAGAATAAAATGTTTGGAAAAGATTTTTGTTTTGACGGTAAGAAATGGAAGATTATTTGAGCTTTTGGCATATCTTTTTACTTTGCAACATGATCAACAACTTTCGTTTTTTTTTATTATAATCTTATTCCTATTCATTCTTTGTAAAGTCAATATTGTTTGGACATTTTATATAATTTTAAAAACTATTTGCCTTCAGATTATTATTAAAACAAACACACTAAGATACCCGGTTTTCATGTTTTTTATTCACTGTGGAGAAGGAGGCTTTTGCTCAGCTGTGGGAGAAAATAAACTAGACATATGGTTAGCTGACAATTTTATTTTTTTCAAATAGTTTTATTTTTTTTGCTCATCCTACTACTCTTTCTTTTCAACGAATCGTAAACGGCAAGTTCAATTCCAAAAGCTTAGAAATTTCCTTTTTCCACGAACAAAACCAGAAAAATGCAAGAGTTCACGCTTCAAGGCCATAAGAAGACATTATCCTGATTTTTTTGCCGACCGTACTACCAACATAAATTCGATTATATGCTTTTTCACCACTCTGAACGATCGAAGCGCGTAGAAAGGGACGGATGTATACGGTTAGAGAGAGAAAGAGGTTTTTGGAGATCCGCGCATGCGTCGCGCACGTGCCGCCAAAGGGGAACGGAACACACTGGGTAAAAATTCGGGGATATGTCTTGAGATATCTGGTGGAAATTGTGGAGCAGATAAGAAATAAATAGTTTAGTGTGAAATTCTAAGGGTACATCTGATTTTGGGTGGAGGTTTCTAAGGGAATGCTTGGTTTTGGATAATACGAAACATCCAAAATGTTTTTTTTTTAACTAAAGTAAAAATAAATCTTAGATTTTCTAGCTGATAAAAATGACAAAAATAAGAACTACCTGCAATATTACATATTTTTGAAAAATATACAAAGAAAATCTAAGACAAAGTTGACGAAAGTGTAATTTGTCAAGATATTTGTTCGATTTTGACTTGAAAAAAATATTCTCACTAAAAATGTTTTCGAAATTATAAAAATGAATGGCGAAGAAGCTTTAATACTATTTTTTACAAAAAAAAAAACACTTATAATTACTGTACAATACTATCCCAATCAAAGTACAAACAAAAAACAAAGAACCATACCAACCCCTAAAATAAATCTCGCGACGTATCCCGAGATTACCACACGGAAGTGTACTGTAGCGGGGGCCTACGCGGACGGCGTAGCGCTACGCTTTCGTAGGCCGAGCAGTTGCTACGGCGGGCGACGCGTCTACGGTCCGCGTTCCGTTCGCAATGTGCGATTGTGAATAGCAACACACAACAAAACAAAATAATGTGAACAATCACATCGTGCCTACAAAACTAACACACTGCCATTAATCTCTAATTCTAACGCACAACTAACTTACCCATTTTTCGGTAGGACATTCACCCCTGACCTAGTTTTAATGCATCTGCGCGGTGCAATGCCGCAGTCGACCTAAACAACCCAGTATCATCGTCAAGTGTTCAAGGACGGACCCGCAGTGATACCAGTGTTCATTAGCTCGTAATCCTTCTCTAGTATAGTATCGTGCAATAATTTTAATCTTTTTCTCGACTGACGTTGATAAGTCTGAACCTTTTTCCGTTAGTGTTGTGTGGATATCGATGTGACGTATCGAGAGTTAAGTCTGTTATAATTAGACGAGATGGCAGGAAGAGACGGCTCTTTGGAAGGTCAGCTCACTCATGTGATCCAGCACCATATTTCCCAACCCGGCACCGAGGCCCAAGTGAGTGTCCACCAGGTGCAGAGTCCGTCTGGAAGTGGAACGAAGAGGCATCAGATTATCATTGACATAAAACAAGACATTGACATAGATGAGTTATCAACTAGATCCTTGGCTGAAAGTGTCATGGAGACTCTTGGAGCACGTTCAGCAGCTGTGTACATCGATAACTCCCACGTAGCTGCAGAGAATACTGGCGATCTGGAATCTTTGACGACTGTTAATGTCATCGTTGCGAATGACTTAAGCCAGACTGCTACAAATGCTCAAATGGAAGAAGAGCCTGATGCAGAACAGGAGCCGGCAGAAAGCTCGGGAATATTGCCAGGGAACCGCATAGCCGTTGACAGAATAGTGGAGATGACGAATGCCAGTTCTGCTGGCGATTCTACATCGACCACTAATACGTCTGTCACTACTGTTGCGAGTACCACTGCGTCAGGTAAATGCGCCATTTTATGTTTTGTGTAGAGCTTTTCATGTATATAGAAAACTGTCATATTTGTGCGCTTTCGTGCAACAAAAGCTACTTTTTCATAAATCCAAAGCTGTCTTTTTAGGCCTGCCAATATTGGCTAAGGTATAAGGCCTAAATTTGAAGAAAGCCCCCTTCATCATTTCTCCATCAGTCGCTATAAAAACGAAAAAATACCTCTGGTTGACAATAATGGACGAAGATATTTATATAACTGTCGATTTGATTGGAGGAAATGACTTATAATATAGGATTAAGAACTACTTTTTAATGGCTAATAAAATGAGCATGTTATTGTTATGAAGCTTTGAATATAAGGCTTCTTTTTCGGTTATTATTGTCGGCATAAAATTGACCTACTGCAGCGAAAACGACTATTCTTGTACAGGGCGGGAAAGAGCATTGATCACACAACGATATACGGTTTTTAGTTTCGGTTTCCTTATGCTGTTTTCCTTTGCTGTTACTGATTGGTTATCAAGATTAGATTACTTATAATGTACGTTTATTTTAGTTTAAATTTTAGCACTGTTATTTGTTTTTTTATTATCATCACCAATAAATGCAGCTATATACAAGTATTTTACATAAAATTACTGTCATTTGTTTTAGCTTTCATGCCTTTTTCAATATCCGTGAACGTTACACTAAAATTACGAGATATTCTATTTGCGTCTCACTTTGTTGTCGTATATTTGACAGAGACGGGGGAGTATTTATAAATCGATTGCAAATGGCCACGTATATAGTTGATACCATGGGCGCTGGTGCAAGGAGGTGCACTAACACTCCCCTGACTTTTAAATAAACTATATAAAATAAAATAAATCCTCATATACAAGAGAACCTCTTAGATTAGCTAGTTGAAATAATGTACCGAAACCAATAAAGGAAGACAGACAGAGTTCCTTTCGCATTTATTGAAGTATGGAAGATGAAGACGTGTTTACAGGAGATTGGCCGGAGAAAGCAAAAACCGGGCAGGCTATAGAGCAAACATTTGTCCATCAGTGGGACAATATGTTGAAAAAAAATAGAATTATGTATTATTATTATTATTTATTTAATAAAGTACAAGTTCATAAAATCTTAACTTAAGAACTATGCCCCACAAAACCGTAACCGTACCGTTTGACAATACATTCGCATCGAATGCCAACTTTTACCTTCGTCAAGTTGGCATTTTATCGATTTTGAATAGAAAGTGACGTTGTACGGTATATATACAATAACCCGGTAATCTGATTCACCACCGTTCTTCAGTAGAATAAGACATTTTTTTAGTTGCATTTAGGTACTTGTTATAAACATGATTTGTTTTTAACCTCAGACAGTAAAAATGGATTTTGTAAGTTTGATGTGTACCTGTGTATTTGTGTATCTGTCTGTGGCGGATTAAACGGATGAACCGATTTTAATTTCGTTTTTTTTTTTTGTTGAAAGGTGACTTTTTCGAGAGTATTCTTAGTTATGTTTGATGAAAATATGGGTGTTCTACTGTTTACATCGGAGTGTTTTCGCAAGATATCGTGTCACAATTACGTGTTCAATAGATTGTCGATTGAAGCGTGTCTACTACTAGACAAATTAAGTAGTATGAAATAAAAATGTGTTGGGGTTTTTTTTAATTTTCCTTGTTAATTGAAGTTTCATAAAGGGAAGCAGCTCGCCAACATCATCATATAGATCTTAGTATATTCTTTTAACGATTATGCTAAGATATTCAGTAGCATCCACCTGTAGGCTAGATAATCTCTCTGATATATGTTAAGGACGGGTTACTTGAAGTATCAGGCATGTTTTTTAATGGTACAGGTCAACTCTAAGATATTAGGGAATACTTATTTATTCCTTAATATATTATAATAGTCTTCATTGAGGGCTATCCCTTAAGGAAGACTATTTCAGAAGTTTCCCTTCATTGGCTAGCACGTCTCAAGCAGACGCAAGCTTAGTTTATCTTTAAATCAAATAAAATTTGTTATTTGTGTGCACAGGTACTAGAGGTACAAGGTCTTCTAAGAGAATTTCGGTTTGGTAACTCCTGCCTGAGTCAACAGCATCAAATATATTGTCAATTTTAAAGTCTTTAAAAAAAGACATAATCCTGACTGCAGTGCTTAAGATGCCAACTAAAAGGTCGTTAACAAGAAGAAAATCATGCTGTGCAGTCGGAGGATATATCTGTTTTGGTCAGTCAGCTTGCGATTATGTATCCTCCGACTGCACAGTATGATTTTCTTCTTGTTAACGACTTTTTAGTTAGCTTCTTAAGCAGTCGGATTTTTTGATTTTTCGTGATATTTTATTTTTTATTTTTAACTGTTCGAATTTCTTTTTAACATATAAGTAGTATATTTTTTTGTAATAACCTTTAAGAACCCTTAATTTTGATACCCCAAACAAAATCGGGAACGGTAAAAAAATTGTCACCTCTACAATATAGCGCATTTTTTTCAATTTTAATGTACTCAGTCACACTCCCAAGATGAAGACAAATCGATTGACGTAATACTCATCAAAATCGGCCAACGCGTTTGGTCTCTAGAAAGCCACATAAGAACCAACATACTCGTATATTAGACTGAACAACACGTTACCCTCCTTTGCGTCGC
Organism: Orthosia gracilis; assembly: GCA_947562075.1. Classification (NCBI taxonomy): domain Eukaryota; kingdom Metazoa; phylum Arthropoda; class Insecta; order Lepidoptera; family Noctuidae; genus Orthosia; species Orthosia gracilis. The sequence goes on from OX387276.1 coordinate 5,949,351, forward strand.
ACAGTCGTGTATCAAGAAACACCGTTAATCCATCCCTCATTAATCTATCAAGCTTTATCAATATAAGTATCAATACATCATACTCTAATCTACCTCGACAATTTATAAATTTAATGAAATATATAATGATTGAGGAGCTCGTGGCAAAATAATAACAGCCGCACGGGTCGATTTTATCCGTGCCTCGGCAAGCACGTTAAGCCGTTGGTCCCGGCTGTCATTTGAAGATCTTTGACAGTCTTTACGGGTAGTCAGAAGCTTAAGATCTGACACCAGTCTTGCCAAGGGGTACCGTGTTACCCAGTTACAGGATTGTGGAGGTCAGATAGGCAGTCGCTCTACTTAAAAAAAAACAAACGCGCTTCGCTTAGTGCTCATCTGAATCCGGTAAGACTGGACGCCGACCCCAATATAGTTGGGAAAAGGCTAGGCAGATTGATATTGATATAATGATTAATGAATTTCATAATTAGAAGGCTCCTCAATCTAAAGAGTCCTTTTATAATGGTCATTTATATATTTTGATCAAACTTTATTCGAGACATTGCTGAGTATCAAGTCTGCTTATATATCTATTATATGTATAGTATATACATACACAGGCTTATTCAAAGACCGGATTTCCTCCTTAAGTAGGGTTTCGGCAGTGATGACGTTAGATTAGAAGTATGTTTTCTATTTATAGTTTACTAGCTTTTACCCGCGGCTTCGCTCGCAGAGAAGCCATTTTTTTTTATAAAAGGTATCCTATGTTACTTCTAATACCTCCAAGAATATGTGTACAAAGTTTCATGATGATCGGTTCAGTAGTTTCCGCGTGAAAGTGTAACAAACAAACTTACATTCACATTTATAATATTAGTATGATGGATTGAAACGGAGGAAGTATATAAAGATCGTAGCAGCTGGCGTTCTGTAGTTTCTGCCTACCCCCATGGGAAAAAGCAGTCAGTTTATGTATGTATGTATTTAAGTCTATCTGATAGTGAGAAATTTTAGCGATGATCAGTTATGTATCTAAATTTCCTGGCAATATTGTACTCAATAAACTTATGGCCTAGACAGAGTAGACTTCCCACCAATACGCACTAAACGTTTTGGGAATACTTTCATTGTGCGTTCAGCTAAGGAGTGGAATTCCCGGCCGGAGTCTGTGTTTCTTGATACCATATCCTGATTCAACCTGGGGGTTTTTAAGACAAGAGTGAATAGGTTACTTCTAGACTAACTGGCTTTACCATCGACCACATCATCGCTGACATGAAGTGAGATATTGATCAAACGTAAGCATATCAATAAAAAAATTCAAGAAACTTACCTAAAATAATTGGCACCCTTTGTTTACGGATCAATAAAAACATACAGAATCTACTGTACAACGAATCTATAATAATCCGAACCAACCCGAAAATAAAACAAAAATGGCGCCCTATTTTTTATTTATTTTCAAATCAGGCAGGTCCAATAGCACTCTCGTTATCCGTGAAAAACATATTTTGTAAAGTTTCCAAACGAATGTTTCCAGTAAAAATAATCAGTATAATCAGTACAGTACGTCGGCACGGTTTCTTTGTATGGGATGAGACATCTGTATGCTAGTATTATATTATCTAAGGCTTTTTTTTATAATCTTTAGGCTCGCGTTTGACCACTATCTCACCTGATGGTAAGCGATGATGTGGTCGACGGTGGAGCACGCTTGCCTAGAAGTAACATATTCACTCCATTCTCCTTTTCCTTTTGTTCCAGGAAAATCCATTTTCACATGAAACTAGCAAATATTATGTTATATTAATATTCTGTTTTTCCGTGGAAATGGAAACTATCCGTGTAAATATTGTGTTGTGTCTCTTCTAGGAATGGAATTTAATTTAACAATAGTGAGAACTTGTTGTTGTGTTTTATTTTGTAACATTTTCTCTCTCTTCTTTGTTTTCATTGCTGAAGGTCGTGCCCGAGTAATATATAATATAAGTACCTGGGCGACCCAGCTCTACTCGGGTGAAAATAGAGAACGACATTTTCTAAAAATGAAACCTAGCTAGATCAATTTATCGCCCTCGAAACTCCCTTCATACAAAATTTCATGAAAATCGTTGGAGCCGTTTCCGAGATTCAGATTATATATATACATATAAGAATTGCTCGTTTAATTGTATTAGATAAGCTTATAGAGTATCACTGATGACCTGCTTTTTAGCCACTCTGTCTTCGGCTCTTCTTCGGGCAGTTCTCCCGTTATCGCCCTGATCTGATCTGACCAGAAAATAGATACACAGAACTACCTTGTGGTATTTTTTCGGCCGCTCTTCCCATTACTGAAAATGATGAAAATTGGTAGAATATTTAGTAAAAATAAAGTTTTTAGCCATGAATAAAAATATTTACTTTTAATTTTATGAAGACTACTCGTAGTAGTTAGAAAAACAATTGCTTATTAATAATATGTTTTAGAGGTGTGCCATAGTCGATCGTTAACCGAAGTTAATTCTATCGATTGCCAAAAAAGAATCTAGTTTTTACCCTGGAATTATATTAATGGTAACAGCCTAGACCAGTTATACAGTAAACTAAAAAATGTCTGAAAAAATCTCTGCCTTACAATTCAGGGCGAATACTGGCGTGATTCAAAATGACAGATCTTCATACTAATACCTTTAAGGAGCTGTGAGGACAATGTAGTTTGTAGTTTATTGATTCTAAGAATCGAGTCAGCAATTATGACGAGCTCGTCAATGGGGAGAAGACAATGAAGGGTTGGCATCAATGGCTGTTTAGTAGCGTTGCCAAGTTATGTACAAATAGGGCTTAGACAAAAGCGTCTGTCTACGCCAATCACTACGATTATAAATCCGAAAGTTTGGATGGATATTATAGATGTTTGTTAGTCATCATATAGTAGTCACGCTTCAACGGCTGAACGGATCTGGAAGAAATTTGACACTGAGATAGATTATAGTCTGAAATAGCATAATGGCTTCTTTTTTTTCACGCTAAATGGGTCGCGGGCAGCAGCTAGTAACGACGAAAATAAATTAGCTTTTTTGTTTTGGCATACAATTCTGGGACGCTTGGCAATACTCTTCTGCTCGTACTATGGTGAATCTTTGTAACAAGTTCAGTACTTTGGGTATATATCTTTAAGAATAGAAGTTCGAAGTTTCAACTGTCATATTTTGACAACCAAAGTGAAAAATATCGATAACGTAAATGCCACGCCCACATCACTAAACTTAGAACTTCAATTCTTAAAGATATGAACTCAATATGCTTATGTTACTGACATTCAAGCAAGGAAAATATCCTGTACACTGTTTAATCTAAAAATATTCAAGGTTCAATTGCACTTGCTCCGGTCAACTTGCAGATGGGTGGCCGAACTTGACACATAACGCTGACATCATAACCCAGTGGTCGAATAATGAAAGTCTTAGGACATGGTATTTTCGAATTATGTATTTTGCTACATAAACAGTTGTTAATTTATTACATAATAATATAATATTACACCTATGTTACCCAAAGGATTGCCGTGCCGTCCGTTTGCGGTAACAGTTATTAGACGTTTAAATTAGCCCGTTTTACATCCCGTTCAACCGATTTTGACTTCTATTGCGTTGGTAATACGACAAATGGTAGCTTTAGTAAACAGTTTTGGTAACAGGTTTATGCTTTTTATGTCATCCTTATGTTTACGGGATAGAACTCAAAATCGGTTGAACGGACCGTAAAAAGATTTGGAAAAAGGTCTAATGTTATTTCAAATGGAGTTTAGGTAGATGTGTAAGTACCCAAATTATTCTAGTAGCCTATAAGTAAAAGAAGACCGAACATCCTGATTCCTGTAACACACCTACCTAGCACAGGAGCCAGAACTTCAAATAAGTACGTTACACCTGTATTTTGTGGCAATTAACAAATTTATAATTATTATTATTACCCGTCAGCAGTCACAGTTTATAGGCGAATCCAAAATATAAATTTACGATTTCTAATGAAGGAGAAATCCTGAAAAATATTATTCTCGGATCAAAAATATTGATTAATCTCCGTCCAGCCTATTATTTTACATTTAACAGATGCACGCTTAGGAAGTTTCATAATTATTAAAAGGCGAACCTTGACAATTAAATGCAATACTACAAGGACGCTTACAGTAGTGAAGCGACGTGCTTATTTGCTCAGTTATTCCGATCAATTAAAATTCACATTTATATCGAATTTACGTCGCAGTAAATATCGCAGTGTAAAAATGTGAAGGTTAAATTTTGAAAAAAGTAATTTTAGATATTATATAAAATTACTAAAATACTCACGATTTTATTAAGATGAATCGTTGAATTCTTCTATCTATATATATAAAAATGAATCCCTATTTCCCTTGGTCACGGCATCACGCGTGAACGGCTGGACCGATTTCGCTAATTCTTTTTTTGTTGTGTTTGTTATTGTTAGGAGAAGGTTCTTATGAAAGAAAAATTAAAAAAAAAGAATTGTAGATAGGTACGGTAGGTATGTAGGTAGGGTAGGTATGTAGGTAGGATATGTAGGTAGGGTAGGTAAGGTAGAGTAGGTAAGGTAAGGTAGTTAAGGTAGGGTAGGATAGGCAGTTGATGGGAGCGAAGCCGCGGGCACAGCTAGTCTCTATATAGACAGGAATCATCACTTGAATCCTCAGCAACATTAACTTTTATTAATTCTCGAGTGCACAAATTTATCAAACACAACATCAAGATCCCAATCAGACAATATCTGCGTATAGGTAGGTACATTGCTACTGTTATTAATATTTACCACCTTATTTACCTTATGTGCATTATGGGTGCAATACATTTTTACTTGATTTGATTTCAAACAATACAAAAATAAAATAGCAATGTGTTAAATCGTTTAAAATTTCTTCATTGATAAAATCGATTGTTAGAAGAGATCGTTCATCACTAAATGATTAGTTTTTGACCTATCAAATGTAAAATTACAGGCTGGACGGAGAGTAGTTAATTTTTCAGTGAGGCATCTCTGTATCTAGTAATAAGATATCAAGTAGGTTATTTGCTGTTCTAATACCTTCAAACTGTCTCGACTATGTGACTGCCTTGATGGTTTCCAGTGATGAGCATGAGACCCTGGGTTCAGAACTGGGCAAAATACATACTTTTGAAGTACATTGAAATAAGCCTGGAATCCTTTATCACACATGACTAAATAAAATATGTAAAACTACTACTGTAAACCTTTCGGGGGGACAGGAGTGATGTCATGTTGTTATTGTACAACAAAACACAACCGGAACCGCGAGTAAATGTAGTCAAAAAGTTCAACGACATAGCTACCGCGTACGTAACGCGTATTGATCTATCCTCAAATTTTATTAGGTTAGTGGCACAGATTACTTAATAGCTTTCAGTTGGAAACAATTTGTACGTTTATTTGTAACGCAGCTTATCAGCAATCTAGCTAGACGAGTGTTATCGGGCATTGACTCTGTTTATGTAATGTTACGATTACGACTGTGGTTCTTGAAAGAGTTTGTATATTGAAAATAATAAGATAGTATTTTTTTTTATGTAAAAATTCAAATTCAATTTATTGCATGCATAATGTACATACAGATGATAAATATAAGTTATAGAAACAATTATGGATGCTGTCGCGCAAAACCACATTCTAGATACAGTCAGTGTCTAGGGGAGAGGAAAAGCGCTTAATATTTTTTAAATAGTATAATTTCATTTGTATTTTCAATGTTTTTATTTGGTTTAATGTACCTATTAATTTGTGTATGTTTTTCTATTTTTATTTCATGTCATGTACTATTATTGTCTATTATTACTTACTTATTAATTTATTCACATAAAATGAATTAAAATTAGTATTTTGAAATGCAAAGTTCATTTTTAATAAAATTATTAATGCTTAATACGTCCTTATTATATTTTGAGTCAATTGATTAATGTCATCTTACTTATCGATTTATTGTTACTTTTTATTGAATTTATCCGTCAAATATTCGTCAATTGTGATCATAGCTACTTGTAGTAATGGCTGGATGCGATTCGAATAATATCACACGGATAAGATATTTTTACTAAGCAAAATTGCAAGTATGTTCACATGACCCCAAATACAGATTTCGGTTTCCTACTGAAAAATTCCACTGAAAAAACCCAAACATCAATTTGCCCGAATCAGGAATCGAATCTAGGACCACACGCACAGCAGTCATGCTTGCAACCACTAGGCTATTACATCAAGTTTTTAGTTGACAACAAAAACTTAACTCCACGATTAGTGACGCTCCACGCAAACGTACAAAAATATTAAAGCAATTTTGCGTGTTTTTTTTTTATTAATTACTGATAGGCTCGCGCTTGACCACTATCTCACCTGATGGTAAGCGATGATGTGGTCGACGGTGCAGCACGCTTGCCTATAAGTAACCTATTCAGTCTTAACTTAAAGACCCCTAGGTTGTATCAGGAAACAAAGACTCCGGCAGGGAATGCCACTCCTTAGCTGTACGCACAATGAAAGTTTTCCCATTCTACGTATCGGTAAAATAATCTGTATTAGAACGCGTTGTCGCATCGTCTTGTCCCGTCAGTCTGAAGCTTTTAAATACAGTACGTTGTCGCATCTGAAAAGTCCTTAGTTCAAACTCTATTTATTTGGTCAACCAACAATTGTATATACTGCTACATTTAAATTACAAGTTTGTTTATGTCTAAGGTTAGTATTGCAATTTCTTAAAGGTTAGCACCGCATGCCACATAAAATAATAGAGTTACAAATCAAATTAAAATGTAAAGGAAAATGTATGTCAACTCGAGAACAAAATAAAAATAAAAAAACGCATCATAAGCAAACCACAATCAAAATTAAAATCCAAGTCAAAATTAAATTAAAAAAAAAAAAAACAAAAATATAAATCAATAAAATTAAAATTACTATTAAAATAGAAAATTAAATAAAAATCAAAAAGTATAAATCCATAAAACTCGTGACACTATTGTTGTAAATAATTACTCATTTCCTCCGAATGTCTATGAAGTTATTGACTATGATTTATCCCAATATGTTAACGGTTGCCAACAAAATGCCAACTAACGGTAGTTGATGATATAAACCATTGGAACATGATAATTATACAGCTCCGTTTTATTATCATAATATTTTATGATATTACTATAAATAAAATAAATTGGCACCAGTACCAAGTATCTAAGCTCGCATTATTTATACGCATAAACTAGCGTCATCTATTGAGCAAAAGCGGTACCAGTTTGACACATATAAGAACCAGCTGCAACGGTAATTTTATGTAAACCCTTTCTCAAGCCATTATCTTTAGTAACAGTAATAGGACACCCGGAGTTGTTTAATTATTTCAATTAGGCTCATTCATTTAATAATTGTTCTGCTATTAGGTCGTTGACGTCTAATGACATCTAGCGGTAAAGCTGAGTAACTGTTCATTTTATTTCTCTATTTTCTAAGTATTCTGATGCCGTCTTAATTGCACGACTAGACTGCAAAGACAAACATAAATTATTGATACGGCGAATTACGTCTAGAACAGAGTGTTTTTATCAGTATGACCTAAATATCATTATGAGTAATCGAAAGCACTAGAGCGCACATCAAACACAAACCTACATTCAAACGATAAAACAAATAGTCATTAGTCATCAATAACAAAATTACATGAAAAAACCAATACCACGAATATTGCAGTAGTAAAGCGCCATCTCTTATCGAGTAGCGACATCAGTTTTTTGCCGGATACCGTTCAACGGGACCGCTAGCAACTGCTGACACAGTTTTGACTCAGCTGATGTTGCGTTTGTGTGTATCGTACGTAGGAACCTGTAGATGTGTGCGTAGAATCCGGGATGCACCGATCCGTTAGCTTTAGGTTCTTTATAGAAACCAGTTGGAGTGCCGTGGCGTGTTTGTTTTGTGTTGAAACCTCTTTTGTGTAAGGTCTTTGACAGTCGTTAATTGTTTTCCAACAATGAGAAACATGTTTGAGTTCGGAACATGGAAGTTCAAATTTAGAATTTGATGTTTTGATTTTTGTTTTAGGGTGCAATAATGACATATTGTGGGCAAAGGGGATATTCTATACATCCAGGCCAAAAACGTAAATATTATATAAAAAAATAAATTATAATCTAATATACACGATATTCACAAATAAAATATTTTAAAATTAAAGTATAAAGTGCACAGTTATGTCATATTGTATGAAGTGTCACACAATATTAGGGATGTCACATCATTGCATGCAAAAATATTTGTATGCAATTAGACAGTGACAGGACATAATAATAATTAATAGAAAAATGATAATAATTCTCTAACGTTTAAAAATAACGCTTGGCTATTCGGGGGTGGTCAGTCAGATGGCACTGATGGCAGCTCCTTTGATGTAGATTCAAGATTTAAATAGCTACCACTGCTTCGACAACATCATCATTTCTGTCAAAAGACGACCACTGTTGGACATAAGCCTTCCCTTAGCATCGAGACAATGAAGGGTCCTGTGCTTCCCGCATCCAGCATCATCATTGCACAGCGGCATTATCATTATCATCAACCAACGAACCAACTATTTCACTCATCCTTCACAGTAACAATTTTATTAATTTTGAACCGAAGTAACGCATAGTTATTGACACAAAATGTCTTCAGGTGCTATTATTTATTATGTGCTTCGTTTATTGATACATCCGACATCGTTATGTATTTGGTCACAGAGTACCTACACTTAAAAGTTATTTATCGAAACGCGCTGTATCCAGGAGCTCTATGAGACCAGAAGTTGACCTCCAATCGGCTTCTTCAGATGATAATACCACCAAACTGAACATACATATTTTGTTATCAATATCTAGATTACCTTCTCGTCTAGACTTCAGGCTTTCCGCTATCTGTCAGTGTCCTACATTCTTTTTTATCAGCGTCATATTTCTGAATAACAAAATATCGCGTCATTGTCGAAAGAGCTTATCTACCAAAAAACAAAACAGAATTATAATGATGGAGGAGCTCGTGGGTAAATGAAAAAAGCCGCACGGGTCGTTCTTGAGGTTAAGCAACGCTTACTGACGTCGGTCAGTGGATGGGTGACCGCTTTTTTATATATCGTTTATTATCTAGGGGTATTTAAGTCAAGAGTGACGAGTGAATAGGCTACTTCTAGGCAAGCGCGATTCACTGTCGACCACATCATCGCTTATCATCAGGTGAACGACCTAAAGAAACGAATATATATATACAGAGTGTAATTTCTTTTAATTTTTTTTTTTACTTCTTTTATTCCCAACTATCGCCCTGTATCGATTGATCCACGATTTTTTGCCCATCCTGTATAAAGGGGACTCATCTGTGCCACAGAAAGTTCGTTAAAGCTTTGGTCTCGGCTGCCATTTGAAGATCTTTGACAGTTGTTGCTGGTAGTCGGATGCCATAAAATTTTACAGTAGTCTTGCCAAGGGCTAGGTTACCTTATTATGGGGTTGTGAAGATTACATGGGCAGGCACTTCATGTAAAATACTTGTTACATTGGAAGCAGTTCCAACATAGTCGGGCAACGACTAGACAGATAGAATCAGCTTGTAACCTGTAGCCTATATCTCTGTTAGAGAAAGAGGTCTTTACTGTAATCCATCACGGGTGCCCAATGCGGGTTGATAGATGTCAAACATGTCTTCGAATTTCAAATTTTCTATCATAGAGGCTGGATTTGGAGACAGGGACTTATATGCCAACTGCAGACAACAACAGCAGGCGACGTGTCGACGTTATGTCGCAGTGACACGTCGTGTCAGCAGTCGTGTGCGGCAGCAGCAGTTGGCAGCGCCGTATTCCTATTGATTCTGAGTGTTCCGTGAGACAAGATGCCTGACCACACTCATTCACTACTGGTCACTGCGGTCGGGCGACACGTCGACTGCGATCGTGCGACGTGTAGTCGGGCGATGTGTCGTTAGTTGCTGAAGGTATTTCATAGAAACCAGTAGTGTCGCAGCGACACGTCGTCTGCTGCTGTCTGCAGCTGGTTTCGAACTTGTACCTTTTAAATTGGGGCTTCACCCGCATGAAAGTCGGAAATTATCCCAAGGGAACACACTTCCGCGATAAAAAAGTATCCAAGCCAGGACATGGCCTACCCGTTTGCCAAGTTTCATCCAAATCGGTTTAACCATTAAGGCGATATATACGCCCCAATATAAACGCAGTACTGGCCGTGCGCCCGCTCGGAGTCAAATATCAATATTGAACCTCCTTATGAACAATTATTTGATTTACATATGCTATTTCAGTTATGTTATGAAGGAATTCCAGCCATTTTTCTGTGTAAAAATATTTTTAATAATCCAAGTCGTTTAGGAGGAGTATACAAAAGTAGCGCAAAAATATCGTGTTGTTAATTTTTTTTTTAAATAAAACTATTAGTTACACGAAAAAAACATCTTTTACAAATAATGTACATGAAATAATGTACATTGGGGAATATAAATATACGCCTCAAATACGCGATGAGAAGCGGCGCATACTGTATTGAAAGCATCAAAATATTCACACTTAAAACATTATCAGAAGTGGCGATACTTAACTGTGCGTTCGTTGAAGGAGTTCCAGACGAAGTTAAATTCTACCAGCGATGACGATTGTACAAAGTACAAAATTTTTGGTATTAAGCACGTGACATTTTGGTAGCGCATATTGGCAATCTCGTCAATTTGGGACTCATCGACAATCGTCATTAGGGATGCCACGAATAGTCGAATTTTGCCGAATACCGAATACTAAATATTCGGCTAAGCTCTCGGCTGAAGCGCCGAGCATTCAGCGGGCGAAAATTCGGACACTTAGTACATTTCGCGGGTGATAGGTTTCAAGTCCAACCTGCACCTTAAAAAACAGTATCCAAGCCTAGCAAAATTTGCTAAGATTTTTTTATTTGCCCCATCGCTGTGTATATAGTGAGTGGCTATTTTCGGAAGCAGGCATAATTTAAGAGGAAAACGCAATCGTTTGTTATTAACAAATGCTGAAAAAAATATTTGATTCATCATTACTTACTTAGATAAGAAGAAGCCTTTGCCCTGTAGTGGGTCAGTAACAGGCTGGTTTTATAGTTTATTATAACTTACCACTGATAGATTTTAAGTATTAAATACGCTGGTTTTTTTGATAAACTATGTATACATATTTTATGCGTAATATTGTGAAGTGTTTTTTTTTTTCATGATTTGGTTTACTGTTTAGGTAAAAAAAGCAGCCGAATAGGCCGAATATCGAATAGTAGCCGAATATTCGTGGCATCTCTAGTCGTCTTCGCTAATAAGATCACATTGTTTAGTATCACTTTCAGCAAACAGCTCCGCTTCCGTACTTTTGTCAATGTATAAGCTTTTCTTATCTCCTATAGTACGTGTCCTTCTGCTGGCAGTAGCAGTTACTGTCAACAAGAAAATTCTAGATAGAAAAACCAATTTATGACTCGTCAACTGAGTCAACTTACGCAGTAGACTCGTCCCCTATAACATGGGAATTAAACATAACTGGTGAAATGTGGGTGAAGGTAGTAGGTATACCTCTGTCCGTGCAACCCTTTGCAATAGGCATGTGCAAAACATATCGATATATCAAAATTTCGATATTTTTCCATAAAATTATCGATATATATATCGTCGTTATTTTTAATTGCGACATATCGATATTCGATTTTTATTTTAGAGTATCGAATTCGTATGAATTTCGATTTTTTTTAACACAACTTTGCCTTCAACCGTGAATCTGACAGTACTCGACAATAGACCCCGTTTGCCAGGTGACCTCATCAAACAGAGGTTGGTCCTAATGTCCATATCTGATGACTACTGCTTTTTTAAATTTTATGTAATTGTTTAGGTTCAAGCATTAATAAAAAATACTATATCTCATGTCTATTCTTTTTTACGAATTTTGAATGCCTTGGGAATATGTATGAATAATTATGAGAAAACTGACGATATATCGATATTTTTCACTCGATAATTTTCGATACTGTTATAAAATATCGATTTTTTTTTCACTTGCCCATCCCTACAGTTTGGAAAATACCGGTGTACTATGAAGTTTAGAGGATTTTCATATATTTTTACTAACAACAAGCTGCGCCCGTGGCTTAGCTCCCGTCTACTGTCTACTGCCTACCCTACTTACCTTGCCACTTACCATAACTATCTACCATTTTTTTCTAATCTGATTCTTCTGCGGAGAATCTTAACACCGCCATTCAGAAAATGAAGTTAAACGCACAACGCCATCTATCGAATATGGAGTTCAATTGTCCGAGCATCTGAATTGCGTGTGTTATGATATTTTAATTCTTGAACACTTTAAATTCATATTACTTTTGATGGAGTGAACCGATTGCGATGAAACAAAAACTAAGTAATACTTCAAATTTCGGCAATGAAGTACTGGTCGAATCTAGGCTCCAGAACCTCGAACATCGGCGCCGAGTTGCCAGCCTGTCGGTTTTTTATCGGTTACATTTCGGGGAGTGTGCGTTGGAATTGCATGAACTAATTCCTCCTAGCCCGTTCCATCATAGGACTACGAGACGTACGGCGATGCGTCATCGGTACATGGTGGACATCCCACCCATACGCACCAAACGTTTTGGGAATACTTTCATTATGCGTACGGCAAAGGAGTGGAATTCCCTGCCGGAGTCTGTATTTCCTGATAGCTACAACCTGGGAGTCTTCAAGTCAAGAGTGAATAGGTTTCTTCTAGGCAAGCGTGCTTCATCGTCGACCACATCATCGCTTACCATCAGGTGAGATAGTGGTCAAGCGCAAGCATATAATCAATAAAAAAAAAAAAAAAAAAAAAAAAATTACGCACAATTGTATGTATAAAAGTTTTTTACATTGGTTTCGTACATTTTACGTGATGCGTGCACAAAATGCTGGCAATGGGTTCTGTTGTCTGGGTCTGTCTGGTCTTTAACATCCTTTTTTGGAAATATTTTGGATGTAAAAAAAACAAATTTTTCTACAGATTTATTATATGTATTGATTGATATTTTTGTCTTTTTCAGGTAAGCTGAAACTTGGAGCCGTCAAAATTGGTATCAAATATCTACCACAATATTTTGCAAGATTAAAAACGTACAGTTTTCACATGAAACCTTAGGTCCGATTAAATAAGCCGCTCTTTCTTTGATTCGCTGTTTAACGTTTTGTCCACAACTAAAGATGCTTTTTCTTCTGCTTCGTGTCGCTGTCACGACAGTCGTTCAAATTTGTTGCTTAAGATTAGGAATGTTACGGAAGTTGGAATCTGATTCCGAAAAGTCGGAAGTTGCGATTAGAATTAATATTTGTTTCGGGATATTTACCATGTATATTTAGGTTTTGGTTGAGAGCTCGACATTTCAGCACTGTTACAAGCGCCATGATCACGAGAACTAAAGTCTTTGCGGGTGGGTGTTGTTTACGAGCTGACATATCTGTCTACCCTCTTTCTCACTCGTTTTTCGCGCACGACGCCACTACCACCAGAACTCGTTACTCGACATTGTTCACGACAGACGATGCTCACCGTATCCAATTTTGACACATGTTCAGGAGTTTTACGACCTTTACATAGTTCAAACACTGGATTCCAGGATCTCGACAATATCGAGCTCTCAACCAAAACCTAAATATACATGGTAAATATCCCGAAACAAATTTTAATTCTAATGTATGTGACCATGTCAGCTTAAAAACTTATATTGGAACTTGCGATTGTTTTTGAACCTCCCATTTCGATTTGGGTTCCGAAACTTTTATCCGATATTATCGGAGGTCGACGCAGTCAACGCGTGCAAAGTTGTTTATACAGGTTGGACAAAAAATTGTGGATCAAACGAAACTGGGGGATAGTTGGGTTATTTGCAGTAGGTGCGAAAGAAGCAAAAAAATAATGAAAGATGATATCGATTCCGATATCGTCACTTGCGTAACATCCCTACTTAAGCTGCTAATTCCTTTAAAGACACCTATAAAAATAAGGATGACTGATTCTTGATAGTAATTTTTGTGAAGTTTTACAAACTGCTATGAAGAGAGGCAAGTATTCATTCGGGCCCAAGGTTCGTTTTTTCATCTGAAACCGAATGTCCTCCTGAAGAATAAAGATAAGGATCAGCAGGAATCAGGATGACAAGGTATGGAAACATACTTATTTTATACCATTCCCCCTCTAAAAAGCTTATTTTATTTACTGAAAAGAGTGAATAAAAAGTACTTTTAATCACTATTTTGGTGTTTGAATTTAGAACACACCAATATATGCGAACGCCATCTCAATGCTATATTACCTCCTTGGACGAAAAATACTCGATACAAACTCCTTGTGCAAAGAATACTCGAATACGAACTTCTTCATCGATTTTAATTTTGAGTTTGTTCATATTTTCGATATTAATAATAATTTTGATTTTAGTCTAGGATATTTAATGTATACTTATTTGGATTGTAATTCTAATATAAATTGCACTGGTTTTTAATCTATACTAATATTATAAAGCTGAAGAGTTTGTTTGTTTTTTTGAACGCGCTAATCTCAGGAATTAAAATAAAAAACTATAAGAACTACCGGTTCGAATCGAAAAATTCTTTTTGTGTTGGATAGTCTATTTATCGAGGAAGGTTATAGGCTATATAACATAACGCTACAACCAATAGGAGCGGAGCATAAATGAAAAATGTTGCAAAAACGGGCATCATTATTCCTTTTTGAGAGCTTCCGTTGCGTGCGCTGCGTAAGCGGTTAAAATTACGCAACAATCATGTATGTAGTGTAGGTACGGTAGGGTAGGTAGGGTAAAAGGGTAGATAGGTAGACATTTGATGGGAGCGAAGCCGCGTGGGACAGCTAGTTAATTATAATTAGGTAACGCAACCTAATTCAGGGCTCAGCGTTTCACGTTTATTGTAAATTTTGAAGCTAATAAACAATTTATTTATATATTTATTATTATTCCTTGTAATTTTTGCTTAAATCTTTCTTTTTATACAACTCTTGAATAAAACTGAATATATATCGAGGGCCATGAATCACTCGCGTCGCTCAGGATTCTAACACTTGATTCTAAATCATGAATCACTCCCTACGGTCGTGATTCAGTTTTTAGAATCCTTCACTTGCTCGTGACTCATCTATGGCCCTCGCTTTAAATCAATCCTTTATTTACTAGTTGCATAATATACTATTCTCTATCTAAGGCCCAGTTTTTAACCGACTTCGCAAAAAGGAGGAGGTTATCAATTCGACTGTATTTTTTTTTATGTTTGTTACCTCAGAACTTTTTGTTGGGTGAACCGATTTTGATGATTCTTTTTTTTATTTGAAAGCTGGTGGCTTGTCATGTGGTCCCATTTAATTTTCATCAAGATCTGATAAAGAACTTCGGAGAAATACATCAGAACTCTTCAATAAATGAAAGTAAAACACTCGGGATAGATGCAATCGCATGTCTGTTTATTGTTTACAACATTTCATAACATAACATCACACTGGTACGCTCTAAAGGGGTACGCAGGTGTGAACAGTTCACCCTGGTATATTCTCATTGCACCGGTTATGTTTAAGTTTCATGTTATTGGGTTCATCTATTCTGGCTAAACGAAACGTAAACAGGAACACCGACTTCTAAAATTGAAGTTATTTTAAACCCTATATAATATAATAAAATGTTATAAAGCTGAAGAGTTTGTTTGTTTGTTGTTTGAACGCGCTAATCTCAGGAACCACTGGTTGGAATTTAAAAATTCTTTTTGTGTTGGATTGTCTATTTATCGAGGAAGGTTATAGGCTATATAACGTCACGCTACGGCGAATAGGAGCGGAGCATAAATGAAAAATGTTGCAAAAGCGGGCAAAAATATTGTTTTTTGAGAGCTTCCGTTGCGTGCGTTGCGTAAGTGGTTAAAGTTACGCAACAATCATGTATGTAGGGTGGGTAGGTAGCCAGTTGACGGGAGCAAAGCCGCGTGTGACAGCTAGTACAATATGTATCTGCACAATATGTAAATAGACATTAGTTAACTCCACATTTTCATAACAATATTCTCAATAACTTAGCAACTACACTTGTTATACTTAAAAAGTAACTTGCACTCGCAATTTTAATTTTTCGTTACAATTATTTCAAAATGCATAATTAGCACAATTTGATATCGCACACGAGTTTTTAAGCAGTATCGTATTACAATAAATATATCGATTTAAATAAAATCTTACTAATATTATACCTAAATGCGATAGTTGTGATGTGTGTATGTATGTTTGTTACTCAATCACGCCAGAATGGCTGAACGGATCTGGATGAAATTTGGCACAGATATAGATTATAGTCAGGAATAGCACCTAGAATACTTTTATTCCGGTACTATGTTCCCTCGGGATAATTGTCGAAATTCACGCGGGCAAAGCCGCTGGCTGAAGCTAGTTAAGACTTATTTCATAGGTCGGTTACTTTGGGCGCGATTTTCAGTTTTAGTAGTTGCTGTAATTGCGATTTATCACTAATTCGCATTTTCACGTAACAGGCGGCATTATGTCAGCGATTTAACAGGAAAAGTGTTTTGGTATATGTTAAGGCGCCACCACAGCTGCTAATGGCTAAGTTACAGAAAACAACAGAAGAAACAAATAAAAATAAATTATTGCCACAGAAATTGCACACATCGCATTGCACAGAATGCTTAATTATGTTTAAACAAAAACTTAACGATAACAATCCCCTATCTTTTTGGCCGGCCTGAAGTTGGCTACAAATGGCTACGCCGAAGTAAATCTCATATGCCATGCGCATCGGAAAGCCTACGTTCCACACGGCCAAAAATATTGTGAATAATGTACTAAGCTTCGCTTTGTAGAAAAATGCTGGCATGATCCTCCGATGCTCGCCACGGCCACGCTACGTACGGATGCTATACGTGGTTGAAACAAATGAATCACGCGGTTAAGGCGTAGAATATTCCCCGATATTTTGTGTTATTTAGCCTGAATATCAATATTGGATGATTTTGAGTTTTGTTTGCAAAATATTTTTTGATTTATATATCCTATTTAGGTTAAGAAGAATTTCTGTGTGATGATGTGTAAAATATTTTTTTATCACATCTATTCAAATAGAGCTAGTTTATTCTTCGAACAGGGACTAAAATAGCTCATTAATCCCTAGGGACTAAAAGTGATTTGAATTTGGAATGACATTTATGGCACTACAGCCTTATTCGTGCACGTCCTATGTAGCAGTGACAACGACTAAGCGGTGTAAAACTTTTTAGGATTTAAACAAAGAACATTATCCTCCGATTTCTGAATGACAAATACTCAACTAAAATGCTAACATTTGAAGTTGAGTATTTATCAAACTATACTTTAGCCTAAAAAACTTTCAAAATTTGGCATTAAAGTACGGTTTGACACGTTCTTAACTCCAAACACTCAATTCAGAACTCGACTCTATAACAGCCGTAAAGATTCTCAAAACGTCCAAACAGAACTAAGGCGCAGATACGCCTCAGAAACTGATTTTAAAATGAGAATCACGCTAAACGGATAGTCATAATTTTTTGGAAAAAAATTTATTACATTAGAACATTTTCTTAATAATTACCCGACTACGGCGAAGTAAAAGGGAGTGTTATGTTTTTGACCTGTATGTGTGTACCTATGTAAATACAATCCGATACTGAAATCCGATATAAAAGTTACCGAAGAGCTAAACAATAGAATCCTTGAACCGATAAAGCCACTAAACAACACTGCGAAGTGCGAAGCGGACTTTCCAATATTACATACTATAATTTATTAAATACTAAAATTAATGTCCCAAGTTTTCATTGCCACAATCTTCACACTTGACAGACGCAAATCTAACATGTGTACAAACGAGAATCAAACTTGATAACCGTAGCACCAAAACCAATCAATCAACCACTGTGATTATCGGACAAAAATCACTCATCACTCCTGTTACAGTGTCGGGTTACACCTGTCTGCGGCAACCTTAATAGGACCTGTGTCCGTCTATCATCTAAACGTGATTCCCATTTTCTTTCAAAAGTATAAAGTTTGCAAAAAGTACCTAATTCTTAACCAAAACATGAAGTTTATTATCTGTTTATATCGTACATTGACCAAGTTACGTTGATAATGGTTATCAGTGTGATACCAAACGAAATTAGGTTACTCTATCTTTTGGAAGTACCTATTACTATAAGTAATATGCCACATGGGACTCTTTTGAATAGGTTTCGAACCTAGGAATGGATGGTAGGCTGTTATCCGACTCTAGAAGTGGTAGTATATCCACGAAAGTAACGATACGATTATAAAAAAAAAACTTTTTGTTACACAAAATACAACAGACTTTCAAGTAAAAGGAATCATCGAAATCTGCTCACCTAATAAAAAGTTTTGAGATAAAACAAATAAATACAAAATAACGTCGAATTGAGAACTCCTCTTTTTTGTTACCTAACTAAAGTCTACACTTTGTCTAGCTAAAGTTTGCACTTTGTCTAGCTAGTCTACACTTTGTCTAGCTAAAGTTTGCACTTTGTCTAGCTAAAGTCTACACTTTGTCTAGCTAAAGTTTGCACTTTGTCTAGCTAAAGTCTACACTTTGTCTAGCTAAAGTTTGCACTTTGTCTAGCTAGTCTACACTTTGTCTAGCTAAAGTTTGCACTTTGTCTAGCTAAAGTCTACACTTTGTCTAGCTAGTCTAAACTTTGTCTAGCTAAAGTTTGCAGTTTGTCTAGCTAAAGTCTACACTTTGTCTAGCTAAAGTTTGCACTTTGTCTAGCTAAAGTCTACACTTTGTCTAGCTAAAGTTTGCACTTTGTCTAGCTAGTCTACACTTTGTCTAGCTAAAGTTTGCACTTTGTCTAGCTAAAGTCTACACTTTGTCTAGCTAAAGTTTGCACTTTGTTTCTAGTCTACACTTTGTCTAGCTAAAGTCTACACTTTGTCTAGCTAAAGTTTGCACTTTGTCTAGCTAGTCTTCACTTTGTCTAGCTAAAGTTTGCACTTTGTCTAGCTAAAGTCTACACTTTGTCTAGCTAGTCTACACTTTGTCTAGCTAAAGTTTGCACTTTGTCTAGCTAAAGTCTACACTTTGTCTAGCTAAAGTTTGCACTTTGTTTCTAGTCTACACTTTGTCTAGCTAAAGTCTACACTTTGTCTAGCTAAAGTTTGCACTTTGTCTAGCTAGTCTTCACTTTGTCTAGCTAAAGTTTGGACTTTGTCTAGCTAAAGTCTACACTTTGTCTAGCTAGTCTACACTTTGTCTAGCTAAAGTTTGCACTTTGTTTCTAGTCTACAGTTTTTCTAGCTAAAGTCTACACTTTGTCTATCTAAAGTTTACACATTGTCCAGAGCGTATGGATGCGACGATGCGAAGTTCATAGTTATTTTTTTAATGTGTTTCATTTATAACCCGTGGTCAATCACACCGAAGCCGTGCATTTCCGGGGTCGAAAATAGCCTATGGCACTTAGCGATATTCTATGCTTTATGCCAGTGAAAGAATATTCGTAACTTCGGAATTGGATCAGTATTTTCAGAGATCACATTTTACAAACTAATTATATTATCAGTAGTTCTTTGTCATATGAAAGTATATACGGTGTACTTGAATAACTAAGACTACAAACATATACACTTAAACTAAAAACTACTCACTAATTAAACCTAAAAATATACTAAACTAAAATATGGCGTCGAAAAACTCCTCTACATCGTTGTCCACTGGTAATGTGCACAAAAGACTGGCAGCATTGCCACGTTGTATGTCAATACTTATTTTATGACTAAGGTCCTTGTGTCACGCGAAGTGTCAACTAGGCACTTGGAATGATTTTTGAACAAAGCGTGAGCACTCGGACCCCACGGACCAAGAGTTTCAACCCCAATCGGCTCGATAATATAACTACCGATGAGGTATATTTCTACTGCTTGAGGGTCTCTGCAGCCGCAGTAGCAGCGCCAGCACAGCACGACGAACTAGGAAGATGGGATGGCGCAAGAGTATCGACACAAGTAGCGTCCCACACTAAATGCCTACCCATCTTCCATGGAAACAAAAACATCGCGTCCGGTCTTTGGCCATATGAAATATTTCATAATTATTATTTAGAGGACAAACAGGTGAATTTCATGCAAATTTTTCACTTGAAACCGATGAAATATGTCGGTTTTTCAAGTAAACAAGGGCAACATTTTCATAACTTGCACTGCGGTTTTTCATTGTAAGAAAAATCTTCTATTCTTAAGTGCTATTTTATGTTTTTGCATGTTTGTCGCAAGTCGTTGGATTCCTATTGTTCTTTTATTCAGCAATCTTAGCTTTTTCAGATTTGGCTCCATTGTAAAAGTAACAGAGATCTACAACAGCGCCTAGTATTAAGCTTTTTATTAGCACCATTTTTTACCTTGTGGAACGCAAATAAACGAATATGAAAATGAATACTTTCACCCTCTGAAATATTGCCAATGAATTAAAAGTCATTATAAAGTGGCATACGGACGAGCGAAATTTAAAATGGTGGATGCCAGACGTCACTTTTCAATTATGTTTTTTTTTATAGGCTCGCGTTTGACCACTATCTCGCCTGATGATGTGGTCGAAGGTGAAGCACGCTTGCCTAGAAGTAACCTATTCACTCTTGACTTGAAGACCCCTAGGTTGTAGCTATCAGGAAACAAAGACGCAGGGAATGCCACTTCTTAGCTGTACGCACAATGAAAGTATTTTCAAAACGCTTTGTGCGTATGGGTGGGATATCAACTATGTACCGATGGCGCATTATCGTACGTCTTGTAGTCCGATGATGGAAAGGGCTAGGCGGAATCAAATTGTGCAGTTCCATCGCACACTCCCCGAAATGTAACCGATAGAAAACCGACAGGCTGGCAACTCGTCGTCGGTGTTCAAGGTTCTGGAGCTTTGAGTCGACCAACGCATCACTGCCGATAAGTCTCTTGGCCCGTATTCTTTTATAGTCCGTTTTTTTTTCGTCGACATAATGTGGACTATTTCCAAGATATACAGATAGTAGCATCGCGACAACCCTTTAATAATGACATCCCTATAAACGCATTGTTGCATTGGCTCGTTGCTTTGGACTGGGATCATTTAAAATTTCGTTTCTTTTCGTGTTTAGGGTTCCGTACTCAACGGGACCCTATTACTAAGACTCCGCGGTCCGTCTGTCTACCTATCTGTCTGTCACCAGGCTGTATCTCATGAACCGTGATAGCTAAACAGTTGATGTATTTCTATTGCCGCTAAAACAACAAATACTAAAAACAGAATGAAATAAATATTTATGTGGGGTTCCCATACAACTAACGTGATATTTTTGCCGTTTTTTGCGGTAATGGTACGGAACCCTTTGTGCGCGAGTCCGACTCGCACTTGTTTTTTTTTTCATCCCAACCTTTCTCATGACTGTTGGGATCATCTTCCATTTTAATTGTGACAATCCTTAAAAAATGATTTCCATTAAAACGTGTTGTCGCATTGCCCCATTTTCTGTCTGGACCCTTGTCTTACTCTGCCATAATCTCGTGTATTTTTGTTTCTCGTCTTGCAAAGTATCCCAGACCTTCCATTATAACCAGATTTATCTAAATATCGGTTTTACTTTGACGAACTCGTCTTTTTCAAAGAGTCGGTCCTATTTTATAAAATGCTAATGTGCCATTACTTTCATGAAGCAAGCATGGTTTTCAAGTTACCCCTCTTTTGAGCACATTGTGAACGTGTTTTCAAAATCCTGCGTGAGAGATATTTGCGGACTGGGTTCTGTCTGTGTTTTTTTTGCATGATGAACATTTTTTGCATTTTTTTGTGTTCAATTGCAAGTTTTTACGTTTATTTTTGAGTTGGCGGGAACTATTGATCGCTATTTATGATGGTATTAGGTTATTTTATTTTGTTTTAGTGGTTAGTGTTGCGTTCATTTTCTTGCATTTTTAGATATTCAAATTCCAATAATATAATTGCATAAAACACTGTATGAAATGTTGTTAAACATTATGAAAAAGTACAAACATACAAACTCCGTCCGTCCGTGATCATGGTGCTTGCAACAGCACCGAAATATCGGTAACTCGTTGGATTCCTATTGCAATCAGCAATCTTGTACTTATTGTCTTTAATGGGTTTGGTAACATCTTATAGATAGACACACACATATACACGATTGAGAGTATAATATAATATTCGCAACTGGCGATGCACCTGATTTGAAAAGAGTTTGGGTGACACATAATAAATAATGTTTTTTACTAATGTTTTCCTTGTAGCACAGAATAAATAATAGTACTTTTATGTCCATGTTACTTATTTGTGAGCGCAAATCAATTTATTCATTATTCTTTTTGTATCAACAAGCAAAATATTTAAGTGAGACTTAAATGTTTTGCTTATGATTTTGCGATGACTTAATGATATGGTCTAATTTACAAAGGAAATAAAACCGTTTAGTGACAAACAGTTAAGTGCGGAAAAGATTGCTGCTTCTTCACAATTTTATTCGAAAGAAAATGGTTACCATTTTTACCAAAACTGACACAGTAAACAAGATTCATCAACTTTACTTATTAAGGTGCCCCTAGTCGACGGCACGATCTATTTAGTGCGCGAGGTTAAAATACATGCTATCTAATCCGACAACACGTGCGAAAGAGATAAATTATGTGATGAGCAGTAAGAAGCTAGTTCGCATACGAATTAGCACTTTTGCAAATTTATATCGAAATCGATGATGATTAAGGACGAAAACGAGCGCGCGATATTTTATAAACAGACCTTTGGGAGGCTAGA
This sequence comes from Orthosia gracilis, assembly GCA_947562075.1. Taxonomy (NCBI): domain Eukaryota; kingdom Metazoa; phylum Arthropoda; class Insecta; order Lepidoptera; family Noctuidae; genus Orthosia; species Orthosia gracilis. Next base: position 5,972,246 of record OX387276.1, read on the forward strand.
TATCATGAAAAACGACTAAATGTATATTTTCAAAATATTTTTTTTTGCACTGTTTAATAACTAATCTGTCCCTATATGGAGGGCGTTTTGCAATTTTCTTTCTTCTATCAGTATTTATTTCCGTTCAAAGATGCGTTAAAATTAGTGTTGAAATATGGTACTTTCAACGCTCATAACTTTCAAATATTGTATATTTTTACTTTTTTGTTTCCATACAGGGCTAGATAATGATGAGACAAATTGATATCACTTTTTATTTTGAACGTACATCATCAGTAATCGCTAGACTACGTTTGTATGGAAGAATGATCGACTAGTGTAACCTTAAACATTTTTTCTAACATAGGTCAGAAAAATGGTGTAAGGGAAAACCTACTTGTAATAAATGACGGATTGAAGTGATAGACATGTGCCAAGCACCATATTTTTCCTCACTTACCATACCACGACACTTCACAATTTTTTGTTCGCACACTGAACCCTAAAAACTTATAACCCTTACCCTGTCCGGTTTTTCTGTTCAATGGACTTTACATGTCCTGTCATTCTGGGGTTCCAACAAGCAACAAAAGGGTTAAAATTGCGAGTAAAAATCCTCAGTGAAGGGTTGATTGTCATTTTAAATTTTAGAATGACCTATTTTTTTTATTGATTCGAAGATGATACTCGTGTGGACGCACAGAACATGTGTAGTTACTTTAAAGAACCGGGCGTTTTTACAAGCATTAAAGGAACGCAGCGTCCATAATGAATTTTTTGTGCCGGACATTTTGAAAGTTCGAAATTCGAACCATTGTGTTATTTTGTTGAATTTGGAAGGGATCGGTTCTCAATTGCAGAAAACAGAAAACTTTACAGACTGTAAACAGAAAAAGTCGGGTAAAGGAAAGGACTTGTCGACAGTTATACAGAAAGTAAGATGTAAAACTGGTTTAATTCTAATTAAGTCTCATTTTTATTAACTATTATGAAAGAATAGTTATACATACAAGTTATTTGGCAGTAAAATAAATTCCTTTGCCTAACGTATCTCTGTGACAATGATTAATATTATGTTTTCAGAATTATTTCAACATTTTATTTTTTCTTAAACTATTTCTTGACATAAACATGAAGTGTGTTGACATTTTGTTTTAGAAAAAAGAAATAGATTGGTTTATAGTTTTCTACTTTGAAGACCGTTGTCCTTAATGCTTCTAAATGCTCGTAGGGCAGACAGAAATAGTCTGTGTTATTCTCGTAGTTGTATCTAGCGAGCTATGGAGCAGATTCGAAATTTGATTTCTGAATTTAATTTTTATCGGCTACCTATGTAAAAAGTTTATTACTGTCAAAAATAAAAGACTTTTTTATTCAATTGTCAACTTATCCATCAACTTCCCCTTTCGCTTCACAAATTTAGCTTTCGAATTGAACTTTCTAGTAAGGCTGCCAAAAACTTTATTCATTTTTTCAATCAAGCTCTAAGTTTAATAAAACCTAATAGGCACTGGTTTAACATCAACAGCCTCTATTTATACCGGCAAGACAGGCCGATGGTTAAATGTCTTCAAATTAAATGCTGGGGCCGACACCTTCGCAGTCCTGCACGGCGTGCGCCATTCGCTTGCGCTTACAAAATTCAGTTTGACTTGCAAACCGCGCGCGCGCGGCCGTTCTACGCCCAAACTTTTCGGCACCGCGTACTTATTTGGAAAAAAAAACCGAACGTCAAAATTCTCGCGCGCTTTTTTGGCTTCAACTGTGTTCCATTTTTATCCAAACTTTTTAAAGCTGTGCTTATTGCATTTTGGACTCGTGTTGTGAACTTTTTGGATTGTTTAACAAATGCATTACGTTGGATGTGAGTAGTTACTTTTTATAATTATATCTACATGCAAAATTGTTCGTCTGTCGATACGAAATAGGTTTTTCTTTTGGTATTTTTATTACCAATTATTATTAAATTTTGAAATTGTATTTAATCCTTGTTCAAAGGGATCTAAGGATGGTAAATTACTTTTTAATCACAGAATTAAAAAGTAAATTGTACCCGAAAAAAGAATTACCAAACTAACGCAACACTGATTTCCAAATTCGAACGCAAAGCAGAAAAGTCATCGACAAAAAAAATACGTTTGATTTTTAAAATCTTTTTTTTAATGGTTAAGGCCCGCTTAATAATCACCCGTATAACAATTATGATTATCTATCACGAAACTTGCAATTTATCACGGTCTCTAGTTGCATGAGATCTTGTATTGCATACTGTGCGAGCGAGAGACAAAGAATTCGACCTTGCGTTGAAAAGAGAGAGAAGATATTAGGAAACTCTTGGGAAATATCATTTTTCTCTTTCGGGGGCTGAAGGGCACTTTTTATGAATATTTGTTTATAAGATAATTGTTGTGTTATCTTGTTTTATTTTTGTTTGCATTTTATTTGGGTCGATGTTAAAAAGATTGTGAGATGTTTGAGTAATTAACAGTTTGATGGATTTAGCACTATTTATTTATCTTTGCAACTTAATAGGTCATGCTCTTAGTTTGTTGATAAACTGATTTATCAACAAATCAATTTTAGTTTTTGTTGATAGATTTCTAGTTTGATATTTTGTGAGTTAGAAGCTTTTGGCATTTTTATGCTTTTCTTATTTAATAAATTAATAATAATTGCATTTTGTATTTTTTTTTGCAAATTACATAGGCACACACCAATTTTTGTTGTAGTTTTTAACACACAACATCTTTACAATTTTTTCATCTCATTTAGCCCAAAAGTCTTCACATCGGGAGTAAAATATAGCCTAGCAACAGTTTATTAATTAATAATGAACCCTACACATCAATAATATGACGAAGTCACCTTAGATAGAATCAATGTGCCGTGTATAACCTACTGTCATACCTACCCGTGACAGAATATTGTGAATGAGATTCGCGGCATTTATACTATCTTAAGGATGAAATTAATTATCTCTTCTATATACTGAATTAGTACGAAAACATTATTAAAAAAAATGCATGATCCCTTAGAAGCCTTACCATTTTTTGAACATTGGCACCAATGAAACTAAATAATTTTCTATAGTACCCAAAGTACCGAGACTTAAATTTAAAAATCCAAATTAAATATCGGGTGCAATAAAAAAAAGGTGTGACCAAAAATTATGTTTCATTATAAAAGACTTTTAACTCTAAAAGTAAAACTTTTAACATAAAATAAGGACTTGTAACTCTAAGAGTCGGACTTTTAACATAAAATTAGGACTTTTATCTCTTTAAATTAGATTGAACTCTAAAAGTAGGACTTTTGACTCTAACAACAGGCCATCACTCAAATCTTTAAAGGGACTCTAAAAGTTATCAAAAATCTTGCATAAATCCTTTATCCTTGTCTTAGGTCGTTGCTACGTATTTATTTCAAACACAAGTCTCCAAGTAGCTGGTTTTGTGGCTTGCGTGAGGCGAGGCCACTCAGATCTCCGTACCTATAATTGTTCATTAATATTGATAGATAAATACTTTTTGTTCTCATCCCGCTGAGTACTTTACGGTTTGCGAAATATTTTTTAGAGTTTTTGGTACTAGGGTTCGATGAATAAGAATATTTTTTGTTGATGTTGGTACCTATCTAGGAACATTTCGTCAAAGTTGGAAGTTGAGTTATCCAATGAGACAATTTTTAAGATAATTTATTGGATCAGACCGTTTTTAAGGTTGTTGTTGAATTTTAATATTAGTTTCTTAGTATTTAAAAACCATACTAATTATCAGATATTTTTGTTTTCTTTCTAAGTTTTTGTTGAATTTTTTAGATATCTTCAAATAGAAAAAAAAATGCTGAATTTGAGCCGTGATTCATAGCCCATTTATATCATGTAGGGAGGTACTAAATTGTAAGTTAAAAGAAACTGACTTACAATTACAAAGGGTTTGAAGTACTTGCAATAATTTCTTATTAACTTATTAAAGACAAAAGAGCTTTCTAAAGAGAATTTTAAAGACTTTAAATAAAATAGAAATCTACCTATTGTAAGTCTCATTGCAATCTCAAGTCCCAATGACTTATTGCCTAAGTCAGCCTTGAATGCAGGTACTAGACGCAGTTAGAAACATATGTTGAATACTGGTTTAACTTAAACTTACTTAGTTCTAACTTAATCAAAAAACCTCAAAGTATTATTTGTATTTACAATTGAGAATAGTCAAACTCGACTTTACCATGAATAACTGTCAAACTTTGACGTTAAAATAGAGTTTGACAATTCAAAACCATAATTCAAAAATCGCGTGTTAGTTTACGAAAATAGTAAGTATGTATTAGCGTTAATGAAATATTGATAACTTGATTAAGTTAGTTTCGAGTTAGTTTGTTAAGTAAAAAAGTATATTTGGAAACTTTTGTCATGTTGAAGCTATTTATAGACTTGATTTCTTCGTGTTACTCATTAGTTTGTTCAAGAAGTATGGAATAGGTTTCAAACGTTGATACTTAATAGAACTTTTAAGGTTAAAGATCACACTAGAATGCTCAAAAGTGGCTATTAAAAATCATAAAACCAAATCATTTTCAATTTTTCCAATCTAAAATTGTCACTGGCCAATACTACGAAGCCTTCTTTTTACAAAAGGACTAATATACTAGTCTCCATAGACAAAAAGTTACCATATGCATAAAATCTTTTTGCTGTCAGAGAGACACAATAGCAGTTGCTTAGTAAGTTAGGTAGGTAGTGAAATAGCCAAAATTACGTGTATTTCCTAACGCCGGTGTCGTTGTATTTCTTAAAAGGCTTGGCTTTCTTACTCATGAACTTTCTAATGTCGCTGGCGTTTTAAAAAGAAAATATTTCGCCATTTATCACTTAGAAATAGAGGGATGGATGTTGATAACTGTAACTGGAAGGATGTTTTTAAAGGATATTTGAAATGCGTTTTAGTGGTTTTCTATATTTTTGATGGGAAAATTTGGAATTTCGACACGACGGGAATTTTTGTTTCAGAAGCGTCAGTTTTATATTCTTAGTTTTTTTTTCCATAATGAGAATGACGTAAAGTTGAGAATTACTTAAAATGCAGATATGTATACATATATATATTTAATTTTTGACAATGTTTTTTAATAAGTTTTTGGTGCTAATACCTTTTTCAAAACTTGAATAACAAATAATAATAAAAAAAACCATAACTAAAAAACCGTTAAACGACAACATTCAAACACTCAAACTTTCATAAACATAAAAAGTCCTCTCACTTAATATTATGATGTATCGAATTCGATAAAGTCCGATGTCTAGAATTTTTACATCGATACTTGATTCCTACATCCGGCTCGGCTTTTAGCATATCTCTTATAATGGTAATAATAATTATGGCATCGATCAACTCTCGAACTTTCACGCGAGATTTCGGTGGTTCTTACTTTCACTTGAAAGATGTGTGGTACAAGGTGAAGACTGACAGCGGCTTGGACATTTGACGTTTTTAAAAAGCTGTTTTAAAAAAAAAATATTGGTTACGTTGTCTTGCTCTGGGAGAGTACAGTAAAAAAGGTGTAAAAATATTATAAACTAGCGGACGCCTCGCGGGTTCACCCGCGTAGTTCTCGTTCCCGTAGGAATACGGGGATAAAAAGTAGCCTTTGTCACCCGGAGATAGTGTAACTTCACAACAGTGAAAGAATTTTTGAAATCGGTCTAGTAGTTTTTAAGTTTATTCGTTACATACAAAAATACAAATCTTTCCTCTTTATAATCTTAGTACAGGTAGATGTAAAGTTTTTGTAAGTTGTTAAATAAAGGTGGTGTCATTGTCTTGCTGTGAGAGAGTATGGATTAAACAAGGTATAAAAAAAAAATTAGAAATGATTTGTACGTTTTAGTGTAAGTATTATGAAGTTGACGAAAAGCATAAAAGATTTTTTATGCTTTTTAATCCCCATACTTTGTTTTCTCTATCACTTCACTGCATAGTATCTGTTATTTTCATAAACAAAACAGTACAAGTATATAATTAAACGGTTATTTTTATCATTAAATTACTTACGGAAACAGTTTGTTCAAAATTAACATAATGATTTGCAAATTATCTCCGACATCAAAGAAAGGTTTAAAGTTATTTTCACTTATGCATTGCGTAACTCAACCAGTTGTTGTTAACAAGATTTTAATTATTCAACAATCATGTAAGAATTAAAATAACTTTTTAGTTAATACGTATAAGTTATCTTTAAATTACCATTCCAATTAACAATAATCCTTGCCATATATAAAAAAATATTTGTAGAAAAGTATTCACACTTTAATATTCAAATATTCATTCATTCATATGTTTATGTAAGAAATATCATATATCTTTCATTCATTTGTTGGTTTCTATTCACTTGCAAAATCACAATTAAACAATTAAGTAATTAATTGCTTGCAAAACAAAGATATCTTTCTATCACTTACATTATAAACTGTTAATAACTAAATTCATATTTTCATTCATGATCAAAACTGAACTGATGTTTTGGGTACTTTTCATGAATCAGCTTACCTATTATGTGACTATTGGCTTTGCCTTCTTAACACTTGTTATTGATAAATCAGTTGCTTGTATTTTCTGAATGGTTTTGTCATTTTCAACTAAAACATTTCTAACTCTAGTGCAATTGGTATATTTTTAAACAAGAAAAAATGTACATATTATTAAAAACGCTGCATGGTTTCAATCTTTATATTGTTCTTATAAATTCATAACTACACACTTAATAAGGCATATGGTTGAATACAGTAACCTTAATAAATTTCTTTAACAAGCCAAAGTGAAACACTCTAAAAATAGCCCTCATCATCTCTTTAACAATGTTACTTTTACGCATGACTCCTCGAAATGAAATCGCTCATTTCTCTCCAAAAACCGCTCTCACTTTCACCCGCTACCGCTTACCGCTATCGCCCATGCCTCACACCGCCACCTCCAAAACCGGCGACTTTCATCGGTGCAAGCGCACACGTAACGTTGTCTTGCGTAACTTCATGTGTCGTGCACGCATCGACAATGATTAACGTTTTCGGCGAATTTCTCACTTTTTTCATTTCAAATTTCGAATTTTAGACGGGTTTGGATCTTTGTCTTTTGGCGGGCAGTGTAAGAACTGTTGATATAATTGTTTTAAATCAGAAGGGCAACATTGTTAAGGAAAATTTTTGGCATTAATTGTCGCTGAGATGATATTGTGACTTGACTTTTAGCGATGTTTAAGTACGAAAGTTGGTCTTCTGTTCTCCTGTTTTTCAAAGCTCTCATCTGAAAAAATGAAAAGGACGAGATTCCTGTTTTTATCAAAATTGGTTAGTACTAAAATGACTATCAATTGTTTGACGTTTTATATCTCATTGATCATAGTGTTCATCAATGCTTGATCTTTCCACTAAAGACGTGCACAGATGAATTCTTTTACATCATTATTCTTCTCTTCTTGAAACAAATATTTATCTAAAAATAAAACCTTTTTGCTCTAAAAGCTTGCCGTTTCATCATCTATCGAGCCGTTGCCTAGTTATTTTGGGGACAGCTTCCATTCTTACCTTTAAATAGCACCAAGAAGAAGTTCTATTTCTTCGGGATTCTACTTACCTTCAAAATTTGATGTGATTTAAAAATAATGTATTGCATTTTCTATTAACTACACATAAATAACTAAACATTTAGATCCTAACTCTATTACAAACTACGAAGTAACCTCTCTGTATGTTTGACACACAATTGCTAATAATTTACTGAACCGATTATTATAAAATCTCATAGAAATAGCTTTGAAACATGCAAACAATATAAGCTACTTTTCATCCCGAAATACTCACCCCATTTCACGTAGGTGGAGCCACAGTAGATTCTAGTATTGCATAATATAAAGGGAATTTTAATTGAAATTGCAAATGTATGAGATGTATAAATTAAACTTGTTTGCGGGACTATCTTAAAATAGTAGTACTGCTTTAAATGTTACGCAAGTCCTAAGTTACTCGTGGTAGTTGAATGAGAAGCATAACTAACATATAGTATACTTATATGTCTACAAGAACATGTAACAGAGTTAAACGAGGTAGTAGTCACACTGGCATAGGCTTCGTCTACTGAGAATATCAAACCAAATGGTTCCAGTTTGATAAAAATTTGTTAAAAAGCTGTAAGATCTTTGTATAGAACAGCGAATAAAATAAGAAATTGTTAGCAAAAATAAGTCTCAGTATTAAAAATAAATGGAACAGCACTAGTATAAATTAAAAAAAAGAACACGAGCCTCTATTAAGTATATCGTAAATTAAAAGAACTCGTTGCACCACACTTGCACAAACACGTAAATTCTATTCCAAATACAAACCAGTAAAATAAAAACTCATTAGAACACACTAACAAGTTTAAAGTAAGTACCAGCCAGTACGCAAGTACATTCACACTCCACCAGTGTTGCAACACTCAATAAAGAAACGGTCAACAATAGGCAAACACCTACAGCACATACAGCCTAGTAACCAGACATCAAAGTGAATGACATAATAGACTGTACATATGTATCTATTCATGCAGGCATATAGCGACTAAGAAAAGTAGTTTTTTAGTCGGTATACCTCAGTGGCCACGCGGGATCGATTCCGGGCATGCGCATAGAGGGTGAGCTGTTCCCACCCGCCCGCGCTCCTCGGAACTGTAGCTGAAACACCCCCACGCTGCAACTGCACTTCAGTGCATGCGAGAACGCCACCAAAGAAAAACTTGGAAAATAAAACGCAAAATCCAGTTTAAAAAAGAACCCTATATTTATAAAACGAAAGCGCGTTCGGGTTATGTGTCGTCTCTTCAATCGTTAAAATGTTAACTGCAAAGTGTGCGCTCAGAACACCATAGACCGGTCACCAGTGGAAGCGAACTCACATCAGCTATTAACGAACTATGAAGAAGAAAAAACGAATGCACGGTACACAAAATAAACGCATTCAATGCCATATATTAAACACAAACCACTTCGTATGAGCACTTTGACAATATTAAACAATTCCGAAAGCATTTAACTCACAAGTTTATTAAAATTTATACGCAATATTTAATCACAAAACCGTTACTTTTTAATTAAAATCAATAATTAAACACAAATTAGTGATACACTATAATAATAACCTCCCGAGCAAATAAAACCCAACCTTAAAATCGAAATTTTAGACTGATATTTAAAATTCCGTAAGTAGATTTAAAAATAAAAAATATATAGTATTTACATTAGTTGAGCATTTGAGAAAGTTTATATGTAGAATAAAAATTTAAAAAGTATTTATTAAATTAAATAAAAACGCAATATAATACAAATTTGAATCAGGGATCAGTGCCGTAGCCTTAGTATTTTGTACGACGGTCGAACAATTTTGACACTTGCTATTTTCAGTGTACAAAAATGGATGATCGAGTGTTTGTGTGTGCAAGTTAAGTGTTATGGTACCATTGTGCTAGTGTTGGGCCTTGAGGCCAATATGTTGAACATGTTCGATATGTGGAACTCTGTTAGCACCAAGCTGGAGCAGACCAACATCCAACAAAGCCAGCAACCGCACACATCAGGTGGGAGCATTAAAGGTAATTTCCACTTAATAAAACGGGGCCGGTGTTTGGGGCAAACTTTGGACCAAAGGCTGGCAGTAATTACTAGAATTGTTGGTGTAGTTAGAAATTGTTCAGTAGAATTTCAGGAAAGTACCATGTACTTAGTTATTCAAAATTTAATATAAGGAAAGCGGTTCTGTAGTCTAACTAAAGTTTAAAATTGGTTTCAGTTAATTCGTGCTTCACAAAACTGATTTTATATTCATTTATTCACTGAATATTTTTTAAACATAATTTATGACTAAGTTTGCCCCAAGCAAAATAGAAAAACAATAACTTTCTCGGGTATAATATGCAAAACTAATAAATCGATAACTTTTGGATTTGGCAGAATGATGTAACGGCGATATTAAAACGGTAAACACGGTTTGTATGTGGTTACGTATTTTAGTAAAAGTAAAGGGTAAAAAAGTTCGAGCTTATACCGGTAGTAAAAGCATCCAATAAAAGTATTGATTGAAAAGTTTATTAAAAAAGTCCTTATTAATATATTTATTAATATTCCTCATAAAATTTTGAAAGCCGTGTTGTATGTGCAAACCCGATTTAAAACCCAGCTTTAATGCCCATGAAAAATCCTTCATAGAAACAGCAAAGTCATCACGTTTGCATTTTAAAAATAGCAAAAGAGTTGCAAATTAAAAAAAGACGGTTGCGTGAAACAAAAGTATAATAAAAATATAAAAAAATATAGAAAGTGAGGTCCGAAAACTTCTTTTTCCGGTATATTTATATCCACATAATTGTTTCTCATATAGTGGTGTTGCGTAAGATTAAGAAAGTGGCCAATTAAAATTCGGTTGTTGTCGTCGCTCTGTCGTGATATTTCGTAATTATTTTATAGTCTTTTGTGAAAAAAATATACATTTTATGCTTGCATGAATCTTTTTCTTAACGCTTGTTGTATGATTGTACGAGTAGCATCAGCGGATTTGCAGAGTTTGAAAGCTTTTTCTGTTTCTGCGCAAAAAAACGTGTTTTTATCATGTCGTTATCGATTGGCTATCCACTCAGCTTGATATTTTCATACGCTTCTTCTTCACTATTTACTTTAATACCAACATTACAGTTTTCACATATTATGATAGTAAGTTCCAATTAATTTTTCATAAACAATCCCTTTTTGTCTCGGTTCCCACAGAGAGAAATAGGTTATCCTATTCACGGCATCAAATGTCCTATCCGCCATTACTACATATACATAGAGTGGTATATTGAGAGGTTGTTACCCCAACGCTTACGGTCGCCACAGTGACCTAGTTCCGAGCCACAGTCTCTTATAACTAGTACGGGATGACAACCACCAGATGCACTCTATTTTTTTACTGTTTTTTTTTTTTTTCATTCTAGATTTTCTCTCTGGTTTTGTGTTGAAGTCTGATCGCTTTGATAAACAATAATTGAGCTTGTCTCTGGTAGTTTGGAATGGATTTTATTCTATAATAAATCATAGCTCTTAAATTATTTTAATAGTAACGATGTATGTATATGTTGGCAATTTGGCTTCAATACCTACTGTTTTCATTGGGTCATTCATTTGACATCAAAAGGCTTTTTCAACAAAAAAAACATCATTCTGGTTTTGGATACCCTCACTCTTCACTGATCTAATCTTTTGATATACGAATGTGTCAACTGCATCTCCTCCCACACAAATATATTTTTGCAATCTTAAATACTTGCATAATTTTGCTAAACCCGTCTTGAGACTTGTATTTTACCTCTGAGGAGCAAAATGTTATACATTTCGACATCTCCACTGAACATCTACAGATGCCATAGATTTTAGGGGGGATAATACCATCATAATTTTCAAAAGATACTTAACAAACAATTGCCTCTTTCAGCCCCCTTCTGTCTCTGCGTCTCCCCAAATCAAAACTAAAGTATCAAAACTTGGTAGCATAGGTAATATTCTCAACTTTATACTAAATAGGTTTTAATTGTCTCAATGTAGAAGCCCTAAGCCCGGATGTCTTACAGCTTCGTCATTTAGGTCATCAAAAATATCGTTAGCAATCCTCTTTGAGTAAGTTCTAGGGAATGCAAGCATTTGACAATTTAGAAACGTCATATTGATTCAACGCTAAACGGCATAGGTGGCGCTTTAATCGTTGGTTCAAAGTTTAGTGATTTGTGGTTTTCCTTATATTCTGTTTTCTATTCATGCAGTCCATTCAGTTTGAAAGCTGTTTATAAATTGTGTGTGGCTTAGAATTCGAGGTAGTATGTTCTAGCACACCTATGGCGTTGCGAACCATTTTATTTGAGCATAAAAGGAGTAACCAAGGGGTTTTCTTACTTGTGGTTCTTTACAGGATGTGCGAAGACTATTGATATTTTTCTGTATGTTGCTGGTCTATTAATATTTACTGGCTATAAGTACTCTGGTAAAGATATTATGCCCCCTGCTCGCTGGCACAAGGTGATCATTCTGTGTCGTCCATTTCTTCATTGGCACACAAAACGTCAATCATGATAATCTATCAATATGTCAAAACACCATTGTAATACTGGAGCCATTAAATTCTCTTTTTAATGACATGGGTTGCCCTGATATTCAGCCAGCGATAAAAAGTTGTTCTTTTTTCAATTTCAATTGACATTTCGGTGGTACTTTCACGCGTGGCGCGCTCGGTTTATTGCACAGAAATTTATAATAAAGGACATATTGAGTGTTTCGCATGCCAGTGTTAAGAAAACTTTATAGGGTTGTAATTGCAAAAATATGAGGTTTTTTTCGGGACAGACAAAGCTTAAAGCTGAAAGTTTGTCTTTGGCTTTGCTGAAGGTTAAATTCTATGGAAGAGAAAAATAAAAAGGAAGGAAAGTAGTCAAAGGAGATATAAAAAACATGCAATTTTAATTCCGTAACAGTATTAAATATAATACTCACGGCTTACAATTGCCTAACAGACTTTTATATTTCGAGAGAAAGTTGATTCAGATCTTAACATCTGCATTGTCCTGTCCAGCAAATAAAAATGGCGCTGACTAAACAAAGAGATATAATTCTCAAATTTCTGTTTGAGATTTCAACGGTTTGTGAAATTGTGGAGTGGGAAAGTTAATATATTGCTTTACTTTTGTGTTGGGAAATTAAAAACTATAAAAAAATTACTATGTATTTTTTTATCCTTTGCCCCACACTAGGAGTTTCTACTAACCATACATACACATAGCGAAAGCGTGACAAAATCTGTGCCAAGTTGATTTTCCAAATAAAAATCTTACAGAATACACATAGCGAAGACGTGATAAAGTCAGTGGGGAAATTGAATTTCCAAATAAAAAATACAACGTTGGCCCATCCCAAGTCATATAACAGTAACCCACCCACATCAAATGCCTATCACTTTCATCTCGTTCGTCAACCATTTGATACTCCTTACATTTAAAACTTTCTTTTTTTACTTCGATAAATTACGCACACATTTTTAATCTTTAATTACATTCTCATTCAAAATTATACACTCGAAATCTCAACACAATTTAAATGAAGTGAAAACCCTAAAGTGAACAGTCTGGTTTCTTTTTTAAACGCAGTTGCGTAACAAGCATTGCTAACCAGTTCCATTTAGCATAAGTTATGATTGGCATACGAGTTCCAAACATGAATGCGCCCCTCCGATTTAGAACATAAAAGAGAAACCGTGCTGATTTAAAAATGGAATTATATTCTTTGCGAAATAGGGATGTTTCCTGGGTATACAAATGATAATTCTATTTAGTCCGTCAGTGAGATTATCAAATATATTGGACACGTATTTTTTGCTTTACCAAATCAATACAAATTTACTAAGTTAAAGCGCATCAAAGTTCAGTGGGGGCTTGTGACGTCACTAAGGCAGTACAAAGTGTAATAGCGGCGTGACGTTTCACGATATTCCAACGCATTTTATCGTCACTCTATGTTTACGTGTCAAAAGAAAAAATACGTGTCCAATATTTTTTTATGCATCAACCTGACGGACAAAAACTAATTTTCAGTAAACTACCCTATTGTTGATATAGATCATTCGCCAGTAATAGGGCAGCGTTAAAAATAACAGATTTTGCGAGATAAATGTTTTTTTTTGGTTCATTTTGTATTGGTACCTAATTGTACAGTTATGTAAAGTAAAAACAATTTATGTATTAATAAAAAAGCTTACAAAGTTAATATTGTCTTAATCGTCAATCATGTTCAAGTGCGCTCTAGCAAATTTTATTCAGAGTCTACAAAAAATAATTTTGCACGGAATACACATAACTTGTTAAACCAAATTCATGTGCACGTTTACAAAAAGTCTGCTTAATTCGTAAGGGGTAATAGTACAATAAAAAAAATGATTTACAAGCACAATAGCAAAATTTGCCAACCAGCAATAGAAGTTATTACCGAGTCAGCACACAGGTCGAATTTCCACCGGACGCCATTATTATTGGTATTAAAACTATTTTATATTTTTAACAGTCAGCGCCATTTTGAGCTGGTCATGTTTTTAGGTATTAATTTCGTCTAACTTATTTTGTAAAGTAAAGCAACACTAGAAAGAGATTTATTTTATTTAACGCTTGACTATTTTTAAATTTGGAATGGATTTGAACACGCATTTGTTTGGGATCTTACAAATGGCATTAAATTAGGCGCCATTTTGGCTCATTTCTAAATTTACAGAACAGAATTTATGTTAATATCTTTGCAATCCTTATGAAATAAAAGAGGGTTTTGTTTGGACAATTGGTTAATGCTGTCCCATCCGATCATAATGGCATTATATTAATACCTATATTTCTATAGAAATGGTATGTTTTACGAATACAGAAATCATAATCCTTGTATACAACGATATGAATGAAAAATATTAGTATGTCAGACGAGTCTCTAGGTGCAATTCGTAATATAATTGGAGGAAATGGATTGTTTAGCTCGTAGTAGCCCGTAGTGAAGCGTTACTAGTTTATATACAATGTGGCCATGTTATATTGGTATTTGTCGCTTGGCAACACTGTTTTGTAAATTTTTACAAAGATTGTAAGGATTATGATTTCTCGAGCTTGAAATTTCAAAAGTTTTGACATAAAGTTGTGCCTATGACAAATTAAATTAAGAATATCGTGTTGGTAACAGTTCGAATATATTTCCAGTGTGTGGAGGTATACCTACAACTTAGACTTCAGATTTTTCATCTACTAAAGCAACTAGACAATCAGGAGAAAACCATTATTAGTTGAGCCCTTGTTTCTAGAAAAATCACCATGTAATTTTAGTCCTTAAATTGCTCTACTGAATTACTTAAAACCTACCTAAATTCCATATATACACGTATGAAAAGCACCAGGATCGTATAAGCATGTGACAGGTCGGTTTAGTACTAAAGTGCGCAAGAAAAAGTTGCCTGGCCAAGACCCATATAGCGTGTTCGATGTACTTTGACCAACGAGTTTTGATACTTATGCGCGAATGTTGTCATGTGTTCGACGCCATTTTAGTTATATCATAATTACAGTTTAAACTTGTCAGAATTAGAAGCGATACCTTGTAATTATTGTTATAGATAAAATAGTGAATAGCTGACATTTTGACTTATAAAAAAAGTTTGAGATATGTACTGATGCGCAGTTTTTGTGGCTATCGTTAACATCTATCAAAATAATAATTATAGTTATTTAACAAATGTTCAGACCATTGCTTAAGGCCTTTTTTAACTTAGTCATGTATTATTATTCATACAAATATGACTACTTCCGTTTAGATCCCGATTTATGATTTGAATATTCTAACTGCTTTTATCATATTTTATTTCAATACTTATGTATAAATTTATGCCTATAAAATACGACGGTATTTGGTGACAACGACATGCAAATAACAGAGATAAAAGAATAATAATAACTTCAGTTTAAAAGCGGATATAACTTTTACTTTTGTATAAATAGAATTATCTGAATTATATTATACCAGCTTAGAAATTCACAGCATAACAATGATAGAAAGTAACAAAAAGTTGTCAAAGTTTAATGTTCTTACTAACGTAATCTTATTAACATGTGTAGGGTGTTAGATGGTGACAATTTTTATATGACTTATACTTTTTAATGTTCTTTTTAGGAAAGTTTTTCTTAATAGCTACTTACAATAAGCTTGGGAAAATTTCTAGAAAATAAAAAGAAATAGAAAACATATTAAAAAAATCATTTGTTACTGTTGTATCGTATCCATGTATAGTCATGTAAAGTAAAAGAATAAAAAAAGTACAATCGAAAATTGTGCTAAGCGTGCACATACCCTTGCAATTCAAGATATTGCAAGTGACAAAGCTTTTTAAGCAAAAACATAATAACTTAGATAGACATAGCAACAAACTCTCGATTTTTTTACCAGATAATATCTGTATTGCTTATATCAGTAGATATTACCGGAGCGATTCAAGGCCCTTTGAATTATTATTTTTTTCGAATATTGGCTCGCCTTATCTAATGGTCCAAACTTAAGCTAACAATCGAACTCCTACTTAATTAAGTTATTTACCATAAAGTCTTTAAAAAAATCACTAAAAAATTAAAATATATTAAAAAATCAGAATCATTTATTTGCGCAAACATCGTGCCAAGTATCAACACGTATCCGTCGCACTCCACACATTTACTTATGCGCATGCGTGGAGCGTGCACTCAGGTACTCGCCACTGATATGATAATATTAGCTGCCAGTGTGTTGTATTGTGCTGCGTTTAGACCGCCTAGTCTAACGGATGGCTATTGTACTAAGTGTTTCGAATTTTGAAAATTGTGAATGACTTGATGAGTGTTTAATTTTTTTTTAAACTGAATGGGTAGATGATGTTTAATGTTGAACAGATGTTGCGTTTATATTGCTTGGTCTTTCAAGAAGCTATGGCACTGTCTAATTAAGTGTCAATCTATGCTATAAATTAGATACTAATTTTGGCACTTAGCGGTTGCTCGCTAGCACATAATAACATGGGACTGAAACTTTACAAGTGAAATGTTAACAAGCAGGCTGAAAAAAAACATAAAAAATATATATCTCTTCCGCTCGACTTATTAGGTGATTACAAACGTGATGTTACGTTATGTCATGCGACATCACCTAGCTGTTAATGCACTATGCTCCGTTCAGACCGCTTTTTACTTTATTTTGGTTACTATAGGCTCGCGTTTGACCACTATCTCACTTGATACTATCGATGATGTGGTCGACAGTGAAGCACGCTTGCCTAGAAGTAACCTATTCACTCTTGACTTAAAGACCCCTAGGTTGTATTTAGCTAGATTTATCTAGCTAGTTTAGAACACTGTAGTTAAGTAGCCAGCTCGCTACACCACAAATGACCGGGTGAGTGGGTTGGGCTAGTGTGTGACATAACGATATTAGTAAGCCGTGTGTGCATACACTGCGCTGTGTTTAGACCGCTATGAACTTGTAATGTAATTGACGTTGTCTTTGAACAAAAAATCGTGGAATTAGTTATTAATTCCGTTAGATTGGCCGGAGAAGTCAAAACACCTGGCAGATTCGAAGCTTGTGGGCAGCTGTGGTTAGCAGCTGGGCAAAAATCTCCCATGTTTGCCCAGCTGTAAATAAAAAAAACCGGCTAAGTACGAGTCGGACTCGCGCACGAAGGGTTCCGTATCATTATCGCAAAAAAAACGGCAAAAATATCACGTTTGTTGTATGGGAGCCCCACTTAAATATTTATTTTATTCTATTTTTAGTATTTGTTGTTATAGCGGCAAAAGAAATACATCATCTGTGAAAATTTCATCTGCCTAGCTATCACGGTTCATGAGATACAGCCTGGTGACAGACGGGCAGACAGACAGACGGACCGCGGGGTCTAAAATTAAAATCACGCTTGTACTAAGGGTAGATTTCTGAATATCCCCTTCACTTATGGCTGTGTCCCAGTACAATTCCACCATTAATATTTAAGTCCCATGTCATTAAAGAGAAAGCTTATTTCCCCAAACCGAGCACAAATTCAGCTTTCAGGTAGCTATTGAAAATGTATTGTAACCACAGACATACATCTAACTAGATGACGCGATTGTATGTACTTCGCGTGCCAAAAAACGGAGTAATTTTACGATCAATGATCGTAATCTGAGCCTTTCATTTAACGTTACCGGCAGAAAATCCACCGAAAGCCAGAAAAATGACTTTTTATGCCAAATTGAGATTGATTGATTGTATTTTAAGTTTTCCTTGTTTTTTTTTATGGTATGCGTCGTGCCTGGCGCAAATAAACGTTTTTTCTTTCTTTCTTAAAGAATGTATAGAAAAAGTTGGCCGAGGCATTGGAAATGTTTTCTTTCATTGGTAAGTAAATTTGTTTTTAAACTGTTTGTGAAAAAGTGGCACGCTTGGTTTTCATACAGATGACGGGACTTACGTTATCTAGTTAGATTTATGTCTGTGATTGTAACTCTTGACATTTTGGCTAACTTTTCTCACTGGATAATTATTGTAGCATATAGGTATATAGTTAGTGCCAATACGAGAGAGAGAGCCCGGCATTATGTCTCTCCTCCCCTTCTTCGTCCTGCCCTCTTCCCAGTTTCGCTGGGGTCGGGTCTACTTGTACGATTATCGATCTATGTCTCTCATAGTTTTTAATATGTGTTCGAACTATGTAATATCTAGCATAGTTGACACATAGTTTGCTAGTTAAAATTAACCTCGTCTGTGCTTTAGTGGGGAAACTTACAAGCGACTGATAATAATATATGTGTGTGTAAATGCAGTATGCTGCGTTCAATATATTGAGTTTTATCTAGGATTTCGTGCTAGCCAATATGTTAAGTATGTAGGGCGTTCATATGTACCTTTTTGTTAACAACGTTTATTATCGGCCTTTCCAAAATACTTCACTTGTCTTGGAAGTGGTGGTGTTTTGGGAAAATGTTAAATAATACACCTTTTGTAAATGTAAGTTTATGGTTTCATAGATTTTTTATGCCAATATTCTTTCTATTCAACCAGTAGTTTGTCAGAGATGCCATTTTAGCAATAGATCGTAGAGATGCTGGTAAAACTTGTGTATTGAAATGCTTTTTTGCTGATCACTGATATCGGTTTATTGGGAAGATTTCCCCAGAGCTTTCAGGCTTTTGATGGAAGTCCATCATTTTTTTTTACAATTATCATGTAGATTTTTACTGTTTAATGTGTATAATAAATCAATCTTGATATTTTCGTCAACCACAGCCAAAAATAACCTGTATGTACCAACTGTAGGTATACATACTAACATTGATTGCAATTCCAACGCAACCACACGACATTTTTGCAAGCCACAACATTAATGACGTCACTAAAACAAAGTTATTCTTATTACACTACGTTTCAAATATAACAGTTCCATTTTCAAACAATAACGGACAAAACCACAAAGTACACGTAACAGTTGCGTTAGTTCACACTCTGCTATTTCAATATTTGATCTTACACCCGTATTGGTTGTTTTATTTTACTGCCCGAGTGTGAAATGCACCTTATTGGCTGTTACCGCTGCTGTTTGCGAGGCAATTTTGAAATACTTACACTTCAAGATGTAATGAGCCATGTTAGCTTACTGACGGCTTTGCAAACTTTAGAGCTTTGGTATGACTATTCAAGGAGATTGAAGTCTCTTTGTGCGGTTTTTAAAGCTTAAAACTTGTTCATATGTTTTAACAAATTTATACAACATTATTGATTTCTTTCCTTAAAATATCTTAAGAGAAAGCCACGGAGACCTAAAAAAAGCATGCTTTAACATCAAAATATTCCCTTGACATCATGACTTACAGGGCTTTGCAAAAATCGAGAAAAACTATAGAAGACAAATCAGATTACAATTTTATTATATTGTATCATATTTAAAATTAGATATTAACATGGTTTATTAATAAAACAATGTAACTTATTCAACATGTACTTGATAAGATCAAATCACCCTTCATGAACACTATCTTTTAAAGACGCCAAAACCAAAAATTGCACAACTAAGAACTACCAAGCAAAATCACCAAACTATTTTACTTGCTTGCTTTTCATATTTTCCCAAAAAAAAAAATCACTAGGCAGTCCTCTTTAGTTCTAATATTTCAGTCAAGTACTAACCCTTTTCAAACACTCCTTCAGAGCAACTATTCAAACGGCCATGCATGTGTGCGTGTACGCATGTCCACACGATGCGTTTATACCGATGACGTCATCGCGCTGTGGTCTATGTTCTATGCAGAGAGGGGGGATAGGAGGAGTCACAAAACTTTAATTGCTTGCCAGAATTAATTGTAAAACATTAGGAGTTGAAGTTGTTCTCGTTGGCATTTTGATGGCAAATCGTAATTGGCATATTTGATTTTAAGTTTCTATATGTGTGTTATTTATAATTATGTTATCGGTACTTGACGTATGTTTGTTAGGGTAAAGAAATATCAAAGAAACGATGGAAGGGCTGTGTGAAAATGATAAGGCTTGACAGGAAGTGACTATTGATATGACGGCGAATAGTGATACTAAGGACCGAGTTCACCAATGAAACTAAACGCGATTAGTTCAACTAAACTCAGTTTATACAAATACAGAGTTCTGATTTGTAGTCTCCCAGCGGTCCAGTCAGAACACTGTATTTGCGTAAACTGAGTTTAGTTGAACTAATCGCGATTAGTATAATTGGTAAAATCGGCCCTTACAACAGAATACACTATATTGTACACCACATTAGTTAAACAAATTAAGAAGTTTTTTTTTACTTTTATAGTCCCGCGCTTGACCACTATCTCACCTGATGGTAAGCAATTATGTGGTCCACGGTGGAGCACGCTCGCCTAGAAGTAACCTATTCACTCTTGAATTAAATACCCCTAGATTGTAGCTATTGGGAAACACAGACACCGGCAGGGAATTGCACTCCTAAGCTGTACACATAATGAAAGTATTTACAAAACTCTAAATCCCCTCATGACTTAAGATCTTTTCTAACTAAATTAAAGGACATTAGCCACGCCCAAAATTTGCCAATTTTCATCAGTTTTTCTTTGGCACTCCTCAAGGACGGTCGCGTGACACCGTTTCGGATATCAGCTACACAAAAACCATTATCACCTTGATGGGATATTGCAAAATGTAAAAGCGGTCTGATTCTAAGTGTTGTAATTCAGCGGAAGGTTGTTTTCTCTTGGCTTGACAATTGTTGGTATTGTGTCAGTTATTTAGGCTTGAAAACTTTGACTGGCTAAGCTTAGGGGTATTTATCTGATGATCTGGGGTTCTAGACAAGTGAAATTCTATCAACTACAAAACATTATGGGATTGACAAGTCAAGCACTATATAATTGACACGTGATCAATCCTTTACATTTTGTACGCCCAGTATGTATATGTGTATATGTGTATATGTGTATCACACCCTTGCTAAACATAATAATCTTTCACACTCTTCATCTATGGTTGGTTTGGTACTAGGAATTCAATGGAATGAGGGCTTCCGTTTGTGTGTTCACCAATTGGCGCCACTGGCGAATAAGGTCCTTAATAAAATATAGCTGTTAAACGTTGTTATTATTAAAATAATTTCCAATACCGCAGAACGAGTATGCTACAGTTTCGCGCAGCCTTTTTTTTAAAAAAAAGAGCAGGACAACATTTTTTGAAAAATAAAACTATTGAAGAAGCAAAAAAGGTAAAACCCGTACCTATCTTAACCTGTCATATTTGGAAAATATTCACAACAATCAAAAAGTACTAAATAAATTCCAAAAGCCAAAAGGCTAGGTATTAATTATGACATTTTGCAGACCTCAATCTACACCAGCGCCCCGAACGACAAACTCAAACGCGATAGCCCTCATTAGTAAGTACTACAGAGAATTCCTATTAAAACTTTTCTCTAAAAAGGACAAAAAACTTAATAATGGTCTATTTTAGTTTCGAAACAGACAAATAAACTAATTTAAACTAACAATAGTGCATCAAAAGCTCAACTGAAGCCATATAAGATAAAAAGCTAGAAACAATGCTACAATCACTGTGGCTCTAGGTCAAACGTTCTGATAAACGATTATTTAGTGCCTAAACATGGACTTTGATAGAACGTTCTAGTCTAGGGCCTAAACACATGACAGATTTTAAGTTAACCGACTGTCTTATTGACACCTGACAGGTATCCCGACAACGCGTTTGCGTAGTAGGTTACCATGCTTGTCAAATTGGAGACAATTATAGTTTTTGTATACAATTCTTTTGTTACTTATGATATATCCCTAAATCTTAGCTTATGGTAACTAACACGTGGTTTCTGAAAGCTTATATTGAAGGTCTGGGTTTAGTAAATCTTCAATCAATTAAAAATCGACTAACTCAACTTTAGCATGAAATCTTAACCAGTTTCAAAACTTCTCAAGTTTCAATTCGTAATTCAAAAATCGGGGGTTATTCATTGATGTAGTTTGATAAATCTATCGACTGATACTCCATCAATTTACCGATAAAATGAAAGTCGATCGTTTGTCCGTTCCCTTATTCTATTGTGTTGCATTTAGATAGTAAATGATTTAATTAGAATTCTGAGAAGCACATTATTTTGTTATGCAATGTTATCTTAGAAATGGCGTGCTAAAACATTTTATAATATCACTAGAAATCGAGCTGTAATACCTTCTTGAAATATTTTTCTGTTGGAAAATCAGTAACTTAAAAATCCACCGCATTTATTTCGCATCCCTTCAGTTGCTTGTCTGTGCTTATGGGGATTTTAAAGCCTGCGTCGGCGGCAGGTGTTGTCATCCCTGGTTGCCCGGCACACGGGGCGGACCACCCCCTACGCACCTCTCCCCCTTACGCCGCCACTGTAGCCTATCAATGTATGCGAAAACAAAACGCAGCTGTCACATTAGTCTTTTTGAACGCGCAATCGTTCGGCCTTGAACATTTCTTTTCGTCGTCACCAACCCATCCTCTTCGCGGCCTGGGCAGTGTTGCTTGTCTATTAACGAATAATAACAATGATGAATTTTCACTTTGATAGTACCAGATAGTAGCCACATCCGCGGTTTTGAGCGCGCATTCATAGATAGACCGGCCTTGCGAGTGCTATTCAACTCGGTGACATACTTTTCAGTTGGCTACAAGCCGTGTGGCTGTACAAAGAATAACCAACTTTATTTTAAAGTTGTTACAGTTGATATTTCAATGTAAAAAGTAAACGTAAAGTTTTAATTGAGACAACGCACCGTCCTATCGCGAATTTCGAAATTTGAAATTCGAATTTGGGGTTTTTTTATACTCTCTCGCTCAATTTTAAATTTGGATACGTTCGATGGTAAATTGTTTTTTTTTTAATTTAATGCAATTTTAATGGCCGCCAAGGACTTGGAATTAAATTAATTTAACAGGTTTTTAATAGGACATGATTTGTTACGGCGACTTTTGCATTAAAGCACTGGCCACATGTTAACTTTCATACATATTCATGAGGCTCAACAAAGACTCCTTACTGCTTGATAGCCAATGATTGCCATTTTAACTACTGGCAACTATGCATAGACTAGACACTTTGTAGAGCCGTTTCTAGAAAACTAAATGCCGATGACTATCAGTATTTCACAAGAAGGGATTGCCTCTGAATTCTACAATCCCTGATATAGGTAACATCAAACTCCTTGGTAAGACCGATGTCAAATTTTCTGGTTTATGGTTCGTAACGACAGCTGTCAGAGATCTTCAAATGACAGATGGGGCCAACGGTTTAACGTGCTTTCCGAGGACCGAAAATGGAACCTAATAATTTTAATCCTACAACCAATCGTTTAATTAATATTAATTAGTCATTAATTTCCATGTATAATGGCAAAGTTAATGCTTCAAGTAATAAACTAATCGAAGGTTGTGCGGAATAATTTAATTTAGTTGAATTAGCCTGTCCCCTTAGATTAGATTTAAAAATCAAGATTGAATTTCTAGGAAAGCGTGCTCTTTCGTCGACCACATCATCGCTTACCATCAATAATAATGAAAAAAAAACACCAGCATCTGAGTTCCCAACCAGCTATATAACCCATCAGGCTTCCAAGCAAGAGTGAACAGAGCTCACTCAGTTTTAGACCTCCTCCATCGCTTACCATCAGTCGAGATCGACGGCAAGAGCGGGCTCTTAAGGAATATAAAAAATCATCCCAGTATTTTACTGCCAATATCCAGATGTTTAAATTCTTCCATTAAAGCGAGCAGGAAACATACCAAAAGTTTAATTAGGTACTGGCTGACTGACAAGGCACTGTAGCCTCTGAACTACTGAAGATAGAAAAATGAAAGTCTTCGTTAGAGAATATCAAGAACAGTCTAGTCAACAATGAAATCTGTTCATCTCATCGCCCTTCATAACTGATAAAGTAGTGACGATGACGTAACGCAACACGCATGTGTCAAAGACAAACAAGAAGTTAAACGCGTGCGTTAGCGTTTGCGCAACGCAGGGCTCGGCATGCGACGAATTTTGGCTTTAATACACACAGCGGCAGAGAAAACGTCTTACACACAATATAAACATGAGATAAATGTTGTAATCACGACTTTTTCTCATAGAGATAGACAAATACCATAATAAACTCAAAGAATGACACGGGCAACGATATTACTAAATTAATATATCAAGGAAAAAAATCGTACTTTCCCCTCTTTTAGCTTTAACACAGAGAAGTAGAGAAAATAGAACTATTACACTCACAGTCACGATTTATCTTCAAGAAAGGTAAGCAGAAACCAGACACACACTAAAACCACCCCGGTGATCACGCTCAGCACATGGAACGTGCCTCGTGGCCTCTTAAAAGATCTCTCCGCAACTCCATATGTGCAACCATCCAATCCATTTTCAACATTAAAATTTATGCATTATTGTAGAATCCTTGCCCCTACACGCTCTGGCACATTGTTTATTTATTTACACACCAGAGACTATTCTAATTTCTATCAACTTATTGCACAAATAAAAATTCACTGCAAAATAAATTTTGTCATTATCTTCCATCATGTGTTCGGTCTTGAATCGTTTACGCTGGCTTTTGATACTCTTTTCAGATCGTCTCTTGTATCGACACTTTTTTTCTTTTTTTATTATTGATTGGCTTGCATTTGACCATATCTTTACTTAATTATGAAAATAGCTCATTTCGCGGTAAACCTTACTTAATAGCTTGATTGAAGAAAAGCGGTAGCGAAGCCAGTACAACTACCAACCATCGAAGCGTATAAAACAAACAGAATATCATAGAAGATTGAGTTCCTACCACAGTTCCGTATTCGTCAATTTCACCACCATAACAATACAAAACTTGTTTACTATTGATATAAAGATTAGTCAACGCTTTCCCTCCAATATGTTCGGTGTTGCAACAAGGAAAATACGCACGAAGTCGTACCAACTGCGTAATGGCGTGAAGGTTGTAGAAAGTGATAATATTTGTTGTGGCAACATTGTTAGGTTGAAAAGAAAAAAAAGTGACAGGTAATTAAGGTGGCAAAATCATTTAAATTTAGAACCATAACATAGCAAAATCTAGACAAATGGAATTTATTGTGGAAGAACATCGTAACAAAACCTAGAATTAATCAGGTTGAAATCAGTAACTAGCATTGGCCAAGTATGGTGATCAATATTTTTTCTGAATGAGAAGTGGCTTTTCTCCTGCAGTAGATAGAGACGGGACGCTTTTCAATAAACTGAAAAATCATTGGGTACTTGGTTTTAATCGTCATGTACCATCGTGTATGGTAAATAAATTGATACATAATGGTCAATGTTATAAAATACTAGCTTTATCACGAAATGTATATCAGAGAAGAAGAATAAAGCCTCCTATCGGTGAAAAAAAAATCGTTTCTTAAAACGAACAATTTAAGACCTTTTTAATATCAGTATAGATTATTAAAATCTTTCTCAGTACGATGAGTATTGGAGTGTTCTACGCGAGCCCTACGGTTCGGTTACGCAAACGTATTGTGTACCTCATGTTGGCACTAAACCCTTGTAGAAGTGTTGCATAACACACTTTTAACTATGATGCTCTAATAAGCTAAAAAAGCTCTTAGCTATAATATTAATTTTGTGGTAAAAAAAAGAAGAGACTGGCCATATAGACCTAGACATAGAGTCTGTTTTAACAAAACTATAACAGAAAAGCTCTTAGCTAGTAATGTCATGACAAAAAAAGAAGATACTGGCCATAGATTAAAAGGCTCTATATACAATGTGACATTCTATCTGCAGTAACAGTTGCTAAAATATAGAGGTTTGACCACATGGCCCTCCAGGAGCTCATGTGAATCCCATACGATAACTCGATACATCTATAAACGAACGTCGAGAGAGGGACCAACAGAGGAAGGGAGGGGTCTCTGTATAAAATGGAAGCACCATGACTTTTATCAATCATGTTAAATTTAAACACAGGATTCGAAAAAGAAGTAAAAGTGAAAACTTCACAAGTTATATTGCATCGTGGCACCTGATTAGCAAGACAACACTAAAAGGCACGCAAATTGATGTTTTACAGTACTTTCTAATTATGACTGACTTCTTATTCAAACTCCTTTTATGTTTTACTAGTTTTTTCGCGTGGTTTCGATCCCGTGGCCTTAATATAATCCCCGGCACGTAAGTTGGCAAGAGTCATTAGACGCGCAGAAGTCTTTTTTTAGGTCTCTTTGGTAGTGAAGCGGTGCGCGGGGAACGTTTAGGACCGTTCCGAGCGCGCGATTGGTTGCTCAGTTGAAATAGGGATCGACTGACCAATTGTGTCGCGACCACGTTCCGTTCGCTCTATATGGTGGCTGGTCAGTGCGCGGAATATGCGCGAACTTACCCCCACTACGTAAAACCTTGCCAACTTACGTGCCGGGCACTATACCCGAGAATTTTGGGCATTAGACGATATTATAGGTTTCGATCCGTGGATGAATTTCGTAATACAGGACTTCCTTTTTCTGTATTTATGATGATGGAAATAGGCTTGCCTCCACAACCTGGTAACCTTATTGGTTTACAGAAGTATCAGTTACAACTTAGGAGTCTTTAAGTCAAAAGTGATTAGGTTACATCTAGGCTACACCGTCGACAATATCATCACTCACCATCTGGTGAGATAGTGGTCAAAAGCGAGCCTATCATTAAAAAAAAAAGTTATCCAAGAAAAATAAAAAAGAGACATATAAAATGGAACGCTAGAAATTCAAATTAAGAACCGTCGGTCCTCCACATGCGTTTTGCTTAGCCTTGCCATCGTTGTTTAAATAAAGTAAGGTTGAATAGAACACATGCCTTTATCAGGCATCGAGAATAACAAACTCCTTTTACTAATCGACTTTTTAGAATCGATTTAAAGATGGCACCGTTCTTAATTAGGTAATGTTTTTGTAATTTATTTGATTGAGTTAGTTGCTTTAAAATGGTACGATTCTAGAAATTACTACAAGATAATAGTTGTACGGACTTTTGAAATATTTATATTGCTTGTAATATAATTTTAGATCGTAACTGAACTGAAATGTATTGACCACAGAATTAGCTTTAAGCAGGCAGTCCTTACACACTGTAGAGAAAATATACACAAAAATTACTCTTCTTCTTCCCAGAAGCAGAGTATTGTTTTCCTATGCTTCATAAATAAGCCTAAAAAATATCAAAATATTGTCAAAGTTTACCATCAACCCAGTTGGGCATTTGTGAAAATCCTTTCTGGACTCCAAAATTGCTATCCGAACCTGGAATCCGAACTTTTAAGTGAATATTGGAAGGCGTCATTCGATGTTACTTACAAGACGATTCAATTAAAAAGTTAAACTTAAAAGTTTGATCCGTAAAAGCTTTTTCTCGACCATGTATTCAAGTCCTTAATTTGTTAACGATCACTTTTGTTCAGGACAATAAACTAAACTTAGTGATAAACAATCTTTACGTCATGTCAGCTTTCTTTCTTCAAACTTTCTATTTAGTTTCGCATTTCAAGCCTACAACATTCTATTTTTAATTCACGGTTTCATATTTGCGAAACTGCGAATTTTTTTATACAATTTACGAAAGCGTTTGCAAGGGTAACCTTGAAGGTTTTGTTTTGTAAAGGTTTTAATATAAGTTGGGTTAGGTTGGTAGGCTCTATGGAAACCGTAGCAGGTGTGGCAACCGTAGCGATTGATATAGATGACAAAAATTGGTGGTCCTCTAGATTTTTCCCGCTTTTTCATTACCATTACCTACCACACAAGAACCCCGCGTATTTTCGGGATACAAAGTAGCCTATCATACTCAGCGAAGGAAATTTTGTAATAGGATCAGAACTGCCTGAAACTAGCTCCAACAAACATATTGGTTATATTATTTACTAGCTGTCCCACGCGTCTTCGCTCCCGTCAAATGACTACCTACCTACCTTACCCTACCTAAACTACAAACATAATTGTTGCCGCTAACTTTAACCGCTTACGTAGTGCACGCAACGGAAGCTCTCAAAAAGGAATATTTTTTTCCGTTTTTGCAACATTTTTGATTTATGCTCCGCTCCTATTGGTCTTAGCGTGATGTTATATAGTCTATAACTTCCTCGATGAATGGTCTATCCAACACAAAAATAATTTTCAATTCCAACCAGTAGTTCCTGAGATTAGCGCATTCAAACAATCAAACTCTTCAGCGTTATAATATTAAGTATAGATTACATCAATGTCAACCCCTTTGCATGTATAGGCAATTACTCATAATCCGAATCAGCGGCAGAATCCGATAAGGTCGCCCGTTGTGTGTATTTTAGTTTTAAACTTCTTTCTCTTTGTTTACTCTGGTGTACAATAAAGTATATACTTATAAATAAATAAAAAATAAATAAAAAAAATAACCTCTTCATACGAGTAATGTTAGTTTAGTGTATTGGTGGTTCAATACCTCAGTTCACTGCTGTGTTCCAACAAATAATCTTATAAACACTATTATAACAGCAACCGATGTTACACAGAAACTCCTCATAGCAACCACTAGGTGAGCAGGTTACCAATGGTTATCAACTGTAACCTTGATGTAAACCAACCAGATAATTCAGGTTGCTTCATGATCTCCGACAACCAATGTTAACCATTGCAGTTATTGACCTTCGGTTCAAATTGAAGGCTTTTATGGTTGTTTTGGAAATAAAGAAAATTTACTGCAATTTCCTTTTATCAAAGCAAGGTGTTCTTGTAGTAGCGAGATTTGAAGATATTTCTAGGCTTTTGAAAATATGTAGACACTAGCTGTCCCACGCGGCTTCGCTCCCGTCAACTGGCTACTTAAACCGTTTACGCAGCGCACGCAACGGAAGCTCTCAAAAAGGAATAAATTTGCCCGTTTTTGCAACATTTTTCATTTATGCTCCACTACTATTGGTCGTAGCGTGATGTTATATAGCCTATAACCTTCCTCGATAAATGGACTATCCAACACAAAAAGATTTTTTCAATTCCAGCCAGTAGTTCCTGAGATTAGCGCTTTCAAACAAACAAGCAAACAAACAAACAAACTCTTCAGCTTTATAATATTATAAGTATATAAGTATAAAACAAAAATAATTTTTCAATTCCATCCAGTAGTTCCTGTGATTAGCACGTTCAAACAAACAAATAGCTTTATAATATTAGTATATACAAATAAATAGTAAAAGCTCGCGAGAACATTTCCTTTCCATTTTCCCTTCAGCAAAGCAAAGAACTATATGAATTTTTCATGAGCTGATATATAATATTGATAAAGACAATCCTGTAAGTAGTTAAGCTAAGTTTATTGTTAAAAGTATTAAGAAATGTAGATAAATAGGTTAATGATTAAATGGGGCTGACATAACGTGGCTTCAAGTTCCTAACAAACAAAAAGAAAAATCTGTAAGAAAAGACACAGAAATATCGCGGTCACTGCCGAAAAACACAACCAACAAGATATACGCAACCGATAGCAAAATAAAAATAAACAAAACAAAAAAACTTTTTACAAAAAAATACTACCGACTTTCAAATAAAAAAACTACAAAGAGAAAAAATAACTTACTATACGTATTTTTTTGTATTTTTTTGTAAAAAGTTTTTTTTCATTTTCACTTTTTAGTTGTAACTGCCTAATAGGCAAGTTGTTTAGTAAGTTACTTTAACGCCAGAATAGATAACTCGAATAATTAAGTGAAATGAGAGAATTGCGTACCCCTTAAGAGCGTACTGGCAATCAATCAAATCAATCAAAATAGTTTATTTCAAATAAACCTTAAAGGTACTTTTGAATTGTCAAACAACAAAAAAATATGACTCTAGTTGCAAATTCGCAAACGTCAGTAGATCTCAATGGAGAAGAATTTGCAAGAAACTCCACGGACACTCTTTCCCATCAGTTTCAATTACAAGTTTTTGGTTACATAATTCTTGTTAAAAAAAAATACATATATGTGAGAACGATGCAAAAAGACGTGCACGTAAAAGCGTCTAGAGTAACAAACAATTTCAACATAAAAATGCAATGACAGGCCGAGGCAGCTAAGTTATGACCAATCCCAACTGATGGCGCCCGTTCACGAACATGACGCATGGGTCGGCACCACTCAGCTCAACCATTATGGAGGGAACCGAATGATCCAACAAATGTGCCACCATCAGAGAGAAATTAGAGAGAGCATGACACACTCAAATACCAGGGCACACAGAAGTCAACCAACGACACATAGGTAGATTTACAGTCGGAACATAGTACTCACACATGTGCTGTGCAATTATATAATACTAAAAGAAATTGAGTTTATACAATACAAATATAATCATACAGTCTTCAGCAGCTCCAACAATACTGCAAAACTTTTCTGCCCATCACTAATTGTTTTTGCGCCCTAATGGTTGCGGAGCGGGACCAGCATTTAGCCAAGCAGGCGTGATGTTATGTTATGAAATAAACAAACATGCGATTGCAGCAATCCCGAGAGTATTGCCGTTATTTATTGAAGAGTTCTGTTATATATCTTCGAAGTTTTTCATCAGACCTTCACCAAAATAAAATGGGACCAATTTCGAAACATACTCTTTCAAACAAAAAAAGAATTTTCAAAATCGGTTCACAATTGACGGAGATATATCGGTGAAAATCATTAAAAAAAAAACATTTATAATGTCTAACATAGAACCTCCTCCTTTTTGGGAAGTCGGTTAAAAATATCCAAAACGAGCCTCACTTGGAGTGCTTCTCCTCTTTCTTTAAGTATAGAACCGCTTGTCTGTTTGTCTCCACGAATAGAACGTGTGATATGCGTGGTGTCACGTTATCCTGCAGGTCCCAATATATTAGTATGCTGCTCCGAGGACGTTTGACACGCGACTCTCATCGTGACAAGCGCAGTGTTGTTGCTGTACTACACTGTATTTATAATGAGAAGGTCCTTTACATATGAATCTAAGCGAGATTATGAGAAATATTTTTGGAATAAGGATGTTTTCAAGAGCGACAACTCGACAAGGAAAAATCTGCGCAGATTTTCGAATTTGGAACTAAATAGTCGCCCTATCAATAGATGTTTGGACATCTTGAACGTTTTCATAAATAGAATAAGTTTAGGACTGGCATTGCAGGGATAGATAATCCAGCATGTTTATTTTTTTGAAAAAAAAAAAAATTAAATTAAATTTCAAACTATTTATTTCCACAAGCATACATACAATTTTTACATTGAAAATAACGCTCAATCGTTTTGAGGAGATATGTTAGCAAGCACAATATTTCCCTATACGATAGCTTACCACCTATAGATCCCTCCATGGAACCGAGACAAGTTCTCGATGCATTAAAGATAAAGTTGGCATGTTTCATGGGCCTGTAATTTCAACGGAACACTACACACACTACTACAACTTGGTAGAAGAAGAAAATAGAAGTATTTTATTCTAGAAGCTTCGCTTTTGATCCTTCCTTGTCTTGAATGTTAAAGAAAGAGAAGGGTCTCTAAATTACTCATAAACGGCTGAACAGATTGAGACGATATTTGATACACAGTTAGACCATTATCTCAGTATACTTTATCACCGCTTTAGTGCCGTAAAACGGTTACTTTCTAAAGCATACTCCTTAGTAATGGCTAGGTTAAAATGGTTGAAAAAAAAACGTTTTTTATTTATGTACATTATTTTTGAAATAAGGTTTGTTCGTGTAACTGATAGTCTTGCTTAAAAAAAAAAACAGGATATTTTTCGCAACTTTTGGATGCTCCTCCAAAACGACTTGGATGTTTAAAAATATTTTTACACAGAAGAATTGATGGCTGGAATTTCTTTATGATTGAAATAGCATATGTGAATCAAATAATATTTTGCAAACAAAACTTTTCAAAAGGAGGTTGAATATCGATATTTTGGCTCCGAGCGGGCGCACGGCCAGTACTGCGTTAACATTGGGGCGTATATATCGCCTTTAGCAGCTACCGAAAGCAGTTACCCATTCAACTGAAACTGCTAACAAAAACTAGTATATTTCAAAGCCAGTTATTGAAGATTTTACTCATCTTATATATGCGTAATATTATTATATTCGTGATTACAGTTTAAACATCTGCGGTTTGCGTGTTCTTCACAAAACCCGGTGAAGGTCTGCCTTTTGTTGTGTGTATACTTAAACACCTATAGTAAATTGATTAGTGTTCAAAATAATTATGTGGATAATGATCTTTATAATTGGTTACACTCACGCCTGGTTGGGTGCTCGTATGGGCAGAGATAGAGACGTAAATATATTTTTTTTCATTTTTTTTTCTGCGAGATAAATGTTAGCCAGTTTGGAGGTTTCTGTCAGACCTGGTAGTTATCTAGTATCATCATGAAAGCAATCTAATGCATTAATTGCTGAGCTTAGTTTGACTATACTCCATTTGCGATAACATTAGACGTTTAAATTAGCCCATTTTACAGCCCGTTCAACCGATTTTGACTTCTATTACGTTGGTGATACGACAAATGGTAGCTGTAGTAAACAGTTAGTTTTGGTAACAGGTTTGTGCTTTTTATGTCATCCTTATGGTTACGGGATAGAACTCAAAATCGGTTGAACGGACTGTAAAAAGATTTGGAAATATGTCTAATGTTATTTCAAATGGAGTTTAGAAATTGAAAAGGGAAACTTTTATGGAAGAGGGAAACTGAACGTTTAAAATATGAAATCGCACGTTTTGAGCAGGCGTGATGCTCAGTGCTCGTTTTCTCCGTATGAGAAGAAGCCTCTCTTCTCGGGTGGGCCAATATCATCAGCGTTTTAATGTTTCCACTGCTGGGACACAAGCCTCCTCTCTGTGAGAGAGGAAATGGGTCTTAATCCACCACGCGGGCCCCACGTCTTCGAATTTTGAATGTCACATGTCTTCGAATTTTTGGTTTTAGAACATGCCGGATTCCTCACGATGTTTTACTTTACCGTTTTTAGAGCAGTAGTGATGAAATTATTTACACAAAGTAAAGTGCCTGCCTGGATCCACCACTGATCTCCACTGTCTCTCTGACTCTGGCTCTGTGGGCCAATATAAGCAAATATTTTAGACAGAAAATTTCTTAGATACAATTGAAGAATAAATGCCACTCTTTCACCGCCTGAAGGCGGAAATCTAACTCTTGTAAACAAGTATTTAGTAGAAATTATCATGGCACCCCTTTTCCATTTATTTCGTCAGCAGCATTCATTTGTTTATCAACAAACCGGTACATTATTTAACTAGTGAAAGTAATTTAGGAAGTATCGCTCGAAATATACAAGTATGCAATGTGCTTGAGATTACTCTTGACGATTTCTCTGCGTTCAATTTGAAGTTTTTAGAAGAAATGTGGCATGAAAGAAAATGGCGTCGGTGATGGCTTGACGGTTGACAGGCTGGTTTGGAGGAAGAAAACGTGTTGTGTCGGCTCAAATTAACATAGGCCAAGGATAGGAAGGTAATGATGCCAGGTAACATTGAATAACCTGCGCTAAGTGACGGATTACGGTCCACTCCTTTTGAACACATTTTTATTAGCTTGGTATGTATGTAACGGAATCTTTGAACGTGATTTTCACGCCCTCCAAAACGTTGAATTAATTTGAAACTTTGCACACTTATCAAGGACCGATGACAAGGCTATAATTTAAATAGTTCGTCCCATTATCATAACTAGGATCTTCAGGATAACGGTACTAAAAAATAAAAAATTGTTTTAAAAAAAAACTAAAAATCACGCTGTAATAGAAAACCAAATTAAAAAGATCAAAATCATTTTCAAAAAAATTAAATTAAGAACAGTGTGATTGCTGTTACGTTACTTTGTATTGATACCTCTCTAGATGTACCTATATTGTACTGAGAAATTAATCATTATCTTATTAACAAAAAAATATATATTTTATTGTAAGAAAGCGTGGGGTGCTTTTTAAGATGACTACTTTTACTAATATCTGTCAATAAAATATTATAACAATTGACATCAAACAGCTTTTTCGCAGTGAATTTTTTTTTTTGTTATTACAGAGAGAGTCTCAACAGTGTGAAAATGATAGATTTCTAGCTTCTGCTAGCGGCTTTGCACGCGTGATAGTCGAAAATTATCCCGAGGGAACATATTCCTGGCATAAAAAGTATCCTATGTACTATTCCTGACTATAGTCTGCCAAATTTCATCTAAAGCCGTTCTGGCGTGATTGAGTAACAAACATACGTCCATCCATTCATCCATACTTTCGCATTTGTAATATTAGTTTAGTAAGATAAGAATATATGATTTTGCAATAACTTTTTGTTTGTATGAGATAATCTTTGAAATCATTGAATGGATCAAGATTTTTTTACAATGACAGGTATCTGGGTACGCTAACTTTGAGTGCCATAGGCTTTAGTTATATTCCGAAAAAAATCACTTAATTTGTGTCAAAGGCTATAGTAGTGCATTCGCGGGCAAATCTTGGTATTTATAAATGTAAAATTTAATTTTAGTTAAACCATTATGTAAATAAATATTTTTATATAGGTACAGCCCTACACAACAGCAACGCATAAGAAGTCACAGATAAAAAAGATAACAAACAAAAGTGTTCGGATACTGTAATTATACAAAGATTAATGCATGATATGCCGTTAAACTGTGGTTAGACCACTCAAGAGTTGATGAACTCTTACGTAACTATGTTTTGGAAGTTTTCTAATTTGATTATATACTTTGATCGGAATTTTATTTGTTTGCTAGCTTTTGCCCGCGGCTTCGCTCGCAGTGAAGCCATATTTTTTTTGTTTTTTTAATAAAAAGTATCCTATGTTACTTCTAATACCTCTAAGAATATATGTACAAAGTTTCATGATGATCGGTTCACTAGTTTTTGCGTGAAAGCGTAACAAACAAACTTACATTCACATTTATAATATTAGTATGATGGAGAAATTGAGGGCCAAAAGTTAACTTTGCCCGTAAATCGGCCATTATCTTTCCTATTCACGGGTTACTTACCCCAAGAAAGACAGTGTCTTCTTGTCTTCTAATAAGAAGAAACTGCGATCATTTAACCGTCTTTCAAGCCAGACACATAAGATCGTTTTCCTCAATTTTCTTTAACGGCTCACCCTTGGCTTTTTGTGTACATTTTGAAGACATTTTTTCAGCAGTGAACGACTATTGGCTGAATAAAAGCACAGAGTAATGAAACTCGGTGACTAAACGTATTTCTGAAGAAAAAAGCTCAGAGTCATAAATTTTAAACTCAGATTACTTAAAAACTGTAGCAATTAACGTTAAAAAGAATTCACAAATATTACATCAGCAAGCTCGAATAAACGATCCCTGAGCTTTTATCGAACTAAAATAAAACCACAGTGAAAAAAAAATAACACGTTAAAACTACCAGTTATTTTTAAAAGCTTTCTTTGGAACGCATATCCGAAACGAAAATAGCGACGCACATACGTCATCAGACCACTTTCGAATAGGAGAAAGTTGTACCTATGTGTGAGAGGGGAAAAAATCAAATTTCGAATGCGGAAGTAGCGCTCGGATATGCACACGCGAGCTTTCTGTTATGCAGTATTACGATGGCTATTGATAATCGTTTAATGAAATAACTTTTCAACGTTATTCGTTGCGTAAGTTGTTTTTTTATTTGTGAAATTAAATTTTTGCATAAAATTCGATATAGTGTTTTGCATTTTGGTTTTAATGAAGCAAATGGATTATGTAAGGATTGTAGTAGGTGGCGTTCTGTAGTAGGTATCCGTGTTTGAGTGAGTTAATGTATGTATGTTAAACAACTCCCGTTGATACCAGACAAAACAATGTTGCACAAAAACTATGCAATTCTATGATTACGTCTAGCAGATTGGCTAGGTCATGTCTGTTAGACCTAACAATATCTAGTGCGCCTGCGTAGCTACAAAATTACAAACCCGCCATAACGTTAGGAAGTAAATCAGTTTTATCGTTACGATGACAAAACAGTACGATAACAGCGTGAAAACAAGCATCGAGTAAACATTTTGTTAGTTTTTTTACGTAACACGCGTCGTTTACAACCGTCCAAATACCAATGACCCGTTGACGTAAGAGAATTGTTAAAAAACGGCGGTCGAGATGGGCCAGCTTAAATTGGTCGGGAGCAGTCAATAAGTAAAGATGGCGGTCCCGCGGACATATGTTCGGGCGACGGAAACGGCCGAAGTGCGCCGAACGCGTTCGTAAGTGGGTCACACGGATGCACTCACACACAGATAGGTTAGGAACCATGAGCGACGCACTACTCATCGTCTCGTGATTACGCTGTGGGCAAAAAAACTTTTTGTGTTGACACACTATGCGAATTTTCGCGTTAGATAGTGTTGTAATCCTTTTATTGTTAATTTTTATTTTGTTCAGTGTTACTAAGATGTGTTATGAAATTGTGGTTTCGTTATTAAAAAACGTGATCTGATTACTTTTCGAGGAATAATGAAGACATTTAACTTAAAGAAAATATCTATTTTATATTCATAAGTCACTTTTATCTATTTATTTTATTAATGGCTTTGAAACTGTTAAAACACTATAACTATCAAAACGACCAATATAAAATTAAACTGCAAAAATTAAACTCCTCATAAAATTAAAATACTGAGTAATTATTATTTATATACCTATAAAGTACTGAAACATATGGCATTGACCAATTTTAGTTAATAAGCCTTCTTAGTACTTAAATTATGCAGTTAGTCGGCTAGGCTGCTAAGGTGTCAGTGTTTGTAGCAGCCGAATGGAATAAGCAATCATCTAAGTAAGCTACGTATAGTTTAGGTTAAGTTGAGACGTAACTTGGGAACTCAAGGTCTGTTACATGACTAGTTATGTGCTGGTCGAGGTAAATGAGCTATTTTGTATATGGTGTCGTTTTATATCTAAAATTGTGGAGATTATATTCAATTGGTCGCATTTTTGACCAATTTTACGCATTTTGGTAATGCTTGTAGGAAAGAGGAAGGTAGAGGTAGACAGAAAGTTCTATTCTCAGTTAGTAAAAACAGCTACAAATTATAAATAAGTTTTTTTATTAGCCAGAATTTTTGCAAAGCAAATTCAAGCTGATCACAACCTGGCAAAAGGCATATTTTCTCTTATTTTGACCAAAGCCCGAGAGTATGACTTATGCTCTAGTAGTCAAAATAATTGTTAGCTGAACTTAACAAAAGCTAGGTCACAAAGAAATTGTGAAAAAAAATCGTCATCGGCCATCTCCCTTAAGAGGTCACCTAAACAAAACTTCTCAAACAATAACTTGTCCTAGCAATAACAGCGCAAGCGCAACTGTGTTCTCTAATTTACATTATTACCGTACATGACCTCACGCACTTATACGCACCTTGTACCTTCTACTACTGTTTCTGCTTACCACCTCAAGGAAAAAAGCGTGATGCATAGACTTTGTTTGGGTTTTTCCAGATAGATACTCACCTTTAATGTCGCCTTGATTTTATGGATGTGTAGTTGCAATAGTTAAAAGGAAAATAACAAAATAAAAACATTTCATTAAATAAACGTTAATTAAAATATCCAACTCTTTTTAAATGCCATAGAATTTTCGTCTTATGGTTTAATTAAAAAACAAGGCTCAATGCATTGCAAAAAGTAAGTTATGTAAATGCTAATTAATCAAATAAAATATTCCGTTCCTCTTCCAAAAGACAGCTCAGTGAGCTACAGTCAGCCTCAATGGGAATTTGAGATAAATGAAAAAGTACAGATCATGAAATAGGTCACAATAAAAATCCTTACTTATTAAAAAACTTCTCTCTATTCAAAAAACGTTTAAAAGAGCATTATCTATCCTCTCAAGTCTGATCTTTATTTATATATGTATTTATATATTATACATAAGTATCTATATATTTTACAATTATGTATTTATATTTGTATATATCCACCATTACACTATTTGTGTAGGTGCGCTAATTTTTTTTTTTTTTTATTTTTTTTTTCCTGTTCTCACACACTTTTGTCTACATTTCTTTTTCATTTTTCCTTTTCGCGGGTCTGCTGGCAGAAATTTCTTAAGAAATAAGCAGTTCCCTTGTACTCTATTGTCTTGTTGATGTATTGTCTTTATGTATTATACTGTGTGTGTACATTAATTATTAAATAAATATGAATGTAAGTTTGTTTGTTACGCTTGCACGCAAAAACTACTGAACCGATCATCATGAAACTTTGTACATATATTCTTGGAGGTATTAGAAGTAACATAGGATACCTTTTATTATTAAAAAAAAAAAAATGGCTTCACTTCTAGCGTAGCCGCGGGTAAAAGCTAGTACATTATAAAATTAATAATAATAAGTACTCAATATTATTTCTGAACGAAGGTTATGAATTTTCCACGTTTTTATCCATCCAGTTATTAATAATTAACAAGAATAAATTGTTGATTACATTTCAATAATTTAAGGTTTCAGTCTTAATTTAAGGTTATGTAAATAATTGATTTATTGTTTTAAATGTCTTTTAATTGTTAGGATTAATGACATCTAGCAATTGATACCCAGCTATTACTGCTGTAGTATTGTTGTACAAAGTAACATAAATGACGGTTGTAGTCTCTGAAAGAGTTGACAGACAAGGTAAGAGAACCCGAGATTATAACAGAAGAACTGGTGTTCACTTCTTCAACTTTATTTAAGTCTCGAGTTATAGGACTCCACGGGCCACCATATTAGCATAAGTCGATTTAGACTCCACGTTCATCATCATCATTTCAGCCGAAAGACGTCCACTGCTGGACATAGGCCGCAAGTGTCGCCACATTGACCGGTCCCGTGCGTCTTGCATCCAGGGGATACCCACAATCGTCACCAGGTCATCGGTCCACCTAGTGGGACACCTTCCAACCCAACATCTACCGGTTCGCGGTCGCCGCTCTAGAACTTTTCGACCCCATCGGGCTTCCGTTATGCAAGCAATGTGCCATGCCAACTACCACTTAAGTTTGGCTATTTTTCGGACTATGTCCGTAACCTTGGTTCTTTTGTGGATGTCTTAATTTCTGATTCGATCATGCAAGGAAACTCCGAGTATATCTCTCTCAATTGCCCTTTGGGTGACTTTAAGTTTTCTGATGAGGCTCATTGTGAGCGTCCACGTTACTGACAACCAGACTCCAGGTTGCTATGGAGAATTTCCTAATGAAATACTCCAATAACACTTTGCTATCCCGGGGATGAAACATTTCGTACTCAGAACCCTAAATATACCAGTCGACCAAGGAGACACTCATAGATAAAGGTATTATAATTCCATATTTTGTAAGAAATGTCATAGTGTATATTAAAGTTGGCGATATCAACGTCCTCAAAGCGCACAACCAATTACTTAGATAGATTGAATAAATAAAGAGAAATCAGATAGAATGAATTCAGATATTTTATGCAATCGAACTAAATTGGTTTCAATTTGAAAAGTTTTCAATTCAATTTGATTGCAACAGATTCAAGTATCGGTGGGTATGTTAATAAATTGATGTTTGTTAAAGCAGAGTAGCTATGCCAGTTACCGTGGTTATTGCGAATATATAACTGTGGTGGTCTCCGTAAATATATAACGGCTAATAAAGATTGTATATACTTCGATGGCCGAACAATCAGAACTTCCGAAAAGCTCTCGCTTCTACAAAGAAAATGATTTGTTAATATGCAGGTAGACAGTAGACACAGTCTTGTTATAGTATAGACAATATGAGTTAGACTTCCTTCCTATGAACTCGTCGGCAAGGAAACTAATACCGTCTACTAACTCTAGCTAGACCACAATATATCTGTGTATACTTCTGACTAAGCCCTCTGTGATCTCGGATGCTAGATGTATTACTTATACAGCGCGAGCAGCTATTGTTTTCATGTTGGCAATCTCCTGTATCTCAGCTTAGGGAAACATTTCAGATCTTAGATAGAGACTCTGTCAGTGTTTCCACTTCATTCTTGTTGACTTCATCATCAGGATTCAAGTTATCATTTTAAACTTGGTCGAAAAGCTCTAAATTATGTCAAATATGTGTTATTATGTCAAGTTTGTCCACTAAGCTAATGGGTTAAGGGAATAATAATAATCCATTTATTTACTATGCAATGATAGCGTCGTTTAAAAAAAACATATAAAACCAAAAACTACTGGACTTATTCAATCAAAAAGCTAGAAGCTTTGTCCAAACTACTAGTTCCATACAAATGCTCATAAAATACATTATTAAACTCGAAACTATAGCAATACTGGCTCTTTAATATGCAAAACAGTCGTCGATAATTTGCTTCAGAATAATTCACTATGTCCGATCATGAGGCGGTTATTACTATTCAATATTTGAGTTGGATGTAAACTGGCATAACTAGGCATTCCTTGGGTGAGATAATGTATATTGTAGAGGTAGAGTATGCTGGTTCAAATTATGTTTGTTTTTGATTTAGCTTGTGGTTTTCTACTTCGAGGTAAAGGCCTACTATATTCATTCCTTTTTTTCGGATGAAAGTTTATTACAATCATCAAAAATCGATAAGTGATAAAGTTACCGACACAATCATTCTAGTTTGAATTACTATTATTTTTAAAAGCGGCTGTTACTAGCTGACAGTATATATACCCAATATGTTTTAGCAATCTATTCCTGAAAACCTTCCTGAGAGAACATTATTCCATACCTATATGTACACCTATTACCGATTAGATTATTTTTCAATACGTTAAAAAGTCTAGAAAAAGTTACAATTTTGACAGTTTACGTCAGTTTAGTTGAATTTAAATGCTTGCACGATCTTTTTTGGCAACCTTTGACTCCTCAAAATTAACATGATTATCTCGTCTCGTGACATATTCTCAAAATCTACAATTAAATATCTTGCCCATAATTGGACACTAAACTTAGTCATGTCATGGCCAAGTTAGGCATTGTTTATCTTACACATAAAGAACAATTTTTTTCCGCCGCCATAATGTGCATTTTCGTCACGAAATGGTAGACTAATAATGATATTATTACACTGTTTCAAGCAATCCTAAGTCATAACAGCTAGACTCGGGCAATATATAACTTAACATAATTATACTATACGTGATTTCAATAGATATATCTATTAGGTTTTTTACACGCGAACAATTTTGCCGTCAAATGTAATTGAGGAATTGCATAATTAGAGTAATCTGAGTCAGGATGGAACTGCCATATTAGTATGAAAAGATAAACGTATAATTGTTTTATGACCTTCTGATTCATCATCTGCTTCATCATCAACTTCATCATCTACTTGTCAAGCCCCTTGAGAGCCAGACAGTTGGAAAAGGGCAAGTATTACTGTAGTGGAATGTCAAGCTAGGACATTCCTATTCCATTGTCGCTGAAGTACGATCACTTCAATATAAGTTAATCATTTAATAATGATTAATTCAAAAACAGCTTATTATTACAGTATACACGTTTGCCACGGCACAGAATTATGCTACTTATATCAAATAGCTAATAGGTCATTCCCGTTTGTCAGTCGTCGAGTGCAAAATGCCCCGTTTGCAAATGCCCTAAATCATTATTATCATTGTTGCTAGTTCCCACGTAATACCCATGCGTATACTGTATATGTATGAATGTATTGATGTGTGTATGTATTAGTGTATTGTAGTAGGTCAGGTTTTCGCAACGGGTTCCTGACGTTTTTTTAATAGCTAGCG
Organism: Orthosia gracilis; assembly: GCA_947562075.1. Taxonomy (NCBI): domain Eukaryota; kingdom Metazoa; phylum Arthropoda; class Insecta; order Lepidoptera; family Noctuidae; genus Orthosia; species Orthosia gracilis. Next base: position 6,014,075 of record OX387276.1, read on the forward strand.
GTGTTCGCGGTTTTCGATGTTTTTTATTGTGTTGTGTGTTGCATGCTGTGATTTTTAATGATTCATTCATAATTTAAATAACTGTTTCGATTTGTTTTGCAGGACTTCTGCCTTGCTAATTTATTGGAATGATTCATCTTTGTTCTACTGTTCTATATCGACTTAAATGTATCTAGGATGCCGCCTAAGGAACTCTCATCTATTTTTGTGCTATCATTAGGTTGTAGACAGCGACTGATGAACAAAACCCTCGAACTAGCCTTGTTTATAACATTCTAAAGGCATCAAATATTCAATGCCATATTAGCCAAGTAAACTGAAGATAACATTGTTCAAGACCGCTCATCTTTCTCTCTATAAGTTCTTTCCCATTTTTCAATAGTTCCAGCATAAAAGTTTTCTTTTACACTAAATATTTTTCTTTCTTCTTTTTTTTTAAATAACCTCAACAAGTATAGACCCTTGAAAGTCAGCTCCACTATCCCCTTGCTAACTACCTTATATTTTACCAGGGATGAGCTATTCTTGTACAATTCGTGTCACTCAGAAAAAGCAAATCTATTTTCACCCGACTGCCCCAGAAGGATGGTAATGTTATGTTTTCTATCTCACACATAGTATTCCAAGGTCGGTCAATGATTTCCATTACCTTCGCTGCACTAAGATGCATTTTCCGGTTCAACCTACTTCTATTTTCCCCCGAGTTGAATACCAAATAGATTTACTTCAAATATATTCTTGTTATATGTATGTACTTGGAGGCTTTATACTTGAAGGTACTGATTTGGCATGGAACTGAGGTATGGTAGGTAACTGATCGGGTTGTAAAGCGAAGAATGTAAAGTAGGTGTAGCGGTAGATTTGTAGACTTAAGTTGGTAAATAAAACTGATATGTTTTGGTGACAATCTTATTTCTCCAGCTTAGACATAGGCCTTCGTCATTTCCTAATCGCACTATATATTTTGAGCTGTTTTGACCTTCATCAGATAGTTTGTCCAAGAATAAATGAATGAAACTGTAGGTAATATGTGTGCTTATAATCTGTACATAACTTACTTTAAAAAGTAACAGGATATTTGTTCATATAATAATATGTAATAAATATTTCATAAAAATTTCTGCAACCAACGGATGCTAATTTTAATGATGAGTTGCTGTTGAACCTCCCATTTCCCGTCAAAACGGCAGTGGGCTAAGAAAATAATATCGCTACTTATATTTTCATTAGGTTTTTCTTAATTTTCTTGAAAGTAAAAATCTATGCGTCCCTTCAAATCAAACCAAGCGATTTCGAAGTTCAAGAATTTGGGCTTGGCATCGATGAGTCATTGGTTACATAAGTTATCCATCGTATAGTTAACGAAGTCAAACGCGTTCCGATTTGAACCTTTGACTATCGGCAGAGAACTATGTAAAAGGGAATTATTTCCTCGGTAGTTCTGGCTCGAATGTCAATTGAGTGAACTTTTGACTTTTCTGACATATTTCATGAAAAGAACCACTGTTTGATGTCCATAGAGAATTTATGGACGTATCTGGTTTGAAATACATAGCAAACAAGATTAAATCTAAAATTACAGTATATTTCATCAAACCACGTCAGTAATTAAGCCGTTACCCAACTCTGATTAAAACTAAATTAAAAAGTCTCAAAGAGAATCCGCATCAATCCATTTCATTTGCCACGAAAAAAAACTTTATAAAGTAAAATCATAAAGGGTGGTGAGGAAAGCCAGTCAAAGAATTTCCCTTTTCAGCTCTTTTAAAAAGTACTTGTATGAAACCCGCGTCCCGCATTCCACTAAAGATTAGGCCACACTCACACATGCAAGGGCCACGTGAAGAGACGCCTCCGTGCATACACACGTATAGCGTGACGTGTATGCACGTCGACACACACGGACGAAGGCACAGTGATGTAATGCCAACGTTGACGCCTGGCAGACATTTTTTATAGGCTGTGACGCAACTTTTTTTTTATAAGCGTACTTGTTAGGCCGTTTTCAGGCTTTCCTCGCGTTGTTTTGTGGTGGGTTCCGTATTTGTTTTATACGGGCATTTTTGTTGAGTAAATAAATGGGATTAGTTTTTTATTTGATTGTGTATTTGGGAAATGTAGGGTTAGTGAAATTTGGCAAATCTTTTAATATTCCTCCATATTTTCTTAAAAGCTACTTGACCAAACTATACAATAGATTTTTTATCTTACTTAATATTATAAATGCGAATGTTTGGATGGATGGATATATGTTTGTTACACAATCATGCCAGAAAGGATGAACGGATCTGCAAGAAATTTGGCATGGAGATAGTCTAGAATACCACATAGACTACTTTTTATCTTGGTATAATGTTTGCTTGGGATGATAAAATACTTTTCACGCAGGCGAAGCCGCTGGCAGAAGCTAGTACTACATAATTGTAAGTATAGTTGACTGTTGAATTTTTAACTAATCAATATTTTTTTATTGTTCCAGGTAAGTTATCCTACACCCAAGAAAAAATGGAAACATTCACCAACAACTATCGTGGTTTGTATAAAAATTCAGCTTAAAGTTTACATAAGAGCATAAAATTAAAATAATTTCGAACTAATAATATGATGCAGTGTGTAACGATCCTTACGATGCACGTACAATACATAGAAACAACGTATAACTGTAAAGCAAGGCTGCACACATAGTCAACAAGGACAGGTCAATACCCTCAGTTGCCTTGCACGAGCATAGCCAACATATACGACACCGGTGTAGTGCGAGCGAGACGGCAATATTTCAGCCAGTTCATATTTTCAAACGAGGAACTCTCCGCGTGCGACAAAGATGACGCCATACAGCCGGAAAAGGATAGCTATATAAATATTATGACTGTTATTTCACTTCCTCTGCTGTGATGCAATAGCAATTTTACAGTAAAGCATCTATTTTGAGACAAAGATTCATTTATTTTTAGGGTTTCGTAATTATTTATTAGTTATTTTAATTAATGATTGTAAAGGTGTGTTCGAACCGATCTTAAAATGGTATTAATTTTAAAAGGTTATTTTTACTTTTAACATTGTATGGCGTGCACTTTTACCTGCTACAAATAGTTTTGTAACAATTTTGCAACACGACTGTGTGATATTTTTGGCGCGAAACAATTGAAATAGAACTTATTGAACGAATATAGTCTTTAAAAATCCAAATAATTATTGTAACGTATAAAATAGTTACAAACGCAAAATAGGGTCGTCATTATGTTAATTTTCTCACACATTACAAAATTTATGACAACGCCATCTAGCATCGGGTAGCGACACTTTGTTATTGCTTGTTTATTACCTATCACGCATGTCCTCATTTTCGGTCAATTCTCGCTACGAGCGAATCGTACCGAAATAATAGGATGACAGAAAATGTTAAAATTCTAAATTTTAACCTCTTGTTTCGAGGAAAATCGATTAAAAAAGCCATAACAGCAACTACGCATGCCCTAGTTTCAGTTCTGTGGAAATATCACGTCTTTTGTGGCATTTTCAACCTACTTCGCAGTACATTTGAAAAAATCGGTGGGCCTGAGGAACGTGCCAAACCAAGTGTCATTGAACCCCTTCAAAAAGCTGCCGTGCACTCCCTGACCAACAGAAAACTCAACCTTAAAGCCTGGACTCAACGTTCAATATTGTACTCCATATTTGTAAAAGAAGAGTCCATTTTGAAAAATCCATCCCGACACTTACGCTCTTTCGTTCGAAATTCAAAAATGTAAAGATGCGCACACACTTGCAGGCCTATATACCAACGACCACGCACAAGTGTTTGTCATGTATAAAGAAAGTACGTGTGAGCTTTCCCTGTGTTGAGTTACACAACCTCGATGTTCTGTCTTTTTTTAGCACGTACAAAAACTGTTCCCATCTCCCTCTACCCGACTGTTATGTAATAACGGTTGTTGTGATTTAGCCGCGTAACATTTTTCTCTCAAAACGCTGTGTCTCAGATTTTTAATCTGTCATTTTAGATCTGTAGTTTTGATTAAAAATATTTTAATTGCAGTGCTGATATAATCTTTTTCGACTCTTATTAAAGTCTAATTAGAGTCGTGGGGAATATGAGTATATGATACAGTAATTATATGAACTTTTTTTTTGATTGGAATATTATTTTCTTTTGAAAATGTATGCGATGCGATAGGCCTATAAATAAACTCCACATGCTGTCAAAACGTATGCACTTCACACACACTTGTACGCGTAAGGAGGTTATGTGTGGCAGGCAGGCGCGGCGCGGTGTGCCGTCGCTTGTATTCATTTCCTAGTTGCTCCCCCGATGGCCCGCTTGCAACATCTCGGTGTGAGCGGGTCTTTACAAATTCGGCGCGTCCACGAAACAATTCTGGATTCGAAAATACCAACTTTTTTAAAGTGGCCAGTGTTTGTGTTTTCTGTGGTGTGTTCTGTGACAGTGAATTTATAATAATGGAATGATGTCAGAGGTTTGACGTTTTACAAAGCGTTCACAACTCGGTTTTGGCGGCAACTTACGGGAAACATTTTTTTTTCGTTCGAAAGTTTATTTAAGTATTTTTTTTTCTTATAATCATGTTATAATTACGCAATTAGAGGTGCGAAGTTTTGCATGTGAATTTAATAACAATCATTAACTGTTTAGCTAACTGTGTTTTCTGCACATAAAGTTTAAATTGGTCACGGTAACTTTAATAATGGAATAATAAGCTTAGTTAGGCGACAGTGCTGTTTAAAATTAGGCAGTTTTGTAACTTCCTAATAACGAATAGTTGTTAATTTTTTTTTATATGATCACGGAATAACACTTTATTATGTAGTTAAATGTACTTAAGACAGAGTTATAAAGAAATTAAGCAAACCTGCAAACACTACACTTAATTGATTGTTGTAAAGTTTGATAGGTATTATTATTGCCAGTTAAATAAGTTTTATAACAGTCAACATCCTATTAAAACTTTTAAGTTTTGAGTAATCTTCTTATGTTTTGTGTACATCTAGAGTCATAATTGACAGCATATTTTGATTTTTCTAATCGATAAGTAACAATTTAATTTTCATCCTTCCTTATAAAGAACCCCCCACCAAACCTAATAAAGTTATTACATCTGAAACATGTCAACAATATTATTCTATTTTTAGTATTTAGATTACTGGGTAACAATTTTACCGTGAGCATTTTATTTATAATTGTTTATTAGATAAACCACAATAAAACAGTAGGCAGTATAAAAATAAATACGTATAATGCTAGAAAGAAAACGATTTCAAACAATTGTGATGAATATTTGTCCCTTGACTAAAGATATGAAATATCAATAAATGTAGTAATAAAGCACTGAAAGGCATTTGAATCAAAACAAACACACAACAATGGTTCAAAAGCTCCTGTAATATTTTCGATCAATTTACCTCAAACAAATACATTTAAAAGTAGCCTTAAAAATAAGCATTATTATGGAGCATTATTAAATTGTAATTCCATCACAAAAATCACAAAAAAATATCTTAAGGTACAATAAATATAATAGTGACTCCGATACCAACAATTGTGCCAATCAAAGAATACTGAATAGAAACCGCGAACTGTCGATTGTTTACATATGCATAGGTACAAAATTGATAAGCTCTTTTTTGGTTTCGACGTACAAGATAACTGTCTACCTAAGTTTCACGGTACAATCATTTCCGTTAACAAGCTGTGCAAATAAATGAAAATCGCTGGAACTTTTGATTAGAAACAAGCCTTTTTCACAGCAAAATACACGTGTTGAAGGAAAAAAATGCAGCAAGTACACATTTGGTGCAAACTTAGCTATGTTTTAATGCTGGTCTATATAACCACTTAAAACGCTGTCAACTAACTGCTCTTTGATATCAATTTAGAAGCCTGTTGGTTCAAATGACAATTAAATATGAATCTTAAATATGAAAGAACTCTTATCAAGTTCGTAAACCACAGTTTTTAACCGCAAGCGCAGGAAAATATGCGTTTATTTCAAATACACACCTACTTATTCATTAAACAAAACAACAATATTTGATAGAAAGAGGCATACATGAGCAGCCACTACATCTAAATCAGACAAACCTCTGAAAAGGAATGCTGGTCTTCCTATCATGACATGCAACTTCCTGATGTCACCACAAAAAGCATGACAAGCCAGGATACATCGTGACACTCTAACCCTAACTAACAAAAGTCAACTAGCCCGCTATTACCACACTATCATGTTTCGGAGGGAACACTTTAAATAGAGCCCTCTCTTTCACACCCATCGTCCAATAATGAAAAGAGAGGGACGGAGATGGTTAAATTGTCAAAAGATAAAGGATGACCTATTTTCAGGCCACGTGGCGTATAGAAAGCAGTCTTGCAATCTCCTTGTTAGTTACCAGGGAAATTTTAAGGGGACTGTTATGAAAGAAGTTGATTTTAAAAGGGGCTAGATACAAATGAATGGGTATTATTTTGCAAATGTACGTATTATTACGTAGGGTTTCGTCGTCAAACGGGAAAAGATGTGTACAGCTAAGTTGTAACAATATGACGCTATGAGAAAACGTGTAAAGTCACGCACAGCGGTAATTTATTGTAGTTTGAACACTAACAGGGCTTGTAACTGTGCTAGCTTCCAAGAGAAATGGGTTAATTGTACGCTATTGGTACGGAGTTAACTATAAACTTTAGTTAATCTCTTTACAAAGAGTAAAAAGCTCATAGCTAAATAAAATACAATATTGAAATTGTGAAAAACGAGACAACTAAGACCACCATCTACGGTTAAGGAATATTTATTTCTCAAAATAATAGGGTAGTTGACAAAAAAAATGTATTTAGTCCGTCAGATAACCTAAAAATATTGGACACGTATTTTTCTTTTGCCTCGTAAACAAAAAATTACGACATACAGTGCGTTGAAATATCGCGTGACGTCACGGTGTGCTACACTTTATACTGACAAAGTGACGTCACAAGTCCCCACTCCTGATGCGCTTTATCTTTATCAATTTTTATTTATTTGATCAAGCAAAAAATACGTGTCCAAAATTATTTGACGGACTGACGGACTAAATTTAATTATATTTTTTTTACCCAGGAAACATCCCTATTGTATTCAGTTATATGAGAAAAATACATATTTAAACAATACAAGTAAGTTGAAACTACGCCCAACAACACTACAATTAGTATTTAACTACTGCATAGGTTAAATAGTGGTATTTAGCGTCCTGCAAATAGTAGTATTTACAGGACAAAAGTAACATAGCAGAAGTTTGCAATTACATATACAGGGTTACAGGAAAAGTCGACCTAGATCCGTTAAGGGCGTGTAGTACACATCATTTCTGAATGATTTCACTATGGAACCCCCCATCCTAAACTGTCGTTTTCGAGATTTTCGAGTTTTAATTTTTTTTATGAAAATGCCCAATTTTTCGGCTATTGAATTGAATATTTTGAATTTTTTTGACTCTTATGATTATTTTTTTGGTTTTTTACATGAAATTTTTTTTTGGTTTTTTGGTTTTTTTCAAAATATTCAATTCAATAGCCGAAAAATTGGGCATTTTCATAAAAAAAATTAATACTCGAAAATCTCGAAAACGGTTAAGTTTAGGATGGGGGGTTCCATAGTGAAATCATTCAGAAATGATGTGTACTACACGCCCTTAACGGATCTAGGTCGACTTTTCCTGAAACCCTGTATGTATATCTATTTATATATATATATATATATATATATATGATAGGTAGTTAATCTTTATCACTTAAATAACATTTAGGTAGCAAAAATAAAATACTCGCAAAACAAAATTAACATTTTAGAAACAACAAAAAACTTTAGGTAGGTAGTTAGTAAATAAGTACACAGACTTAGTGGATAGTTGACAAGAAGCGCCAAGTTAGTGTTGACGCTGAGCGTAGTTGATGTTTGCTGTGATTTGTCATTTTTGTTGAATAATGTGTTGTCTTATTAGTTTTTTTTTTTTTTTAATAATAGTAGAGATTATGATTAGTATTTTTTGGTAGTCTATTAAATGTTCGTGCACCTTCGTGTGTTAAGCTTTTTTTACCGAGCTTTGTTCGGGTAAATGGCCGATAGATGTCTTGAGCACTTCTGAGGCGTTTTTTAAGTATAGTATGATTTTTGGATGATTATTGTTATTTATGATTAAAAAATATATATATGCATGTGCTATAATTGTTATTTTGTGTGATGTTTAGAAGTTTTGTCTCTTCCATATGCAGATGTCTCATTGCTCAATTTAAAATCTTTGTCATTCATCTTTTGATTCTGTCCGCAACATTACCCCCAAAATTTGCAATTATTTTGTTTAACATAAAAAAATCAATAAGAAATAGTGACAATACGTAAACAGCAATGCAATTCGACCTCAAACTTGTAACACATGTAGGTCAGCCACAGGTCACAGCCTGACACGTTTTGGGCTAGCTCTCGAACGGCCCTAATCTGACCTCCGCGACCTTGAATCTCAGGTTCAATAGGATTCGAGGTCAAAGTTGAACTCCTGGCCCAGTTGTGTAAGGAGACTGAATAACTGAATTATCAAAGGACGCTGGTTTGCAGGACGAGGCGATGATTTCAAATTTGTTTTGTCTGTATGTCCAGGGTAATATATTTTTGTGGTTTTGTTTATTTTGGGATTGAATTTGAGTTTTGCACCTTGATCAGGAAATAAGCTTCGTTAATTGATACAAAGTAATTTATTCACATGTTATTTAATAGTTTTTGTAGGGTAGTTTCTCAATCTATTTTTTTATAGCGGTACCAAAAAAAAAAATTAAAGAAGATCCATCAGAGTTTGCAACATTCAAACGATCGCCCAAAAGCTAAAATATTCACCGTTTTATAAACAATTCTTTCCAATCAATAAAAATACTATTCCAATAGCGTCAAATGATTTCACTAGAATTTTTCCACACACAACATTATCGATTCAATGCTACCTCGTGTACTCAGCATACAAAATATACAATTACCAGCTTGCCAGACATTTCTAGATTAGTCTGGTTACGCAATACTACTGCCACGCTGTCCAAATGTTATGTATGCTGCTTTCATGAATTAATTTTAGTTTTAAATTAAGTATGTTCACGCGCAAATTTTTCTTTGTCAGATAAGCCGTGGTCTTTGGTCTTTTTTTAATTAGAGTAATGTCCTTTTATTCAATTTTAGTATTTTTTTAATATCTATGCTTTTGGATATCCTTTAGGCTAGTTACTAAAATTATTATTATTTATAATATTCTATTTATAGAACCCTCTGAAACTGTGTCCCAGATTTCATTAACCTTTTGCCTTAGACGACCTGAAAAAGTTAGCAGGAATAGCCAAGACAAGATATTTGTCCAGTTGATCAGTGTACTTACAATAATTCTGTTCTATACACCCTTCGTTGGACGAAAGTTGATAAAAATCCAGTATACTAATAAAGGGTGCGTTCTTATCTTATATTACTTCTATTAATCTCTCCCTGAATCAGCTCTTTTTAGTTTACATAACTTCGATATCATAGGTTAATATTATTTTATTTTATATGAAAAATATTTTTTTGTAAGTGGCGCCTCAGTTATTATAGTTATATCTAAAGAATTAGGTATTTAACAAAAAAATAATTTGAACGTTCTATTTCTTGTTCAAGACTTTTTGAACGATCTTATTGTAAATAAAAAATCTTATAAGACCCTTTGAATACGTCTGTCCATGACGTCATCTTTATGAAAGCTCTGAAAGGAGGTTTTTTTATCTCAAAGGAGCCCTTTTTGTATTCAATACTGCGAGCCTAACCTTGGAATTCGCTAAGATTTAGCAGTGGGGATCGATTACGATACCAACTTCGTACGGCGAGTGGTATTACTTAACTAACTTGAATACGGTTTCATAATGCGTAATAGCAAACGCATAACGCTTAAACAACTTGTTTTATTCCGTATTTATTCATATTTAAGCATTATTCCGTTCAATTATACCAATTAAGTTAGGTGCGGTTTTGGTGGTATGGGCGAGAAGTTTGAAAGGTGCGGCGGTGACGCCATCTAGCGTCGAGTAGCCGAAGTTTTATATTTTCCACCTTACTGAACACGTAAAATTTAAAAGCGAAAATTGTATACTATACTTATTACTTATCAAGAGACTCCTAATTAATTTTGAAAGCATTTCAGTCCGAAAATATTTTCCTATTTACCTACAATTTGGTTGAGCAACTCACTACTAGATGGCGCTGTGCATCCTGCGTAACACTTGGGTCACCGACCGGCCATACAATATGTCATAACATTTTTTTTATAGTTAACTGCATAGTTACGATTATCGTTCGCTGACCGATTGCAGTTTATTGTTTTTTTATTTACTTCTACTCATAATAATAATGGCGTCGCTAATCGGATACGAACTGCAGCAAACTAGCTTATTTGCTAGATATAAATACGGTTTGTTAGTTACTCACACTTTAGTTAGGTATTTTTCATTGTATTGTACCGATCATGGTAAATTAAATCCTTATTGTTTGTTTGTGGCAAGACTGACTGTTATTTTTATTTACTTGGCCACACCTTAAAGGCGCCTGATTGTATAGCCCTTAAAAAACAATGAGTCAAAATAAGTAGGCTAGGCTCATACTTGCCGTCAAAGGTTCTCTCTATAGATGAATTAGGTGACTTCTTAAGCATTTTCATTACTACATAGGATAGCCTTCCATAACCCTTCTTTATAAAATCTGTTGATAACATAAGCGACAGTTTTCTTCTACATAGTAAATATCGTTTTAAATTCTAGCGGCACAGTATGTGAGATGCCAACGGTAGCAGCACCTGTTAGAGACACCTGTATCGTGGCCTCGCGGTAGCTGCTTAGCGGTATAGGCAGGGATACGGTATCTATAGCTAAACGTATTTCTTTACTGTACAATGGTTGCTGGGTGTAAGTTTGGTACTCAGAAACCCATACAAGTAAGGTAAACTTTGTTATGGGTACAAATCCTTTGACTAGTAGATTAATGAACTAAACCGAAGTCGTATGACAGACTGATTAAAATAAAATAAAATGAAGTTTATTAATGCCTCAGTTTACATAAATTTTGATTATATTGTACTTGACCAGGTTTTTTGTCAGTCAATACCTGTACAACTTACCTACAGTAAAATGTGTTATGCAATTTAGTCAATGATATTGACTCTTGAGGGTCAAGCTACAGAAATACTCGTAGCAATGGTATCATTAGTCTGAAAGATGCCTGGATTTGGCTGTACAAGATCATGTGGTGCTTATATCTGAAGAATTGAAACCATTCTAGTTCATTCCTTGACATGCCATCCTGGTCCGGCCTGGTTTCCGAAGTGACAACCCTGGGAACCTGGATCAATTTTACCTTGGAACACAACATATATTGCTCCATAGCAATTTTTTGCCTGTTCGTTTGTGCCTACAAACGCACCCACAGTTCTAAAGAATTTCGTTCTGAATGAGCGTTTTTTATTTAACCCACCAAATCATTCAAATAGTACTCTATACTTGGCTCGGTTCGGTGAACATAAGTTAACGCCTACATAATTGTCTTGAACATGTTTTTTGTGTTAATAAAATAATAAATGACACATCAATAATTTAATGAGTAACAGGCATAGAGCAGAGATAGAAAACCTTTGCGGTTTTAGTAAAATAATAAAATTGACGGTAAACCGAAGCCCTTAAATCTGAAAATCAGTAATGTTGCCCAGTTCCTGGGTTGTGGAGGTCAGATAAGCAGTCGCTTCTTGTAAGATAATGTTATTTCACTGTATCAGTGTATGCTGGTAGCTGTCTCAAACATAGTTTGGCAAACGCTGGGAAAATTTTTGTACACTGACATATTCAATGCACTTCTGGACATTGGTTTCATAATGGGAATTCTAGGCGTACTCAACGAAAGAGCTCTGGAGATGTATACATATTTTAAAACATCGTGCATCGTAATATTATCACAAAATCGAATAAAAAAGCTAGCCAAACCTAAACTAAGTTCTTGAAACAAATGGCTGCCTACCGTAACACCCACAAAAAGTTTGCAACACCTGCCAAAGATAATTTAGAATACAAAAGCGAATAATTAATTACTATCCTATGTATTATTGATGAATTTTTAAATGCTTGTATGCCTACTGCCAATACTTTACTTTTTACAGCTATGTAGTACAATAGCAATTTTTCATTCAATTATGTTTTTTTTTGTGGGTAGGTATTATTATTGTATCTGAGATACGACTATACAAGTTAGTTGGTACTAATGTTTTTTTTTTTTTGTTCTAAATCTATCAAGATTCTAATAGGTTTATAATAATCATCTTATCCCTTTTAAATAAAATGTGTAATGTTATTTTATCTTTAACAATGATTTAGTGACGCCGCCATCTTAAATTGCAGAAGGAAATCTTACGCAGCTTTTTGAAGTTTGAACTTCGAACGCCTCGTTCTAAAATTGATAAATGCTTACAAAACTTAACGCAAAACAAACACAATAACGATGATTGCAATAAAAATACACATTTTTCCTTGACGAGCAACGCATTGCATGGAAAAAATAAATCAAGTGTGCGTCATAAGAGGTACATAATACGAAGATAAGCCTGAGCGAGGGGTCGTTCACCTCAGTTTGGAAGTTTGAACTTTGGTACTGCCGCTCGACGACAGATGGCAGATTTCTTAAAAATAGTCAATTTTTATTTACGACACAGTTAATTTGTTATAGAAATTCTAGATCATTCGGAGTTCAGTGATCTGTTGTTTTGTGTTATTGTGTTAGTGATGTTATATGTGCAAGTACGGTCTATGTAAGACTCCTTTTAAGTCAGTTTTGTGGTATGAATTAAACTCGTATCCTTAATTGGTTTAGTTCATATTTTTCAATACAGAATAATTTTCAAATCAATTTATTTTAAAGAAGACAATTAAATAAGAACATAAAGAATACAGGCTGAAAAGGCCTCCTCCGCATTCCAACAGTTGTGTAAGAGAGCCAGCAATTTTTAAACAGTAGGCATCTGCTCAGTAATTAAGAATTGTAGAAAGAAAATATTAAATAGCGTTCATGGTATGACATCATTCCCAATTTCACACCTGATCTCTAGTACACAGATTTATCTTTTTAAACCAGAATCTCCCACAATAGCTTGAAAACACTCATAGATCACGATTAAAATCACTTATACATTTTTAGCTCCATCTCAGTTTTTCAACACTCACAATAATTTTATACACTTGAAATCATTACAAACATTACCAAAAATAGTAGCACAATAATTTCTGATAGTGTGTAATTCAAACTCGGTTCATTAACCCCTCTTGACCTTTAGTTCGTCTACTCGATAAGAGATGGCGTTGTTCAAAGGTATTTCCCTGGTACGTCTGGTGCTGAGTGCGTTGCTCCTTTCCTTAGGTTGTTGGACCCGACGAAAACGTTTTGGTAAAAAAGCTGAATAAGTAGTATTGTTAATTTATTTGTTTATCAAATGGTTTATCTTTCTTGTTTGTCTCGTATTGTTTGAATGTACGTTAGTCATTTTGGTATTATGTTAAAGAATACGCTTTTATTCGGTGTTTTCAACCCGGAAGACCGAAAGGTGTTGATGTGATTTTTATGAATGTTTACTCTTACACAAATAACCGCTCCGTTTAGCTTTTCTCCCGCTAAACGTGTTCCCTTGGCAGCAACAAAAGATTTCAAGGGATAATACATAGGTACCATTAGAATCGTGGCGAAATTTGTAGACCGGCAAGCAAGCAAATTGACCCTAAACGCTACCGCAGACAGTCGCGGCGTGACAGTGCGACAACGATACGACAATCAACATTTTCTATGAAAAATGGTAGTCACAATGATGTCGTATTATCGCGTTGTGCTTTTCTACGGGAGCCTTAAGGCTTTCGTTTTCCTTTTTCAAATAACTCTTTTAATCTTTCAAACTCCTTATTATGAAAAACAGTTTTAAATGCAGAACTGACTAAAACCTAGTTTCTATAACTCTATATTTAAATTTCCCTGTTTTATGTTTGTCTTTGGAAATAAATAAGACCTTCTTTTGTAGATAAGTTCCAAATTTAAACATTCCTCCAGTCTAATAAACGACATGTGCAAAGAAACCGGTTCTATAAAGATAAGTTCCATTTTTTGAAATGCCATGTTTACTTGCCGCATGTAAAAATAGACAAAATTAATTTTTCTGCAATTTATATTTTAGGCAGAAAATCTTACACCAGTCAGCATCAGTGCCAACCCAGTCACTGGGCTGTGAAGATTACATAGGCAGTCGTTTCATGTAATATGCTGGTACCTGGTATGCCTGGCCTGGCCTTGATATTTGAGTCTCTATTTCAGAGTTGTTTTTTTTTGGTATCATACATAGCTCTGCCTACTTCGTAGAATACAAGCGTGATGCATGAAAGGAAGCTAGGAGGAAGGAAGTCATCTTTTCCTGTCCAATTTGTCGCTATTGTCAGTTCCAAGTATATTATAAAATATTAATTAGAATCATCATGGAGTTTATTTTTCTAGGTCATTGACATACTTTCGGCAATTCTGAGTAATATTATTAGTAGGTACCTATATAATATTGAGACATTTTGCCTTATTTACCGGTACTATGGTGGTGTCAATCCTTCTAGGGAATATAATGCAGTTTTCTTAAGGATTAAATTTTTAGGATGAAATATTACCTGTAAAGAATTTGTCAAAATGTAGTCTCAACATGGTTTTCCCCCAAAAGTGTGGGTATTATAAGTAGAAGTACAAAGGGTAAAAACGGGACTCTGTTACTAAGACTCCACTGTCTGTCTGTCTGTCTTTCATTAGGCTGAATCTCATGAACCGTGATAGCTAGACAGTTGAAATTTTCACAGATGATGTATTTTTGTTGCCGCTAGAACAACAAATACTAAAAACAGAATAAAATTAATATTTAAGTGGGGCTCCGATATAACAAACGTTTTTTTTTTTGTTTTTTTTTTGCGATAATGTTACGGAACCCTTCGTGCGCAAGTCCCACTCGCATTTGGCCGGTTTTTTACATATAAGGACTGGTAATAATCTCTGGTATAAAATTGTTGACAATAAACAGACATGCGATTGCAGCAATCCCGAGAGATTTGCCGTTATTTATTGAAGAGTTCTGTTGTATAACTCCGAAGTTCTTTATCATATCTTCACAGAATTAAAATGGGACCAATTTTGGAATATACTCTATCAAACAAAAAAAGAATTTTCAAAATCGGTCCACAATTGACGGAGATATCGGTGAAAATACATTTAAAAAAAAAGTCGGTTAAAAAGTCAATCAATGTTAGATTATCTGTGGAGTATCTTGACAGTTTTTCTTCATAGAAAAATAACAATTAAAGCCGTGCTCGTAGTAGGACCAAGTTATCGAATCCAACACCGGTCTTGCTAGGTACCTAATTCATTTTTTTTAAACTTTGCCCCTCACTAGGAATTTCTTCCTGTATCGTGGCTGCGTTTACAAACTTATTAACTCACATACACAACACCCAGAACCGGAACAACTATCAGTAGGTCATTCAAATATTTGTTCCGTGCGGGAATCGAGCCCGCGACACGCAGCGCAGCAGTCAATCGCTCAATCACTGCACCAACCGTGCGCTGAAACCAAACCAAAGAAGTATACGTTCCTTCTTAAAAGTTTCCTTATTAATTTAAAAATATTTCTCAATTACATGCAATAGAAAAATATTTGTCATTTAATTGGGTACGACAACCCCGTTCGACTAGACGTTTCATAGATAAACATATTGACTCATATACAAGCCTGTGGGCCTGGTTTTACCTATATTTTGTCCTGCTACTCTTTAACACTATTTTGTGGTTTAGGAGTAACTACAGATGTATCTGAATTTTATTGTTTTACTAGCTGTCCCACGCGGCTTCGCTCCCGTCAAATGGCTACCTATCTACCTATTTACCCTACCTACCCTACCGTACCTACACTACATACATGATTGTTGCGTAATTTTAACCGCTTACGCTGCGCACGCAACGGAAGCGTGATGTTATATAGCCTAACCTTCCTCGATAAATGGACTATCTAACACAAAAAGAATTTTTCAATTTTAACCAGTAGTTCCTAAGATTAGCGCTTTCAAACAAATTCTTCAGCTTTATAATATTATATAGTATAGATTTTAAACTAGCGACCCACCCCGGCTTCGACCGTGACAAATTATACACAAAAACCTTCCTCGTGTCTCATTCTTTCTATTGGTGAAAACTGCATGAAAAGCCGTTCAATAGTTTTTGAATTTATCGCGTACAAACGCGGCGAGGGAATTTTATTTTATAAATAGCTGACCCGACGAACTTCGTTCCGCCTAAGAAATTTCTAAAATAAAAGATTTTTTCTAAAATAATCGTCGCCTAAGTTACTCCTTATTACATCAGCTACCTGCCAAGAAAAGTCCCGTCAAAATCGGTTCAGCCATTTCAGAGATTAGTCGGAACAAACAGACAGACAGACAAAAATTTAAAAAAATGTTATTTTGGTGTATGTACCTTATAATATATTCATATAAATGTAGTAAAAAACGGTTATTTCAATATTAAAAACAGACACTCCAATTTTATTTATATGTATAGATGTATAGATTGTAGTGACTAGAATTTTCCCGTGGTTTTCCTTCCAGTGGTCTATCCCAAAGGAATCGCCTGTTTTTTGCGATAAAAAGCCTATGACTTATATGAGCTTTCTGATTGTCTTACATCACTAGCGTAGTCCACTCCTGGACATCATCAATTCAGCCGAAAGACGACTATGTTTAACATAGGGAGCCCCCAGGTGTCGCTTCATCGACCTATACTGTGCGTCTCGCTTCTACCGGATTCCAAATAGCAATCCAGGCCTGTCCATTAAGTCGATCCTCGGCTATATTCATCCAGCTGCTACCAGCCACCCAGAAAATGAAATACCTGACAAACAGACATATAAATTTTATTCATAAACTTTATTTATCTAATATAAATATTTTGATGTCAATTGGGCACATTCATTCGTTTATTTTTGATAGAAACAGGAAACTGATAGTTTCAAATAATATAAATATTTAATTGGACTTTGATATTGCTTGATAAAATAGGTGGTTTCAATAGATGAGGCAAATTTTTAAACTTAATGCATTTGAATAGGAATTTTCCTGTATATTTGTTTGACGACTTTTAAAACTAAACTTAAAATAAAGTTCCGCATCAAACAGCGTTTGGTTATCAAAACAACCTTCAAAACGGTCTAAATTCAAAACAAACTTCGAGTTCGAAATTCGAATGCAGCTCGATGACGCCACGCGATGATTAGCCATACTATCAGCTGACGTAAGATGTCAACTATCGCCGTCTCGCTCACACTTTATTTATAAGCGGCCAGTGACCGGGTCGTTGAACTGCCAAAATTTCTTGGGATCATTGAACGGCCTGGAGTTGAACGCTCGACTTCGCTGGTGTACTTACTTAGCTATTTTTTTTTGTAAGGTTCGTACCGTGTTTTCACTAGGCTGGCTGAGTAGGAGATTATTAGGGAAAAATATAGGGTATATTTTTTTGTGAAGATTTTTGCGTGCTTTTAATTAGAATGTGTTATTTTTATAATGTTTTTAGAGTTAAAGCGTGAAGATGTGGTTTAACTAAACCGTGATTTGTACATGTTATAATAAAAATATACAGGAAAAAATGTGTTTATTATACCTAACTTGTTCGACGTAAACAGAATGTTTTTGGAACACGTCTTATAAAAATAAAACTTAGGCGTAAATTCTAATATTACTTCTAATGTGTTGTGTTTTCTTCAATAAGAAAATCACACATTTATATACTTCTTGTTTGAAATGAACATTTATAGTGACGTCAATAATACTTATTTATTTTGAAAATGTATCACCCTCTATTTATGTCAGTAATTTCATTATTGTACTATTATAAAAACAAATATGAAAAACAAAGCTGGTTCGAACGTCGCTAAGAATTTTGTTTGGGGGTCAACGACTCGGTGTTTGGGTAATGTAAGCCTATGAACAGAGAACAGAATCCTGATGGGAAAACAAGGCACAATAACATACAAAAAGAAATAAGTAAGTATTGAGCTCTTTATGTTTAAAAAATGTGAAAATTCTGATTACGAAAATGAAAAATCGAATCATAGAGATTGTCATATTTGTTTTTGTTTAAAAATCAAAACATGTTTTTTTTTTCTATTTTTGGTTTCTGTTCAAAAAAGGAACATTATTTGACGTAGACTGTTAAATGTTGGTATTTGATGAATATACCTTGAGCTGTCAAAATCTCTTCATTTCGAGATTGGTTTGCCAAAATATTTACAAATAATAACGTCCAATAAACAATCTAAGATTTGAATTCTGAACTATTTTGAAGGTTATACATATTATTTATAGGTTTTAAGAAACAGGTGGTTAAAGTATTACAAAAAAATATCAAATGAGGATAAATTGTCATACCTTCGAGAATTCTGCTGTATTAACTAGACTAAAATTGGACCTTAAAATTGGTGGTAAAATCGAAGTTAATTACGATGAAAAATAGCGAGTTCCAAATAGCTTTGGAATAAATAATAGCTCAACATTAAAAGGGTTATCCCTTTTAATGTTGAGCAAAATAAACACACAAAAACCCATTAATCTACAAAAAACACGCATTTCATACAAATGTTGTATTCGTAATCCTAATCTCCCAAATGACTGAACCGACTTCCGTAAGACTTTCGCTGTATTCTAGAGCAATTTATCATTACGATGAGTTATTAGGGAACCAGGCTACGAAATATATTAATGGCAAGGTCGACTTATACAATACTTTAATTAATGACTCGTGAGTCTGAAGTCCTTTGGGTAGTCAACAAAGATTGGTTCAGAAAAAAATGTGTTTATGAAGTGTCATTGTTTGGTCGCCATTTTTTTTTACGATCATTAATAATGTCAGCCTGTGTTAAATGATAAATGATTTTATTTCTGTAAGTTGGTTTGTACAAACACTTTAACATGTCGATCATATTTTTTTAAACTACATGTTGTCGGCGTTTCCTATCTGACTACTCTGAGAAGAAAGGCCGAAACAAACTCAGAGATCACAGTCTCTTTCACATCTCCATATGTGAAGGTGCCTCCGCGGTGCCTCCGAAAACCGCATAAACCGTTGGTTCCTGCTATCATTTGTAGATCATTTACAGTCGTTACGGGTAGTATGTTTAGGTAATAAGCCTATGAACAGAGTACAGAAACAGGATCCTGATGGGAAAACAAGGCACAAGAACTTAAGACAAAAGAAATAACTGAGTATTGAACTCTTTGCTAAAATTTAAAAAAATGAGAAAATTCTAATTACGAAAATGAAAAATCGAATCATAGAGATTGTCATATTTGTTTTTGTTTAAAAATCAAAACATGTTTTTTTTTATATTTTTGGTTTCTGTTTAAAAAAGGAACAGTATTTGACGTAGACTGTTGAATGTCGTTATTTGATGCATAAATCTTGAGCTGTCAAAATCTCTTGATTTCGACATTGGATTGCCAAAATATTTCCAAGTAATAATGTCCAATAAACAGAGGAGTCTGGGGTTAGATTTTCTGGTTTCTGACTAAAAATGTATTTCTAGAGTCTTTTTCTATAGTTAGCAGTACATACTGAACGGTACAATGAGATCATGTTCAGCTTTAAAGGTCAAAGCTCACTGTAAGGTCGATCGCCCATAGACAAGGTAGACAGCCATGAAATGACGTCACGTTTCATTATGTTGGTAATCCAGCAATCTGTTCGGGATTAATGACAGTTTGTGTCGGCCATTTTGAGTGTCTAATCTGTACCAGACAGTTATTTAGTATAGTTAAATAATTGAAATTGATAGATAAATTGACATTGTACTGTGAACATTGATTACGAATTGTTGTTTATTAAGTCTTAGTATCAAAACATGTTCTATTTATTTAAGAATGCCGAAACCAAATAATGGGATATTGGTAAGCAAAGAGAGATTATTTAGGAAGGTATTAATCTTACTGTCTCTTTGGTCTTCTGGTGGTAACGATTCATAAGCTCGACTACAGATAGTGGGCTCCTAATGTGGGCCTCAAAGTTTGATATCCGAGACTGGCAAAACATCTTGAATTTTGCCATTAGGAAATTTTCAGTTGCATCCCAAAGTAAGGACCTGTATTACAGCTAGGCACTTTTTTCTATACACTTAAATGGGTTTAAAAAACCGGCCAAGTGCGAGTCGGACTCGCGCACGAAGGGCCCAGTACCATTATCGCCAAAACTGCAAAAAGATCACGTTTGTTGTAAGGGAGGCCCACTTAAATATTTATTTTATTCTGTTTTTAGTATTTGTTGTTATCGCGGCAACAAAAATACATCATCTGTGAAAATTTCAACTGTCTAGCTATCCAAGTTCTTGAGATACAGCCTGGTGACAGACGGACAGCCAGACAGACAGACGGACCGCGGAGTCTTAGTAATAGGGTCCCGTTTTTACCCTTTAGGTACGGAACCCTAAAAAAAGCAGCACAAATGTAAGTATATCTCTGACTATCCCTTGGAACAATACAAGCGCGATATTACATAGTTTATAATCTAACATAGTATATGGCAGAGGCAGTGATTCGTCAGTTTTCAGCGTGTCGTCGGCCGCTGTCGGGTGAACGACCTCTATTTTGGTGGCCAGACCATAATATTATTTTGTTTAGTACAACTCAGTACTCTTATGTCACTGCTTATCCTTTTATTTGAGAAAGGGGAATAATCTACACAAATAAATAAAATTTAAGTGTCTATATGTAGTATCAAAATAACAACGTTTCATTAAATACACTTGAAAGTTTATACGGTACTAATAAGTAATAACAAATACGCAATTTTTAAGGTATGTCTGTCTCTCTGTTTGTTCCGGGTTATCTTCGACGGGACGGCGGGACTTTCACTGGTAAATAGCGAGTAACATAGGCTACTCACATTTCTTGTGGGAAACTTAAAAAAAATAATATATACTTTACAAGTTTGACGCAGACGAAGTTGCGGGCAACAGCTAGTCATTAATAAAAAACTAGGTATAACTTCACCTCCATTACATGGGACTTGTGCACATCTGCTTAACCTTGCAGATATTACAGGCGTGATGTTAATTTTTTTAAATGCTATGATTAATTCACTGAGATCACGGCTTCAATACACAGTGCAGAAAATTTAAATCTTTTTGGCAATTAAAAGTCACACTGTGGTCAAAATGATGTCACATCTCCGAATGTCACATAATTTTTTACCCCAAATTCCGTCAAAAGCACCTCCCCCCCGCGCCTCTTGCCCCCTTTCTGGGTTTAAAAACTTTGAAAATAATGATGTAACACTACTGAAACCAACTAAAATCTTTTCCTTATATTATGTAAAGTATGCCAGCAATTTCGGAGTACCAACGTTACTAACAGACTGACTCACTGATTCGTCGACACATTTCTAGCTTCACAGACTGTTGCTAGGTTGAACCTAACACTAGTTCAGCCCCCAGAAACCTTCCATCACGTTTTATAACCTATGTCAACATTGTCGGTTGTAACTGACAGCTTTATTTACATTGGCCGGTAAATTCGCACGTTCAACCTGACCGGAGTACGTTGACCTGTGGACAGAGTTGATAACTCTGATCGGTTTACGGAAGTCAGTTGTTTCGAGTTTTTGGGGGACAGTTGGAATGAAGATTTAAGGTTGGGCATTTACTTGTGGCGTGGATGTACACTTTAGGATTTTAGAATCTATAGTGTTTGCGGTCTTCTAGCAGAAAACTGTATTTTTGTATGACCTTGGAATCGAACCCATGACCTGACATAGATTACCAAAATATTTCTTAAAATCAGTAAGTACTTACGCCCAGCAAGTATTTTTTTTCAGGAAAAAATTCCCGATGCTTTTATTTTCAAAATAAAATAAAAAAAACTTAAAGCTTTCCATAATCAGCATAATATTTGCAATCGATATCTCTCTTGCCAACAATTTTATTTACCAACACGAAGAAATTCCAAATAAGCCAATAAATAACCTTCCTATCCTTCCTTATCAACGAAGAGATAGTCGAAAAAAAATCAAAGTAAAAGGTTACTCAAGTACACTATCTTAAAATATCTTTAAACCTACTGATAAGTATGAGTTAGCATTATGGCCTAACATGGCGTAATTCTAATACCATATTAAGTCAATGACCTTAAAAATCCATATTATTTTCTATGTCGACACACAATGATATGACAATTCAGCAACCAGAGACAAAACAGATGGTCCATGACATTTTTTTTACTTCTTTAAAAGTTCAACACAGTGGTTATCATAAGGGGTATTCCTCATAGTGCACAAAAAGTATTCCTCGAAACGCACCAACGATGAAGCATAGAAAAACGCATGAACGATTCGTAATAAATGATATCGATAGACTTTTTAAAATTCAACTATCTTAATTGTTTATTTATTAAAACTATCAGGCAAGCAGAAATGAACTAGAACTCTAATCTTCTATTTAGCTTCTATTGCGCTAAGTAGTAATTCGCAATAATTGCTATTGCTGGCACTCACGTGTCACTCTGTCTGTCACACAGGTTTTACAGCCAATATTCATAATGCACGAGCAATTTGAAAAATGCCCAATATGAGAAGGCAATATGATAAGAATTATTGAAATGATTAAATTGATCGGGCTTTCTGAATAATGCCCATCACCTCTCTATCAATGTTGACATTGGTTTTAATGTCGAATAGGTAAGCACGATTAATATTTAAGCAACAAAGTGGACTGAGCTCCTATTTCTGTCTGCAGGGTCTAAAAAAACGTATCGTGTCGGGGTGCCCTAAGCTACCGAGCTCGCTTCGCTCGCTCTTGGGCTAATTCTTAAATTACCCAACCGTTTCGTAGCAATATTCATATTGGCCAGGCATTATACACAGCGCCCAGAATACTGGGTTCATGACATATGCATATACCAATTTTGGAAACTAATTAAATGCTCGGAATTTTACATCATCTTGTCAAAACGTTTTCGACCAGCGTAAAGTTTACTTTAACGTCATTTTGCGCGTTTTCCTTAAGTAGGATCACACGATGTGTAATACAAGTTGTATTGCGCAAGATGACTTGTTCCATCAAAACAGTCATAGCAAGGCGAATTCTAGAAGTTTTGTTTCGAGTTTATTGAACTTCGTGACGGCAAAACAAACGCGATTCTCTCAAGTGACCGTACAGTTTAGGTTGCCGTTCAGTCTCATGTTAAACTTGCTTTTTTTTAGGAAGAGCTTTCTTCATTATTCCCAACCTCTGTAACTCCTGAAAGGAACAATCAACAGTGGCGACTACCAGAAAAGGGCCAATACAATGAAGCTCGACGGGTCCCGGAGAAAGAATTATTTCGTCAGTAACAGACAGTCCAGTGCACCCTATGACCTTAAGTACCCTCAGTTTTGTAGGTTATTTTAACATTCACCCTATAGACATAAATATAATTATCACATATTACACATTCCACCCCCCCGGCCCCATTGCTTCCACTAGAGTCATGAACTCTAAAATTTGAGCCATCCGGGTTCAAACCATACATTCACCCCTCATGTCGTCACAGGGACTCGAACCCACACCAAGGCCAAACTGCGAAGGTCGTCCGTTGACACCGAACGCTAACCTAACGGTCATTGGTTCATAGTTTCACACATTTTACTTAAATTGGATGCTGGTCGGAATAATGTAGTGTACTCAATTGAGCACTTTGTTATGTTGGTACATAGATTTTATCTGTTGTTCTTTAAACTATAGAGTGTAGATCTATTCTGTCGAGTTCATTTCGAAATTCGAACGTCACTCAACTGACGCACACATTCCAAAAGCAGTCTCATTTGTTTTTTTTTTATAATTTTTTACACTAATAACACCCCTCCAAGTTCGAATTTCGAAGAGGTAAAAAGATTCTGCTGGCTGCAGAGAAACTGTAAATCACTGCAGGGTCCAAGTTTGAAGAGTATGGGTGCTGTTTTAAGTGCTACAGATCCATAAGACATTGTCTCTTAGTTTGCATCTACAATATCTTGATGTCAATAGACGTCGGTGACTACTTTCCATCAGGTATGGCCTGTCACATTAGGCTTGTATAAACAAATATTGCTCTGCTTTTCCGGGTCATTGGCAAGGCCTTTAGTTCAGCATTAGACTCGCATGAGCCAGTATGAAGAATGATATCATTTCAATAGGATAAACTCACTACAGACCGAGCAAATTCTCTAGGTAAGTATAGGTCAGTACTACCTAGAAAAGTTCGTTGAACGTTCGACGACCGCCGAAAAAGCCCGAGTTTAGCCGAATCTATGTCAATTTTAAATCGTTCTATAGTTTGAATAGTACGATTCTATTTTGTTTCGTTTAAAAATAAGTGTAGAAGACGCCATTTTTGTTGTTTTGGAGTTTATTACACTTTTATAGTGGATTCGTAATAGCTATAAAAATATTTCTAGGCAATTTATGATACTGGAATAGGTATAGACGATATTCTCCAAGCTATTCTTGCCCTTATTATCATCAGCCTTTTTAATCTTCCCACTGCTGGGACACAGGCCTCCTCTCTGTGAGAGGGAATGCCGTAATCCACCACGCGGGTCCAGTGCGGGTTGGTATTTTTTCAATTCTAGGATACATTTTCAGTTTCATTAACATTTGTTATGAGCATTCCCAAGCTGTCTCCAAGAAATCTCAGTTTCCAATAATAAAACTTTTAATTTGTTTTTACCCGTCTTCAGCTCAAACTTACATACCTACAGTACAACTATTTTCTTTATGTCCCTCGGCAATCATCGCATTACTGAATACAAACGAATGCTAACTTACATGGCCATCAATCATTAGATTTACCGCGTGTAATAATAATTTGTACCTGGGTTTGATCCTACTTTTTCACCAACTGTCCTTTCAATCCCAAAACGGAAAAAAGGCGTAACCCATCATCTATCATTCCTTGTACTCTTTAGTTCAATACTCTTTCGCCATGTTTTTGTTAGAGGCCTACCACCCTCAGAGGGCATTCCCTCTGAGGGTAAATGACCTCCGATAGGTAACAGACCCTTATAAACTTAATGCAGACACCTAATGTGCCAGTTGTAGGCCGTTACTAGGGTAAATTGGCCGAAATTGAGGACTTTTTTAACGTTAGGCCTCCATTTCGGGGATGGCTAGAAAATTTTGGAGTGAAAAGGGGTGTATTTATTTATTTATATATATTTTGTTGTAAGTATATCAAGATTTTTATCTTAGGTTTTCCGTAGTTCGGGCTTTTTTTATAAATACATTTCATTAAGTAATTGATAATAATTGATTTAGTTATAATTATAAACTTAAAGATGAGTACAGAAGAAGAAAGAATTTTGAAATAAGGGCAACAGAGGGTTGATGACTATTAGGCAGAAAGAGACTCACAGTTCGGCTATTTTAACCCTTGTTACGAAATTGAATAGGGTATTGACCAAGTTGCCAATTTGACTTAGGTACCATCGAAAAATTGTTTTCTTAGATTTTTTTTATACCTGAGATTGTGATTCATATCATAGGAATTAAAATCGGAAATGCTGAGGGTCTTTCCCAAAGACTGTGACGCAACTTTTGTAAGGATGTTGACATAATTAAAACAGGTGACAGCGTCAGGGTCATTGAACTTGTTCTTACAGCTGTCACTTAGACAATTTGACAGGATTTTTTCCTTTTATTGAACGCCTCCCTTTGACCTAAGTCGAGTAAATAGGTTACTTCTGGACAAGCGTGCTCTAACGTTGACTACATGATCGCTTACCATCTGGTCATTTAGTGGTCCTATCAAAAGTTATCATGGGTGCACATTTAGAAATTAAGATGTTTGTTGAAATGTCATGAAACGTTTCAACTTTGATTTCGCTGGTGTCTATAGGTGACATAAAACCCTTGGCTACCATTGCCAACATGAATAAACTTCTAAGCTAAGGATCAAGTTTCCAAACCTTCTTATAAATTCCTTCTTCTCGCAGATTCAGTGTTCAGTTCGTGTGTAAAGGTAATTTTGTCCCCTTTATGAGTTTTTATCTTCCTTGCTACATTTCTCCGAAACTGTACACTTACTCTATGTGGGTGGAAAACATACCCAACCAATAAGTTCATGCATGTTTTCGTCGATCGATCGATCAAATATCTGATCCTAATCGATCACAGTTATTTTGTTCTAATGATCTCATAGAAAATTTTTATGGAGGATGAGTCACACATTTTTTTAGTATTTGTAAGTAGTTACTTAGATAATTGGATTACCTTGAAAGTTGAATCCTGCGTGCTTTTCTCTCCGTAGTCCGCAAGACATATTTCCAGTAATATCATCAATCTTGGACGATTTTTAATGCCTTTTGACTTTCTGACAGAATATTTCCACAACTCCAAATCTCAACATGCTCAACATAAAATTAGGTGTAAGGCGTGTGTTGTGTTAGAGCTTGATCTGACTTTACTTAGAAAAATCTTTAAAAATTATAAATTTTTCGCACACAGTCTTGCAGATTTCTTCTTCTGTCGACTTTAGTCTCAAGTCACTTAAATGGTCGACTCCCTCTTTCATTTTTTCCGTCAACCTTCTAGGCATTCTTCATTTCCTTTTCATTCAAATCTTCTCTCACGCAACCCATCTATTTTTTATTTACAATGCCTCTTTTCTATTTTATTATTTTCATCACTTTCTTTCAGATTTTTTGGCCTAAATTATAATCACCGAACAGTATTCGTTCCGACCTTCAATATGACAACTATTTTCTTTTAGGCCGTTTAATGACGCGTTTTTAAATTGAGAATGCGTGATGTCATTAGTTGAAGGACATTTGTGAGCCAAAATAATGTCTGTCTTAGGTGTTCTATCCTAAGATAGGGTTGTTAGATCAGAAAATCTTAACTTTTTGGAAGTTTTACTTTTCTTTGGGATTGTTTGTGAGAATTAATCATCTTTTTTATATATTTTGTGACATCATTCGGTGAGATGGATAACGGATAGAGGGAGCCCTAATAGGAGCATAAATAGTAGTCTTTCTTCTCTGCCAAAAATATCAGTACCAATTGTTTTTTTTACTCAATCCCGGCAGACGAACTGCGATGATCTTTCAAAACAACTGCCAACCTTACTCTACCGTAAAAAAAGGCTTTGAAACAAGGTACATACAATTAGTCACCTGTCCGTTGACGCCCATAAGATGGCTGTGCGCGTGAGTTTACGCGCGTATAAGTTCATAACTATAGAGTTTGGTGGTGTGAGTGAGATGCTCGCGTAAACATGCTGGAGAATCCCGTGTGTGCTCGCGATGAGTATGAAAATGTTTGTGTGTCTGGGTGTGCGTGTGCCGGCGTTCAGCGACCCGCCTGCGCAGTGGGGCAGCCATTGACCCACCACGTGGGCAGGCAAGGAACCGGCCCGGTCTTATCGCCCTGTGCTGACTTCCCGGTCGCATTTTTGTGATTTTTACGAATCTTTTTTCGAATATCTGCGCTTGTGTTGCTAAGGGAGTGTGCTTCTGAGTTCTCTTTTTAAATTAAGACGGGATAGGCAGGATGATATTACCAAAAGCTGTGGAAAACTTTTTGGTATATGAGTCTTTAGCGCTGACACTGGCAGCCATATTTTTCGCTGAAAAAAAAATGATTTGATTTTTCAAATTGTTATTGTGATACAACAATTCTAAATTCAAAAACTAAAAATACTGTTCCCTT
This sequence comes from Orthosia gracilis, assembly GCA_947562075.1. Taxonomy (NCBI): domain Eukaryota; kingdom Metazoa; phylum Arthropoda; class Insecta; order Lepidoptera; family Noctuidae; genus Orthosia; species Orthosia gracilis. The sequence continues at coordinate 6,041,873 of OX387276.1, forward strand.
TTTGACGTTCAATTACAACCTTTTTTATGTGCACAGCCAGTATTTTTATCTTTAAGTCCAAGGCATGGCGCGTAACAGCCTTACAGGTTTTACTGCCGCCTGACCTCCGCAGTCCTGGAGGAAACCTGATTTTCACTGCATAATGCTTTGCAGTATGGCTGTAAGTGTGTAACTGGCTATTGTAATCTTGATATTTTATTATTTTCCCTTTATATCTGGTATAGGGACATTTTATAACGATGACCATGTGGTGGTTGAGAATGATAAAAGACACATCCTTTTTGGGTCGTTTAAGAATTATTGGTAAAACGAAAGAGACAAAATGCTTCAAAATATTGTCTTTGTAAAGTTATTCACATATAAAAAAAGGTCATTTTTCATTTTTATTCCCCAAGAAAAAAATATCAGTTTATAATTTTGGTCGCAGAAAGAAATCAACAAGATGAGAAAAGAACTGACAAAATCGATCTCGAAAATAGTCTGAAAATCAAGCAGCGCATGTGATGTTTATACTAGGCCGATCTTTTTACTACCCATAGTATAAATAAATGATAAATCTACTAAAACTCTGTGTCTACGGAAGTTCGTTACATAAACCCAGTTCTAATTTTGAAAATAATCTTGTTGTAAATTGCCTTATCAATCAATCAACTTAGACTGAAAATCAGTACACTAGAAGATTGACGCAGTTTTCTGCTTGATAAAACCATTTTCACATTGTTTTCTGATTACATTATTTTGTTGCATTGATAAACTCATGATCGGCCTTGATCTTGAGGTTTTGTCATGGCTTTTTGTGTTTATCTTAATAAATAGTGTTGTCATGTACAAAAACTACATAATCATGTACCCTAGTCGCCATGTTTAATTTACCAAAAACATTTATTTTTCATAAAAAAGAGCATCGTTCCATTTTCAAAAAGTTATGCAAAACGCCGCCATGTTTGACGATTCCATAATGACTATCACATGACGTTCGAATTACGAAAAACCGGGTTAGAATTGTTTGTATTTCAATGTTGGTATAGGTTTAGCGCGATTTTTTTTCATTTGTTATGTACTTGGTATATGATATCTGCGGCATGAGATTAAAATATTATTTATTGTCTACGGCCTCAATTCAGTTATTGTTGTTTTGACTTTTTAGATAGAAAATCTGCAGATGTAATATTGATAAGGGGCTTAATGAGAATGCATGTCTGGCGAACTAGAATTCAAAATGCCTACTAATTTTATCTTTAAGTAGCAACAACTAAGCCTGTCACATTTATTAATAGGCGTTGCTTCAGTGACAAAGAAACTTTTGCCGTCAATCTCATACTTTTTTGACGACTGTGACGTTTTTCATGACGCAACGCTATTGTACGTACCTACTGCCTACTACATGACGTGATGACCATCTTTGAGATGTTTCTTCGGAACTACTTTTGAAGTAAGTTCGATAAAGCAGTTGGCCCTACCTAGGTCAAAAAGAATAATAACACTTAGCACCATGGGATAAAGATTTAGCAAAGCAATGATTAACACAGCTATTCTTTCAAAAAGAACAGTGCACAAAACCGTTAAACGAAACCAACTTCCATTCTCAAATTTGATTCGAAATTCAAATTCGAAACGCTGAGCGAAAAGTTTCAAATGCCGACCAATAGAATTGCCGAATGCATCGCGTTCGCAATTCAAACGTTAGGCCGAAGCTAGACGAGGCAATGAACTCCTCGCGTTTTTCGGGGTTCATCGGCCGAGCGACGAACCGCAAAACATAGCGATACTAGCGATAACGCGACGATATCGATTGTCGATTTGTTAAACAGATTGATGTTCCTTCGACCGGGATTGGCAGACAGTAGGATGTCCGTTTTCTTTTTTCAAATATTTGATGTTGTTGAGTTGAAGAGATTTTTTTTAACTAAACCATATGCAGGCATTTCTGAATTGTCAAAGAGTTGGTCAGTCAAAAAGATGAAGTTATTTGCACGTTCAAAAACGAAGATCAAAGGAAACTCTTTTAAATCAAATTATTAAAAAAACCTGGTTGCAGAGTTGTATTGAAAGTTGGGTCATATGTTTGGCCAAATATTGGAAAATGGTTATGTCTGTTGCTAAGACAGGCTGTAAGTTATATGATAAAAGTTTATCAATTTCACTTAATCTATTTTTTTTTGCAATTTGGTCGCGTGTTTAAAGATAACACTTGGCATGGCAACACTGTCACTAAGCAAATATAAAAAGAATACGACAATAATATTGAGATTTTGCTCAAAAAAACATAAATCTTAGTGCTTTTTAGTCCCGGCTGTCATTTGAAGATCTTTGACATAACGGGTTGGCGTACCTGAAAATCTAACATCACTCTTAACAAGGGATATCGTGTTCCCCAATTACTGAGATTTGGAGGTCAGATAGTCAGTCGTTTCATGTAAAGTACTTGTATTCATTTTCCTCTGGTAAGACTGGAAGCCGGCCTCTATATAGTTAGGGAAAGACTACTTGAGATGCTAAGACACACGACCTAAGACATAGACCCATACCCATCCGATCCTAAGACACATAGAATGAAACACTCGTTCACAATTCGAATCGGTATTCCGTAAAACTTCTAGAAAAAAAAAACACGACGAAAATCGAACACGAGATTTTGAAATAGTGTGTCACTTAGGTCGTTTGTTGACCTGCGAACTGTGTGAACTTATTGACCCCAGCTGTGACGTTGAACCCCGGATATATTGGTAGGGGGTGAATTAGTCTATGGTCACGACGATTTGAATTTCGAATTTGGAACTGTATCCTTTTGTTTTTTTTTTTTTTTGTGCATTTGCAGGCACAGATCTCATAATGTACATTTTATTAATACGTTGGAAATATGCCTGAAAACCATGCAAATAGTATGTGCTGCGGATGAGAATCATGGTGGACATCCCACCCATACGCACTAAACGTTTTGAGAATACTTTTATTATACGTACAGCTAAGGAGTGGAATTCCCTGCCAGCGTCTGTGTTTCCCGATAGCTACAAGCTAGGGGTCTTTAAGTCAAGAGTGAATAGGTCGACCACATCATCGCTTACCATCAGGTGAGATAGTGGTCAAGCGCGAGCCTATAACTTTTATAACTCGGACACAGAGACACTCGAGCTTTCTGTTGCAAATCGCACGGTTGGCGCAGTGGTTGAGCGATTGACTGCTGCGCTGCGTGTCGCGGGTTCGATTCCCGCACGGAACAAATATTTGTATGACCTACAGATAGTTGTTCCGGCTCTGGGTGTTGTGTATGTGAGTTTATATGTTTGTAAACGCACCGACGATACAGGAAGAAATGCCTAGTGTGGGGCAACATTTTTTTAAAAGAAAATAAAAATAAAACTACAGTAGTCCACAGCTGGACAAACCTCTCCAATCCCACAAAAACTAGGTCTGCCTTTCACACATTTTTCTTAAAGTTAGCATCAATAGACGTTAAAAAAGGCCCCGAAAAGTACCATAGTTCAACGGACGAACCGAATCTGGTTCAATATTTGTAATTCCTATCGTTTTAAAATCCGAACTAAATTTAAATTTCTTTCCTGCATTACGTAGAGAGCAATTTACAGTTCTCAATTTGAATTTTGGATCTGCGTTCTTGTTTCATTCTCATTGTGGATTAACATGAAGATGAGTATGTTCCAAAAAAAATAACGATATAGGTACTTAAAATTATTTATGGCAATGTGGTATTTGACAAACTTTTTGTGCCTATTTTATTTCTGTCAAAATTAGACAGCCTTTAAAAAATTCCCTTCTTCCTGTAAGCGAGGTAAATTTCTAGTCATGTAAAGGATATTGTCAGCCTAACTAAATAGGAAGTAAGTTTTACGTGAGCAAAAGCTAATATTTATATGAACCTTAGTATTCCTTTCACTCCAGCCCATCCGTCAAACAGAGATATCAAGAAAAACAAATAATAAAAATTCCCCAGACACAATATAAAAAATACTCGTAAGTAAATGACTTAATGAATAACTAAGGTAATAATAATTTATTACAAAAATTACATTACTCTCGATATGATGTCATTGCTCTGCACATATGTATTCCGCACTTGCTTGATATTCCAACTAGTCCTGTGCACTTTTACACATTTAGTAGGCCCAAAGTCAAAGTACGAAAGTATCTACTAGTATCTATATCGTTCCATGCCGTCACATATCGGATTGACATGCTGGATAAAACACCGCTACCAATTGCAATTGATATTTTTTTTTCTATGCGACTACTTTTCCGATACAAGAAATGAAGTGGGCAGCATCAATACTTAGCTTTCAATGCCGAAAAACAACTGAGCTTCGAAATGTCATTTCGCAGAATACCACAGCAATTATGAAACTGTTAAGCCGAAAAAAATCGGAGTCAAAGCTCTGATTATTATTTCGTGGTGCGTTTGATACTCGTACGTTCCGGTGAGTAGTATTACAGAACGCACGTAGGCCCCTATGCTTTCCTGTTTAGGATACCTAAAATTACTGCCCTGAGTATCTGCATTTAAGATCGACCTCTATATGACTTATAGATTTTTTGGGAAGGAAGAGAGGTGGCTTGTTTTTTGTGAAATAATACGGGAAACTAGTGCCGTCTGGTAACATTCAAACAAAGAATTCTGGATGTCAAATAAAAAATCGAGAGGCGGTCAAAAAGCTGTTTCATTTTTATTAGGGTTCCGAACTCGGAGGGTCCAAAGAAGCACTATTGCTCCAACCATCGTCTGTTACAGCATTTTGTTCCGAAGATTTCTTTAACTTGGTGATAATGTTTAACATATATATTACAAAAAAAAACAACAATAAATTATTGATAAATCAGTTGAATATTCTAAATTTGGTACGGAACCCAAAATGTGGGAAGTCCGACACGAACTTGGCCGGTTTTATTATTTACTAGCTGTTGTCCGCGACTTCGTCCGCATCAATACGTAACACTGAAAAATTATAAAGTTTTTTTTTTAAATCTAACCCTAATTCTTTTCCCAAAATAAATGCAGCCTATGTTACTCCTTATAACATCAGCTATCTACCAGTGAAAGTACCGTCAAAATTGGTACAGCCATTTCGGAGATTACCCGGAACAAAATGACATAGACAAAAAAAAAAATGCTTATTTGTATTAGTAATGGAAGTGCCTGACTTCAATTTAGCATCAGATAGGCTCGTGTTTGACCACTATCTCACCTGATGGTAAACTATGATGTAGTCGACGATGAAGCACGCTTGCCTAGAAGTAACGCTGTACACTCATAAAAAAGGTATTAAATGTAGATTTATTATTAAAAGTAGATTTAATTGTAAAACCATACAATACAATTGGCGTTACAATAGTTTGAACAATAAAATCTACTTCAACGCTAAAGAAAATCGTTCTAAAAATAAAAATCATATACGAATATAAAATAATAGTAACTTGTACTTGTTTAGTCAGAACATTCTTGCATGGCACTACTAAGATTTTAATTTCGTATAGTTTGTATGTTTCTGTTAGAAGCATACATTAGCACTTATATGTGATTCGCACTTTCTTGATTGAATAATATTGGCATGGTTTTAGTTATTACATTAGCATGAGAAGTTACAACATTGCAAAGAGCACAAAAATCGCTAACTTGCATTGAGGTAATAATGTACTACAAATCATCTCAATGCTGACTTGTTAAAAATATTTGACAGTGACAAATGATTTTGATGGATTATTTTGTAGTTAAAAAGTCCCCAATAAAATTTAAGGGTTTTACTTGAATAAAATTGTGAAATAAAACAGCTTTCTTTTTGCTTTTGTGTCGTGAGTACATTCTGTATTCATAAAAAAAAATCGTAACACTAACTGTCAAATGGAATGAAACAATATTCAAATCTGACTGTCAAACGGTTTATCTGAATGACATTTCGAACGTAATACTTTTAAACCAATGAGGTTACCAGTTACAATAGTTTACTAGGGCATTGCCAGTGACATATTTTTGACCTGATTTTGCGCGCAGTGTTGCAACCCAATTCCCCAGATTGGTTGTCCCCATAATGCGTAGGTGTGGGAAAACTGTTAATAAATTGTAGAGATTTATGTATAGTCAACGTGGGGGTTTTAGTGTAATTAATTTTCATTTATGTCTTTGGAATTAAGGTTTTAATGTATATGAAGTGTTAAAAATTGAAATAATTCTGCTTTTCCTTTGCTTTAAATATTATGGTGCACTCAATAAATTTGATATTTAAAGGGATGAATTTTTTTTTTTTTAATCTGTAATTATTTATTAAATTTATGCCTCGTTTTTGTTTTTAATATACGATGCGCTCAATATTTGGCATAATAAGAGGCTGAAAAAAGAAAAAACAACCTACAAACAGCCAGACATTTTAGAACACTTCGTCCTCGTTTTACTTTTTCAGACAACTCAGTATGGCCGTAGCCAGAGCAAAGAATTAAGGTGCTTCGGTTTGCGAAGGCCTACGATCGATGAAGTTGCGCAAATACTACAAATCGAATTCGTCTGCCGGGAAAATTCTCATTTGGGGATTGGAAAAGTGCCCAACAAAGTACTGTAGACTGGTCTGAGTTGATTCCCGTTTCATTGGACCCAATGTACCAAGAGAAATGTGTAGTTTTATATGTTTTTACAACACTTTGGTTTTGCTTCATTACTTCAGCCAAAAGATGTCTACTGCTGGATACAGGTCTCCCTCTCTCAGCCATCACCACCATGGTGAAGCTAAATGACTCCAACAAGGCTCTGAAGATAATTTTACCTTAGTTTGGCATTCTTGCCTTCTACATTAATTACCTACAACTGTCAGTAAGACTCGATACCAATCAGACATTAGTATTGGCCATACTATTTGCAGAGACATAGATTTTGCTGTAGTGTCATGTTTTAAATAACTTTTAGAACCACGCCTACAAACCCTGACAAGACTATAGAGTTGAAAATACTGCCAAGCCTACTAAGGATGGGCTGGGCACAAATATAGTAGGTTGGACCGTAACTTTAATAAAATGGTCGAGTCTGGCAAGCAGCTGATCAATACATCCTACATTTACTTCCTTTGCCTCAAAATAAAAAAAAGAACGTCGAATAGCTTGGTTAAAACTGATACAGCAGAATAAATAGTATTTTGAATTAGGAACATGTAGCATCCGATCAATACATCCTATTTTTTATTTCCTTTGCCTCAAGAGCAATAAAAAAATTGAGAAAACTGTCACACACAAGTCTAAGAATAATTGGGTTTTGAATTTAAAACTACGCACATGGCCCAACAGTGGACTCTTAACAGAACATCGACGTAACACGTGGTCCGAAATCAATAGGTCGTTAGCCTGCAAGTAAGAGTGAGATATAGCAACGTGACGTCACATCACCCGTCCCTTTCTCTCACAAGGTCGGCGGCTTCCCTCTAGGGTTATTTACTTATCTTTTTTTTTGATATTTCGGGGATTACTGTGTTTTTCGTCATGGTATATGGCTTTATTCAAGTGATCTATAGTTCTTTGACGGAGTTCCTTTCTCGGGAACTGCTGGCCGGATTTTGATAGTGTTTGTGTTACTAAGTAGGTGCTTTTTTGGATAGTGTCGTTTTGATTAATGGTGGTTCAGCAGTGAGAGTTAAGTTTAATGGTCTGGTACTTAATAGTGACTTATATGGTGTGTTAGTTAATCACTTAACCAAGTTTTTTGTTAGACAGTAAAAGTTTTGGAAGAAAGTCTTTGTTTGTTTATTTTTATTTCTTTAACTAATATGTTAATGAAGCGTTTTGTATGTTATCTTATCGTTTTTTTATTAATATCTTGGCTATAAAAGGGGTGACCTTTAAGACTTTAAAATGTCATTGACATAATAGGATTTATCAACAAATAACTTCCGTCTTTGATAACTAAAGAGTATCAATATCAAGGAAAAGTTTGTAATAGTAGAATAAAGTTTAACTCATAAAAGTCGGTCCATCATAGCCCAATGTATAGAGGAGTCATTGAACCAAAGCGATAGGTCGGTTTCGCCAATTTTTTGGATGAATTTTTTTTTTCATAACTTAGAATTATAAGGAAGGAAGAAAAAAAAAACAACGACTTACAAAAAAGTTGCAGAATACTTTACCATTAGAAAAATAAAAGACGTAAAGATTTTTTTTTATTATTATTATCTTGCGTATTAAAGGAAAATAAAGTAAACAAAAAAACACTTTGTAGACGCGTAACGAAACAAAATTGCCTACATTTATATTTGCGGTTGACAGAACATTTTTCCTAGGTCAATGAACTGTTAACACTAGTACACTGTAATTGTGTTCAGGTATTGTTTTGACATAACAAATGTAAAAAATGTTTTTATGGGAAAATTCTATTTGGAATTAGTAGATGAATGAATGCATGAAAAAAGGCAAAAAAAAAATTTGTTTTTTTCATCTTGGGATTTTTTCAGAGAAAACGAGCGAAATTGCGATTTTTTCCAAAATTATTTAAAAAAGTTGAAAAAAACACATTTCGCATTTTAAATAAACGTTTGTCTAATATTGCCAGCCAGTATTAGAGACCGAAACCCCAAAAAAAAAACAAAAAAATAAACACAGAATCTTCTTTTTCGAAAAAAGAACAAAAATATTCAAGTCGTCGGCGAAAAAAATCGCCAGGAAAGGCGGCGACGTAATATAGCTCAGTGATTCCACATTCAAAACTAGAGTTCAACAGCATTTCACCGAAATCTACTTTGTTTGGGCCCGGGGTCAATGAACTGCTGTGACGCCCCTAAGTTGGTGTGCGCGCGCCGCTATATCTGTACACGGCACCGACGTACGCACACACGCGTACACCGCCTTGTGATCCGTTCGCACACTGATGGGCAATTTTGTCTCTTAATTACACCGTAATTACACACATTTCCGTGCATCTCTTCGACGTTTTCGGAGGTACTATAGTACTAATTGATAGTTCTCGAGAAAATTCCACTTAAAGATGAATATTGAAGGAGAATTTTTCCCATCGTAGTCCACCGCGCCGGGGCGACTGAACTATCGCTATGAGCTAAGTTGATTATTCGGTCGGAATGAAAAAATATATAATTTTTTCGTGAGCCTGGCCGAAGATTCGTCAATGCGTCAGTCACGTTTGGGCCGCTGTGGCGTCAACATCTTTGGACTTGCCAGTTGCCGACGCGAAGCCGAGTTGTGAACAACCTATAGTACAAATATACTAACGTACAAATTTTTCCAGCAGTGAGGTGATCAAGTATTGTTATTTTTCCACAAAACAAGTGACAGTGCCTTCAAGTGCTATAGTGACGAGATTTTATTTTTCCTTTTTTTGTAAATGGAATATAGTGGCGTCTAACGACTTATTTAAAATTCAAATTTCGTGTTCCACGTAAATTCGGCAAACGGATTTTAGATAATTGAGCAGCACTGTTCGGTTAACTAAAATCCTTTGACAATCACAACAAATTGGCATTTTCAAAATTTTCCAATTTTTTTTTTAAATTCAAATAAATTCTTCTTCTGCTTTGGTTTTTTCTTACAGATTTTTTGTGTTTATCAAATATTGATAAAGAGATAATTGCATAACCAGTAGAATAAGGGGAACAAGTGAACAACAACAATAAAAATAATAGTGCCTTACATAAATAGATGTTTATTTAAAAAAAAAGGATAAAACAAAAAATACCCACGGAGACAAAATGCCAAAAAAAATAATACACGAATTAAACTTTTTAAAAAGAAATCTTACATCGCAGCTTGGCCGAAAATTATTAAATAGTTAAACTCAATAACCTGGTGCTTAAAATCAACAAAGTTGAACAAACAGTACATTGGGAGTGCCATAGTTTTTTCAAAAAAATCTGATGGTGTAGATACACACAAAAAAAAACAGTTGCCTTATCGACTAAGTCGAATAATAATTAAAAAAAGAAGAAGAAATTAATAAACTTAATCCATTGGAACACCAAATCGCACGTATATACTAGTGTAACCGCAATGCGAATTGGATTCGCACGCACACATTGGCTGAAGCTTATATAAAAAGTTTATAACCTTTTTCTCAAGAGAGAAAAAAAATAAACAAAGATGGACGATGGAAGGAAAAAAATTGAATACAACATGATGAACAGCAGTCAGATTCATGACTTGTTCGGGTCGCAGTGGCCTCCTGACCAATATGGAGGTCACTCGTCAGCTTCAACCATGCTCCCCAATCAAGGTCTACCGCAGGGCATGTTGAAGAGAGAACCGCATACGGAAGTACAGCAGGGGATGCACAGTCAAATGGGCATGGACATAGGGTCTGTGGCTGACAGCACCTCTCCACCACCTGGAAGTAGTGATGGAATGTTCGGTTCATCAATCCCTGGAATGTTTGGAATGGATAAGAAAGCCCATAATTCAATACGAGGTATTTACTTTTTTAATTATTGTTATATATCAAGATAGGGTTAAGGAAACAAGTACTCTGCATGAGCTAAGGGGTGCCCGAAACGTATATCCACGAGACACAATGGCTTTTTTATTATTTCGGTAATTACGGGCTTTCAACCGGTTCACTCGAGGACCTTGACTTAGGCACATATTTCAGTAACCAGAGGTCCTTCAGTTTGAAGGTCCTGCTCTCGAATTAGTCGCTATGACAGTGGAAAGAGTCCTAGATGGTTTTGATTGGAGGTGGAGTCTAATTCGAGGATATGGTTTGGAACATGGGCCTTTGTGGAAAGTTTCTTTCGTGAAATTATTTTTTCTGGGTACAATTTTCCCCCTCAAGGCCAAAAAGTTTGCCAACTTACGGCTCTACTATTTGTAGAACAAAACATGACAACTACAAAATAGTTTATCGCACCCAAATGTATTTGTATACCGTATCGCGAATAAAGTCTCAATTAACATTATTAATTAATTAGGAATTTATTCACGATACGTTATGCAAATAACAGTATCTATTCGATTGTCTGTTTGTTTGTATTGTCCAATTTGTTGGAGCAAAGTGCGTAGTAATTAGTTTGATAACGTTATTAAAAGGGTCAGTAGGAATCTAAGCAGGTTTAAGAAAATAATACGCATTTGTCTGTCATAAAAGAAAATAGGAGTTTCCTTAAATATTCAAAAATGACAGCTCTAGTTAAATCTAGACCAATTAAAAGTAAATTCAGGCAAATGGGTTACTATGCCTCTAATTGGTGTTTGAGTAAAATTGACACTACTTAGGCGTATTAAAAATTTCAGGTCAACTCAAGGCCGAGTAAAAATCTACCTCTATATTTTATTACTGTGACTTGTCTATTGAGTCTTTAATGTCACTTATGTCAATAGTTAGAACTGTCTTTTTTGGATTAACATTTTTACGCATTATGGTGGCTACGAATTTTAGCATGTTGCGGATAATAATCGCCAATGCGTGAATAAGATTCTGCTCACTGCGGAAAAAAAAAACGTTTGAGAAATTGCGATTTTATTTCAGATTTTAATAATCGCAACGAATAAATTTCACAGTGCGCGTTTTGAATTATGGCAATTTTATTCTAGCTTTTGTAGCTGTAAACCTTAAAACAATTAATATCTAATCTAACTGTTTGACAAAAATTACTAACTAGTGTCCAAGTTTTAAAACAGGTACTTAAATTTTTTGCGTCATTCGTCCTACATTTTAGTGAACATATTTAAAAAATCGATGCATTTATCTATTGCCCCGAATTACGTTTAAATGTTGGTGGCCCTAATTTTACACAATTAACCTAGTACTAGGTTTTTCTTTGTTTCGTTTATTTGTGTTAATTGTCGTACAATTTGGGCTATGACGTGCAAAAGGACATACTTAACTGTATCTCTAATTAATCATTACAGACTTTAAGTTTTTTGGAATAAGGGCAATTTTTGTGGTTACTCATAATGCTATTATACTGATAGTAGAGTTAGCAGAAGTCATTTGTTTCAACCTTAGTAGTTAAATTACCATCAAACTTGGTTACTCCTTTGTTCTAAAATCAGCTAAGATTACATTCTTGTTAAAAACGATTTAATTTGTAGACAAACGTACAATAATTATTTACATTTTCCTAAAACTGACGATGCCATAATAATTTTGAATAATGAAAAAAAAAACAGTGAAGCTCTATACCGCAACATAAGGGCTCTCACACACGAAACACAAAACAATAGAACAAAAAACTATAACAGTACTTTGTCAGCCATTGAGCAATAAAAAAAAAACAAACTATTACTAGTCAACTCAAAGTGCAGGTTCGGGTCACTAACCCCGTCGAAAACGACACGTGGATGCCCTATCGCAGTCGAAAACGTCGTAAGTGCAGGCTGTATGCCGCGTTGTCGTTGCGTAATGTAACGTTTAGATTAATTGAGACTTTTATTGATGGAATGACAATTTGAACGTTATTTTGTAGTACTGGTTTTGTATTTGAAATTTCATTTAGAGAGAATTGGCTTTGAAAATAGAATTCGTTTTCGAAATTGGAATTGTTAAGTAAAATAGAACTTACGTTCCAATATAATGCTAAGTAAAAAAACTGCACTCCCACGAAAGAAACGGCAGTTTCAATTCGTTTAGATGTCATTTTTTAAGTCCAATTGTCATTACTCATTACAGCCGTAATGGCGCAATAGAACAATTTTGGGGTTGTCATCCGGCGACGAATTGGCCTCAACTGGCCGGGTTCAAGGCCATTACCAGTTAATTTGATGATACGTTCACCTCTTACATGGATCTTCGTGCCACTAGACTCATTCTTTATTTCTGGCTGTATGAAATTTTGTCATTGCGGCGTGGGATGGATGCAGCTATAATAAAAAAAAAAACTGGCAGTTTACGTCATTCGTTTGGAGCATGGCATGTAGTACTTTAATTTGTCATGTTAATAAATCAATTATGTCAAAAATGGAAGATTTGTAATAATAAAATATAGAAACAATATTATTGAAAAGAGACATGATAGGCGCCGACCATTCAATAAAATCCCAACTCACTTTTATTATAGCTTATTGATTTTCTCACGCAGAAATTTTCCACGAGGACGGCACGGCACGAACGGTGGGTGGAGCACCGAAATAACGTTCCTAGTTCCCTAATACTATAAGTCTCAATTTAATTACAATATTATTGGAATGCTTTTCTTGATAAACAGGAAAACAATTATAATACAACCGATTTTTGACTAACACCACGACCGTTTTGTTAGACAAAAATAAATAAATGCAAGAGATTTTAATAAAAAATCGGAAAAAGAACATTAAAAACTCAATAAAAATATCGTTTAAAATAAAAAACAAATTGACAACAAGCTTTTAAAAATAGAGCGATCTCATCATGATGTCGTCGACCCGTGACGTCACGTGACGTATGCTGTCACTTTTATTTTAGGGCGGAATGGTTTTGTCAAAGTTAATTGTTTTTGTTTCGCGGGGGAGGAAGACAAACACGGGAGAAAACGAGACTTAATTTATACATAAATTAAGTATAACGAAGGTATAACGTTCGCTTTCAATTTTTTGTGCATTTGATAGGTAATGACCAAGGGTTTTCCCGTAACATTAGTGTTAGGAGGGAAAGTTTTTAGAAGAAGAAGTCAGAAGCACTGTCAATGTTTTGTTATGTTTTTAAATAGTATTATTGTTCATTAAGTTGCTTACTTTGAAATGTTGCCCGATTATATACCAACCTGCCTCTAAAAAATGCTTTAGCATTAAAAAAATCCTGACTTATTTTGAGCGAAAATTCTCACTTAGTACAGTATCTATTTGTATATTTCACAGTAGTTTTAAAGTTTAAGAAACATAGCCTCACTGTTAACGGAACCACTTAATTCTGACAAACAAAAAACCGCATAAGTCTGTCCTTTTGTGAGTTTTATCGTCTAGAGTCATATTACGAAAAAGTGAGTTGTTTGAAATATAAGATTAGGACATATTTTAAGGTACACAATAGGCCTTTTGTAGGCTGTATGTGGGTTGGGCTTTGGAACGAAAAACTTTAAATTTATGCGATTATATAAACAAACTAGCTGTTGCCCGCGACTTCGTCCGCGTCAAACTTGTAAAGTTTATATTAATTTTTTTAAGTGTCCCACAGGATCTGTGAGTTGCCTATATTTCTCTTTATAACATCAGCTATCTATCAGTGAAAGTCCCGTCAAAATCGGTCTAGTCGTTTCGAAGATTACCCGGAACAAACAGACAGACAGACAGACAAAAATTGTAAAAAATGATATTTTGGTGTATGTACCGTATATTTATTCATAAACATACGGATTAAAGAATAAAGAGGTGAACGTATCATCACATCATCGCTTACCATCAGGTGAGATAGTGGTCAAGCGCAAGCCTATAATGAATAAAAAAAAAAAAACATGTACCTAGTAAAAAACGGTTATTTCAATATTAAAAACAGACACTCCAATTTTATTTATATGTATAGAGTATAGATAACTAAGTAGCTGCGTTCTTTTTTGGGTAAAGTTATATTTCTGGTAAAGAAAGAAATGCTAAATTTGTGTAAAAAATGCGCTGAAATCATTAAAAACTTATAAGTTTGTATTTGCATAAATAATATTTCACAACAAAATTACAGAAATTCCACATTACTAAGCTAAGACCATCACAAAAATGATTCATTTTAGTTGCTAATAATTACTTAGTCATCATTTCTTTCAAATAACTGCAGTTCAATAACCCGTGACAGGCTGAAAATGTGGCTGTCAATATTATAAGTTTCCGCCATCTTGTTTTCTAATTTCAAAATTGAAATAGTAATTTTTTGGCATTGTTAAAGAAATTGGTGAATAAAGTATTGACTGCATTTAAATATTTGGTTTTCTTTTTTGAATGACTTATACTGTCGTAAGTGTCATGAATTAAAGGAAGTAATCATTTCATATAAGCAGAAATGTCATTGACCTTAGATCTATATTTCTTTGTCAAGTTTGCTGATTATGACGTTTTTGTAGAAGAAAGTAGTTTTGGATTTTTTTATTAGTTATTAGACACATCCGTTCCAGATCTAGTTCATTGATATTTTTTTTGTTGTTTTCTTCTATCGTAACTTATCTGTCTAGCTGTCTGGTTATTTTTATCAGAGGATAGGGTTTTCTAAATATGTTTCCACTTTGTCTAAAATATTCTTTCTATTTTTTAACTATCAAAAATAGGATAAGCCGCCAAACAAAACATTTTGACTGAAATGACGGCTCAAAATACATCAGTCATCGCAGAGTAAACACGGCAAATTCTCAAAGAACCGTCATTCGGAACAGCTCTATAAATAATTAGAGATCAAGATACATTTGACATTTATAACGGACAAAACCATTATAAATTGATCTATTGACACAAACATTCCTTTTCCTGTCAAAGGTCAAAGTAAAATGGTTTCTCCTAAATTAAAGCACGCGGTATCGAGGTCATTGCCCCGTGATGTCACCCGCGTCACAAAACGTAGGTAATTCGAAATACGGTTAGCGTTAAGGCATATCGAGGCAATTCATGTACATAGCATATTGACCCCTATATCTACAGTATAACGCACAATTTTCTGACAAGAAAAAAAAAGGCTCGTGCATTCCACATTTGAATTTTGGTATGAGATGGTATTTTTTATCACGATAGAAAAGTGTGCATTACACTGTGGAGATAGGGGTTAATATGCTATGTAGACAAATTTATAGAAATTCGTTCGGTATGTCTTAACCCTAACGTGTCTGTCCGCGTTACGTGTACAAATTTGCGATACAATCTGTAATGCGGTTTGCGTTGACCGATAATGGTCGTTGCCTTGACTTGATAGTGAATCATTCACTGTTGTGATATTTTTTTGTGACTTGGTCTTACGTAAAAAATGTTTGCTGATTTTCAATGACGATTTTGTTTTGGCTTTGAGCTTATTTCTTTAAAGAAATACACGTTATTTTAAAATACTTTACTGACTTTTTAAAAATGGATTCATACTTTATTTTGGTTTTTTGCTTACGTCAAATCCATACACCGAATTTTTTTTCAATTTTTTGTCTACTACTCATTTAGAATTAGACAATTTTTTACCGATGTAGAAACAACCACCTGTTCCTTGGAGATGGACAAAAGATGATTTATATCAGGAGAAAGTTCTGTTGGAATATTTTTTAACTTTTATACAGGCAAAATCGCTAGTATAAGCTAGATAATTATTAATTATGTATTACTAATCCTTCATACGGACTTTTCATAGCAACCATCGGTCATTGACAACGCTGAAGGATAGTTACCTTAAGCGATAAAAATGTGTTACAATACAAATAATAATTTATATTTTCATTTAAGGATAATTATTATTACACAAACCACATATTATTATAAGCTATGCACGTAATAAATTATTATGTATAAAATGTATTTTGTAATTTACCTGGCATTTTTCCACGCTCGCTTTTTTTCGAAATTTCTTTTGAACTTGTCACGCAGGCATAGAGCAGGAGCCGTTTTTCAAATTGAGAATTTGTGGTTACTTGTCAAACACTACTTTAGTGTCACTGTTTGACAGGTTTTCTGGTTAAAGTTGAGCTTGGCAAACACTCAACTTCACTTCAAATTTCAAAAAGCGGGGTCACAGAATACTATTGACAGCAAGCTCAATTTGAATCCTACCAAATGTTCCAGCCAATTTTGACAGGACTGAACTTGACATATGTCAAAGTTACGTATCTATAGTCTTGCCTGTAGTTGACCGACTATAAAAATATAGGCACACTGTGACGTACAGATATGTATAGATGAGTAATCTTTGTATACCACACATAATATTGAGCGGCAGACGGTTCGCAAGGTCGTTCCTTGGCTTCCAATATACATATTATATTATCTAGAGCTAATGTATATTCATTACATCATAGTCAGACATGATTAGTATTAATAACGAGTATATAATACAGAACATTATGTACTAGTTTCTGATAGCGGCTTCGCCCGCGACATTATCTGAAGGGAACGTACTCCCGGGATAAAAATTATCCTATATCCTTCTCCAAGGACTAACCTAGCTAATTCAACGAAATCGGTTCAGCGGTTTAGGCGTGGAAACGTAACAAACTTACAGACAGTATGGATTTTGGACATTGATTATGTATATATAATTCAGAGTACACTACACTCTTTAATCTCTTTGCATCGTAAGCGGATTACTGATTGATATGTATTTTATCGTTATCATTGATCTGATAAATAATCTTTATCATTTTAATCAATGAAAAGATAACTTCAGCTGTAGTTTCTTCAACCCAAAAACAGATAAATTTGAGGTCGATGGTCTTCAAGGCCTTTACGTCATTATGATTTTCGTCACTCTCTTATCCTTGTCACAATTTTTTTGTCATGCAATATAATATCTTCTTTCATACTTCTCTACTAATTATCATCTCAGTAGTCAACCTCTCTCTAGGCCATATCATCTTTCAAAAGGCTCAAAATTTATTAATAGTACTTTATTTATTCGAATTTTAGAATTAAGAATGCGAAATCTCTGACAAGCCTTTTTTTTCTTTTTAAAAAACATGGCATTCTAATCTTAAATCCTTATGACGCTTTCACGTGACACTTGCATTCTCGACTAGCTCACTGATTGACATGAACAATTTAAAAACCCTTTTATTTTATTCTGTTAACACAATACCAGACGGTTAATTTAAAAACTTGAGCAACGATGGAGGAATGCATTATTATACGTTACTAACAATACATTACTGAGACAATAGATCCGGGGTTCGATGAACCCTCACAGCTGATCCGAAGCCAAAACTATATTTAATCGATTTATTATTAAATTAGGCTGTTTGTGTGATTTCTTTAGTGTCTGGGGTAGTGTAAAAATAGTTTTAAGAATAAATATTGTTTGAATTCTAGCATCTCACTAAATGCATTAAGGGTAGTTTTTCTGTGTTAAAAAAGCCTTACTCCTGAATAATTAAATGTTGACGGTTAAGAGACAGCGTTTCCTTCTAAGTAATCAGACCATTAAAATCACCCTTAGTAAGTTACCTTCCATAGCAAAATATGAAAAACAGAAACTATAGACTAGAGACTTAGACTTGTTTACTTGAGAATTTAATAAGCTTCTTTACTTGCAAAAACTTATTGTAATTTAGATAATCGCCTGCAACTTACAGAGAAAATTTTAATTAAAAAAATACACTTTAAATGTGTAATCACTTATGCCCTTTTACATTTTTACCATAACTGACTAACTTTGATTTCTGTATTAAGAATTTAAAATTTTGTGTTTTGTCAAAATCTACTTTGGTCCCAGACCTGTCAAACTTTGCCATTGAAATAAGGTTTCATACGTTTTAAATTCAAATCAGGAACCGGCCAGTATATGTCAACATACAATAATATGTTTGTCATCAGAAGGTACATAACGATGGTCTTTCATTCTTAATATGTTGACGCATAAACTTGCATCATATTGGTTCGCTCGTTATGCAATTAAAACAATATTCTTTTGCAACCAGTAGTGTTGTTGAACTCTGTAATAATGCTGTTCGGCAAACAAGATATTTTATTTCTTCATCTTTGATTTGAAATGTGATTGTTGATATGGATTGTTACTTCATCATCAGCCTTTGTTATGTTCGCACTGCTGGGACACAGGCCTCCTCTGTGTGAGAGAAGGGATGGGCCTTAATCCACCACGCGGGCCCAGTGCGGGATGGTGGTGGTGGTTGTTACTTGTATTCTTTAAAAAAATTAAAAGTATTTTACAAAAAAAAAAACATAATTTTAGCGCTGAGTAAGCGTCTGATTTTGAGTGGGTAAAGCCACGGGATCAAGTTAACTGATTTAAATCGAAGTAAACATTGTGATTGGTTCTATTTTTGAATCTGAGAGTGAGGCAGACATTATTTTAGAAATTTGTCACCAGTATTGATAACATTTTTAGCCTCACAGCTTCTTTTAGATTTCTGTCATCTCATTTTTAATCTCAAGTCAAGTCTTGTTAAAATTGTTAATTTTTTTAGCTTTATAAATTAAAATTTTAATTTTTCAACGAAATTATAAATAAACAACCATAAAAACGAGAATACGTTGCCATATAGCAAAGAAAACAACATTCAAGATATCAGAAGCAATTTCTCGACTCACATTCGAATTTCGAAATAGTAAATACAAAAATATTTTCTCAATTTAGTAACCAATTGCTGTATGAAATTAAACTTTATTCCATTGTGATAGAGTCTTGGTCGTGAATTCAGGGGTGTCGCAATAAAGTTGTTTGTATCGTTAGTTCGGACAGCTGCGGTGAATGAACCTGACGTAAGCCGTTAGATTAAAATTTAAATTTGGGACTAGAGCTATGAGTGGCCCGTGTTGTTAATAGAGTTTTTCGCGCAAAATTTGCGAATTTTTTTTTAGGTATTAATTTGCATCTATTTAGCAATATTCACCAAAATTTGTCCGTCAAAATTGTACTTGCATTTCAAGTTTAACACGTCATTTTAAGTAAAACGGCTTATTTAGTAAGACAATAAATGCATAATTTATACTTACATTAATATCTGATGTTTTTTAAATGTGTACATTATTATTTCTAAAATGTTTTGTGCCAACCCTAACTAAAGCCTCGTAGAGGCTTCTAGAGAACGTTGACCCGTGACGTACGGTGGGTGTGTAAAGCATAGTATTGAATGCAAATCGAATATCGAATAAATACTTCGATTGTCAAGTGTACTCCATGCTTAAAATTATCTATGGTCAACTATTCGAGAAAATAGTATAATCTTTAGGACTACGTGACATTTCGGTAGCGCATATATATCAATCCCATACATTTGAATACATATCCCATAGATAAATTATTATCAGTTTGTCTAGAGCCCTTCTCGTAAAGGTTGCTCCATAAAAATCTGTGTGTAAGCGGGTAGCATCGGCATGGCAACAGTATGGATTATGACTTTAGAGGTCATAGCATTTTTTATCAGACTTTAAAACAGGAGAAGGTTCTCAATTCCTAGTTTTTTTTTTGCGATTCTTTGAAATCTATTCCACTGAGTTTTTCTGTTGAGAGGTTTCCTAGTCTACTGAGTTTATTTTCTTAAAATAAATCTGGATTAAACCCCACCCGTGATCGATTCCAGTTTTTATTATAAAATATGCCGAGAAATCTAAGGAATTTTCCATCTTGTTAGAATTGCTAATATTTTAGTAGGTATTAGGTTTATCTAGACAAGTCAGATCTATTCTGTAAAAATTCAACTGAATCCGCTGAATCACAGTTTTATTCAACTGAATTATTTAAATATAGAATACCTAATTCAAACAAGGTTTAAATTAGAATAAGTATAAAATCGTTTTCCTTGTTGTCTACAAACACAAAATCCCCAACTTCCTAATTCAATAATGGCACATGACATAATTATATCTTTTTTTCACCGCAAAGGCAACACTCCATTCTGCCAAAAGTGCTAATGCAACTAAATCACTGCATAACATAACTGTAAACCCAAATCGTTCGAAACGCGAAAGACTGACCGTTGTATGACGTAGCGGGGCGTGATACAATTCCGAATGTCCGCGGTCGACGGCCCGTGATGTCATAATCAGCTGAGCGGGGAAAGAGGTAGGTATATGTATTGTCTCTGTCTACTGAGGTCGAAAGGAAACTGCTTGGTCGATTTTGATGTGGTTGAAAGCGTGTGAAAATGACTTACATACGGTTAGTTAGGTTTTGCTAAAGCATATGGGACATATCTGACGTTGAATCAATATGTTTGGCTTCCATTTATAAAAATTACAAATAAATCTCAATATTTGACACACAACATTTGACGTTCGTAACCTAATTAAGGAAAAAGCTGGTCATATAGACAGCTGACCTAAAACTTTTCGAAATTTGACACCATTCCAATTCAATGAATTCCAATGACGAAATGACGAACCGTGCAAATAAGACCAAGTTGAATCAAGGAGGATATTGCAAAGATTGGCATTTTGTAAACTGATTGCTGTTACGTGGAACGGAACGACTTAAAGTTAAGCTATTGAATCGAGTTCCGTTTTACGGAAGGCAATTGGGTGTTTTTAAGAAACAATTGTTTTAAAAATATTGCCTAATTTTAAAATGGTTGCATAAGGGCTTGAATGTTTTTAAATTAAGGAGAGATATAATAATCTCTTGTTAATGCTTAAGCGGTGTCAATTAACTAAAACGTAACTAACCAAATCCAAAAACGATTATACCAATGACATATAACACTTTTAAAATGTAATTTAAATTGTTCTTCTCATTACATCCTTAATGACAGAGACACGTGTAAGAATTAGCTTAAAATTTTTCCTTTTACTTTGATAACCATGTTTATAACGTTCTGGAATTTTCGACAATTCTTATCAAAAACTAGCTGTCCCACCTAGCCACCTACATACATGATTTTTGAGAAACTTTGACCGCTTAAGTAGCGCACGCAACGGAAGCTCTCAAAGGAATAATTTTGCCTGTTTTTGCAACATTTTTCATTTGTGCTCGTTGTCGTAGCGTGATGTTATATACCTAGCCTATAACCTTCTTCGATAAATGTACTATCCAACACAAAAATAATTTTTCATTTCCAACCAGTAGTTCCTGAGATTATCGCGTTCAAACAAACAAACTCTTTAGCTCTATAATATTAGTATAGATTAACTGACATTATTTCTATGCCCTTTTGGTAAGTTATCACCATAAAACTATGCAATACACAGCGCGAAAAATGCTGTATTTAGCCCTTTTTTTACCGAATCCATACCGTATATCTGTCTACCGAATAAATTGCATAACCATCTTGTTATTAACACCCTATAAGTAACGGCCCCATAGCCTCTTTTCATATATAACCTTAAAAAAAAACAAAAAAAACGCTTCCGATTTCAAAATCATTGACACGTGCGAGCTTCATTCCCAACAAAAGGAGACCGGGCACTACTTTTTACGTAACATTTACGCTCACAAAGGGTCGTCCCTATAGTCTTGTGACTGTATAGTTACACAGAACGCACACATACATCCGACAAGTCATCGGCCGCGTTCCGACCTTGCCTTGGGGTCGACGAACTTGAAACCAAAAATGGCTGCGAATCAAGTACTAGTTGTATCTTCATGGTTGAAAGGGATTAGGATAAGCAGGGCTGGCGGGTAGGTTGTAAATGTGTTTTTTGGTTTCAAAAATATATAAAATTTTTGATCGACTGTCATTAATAAAATATGTTCGAATGTTCTGTTTCCTGCAGAAGTAGCGACATCTAGGTTCAGTTTTTGTACTACATAGAAAAGCATTTAAAATTCTTTAGTTATGTATGTATTGAACTTCTTTGCATCTTTTAAGGATTTTGAAACAAAATTCAAAAAAAAAGATTGCCGTTATTTTTTTTTCAGTCGATACCTAGAAAAGGCCATTTCATTTGATTTCATGCTAAAATCACACGAACTAACGATATTTTTCTATTTGTTCCAGCCCAAATCGAAATAATACCATGCAAGGTGTGCGGCGACAAGTCTTCAGGCGTCCATTACGGCGTCATAACCTGCGAAGGATGCAAGGGATTCTTCAGAAGATCGCAAAGCACAGGTCGGCATCTGTTTATCTGCTATTTTATTTAGATTTTATACTTACCAAGGTGTACCCAGTAACAGGTTTTGGAGGTCAGATAGGCAGACGCTCTTCATGTTAAATACAGGTGTTCAACTACAACCGGTTAGACTGCAAGCCCACCCCAACACAGTTGGAAAAAGGATAGGCAGATGAATTATTTCCTACTTTTTGCAAACCTCTTTAGATAAGTCACTAAAGAGGTTCGAAAATGTAATAGATATGTCTACGAATTGATCGACCTCCTTAGATCAAAATAGGACTGGCCATGGACACTATTTAAAAATCGAATTCGAAGGACCTCGCCCACTTTAATAAATTTTGAAATTTGGGTATATTCTAGCATCTCAGACGAAATTATCTGGGTGTTCTAGACTCTCCTACAAAGCAAGGACATCACTCTAGATCCTAGAGAAATGTCCTAGCTTTGTAGGTACACGAGAGGAATTGAGCAAAGAGAGCCGCTCTACGTGAAATTAATATTGAACAAGCTAGCAGGCTTCTAAAATTTAAATGAAATATCGTGGGCGAATTATCTAGAAGGCAGACATAAAAATAGCTGACTGAGAAATAAAAGAAAAGAATAAAACTTAAACTGCTGCTAATACACCTAGACTTAATTTCTCGGGACACGCCTATTTACATACTTTTAAATAGGCGTGTAAATTTAGATTTTCTACTTTTTCAAGATGATTTTTTTTATGACTAATGACTTCCATCCCCTTTCTCTTTTTATACACGCTTGTACATTATTAATAGTTTGTATATAGTTAATAATATTCTAGTTACCTATTTTAATTGTAAATACATATTTGTTAACTATTGTTGTTGTGATCACCGTTATGATATAATAGCAAGAAGGCCAGTATTCCTATCTACTAGAACATGTTATCATTTCATCATCATCATAAGCTTTTTAACGTTCCCACTGCTGGGATACAGGCCTCCTCCTCTCTATGAGAGGCAATGGACCGTAATTCACCACGCAGGCTTTCAATCTTTTAGTCTTCCGTAAAAAAACCATGCATGAATCTAGGTCATAGTAATTTCTTATTTATCGAGCTTTGTCATCATCATCTTCATTATCATTTCAGCCGAATGACGTCCACTGCTGGACATAAGCCTCCTTCGAGTGTCGTCAACATATTCAAAGGGAACATAATACAATCCTTATCAACATATATAAGCTTTGTATTAATATTTCTTGTCAAAAATTATTGAGTAGGAAAGTTATACATAAGTTATAACATTTTGTTTCGTTCTTAGGAGAACCCGGAGTAGCAAGATGAGTCTAATCTTTTGTCTGATGGTAGCGTGCCGATTTTTTTGAATTTTTCTGATTTATGCGATATATATATCTCCGCTGGCAGGTAGGTAACTTCATTTTTTATATGATAAGTTATCTTCCATGTTTGTCTTGCATAGTGGATGTAGCAAACATGAGATCATGACTTTGCTCTTGATTTTCATCGGCATTTTAAAATGCCTTTTACACTCCAAAATTTTCCATGTCGTTGGCCGTTGTCGTTATTCTTCTGTCTATTTTTGAGTCGTTGTATTCTCACTGTTTGCATATGTCCATTGTTTTCAAATTTGACGATGATAGATTAAGACAGCTGTAAAGATTTGAAGTCATACCTCATCACCTTGCCGTAGTCCTCCTTTTATGGGGATGGGTGGTACTGTGATCTCAATATTCACACTGTTTGTGGTGTTCTCATAGTGTAATTTTAGGAACAGTATGTGTGTCGGACCAGTAGGTGAGAAATCATCTTTTGTGATTGTGAAGCTTTCCGTTTAGAGGGATGTGCTATTGTGTCAAAAGCTTACTAGAAGTCAATAAAACACTAAGCAAAAGGATGTTGAAATTCTTGATATTTCTGAATTAGCAACTCCAGAGAATAGTTTGTGAACATGACAAGTGTTCACAAAAAAGTTTTTAAGCCAAATAGTTTCCACCTTTATTGTTCCTTGTACCATATCCGTGGCTTTTCATTGTTTTTTCTTATGGTTTTGGATTGTCTATTTTGTCGTTAAAATCTGGCAAGATTTTTATGTTTTTCTCTGAAGTATTCAGATTCAGGTGTCGTAAAAATACTATATTTCAGTATCATTTGCAGTTTCTGTTGCATATACTTGTTTTATGATAATTCTGATGTTATTGATATTTAGTGTTAATAATGCTACTCGTTCTGAAAAACAATTGTGACTCTAGATACAAGGCTTGAGGTGTTTCTCCACGAGATAACCAACACCGTAAAGGCCCTGAGTATCTCTAGTGAAATACATCATTTTTATTTTATATTCCTGAATTGAATTTGCTAGCCTTGTTTCAGACAGACGAATTATATCATAGTTTATGCTTTCCAAGGCATATATTCACTCTAGTAGCCGGGTGTATGTTGATAATATCCTTACATTGTATGTCTCTATATAGAAGTTTTTATCTCTGTAGCCTCGGGAACCGGCCAGATTGGAAGATCTTCTCCAGCTATTGGAAAAGGTAAAATCTAATGCACCTTCCTGACCGGATCGGTGCGTTTTCGTTTCTGCACCGAGTCTGTACAGATGTGCTGTACGTGTATGCGCTCGGTAAATAACCTGTACCGAAAGGACTCGGCCAGAAAGCCACCAGGGGGGTGACCATAAGCTCTTAGAGTAAGGTTATTTTGAGTGTGTGTAAGGGACAGATTTATATGACTTGTATACATCTGTCACTTACGCGATATCAAAATAACCTTACTCTAAGAGCTTATGGTCACCCCCCTGAGTCGTTTCTGTACATACATACGTAATTGGTATGTAGAGCACATCTGTACAGATTCGGAAAACACATCGACCCGGTGAGGAAGGCGCCTGAATAGGTTAGAAAATTCAAAAAATTAAGTTCGCCTCCAAGGGATAAAGAGGTAAGATCTTAACTTATGAGTTATCATCTATCAATTGCAGTAGCTAGTCCAAGTATTTTACTGTTGGAAAAATCCATGCATGCAAATACAGTGTGCAACGGAAAGCTGTCATATTTTCAAAACTTCTTCTGCATGTGTACATGAACAGCCTTCTCCAATGAAGTCATATACAATTCTCAAAAAAAAAAGTGTATTTCACATACAAATTTTGTCAGCTGATGGACTTTGTATGGAATTTCCAAATTGTTTTTTTAGGAATTGCTTAAGACTTTCTTGGAGAAAGTTCAAAGAAAGAAAGAAATAAAGAAGCAGTTTTTAAAATATGGCCACGTCTTTCCGTTACATCCTGTCATTACAAGGTGTATCGGATATATAGATTTTCTGGATAATTAGATAGATTAGAAGCAGGGCGCATGAAAACTAAATTATTCAATGGTTCAAAATAAACCAAAACATCAGTCAATCGTTCAAAACAAAATAATTTCGGACGACTGACTACCTTCGTGAAAAATCGAAATCATTCGACATGCATGTCTACCGTAAGGGCTGATTTCATCATCAAATCCTAACACATATAAACCGCGTTTAAGAGCTGTCACTGTCAATTTTGACAGATCAATGATAACAGTGACACTGACAGCTCTGCGACTTGGTTTAGATTTAGGGTCGCGTTCAAATTGGTATTGGTATCATATTGGTTCGCATTTGGTAACTCTAAAGGTGATTCCACTGTCGACTGCAGTCGGCAGCAGCAGGCGAAATGTCGCCGCGATACTACTGATTTCTGTGTATTTCTTTACTGCGTTTTTTCAGAGACCGTACTAAAACTTGCTAACGCCGTCATGAAGGCACTAGTGCTCTTCATCTTGTGTGGCTCAGTTTCTCTGTCACAGTGGAATTATGATAGTTTTGACACCTCAGAGTAAGGTCCCAGTAGTGTCATAGCGACTCGTCGCCTTTTGCTGTCCCCTGCAGTCGCCTACATAATCATACCTTACAATCAACTGGGGATAATTCTCGCTAGTGTTCCTTACAGATATCGATACTAACTCTTTCCTCTCTTTCAGTGGTGAACTACCAGTGCCCTCGGAACAAATCCTGCGTGGTGGACCGGGTCAACAGAAATCGCTGCCAGTACTGCAGACTACAGAAGTGCTTGAAGCTGGGCATGTCTCGCGATGGTGAGCTACGATGCTTTTTACTTATTTTCAATACACTTACAGTGTATTCCCCAATCTTTTGGGATGGGCTGAGCGTAAGCTTTCCGATATGCATGGCATGGCGCGCAGCTGTTTTAATATGAGATTTACTACTGTGCTATCATTGTAGCCAACTTCAGCCCAGCCAAAAAGATTGGGTATACTGTACTCGAAAACTGACTGAAGTATATATCGTACTCGAGCGGATCTGACGGCTGGCAGCTAGTCAATTAATTAGTATACAATAAACTAAAGAAATAATAATCGAACTTCATATCACAATAAATAAAGAAAAAAAAATCAAGCCACAAATTAGTCACAATAAAACAAATTCAAATCACAAAATAAAAAACAGAAAAGAATGATTCCAATTTCAAATCACAATAATGAAAAGAATCATTCAAATTCACCTTAAAACCACGTGTTGCCCGATGAGGAAGCGAGCGTTGGGTCATCGACCCCTTATCAGTTGCTGATAACGCTATGTTTATACTACATAAGTACTCAAAGCAAGTTTATAGTGAGAAATAGTTATGTTGGAATGAGTTCAGGAGTTACTTTTAATTATTTATGTTTAATCCCACAGCTGGACAAAATTTTATTCGACAAAAAACCAGTTCTGAGAAATCTCAAAATAGATTTTGGATTATAGTTTATCCCAGTGCTAGGCAAAATTTTACTAGCCCAAGGCCATGGCTGGACATAGGTATTTATAGAACCTACAAAAGAACGTAAATTAGTAGCATAATCGGCAGAGAACCGATGCTTTTTTTGAAAAACCCATTATAAATTGTTTTTACATAAGTGAGTCCAGTACATAATAATAAAATAAGATTCCGAAGAATTAAGAACCTCCACCTTTTAAAAGTCGGTTAAAAACTTATGATAAGATTTCACCTATACACAGATAATATAAATGATAAAATTACTACTATATGTGTAGGTGTTCACTATGGTATTTCGTTAATCATTTAAATCTTAAATGAAAAATAAACTATTCATTTCAAGACCACTAACGCCATCTGTTATCGAGTTATCAAACTATTTTATACGAAACCCACAAAATTGTGTTGAAAAACTACTTATAGCTTCTAACACAAAATTGATATTTCCTGCGCTGTTTCTTTGTTAGTTTATACAAAACCTTCAACTATTGGCAAGTTTCTTTTGAAGATCTAGGATAGATTCCCTTATTTTTACGTGCTCCGTCCATTATAAACCTTAGGTTTTATACCACGTACAATCACAACATTCGTGCTTACAAACGCCTTCCATTAATACAAAAAACATATTTTCTTTAACATAAAGACACACATATTATACCTACTTAGACTATGTCACGCCAAATCGCGTGCGCTCACATAGCGAGCCGTCGCCGACGCGTGTAGTGACGATAGTTGCGCAATACTTGTAATGATCAGATAGGCCGCATCGATAGGGAGTGCCGAGTATCGATAAATTGATAGCAAAAAAATAAAAGTATTTCTCAGTACCTACCTATCTGAAACTCTAATAATGTACCCGACACAAAGTAACATTCTACCAGCAAAAAAATTGAAGAAGTTTGACCAAATTACTGACTTTGACAGATTTTACAAACTTTCTTATTTTTGGTCATTTAGAAGTCAAATTTAAATTTGGCTACTGATTGGTTAAACGAAATAACAACAAAAATAAGACCAACGAATCATGTTATAGTACGAGCTTCATCCGCTTCCACAGCTGATCAATTGAATTGATTGAAAGCGTTAAAAAACCTCCACAAAAATCAAGTGCGTTTACTAAACCTTGCCGTTTAGTAAATCTTATTCCATAGTTGTCTTAAAAAAGAGCGAAAGCAAAAAAAATCGAAACAAATCACAGCTGAAGACTTGATTATAAAATACAGTTCCAAAAGAGCCTTTCTTTTCAAATAATTATCATGCCATATTGGTTGGTTGGTATTCTCATCCCGGCAAACCGTCTTGCCACTTCGGTTCTCATTCCCATCTCTAGTTCCCAACCTACTCCTACATAACATGTCACGATGGCGATCATAGATCATACATAACTCGACGTACACGGCGACTCGACGCGTGCAGACGACTCGTTGCGCAACGACTGGTTACTTGCTAGAAGCGTTCGTCGATGGTTGGCAGTTATGTCGATGAATTAGTGGTATAGTATAGTAATTTAATATTATGAAGAATGCTCAGGGTTCATGGAAGTGAAGAAATACTGATAATAAATCTTTTAAGTTAGTTAAAAAGTCACAAGTTAAGCAATTATTATAATTTTAATATATTACAAAACATACCAGCTTTTTATTGTTCCACAGCAAGTTTGAAAATAATAAAAAATAAATAAATCAGTAAATAGAAATAAAGTCAGGAAGAGGTTAACACCAACGTGTTGCAGAAGTTAAAATAAAATTGTTTTACATCCATTATTTAATTCTTAAAACAAATTTCAAGAAAATAATAAATAATATTGAGACATTACTAATGCGTGCCAAATAAATAACAAGATCCAAATTCAATTATTTAATTGAAAAATAAAAGTCTCGATACTCTAAAACCATCAACTA
The DNA here is from genome assembly GCA_947562075.1 of Orthosia gracilis. Classification (NCBI taxonomy): domain Eukaryota; kingdom Metazoa; phylum Arthropoda; class Insecta; order Lepidoptera; family Noctuidae; genus Orthosia; species Orthosia gracilis. The sequence goes on from OX387276.1 coordinate 6,071,136, forward strand.
TACCCAGCCCTACCCATTGCACAATATAGCAGTCGTGAAGCGTAACATAAACATGTCCAAGTTTTTACTGAGACATGCACACACATACACACACACGGTTTCTTACGCTAACACCAGACACACAGACAGACAGGACAGCTTTATGTAACATGCACTAATTCAGGGAACTAGTCATATCAGTACAATTACATATTTTTTTATAATATTGGTATTACGTTTACCCGTGGCTTTGCTTGACGTTTTTGTCAAAAAAAAATACCTCTTAAAAAAATGTGCGATATATATATTTTTTAATGAGTATTTCATTGTATGAAAAATAGAGGAGAATGTTTGCTGTTGGTAGTTATTGCTGGATATTGAATAATTCGGATTTGAGAAAACCGCATCTCCGGTAATGGCTCCAAAATGCAAGAAATGAGCCTTAAATCAGTTTAAAATTTCCAACTCCTCTTGTTTGGTTTTTATCTCTTTCTAGATAGTATCCCTAAAGCTTCTATTTGCAATGCATGATATCATTAAAGCTAGCTAAATCCTTCCGCATACCCAACCGAGCCTCTATTGATTTAAGAACAAAAATAAATATTTTTCGACACACATACAGTTCAAAGACTTTTCTTTGTTTTTAGTGAACAAACAGCTATTGTTACCAATTTAATTGTTTCTACAAAAATCTGGGACGACAAACTATGGCCGTCTGTCTGTTCCTAAACACGAGTAGGAAAATAACCAAAACACAAGACCCGTCTGGATAAACAAAAAGCTGAAAAAGATGGGTCAAGCTATACTGGTGGTTTAAAGTCATCGAACTCTCAACAAAGAAAATTCATAGACGAAATTCTAAACACAAAAACTTATTCCTCGAAAAATTATTTACGCAACGAAATTAAGAAGGCACCTCATGAGGATTTCGAAGTTCGAACCGCGTTCGTAATTCAAATCGGTCGCGTTGCCGCCCAACGGGATCGCGCCGAGTTACGTAGCAAGAATACGTCACTTGCACGTACTATACATACATACGTCAGAGTTCGCGAGTTCGTTGTTCCACTAGGCAGTGTGCCAACGGCCGAAGTGTCCCGGACACACACAAATGTGCACCCTACACACACAACCAATCAACACCCGTTTGTTCACGCACACTATCAAAGAACGCGTTTCGTTCGTCGCGCACACTTTGCCGATCTATGTGTGCAGGTATTGAGTAACTAAGCGATGAAGCTAGGTGTCATTGAGAACATAATTGCATTGTATTGTTAGGCTCGTCGATTTTAGCTGCGTTTTTTTCGTCGTGTGAATATTAAGAGGCATGGGAACGATGCGAATATCGGATTCCATGTTATGTCATTTGTGTCATTAGTTTTTCAAGCGCGACGCGAGCGCTCGTGGCGGTGAGTAGAAGAACTAAGCTAAACATTTATTTCTCGTTTTCAGCTGTTAAATTTGGACGAATGTCCAAGAAGCAGAGAGAAAAGGTCGAGGACGAGGTGCGGTTCCATCGTGCTCAGATGAATAGTCAGCGGAATGACCCAGCTCCTGATTCGGTGTACGATACCCAACAACAGACTCCGAGCTCCAGTGACCAGTTCCATAGTCATTATAATGGAGGGTAAGTGGCGCCATCTACTGAGTTTACAAGATTTTTGTTGATGAAATGAAACAAATTGGGGTTTGTTGTAAAAAAATATTTTATAAAATCCAGGACGTAATTTTTTTCAGATATTCAGTAGTTTTTTATAAATACTGCTATCTCTCTACCTTACGACACTTCATGAGTGTAGTATAATGAACAAAAAAAACCAGTGTTATCGAATAGTGAAATAAATAAACTTGCGGCTGTTTATTTTCACATATTATTTGTAAAGTGCGATTTGAGGGCAGTTTTTTATTTCACTATCGATTAGTAATTCATATAAATTTAGTCATGGAATGGGACTAATGAATTTCGTTCCACATCTTATGCCGAATGTGCAGTACATTAACCATGCAACTTGGCAATAAAATGTATAATGTTTAGTAGTCAAACGACAAAACTATGGCTCGTTAGAACTCCGAGCTTTCTACTTTACCGTCACCGTTGTAATTCATTACTCCACGGACTTCAATTTGTGTCAGCGGTGCATCAGACGCTGTCATTATTGTAAGCGACCAACGGTATACTGTCGTGACGAAGTTGAATGGCGCTTAACGGTAAACTGTAAATACTGCCACCTAGTATCGAGTAGCGGTACTAAGCGTTTCTTATTAAGAACGATAGATGGCGTAGTTTTTATTATTGCGCATCTGAGGTGTCTGATGACTGCTATTTACGATTTGTTTTTCATTGGACTTAACAATAGGGAAGGATGGTTTACAGTGGATCGTCGCGGTGGATATATCGTTATAGTTCCAAACTAGTCGCCATCTTAGATTCGGAGCTCCCGCTCCGTACAGCGCACAAGAATTTGGTAGGTCACAAAAAAGCTATGTTAAAGAACTTACAAAAATATACATACAGTCGATCATAGAACCTCTTCCTTTTAGGAAAGTCGGGTAAAAAAACTATACACTGATACCCATGTTCTCCTACATAGTTGTTAAGAGGGGTAATACGACAGTTTTTGCTGTGAGCTGGGATTCTTCAATTACTCTTCATAATTGATAGCTTGTCACTTGATAGGAGTTTTATGTGACTTTTTATATTTCTATTAAGCTGAGCAGCTGTTGTTGGAATGCAGCTCTACTGTAAAACATTCTAGGAAATTAAATAGGTATATTACCGCTAATGTTTATAATGACAGCCTTCAACGGAAAACAGTATTTGAGAAAAGCCCTTTCAAGTCCTAAACATTTAATAGTTTTTAATCTATAAAAAGGCACATATACATTTGAAGTTATTTTTGATGATTATTTTAATTTACGAACAAAATAGTTATTTATAGATAAATAAAAAAAACTTGATACCATCGAGGCTTCCATGGGTCTTATTTATAAAAATCCTCGACGGTACTTAGCAACTGATTAAAACATTCTAAATTCAAATTCTGAATAGAATTGATTCTCGCACGGGGTTCTTTTTATAATATTTTTTCTATAGTATCTCCTGTGCGGGTCACAAATATATAATTTTCTTTATTTCTTTCAAGATATTTATAAATAAGGCTGCGAAATTCTAATCTTCAAAATCACATCCAAGTCTAACTTAATTTTCTCACTCACAGCTACCCCGGATACGGATCCCCACTTTCTTCGTACAACTCTTACAACGCTGGTCCAGCCCTCCCATCCAACATGGGAATGCAGGCACAACCAACTCAGCAACAGGCCTACGATGTCTCGGCAGATTACGTCGATTCCACCACAGCCTATGAGCCGAAACAGCCTGCAACCTTAGACTATCCGGATTATATCAACAATGGTGGTATGTATTTTAGATATTTTATAAGTAAATTTTGAAAAAGATTCCTTGTCAAAGGTCTTATATGTGGATACAAGGCTACCGAACACATACATTCAGGTCCTTTGTTGTCCATTGGTGGCATATACCATTCAGATAAGTCGTCGCTAGCAGGCGAAATCAACAAAATGAAATAAAATTTTGTCTGGTATGAAGATAGTCAATGGAATCACTTGTAAAGTCACTAGAGCAATTTGAACTTGACCTACGAAGGGCGGTCCAAAAGTTCACGGACTATTGTCCTTAAAATACACAAGGGTAATAATCCGCGAACTTTTGGACCTCCTTATGTAGCTAACCAACCAAAAACGTCCTTGCCTATAGACGACCAGCAAAAAGGGACGGCAATAGTCCGACCATCGGGCTCAACGTCCACCTCGACAGCTACAACAGCCACCTCATCCATGCGACAAACATCCATCAGCGACATCCCGAGGACACGATTACAGGAATTCGACCGATATGACCAAGACAGGATCCAATCCCCAGCGTCAATTTCGAGTGGTGTCCTAAATATAAAGCAGGAAATAAAGCCAGAGACATCCATGGGAGTTGATAATCTGGTAGCCAGTTACGTGGACTCAACTACATTCTTGCACAGTCCGTCAAACCTTCAACACAGTCCGATGGATATACAGCATTCTGTGCTAGTCAGCGGGCAGAGTTCAGTCTCCATGACGAGTGATGATTTGAGCCCGGATGACCTGACTTCCAGTAGCGGGCATGGGAGACTGATGGATCCGTTGAACATGAATATGTCTGGGATGGGCATGGTGAATCCTAACGCTGTGACGAACAGAAGACATGCGGGGCCCAGTCAGAGCTCGAGTGATGAATTGCCCTGTGAGTGATGTTGGATGATTTTTCGGTTATGCTACACGATTATTTTGCTAGTATTTTTTATTCATTTGTAGTAGCAGTTATGTTTTTAATGTATTTTAAAGAGTTTTATCCCAGTACGATGTATTTTTGCCATTTTAGGATTGATGCGATACTTATTGTTGAAGTTCTTAAATTAGTTTGATGTGCATACAAAACTTATATTGTATAATTACGAGTAGGTATGTAGTTCTGCCACCAAACAATGTTACTGTATTCTCGTTTAAAAGGCATAGGTATGCTAGCAGCTAGAGAATTTACGGGCTCATGAGATATATCAACATTGAAGATAAGTTTATTTTCCTAGTAGATATCACATCGAAAAATTCCCCTTGGTTTTGCTGGTGCCTTTTGGCGACCGTAAGTCTTATTAAAATCTATAAAAAAAGGCCAACAAATATTTTAACAGTTTATTCCAAACCAGTATCATTTCATGGAGGCTCGTCTCTTTTTTGAATGATTATATCATTGCCCCCCCATAAAAAGTTATACCGTTGACTAGTGCGGGCTTGATCAGGAAAAATAGGGTTGTAGCCATTAAATGGAAATAATCTTAAACTTCTTCTCAGCTGAAAAGAAATTTAAAAGCCAGTATAATTTCAAGGAGGCTCGTCTCTTTTTTGAATGGTTATATTAGATCCCTGCCATAAAAAGTTATACCGTTGACCAGTGCGGGCTTGATCAGGAAAAATAGGGTTGTAGCCATTAAATGGAAAGAATCTTAGACTGCTTCTCAGCTGAAAAGAAATTTAAATATTAGTGTCCTAGCCTGAAATACTGAAACGCAATTTTACCAAATGGCCCAGCCTAACTGGGTTATAGAGTTCAGATAGGCAGTCGCTCCTTATAGAATATACAGGTTGGCCAAAACAAATATGTACCAAAAAAACTTGGTCCCTCGTATCGCGGGGTATCCGAATCATCCCAATGTATGTTCCGCGCCTCTCAAAGTTTTCGACTTATAATTGTTTTGAGAATTTTCGCCAAAACCAAAATAAAAAAAAGACACGGATCGGATGTAATGCGTAACCGCCATTACGAACCTGATAATTTTATGCTTAAAAAACTACCCATAAAGACCCAATTGCAAAAAAAAACAACTCGACAAAGTCTTCTTCTTCTTTTTTTGAATCTTATGTTGGTCGGGTCGAAAATTCTGAAAAATTCAAAAAAAAAAACATACCTCGAAATGTATGAAAAGGGTAGGTTAGGTATGGTGGTGACCCGGATACCCAACGATACGAGGGACCAACATTTTTTTTTTGGACATCAACGTTTTGGCCATCCTGTAAGATCAGTTGCATGTGACTAGACTAAGAGCCGACTCCAACACAATTGGTAAAAGACGAGGCATATGATGATTGTTATCTCCTGTTTTCTCTTTTGCTTGACTTCAGCAAGAGACATTTTCAAAATTTTAGAATCCTCTACAATATCTTCAAACAGCTGGGCTTTCTTAACGTGGACTTAAGTTGCCTGTAACTTGTCCAATGCCTAGCAAAGGCCTCTACTCATTCAGAGAAGGAACGAGCATTGATCACCACAAATGCTTAGTATGGGTTGTCGATTTTAAAATATACAATCTCGATCTGCCCACGATATTTTCTTACAATTGTATAGTTTGATGATAAATAAAATACTAACGTTATTCAGAACAGGTTCTTCAGTACTTCTATAATGTTCTGTTGTCCCAAATTGGTTCATATTCGGGTCTTTTACAATTACAATTGGCACCGGCATTAATGGCATAGAGAAGCATAAGGGCAATAGACAAGCTGCTGTATTCGAAATAATTAAAAGGCATTATTGTTACACAGATAATACAGGGTGACTTTTAAAACATTGGTCAGTAACTGTGGGATTAACTCTTATACACTTTGATTGTTTCTTTCATATAGCTGTTTACCCAATAAATACATAAACTCTAAGTATGAACACAAATCAAGTTTTCAGTTTTAAAAATAAATAATTTAAAAAAATGCATGGCACACTTTTTATGCGATTTAGGTCTTGGTCTCAGTAAAAGTTGTCATATTCGTGGGGACTTCCACACTCAGAAATATTGTCAATGAATTAAAAGTCACTTTATACCTACTGCGGCATAGTTTAGACGCACGTCAATTTTTAGAATTATCTTTGGCAGGGCTCTATTTTCAAAGTGTATAGGTTTTTGTGGCGCGTCCGTTACTGACGTGCTAAAGGGGGTTTATACTGCCGACAGACAGACAACTGCGACGCGACAAATCGTGTCGTGTTCGCATTGTCGTTTAGCACCTGTCTTTGGGAGTATTAAGGCTGTCTGTCCACCAAAGGTACCAAGTAGCTAAGCAATGAAGCTAGACTACGAAACTGGGGCTAAATCCACAAGTGCTAAAGTTATAGCGAAGCGTATAAGATGTGCATTGAAAACGTTCTGTGGGGACACCTAAAAACTTAGCTTCAATGGTATCAACCATTGAGGCTGGCTGGCTGGCTGGCTGGGGTGTCCCATGAAACATGATTCTTGCCTAGGGGTATCGCATTACCCAGTTATTGAGTTATGGATGTCAGATAGGCAGTCACCAACATAGTTGAAGCCGGCCCCAAACATAGTTAAAGTCGGCCCAAACATATCTGAAGCTGGCCCCAAACATAGTTGGGAAACGGCTAGGCAGATATATTGACTGGTTGATGTGACACACATCCCTCGCTCTTTGTACTTCTCTGGTGGAAAGGCAGCCTTCAGTGAGGAGATATCATAATGAAAACTTACGCCAGCATAAACAACAACAACAAGACCCTAACATAAAGGCTGTGAATGGGTCTAAAGCCATGATTGAAATTTTATGATTTATAATAGAAGATAATTATAATTTTGATCAAATAAATAGATAATTATTCATTTTTTGAACTCCGATTTGATAGGTAGGATTTTTGACGTTAGAAATGTCATGTCCTGATTTTTCCTTTTTGATGCGGTTCGTTCAAAAATTTGTTTTAATAATTATATAAAATAATATAATTTATAAATTGTTATTTTAATTTAGTGCTTGTCAGATATTGTTTGTAGTATTTACAGTTTTATTTTATGAGAATGTTTATTTATTTCATTTTCGTGCGTAGAATCTTTTTGCTCAAAAATGAAAACACTGCCATCTGTCGGCGAGTAGCTAAACCTCTTTTTCTTCCACAGCGGAGAACGATATCAGCAAGGTCCTTGTGAAGAGCTTGGCTGAAGCACACGCAAATACCAACCCTAAACTGGAGTTCATTCATGAGATGTTCAGAAAGCCAGCGGACGTTTCCAAGTGAGTTTACTGTTTTTTACTTACTGTGACCGAACACTTTTTCTTAATTATATTTTCCGTATTTAAAAAAAATAAAGTAAAAAAAGTATCGACATGGTACATCGATTTACCTACTTCATGCTTTTTTCCATGTTTTTATATACCCAGTATAAAGACGCATGTCATAGGGGGCAAGTCCATTGCTTAGCTAAAATGCACACATTTTTTCTAAACAGACAACGCCAAACGCACTGCTCCACCCGGGCATCGAACCCCGATCCGCAGCAGCTGCTACTGCAACGGGTTGATATAACGAAGTTAGATTTTAATTAAATTATTTGATTTGCAAGGCTCCCACAGACTGGCACGACTTGACCATGCGACAACATGATTTTATAGAAACTATAGAACAATTTTCATGAAAACGACATCTGTCAAAGAAAAATATTTATTTGTGAACCGTACAGAAAACATAAGAAATAGAAAAAAAATATTAAACGTTAATTTAAAAAAAAAACAAACGCGAAGTCGAACATAGAACCTCCTCCTTTTTGGTAAGTCGGTTAAAAAAAAACCCGTGCCAGACCAAAAAGGCCTACCTTATTTGCAATACGCTGTAATTGCATGAGCAGCGATATTTAAAAAGTATAAATAACGCCGCGCCGTGCATGTCACATTTTCGCACCGCGCCAGTCTGCGGGAGCCTATATGCTCATCCCAGCTTCATTCATCGCGTGGTAGCGTGGGGTCTTGGTTTCAATGAGAATCGAAACCAGGTCCCCAGTCGTAAGTAGCTCCGAGACAGGATTTATGTCCGCTTATGGCAGCAGACTCACCCTCTATCACATGGGTCTTGAACTTGGGGAAATGATGGTGTCATATCCCTTCAGGGTTTTCATGCATGATGTCATCCTATTACGTCACCTAAGCAATCACTAACTGGGTCGCGGAGATCATAGGCAGTCGCTCCAAGTTTAAAACTGGTGCAGCTGTTTAATTTTAGACTGCAGGCCGACCCCAGTATACTTCGTAAAAGACTAGGAACTTAGGTACCTATATTATGTTTTATACCAACTATGCTTCCGTGGCCTTTCCCTCCAGGAACCGAGCATTTCCTTGGATAAAAAAAATTACATTATTTATCCTATTTTTTTGCAGGCTTCTCATCTATAGTTCAATGTCATACCAAGACATGTGGCTGGATTGTGCCGACAAGCTGACACATATGATTCAGAACATTATTGAGTTCGCCAAGCTTATTCCAGGATTCATGAAGTTGTCACAAGATGATCAGATTCTGCTCCTGAAGTCTGGTGAGTATAGTATCCATGAATAGTATTCATCTACACTTTTCTAAAATCTTTTTTTGATTTTAATTCTTTGTCCTGAATTCTGGAGCCCTAAGCTAAAAGCGCACATCTGACCAAAAGACAAAAAGGAGAAAATAAATATGAAAGAACTAGGTACCTCGGTAAAAAAGGGATCTCTTCGTCCTGTATTGCTCCGTGTCTCTGTCACAGTGAAACCATAACAGTTTTGGCACGTCAGAGCAAAGAACATGTTAGGGATGTTCAACATTATTTGTTTAAACTAGAATGTTCTCTCGTAGAAAAATATAAATTTTGCACAAAAGGATGAGCCCTTTTTCTTTGGACGCCAAAATGGGGATTAACATAAAAATAAATAGTTTCATTTTTTACCAGTATTTTCCAGTTAGTAGTAAATATTTTTTTATAGTATTATCACTCTGTCTCTCTCTTCACTTCTGAAAAATTTTGGGATACAAATGTACATTTTTTTTTTAAACTACAAGAAGTAGGCTTGTTCTTTCCCTAGTTATTTTTCAAAACACGTACAGATTAAAAAAGAAACGTTATATATTTTAATGTATTCAGTATCAAATCATCACTATCACCAACATTTCATTGATCACTATCATACCCTGAACATACCAGTATATCATCTATAAAAGCCAATTCTTCTCCCTCTAGGCTCGTTCGAGTTGGCTATCGTCAGACTCTCCCGACTGATTGACGTGAATAGAGACCAGGTTTTGTACCACGACGTGGTGATGCCTATCAAGGAATGCGTGCGTCCACGGTGAGTTACATTTAATTTTAGGATGTTACATTTAATTTTAGAATGTTACATTTAATTTTAGAATTTTAAATTTGGCATGATAATTTGTACATTAACAAAAGTAAATGTGAAGTTCAGTGGACATTTAAATTCAAATGTAGGTTTTTTGTTTAAGGTTCAAACTAAACTAAGTCCCAGTAGATCGTTGATTTTCAATCTATATTTGTTGTTTTGTAGTACATTTTTTAAATATTTTTTCTTTATCGTAATTATTCCTTTAATTCTAGTGATCCCCGCGACGTGGCACTAGTGGTGGGTATATTTGACGCGGCGAAGACAATCGCGCGACTCAAGCTAACTGAGACTGAACTTGCGCTCTACCAGAGCCTTGTGCTATTGTGGCCAGGTAAGAACATCTTCATCATCTTCAAATTAGAAAATATTTATATAATATTTAATTAATCTTTTAACTACTATAATTAACATCGTGACGCTCATCCCTACCAATGTAAAAGACAAAAATATGCCTTAAATTTAACTTACCATTTCCTCTATTCTTTCACAGAACGTCACGGCGTCCGCAGCAGCCCTGCGATCACATGCCTGTTCAATATGTCCATGGCGGCTATGCGGCAAGAGATTGAGGCCAACCACGCGCCCCTCAAGGGAGATGTAACAGTTCTAGACCAGTTGCTGGCTAAGATACCCACCTACAGGTGTGTGCTTATACCCATATCGTTAATAGACAGTATGCATAAGATGTACAAAATACTTAAAACTAAGGCACTGCAGCTACTTTTTCCTTTTTATGTGGATCTATATCCAACCCCTTTTTGGATAAAGTTTTGAAAAACACTGAGTGCCCATTTAATGGACTAACCCCCAGTTGCCCAGCTTATAATTATTGCAGAATTAATCTGACAAATTGTCAAGCACGTGTTATCTGCTGTGATTGGTTGAATTAATTAACATAGAATGTGGTTTATGAAGAATTTGAGATACTATTTGGAAATTAAAAGCTGAGGAATTGGATAGTTCTCAACTTTTGTTGATTAAATTTTTATTCTTATCGCTCTCACCTAATAAAAGAGTGAAGGCCTTTATTTGCTGACTTTATAAGATATTACAAGCATAACACTAATCCCGATCTTTCCCCTATTACAGAGAACTGTCGCTGATGCACTTGGAGTCGCTGTGCCGCTTCAAGGCGTCGCATCCCAACCACTCGTTCCCAGCACTCTACAAGGAGCTGTTCTCACTTGATAGTGTTCTGGACTACACGCATGCCTAGGTACAGACCTGTCCCAGGTCTAAACCCACAGGTTTCTATCAGGTTGCGTTAGAACGATCTCATTTTTGCCCAATATAGCTGGACGGTGGCATTTTGAGACCTTTTCAAAGACTCTTGACAGCTTGACAGCTATTTTTTTTATTAATTCCACGTAAAACTAAACGCATCTAAATTATTTGTTAATATATTTATAATTGTATGTATATACCTTGAGACTGTTAAAATATTTACTTAAAAGTATGTACGTACAATAATTAAAAGGAGGTTTATTTAATTCGATTCTAGTTACATTTAAATGCGTTTAGTTTTACATTTTATCTCAGAATATATGTTTTATTTTCATTTGTTATGGAAATCTCTTATTATTGTTTTCGTAACAAGGAGTATATTATGTAGCGTTACACACATTTTTGTGGTCTATTTAATACATAATTAGACATAATATATGTTTGATTGTGTATTGTATACAAAGGAATATCGTAATATAATTATCGTAAAGTGTATTTAACTTTGAATGAAAAATAATAATAATTATTATATAAAGATATAATAATAGGAATAGAGTTTTTATTAAGAAATAAATAAAAAAGTTATAAAGGTGTAGCCAGTTAAAGATCACACAGTTTCAATCGAAGGAAACTTATTTTAAATAGGACTCTTTTTATTAATTTTAACAGTTTTTTTTTAAAGAATGTAACTTGTTATTTATTTCAAATGATTATTATTATTATTGATGTTTTTCGCCTCTGTAGATTTTCGATTTAAGTTGTAATATAGGAATACATGATACTGCCGATTTTTTGTATTTTTTTCGTTGTTTTTAATTGAATAAAGGAGTACATATTATGTCAAATATGATAAAGCGATGGAAAAATGCAAATCATAATCAAAATAATTTTAAGTCGATTAACAGTCGTGCGATGAACAAAATTATCAAATGAGAATGAACTTTTCAGGAATGAGTAATCAAATTTTCACGGACAAAAATCTATTTTTTTTTTGTAATATCTAGCAGGCAATTTTTATTTTTTTCATTTTCTCGCGTGTAGAGTAAATTGATCTCATTTTTTTTTCATATTCTTTGCTTGGGTGCCATCTTGGAATTATGTCACATTTTGCATAATAAAATGAACCAGAAAAAATGAAAAAAACACAATCTTGCATAATAAACTGTTGTAATTTTATCCGTTAATACGTAAATTATTTTTTTACCTTTTTAATTTAGCTTGACGCGATTTTATACGTATATTTATAATTTAATTTAAATTGCCTGCTACTAATAATTAGAATTATTAAAATAACCATCAACTTTCTAACATTACGCTAAGTTTGTCGAATAGCCTTTACTATAGACTGGATTATATTAATGTTAATAAAAAAGTATAAATCTTAACTTGTATTTTGTAAATAGTTATTAATCATATGTATTTTATATTAAATATCATAAGGTTCGATGGGTTACTTTAATTTTACATTCTATTAAAAAATATAATTAAAGAAACAAGTTTTTCAAAATGGACTCCGAGCATGCTTGACAGATCATGTGAAAAATTTTGTTTTTTTCCTTCTATATAATTATATATTTTTTGTTAAATAAAGCAATCTGTTATTGTCTAGTTTTGTTTTATTTTTTTTGTTTCCTGTTTTCCTTTTTTTATTTTTCATTATTTTCTATAACTGATAAAATAGGTATAATCATATAGTGAGATCATACATCATAGTTAAAAAAAAATCATACGGGTGGTTCAAATGTTAATTTTTAAACATGATATATTTTTAATTTCTATTAAAACTCAGATATATACGTAGAAATAATTAATTTTTAATATTTCCACAACTATTAGTATATGCAATACAGTTTTTCAAAGAGTGTGTACTCTTTCTTCGCAAAAAATAATTAAAAATGTAAAAAATCTAGGCGCACACATTTAGATTGTTTAGTCGTTATGTTTAGCTTCGATATGGGAATGTCCTTTTTGTAAAATTGCAATTTTTTTTAACCACTTCTAAATTCTTTTAAAAAATATGTATAAAACTATTTATTGTGTATATTTATCAGATCTTTACTGTACTATGTATAATTTTATGTAAATCAATAATTATCAATTTCTCAATGTATTTTTACAGCATTATTTTTTCTTATCTCGTCTACATAGCTTTCACCTACAATTGGACATTTCCCATGAAGGATTAATAATAAAAAAAAAATGTAAAAAATCGAAAATATTGGAGAAAACGTTTTAGAGCACTAAGACTGAAAAAATTGGCTGAAAAACCTATTACCTTCGCTTAACAACTGGTTTAACACAAAAAAAAAATACAATAAATACTGCAAAAAAATAAATTCATAAATTTTCTGAATGTTCCAATTCAGTTATTAGAGTGTTTGAGACCGGCCATGTATCACGAATTTATATGGAAATTAAATGAATAAAATGAGTAATAGAAATGGGTGATACACACTTGCGACTTTGCGACATAAATGATCGACAGATTTTTTGTTTCTGCTGCTGATAAGTCGTTTCTGGACCGTCTGCAAGATTTTGTGGTTTCTGTCTGTCAGAATAGATGGGAGTCTGGCTGTATTGTCTTCCTACTTGCCACTACTGTGAAGTGTGAATGCCCATCTAAGTTGTATTATTGTCATATTCGATCAAAAGACTGAATAATATAAACTACATAAGTATAGAATTTTAAAGACTTACTCCCATCTTTTTGTCTTTCAATTAATTAAGAACCAAATTTTCTATAACGAAACCGGATGATCTGACTTTCGTGGTCCGTAGAGGAATCTTATCACTATAGATTGACCACTTATCTTTGGCAAAAATAAAAATGTTATTTATCTACTGAATAGATCGCTAGAAATAGTCGCAAGTGTGTAGCCGCCTTATACGACGCCGTGTCCGTAACTTCGAGCAGAACTTAGACTTGATTGGTGCAAATCGAAGGGTGAAGAGAGGAGCATCTTGCCTCTCTTTCGCACATATGCGTTTGAGTGTCAGTGCGATAGTGATAGTAAATAGGGTAAACGTTTTACTTGCTGAGTAGTTTTAGTAGGTATTTCTAAAACTTTTGTACTATGTTTTGCTAAATTTTCACTAAAAAACTAATATAGATTTGGACACGTAAAGGATAGAATAAAAAAAATGTATTTTGGAAAAAGCAAGCATGATAAAAATGGGAATAATCGGTCACGGGTGTCAGTGTGTTTTTTTTCAAATTGGTTCGATTAGTAATTTTTTTTTTATTAATTCGTATTTTTTTTTAAGAGTTTCTATTTTGTAAAACGGTACCTACGAATTTATGGGTATCTGAGATCATTATAAATAGTAAAAAAAGAAATAAAAATAATAAAATTTTTGTATGTCTTGTTTTTCTATGAGATGATTTATATTATCAAAAATATTAATTTGTTAATGAAATAATTAAGTATTTTTACACATTACCTGAACATATGAAGAGTACGAAATATAAAAAAAATAAAACATAATATATCTATGTAAAAACAGAATATATTAAAAAAACATATTTTATATGCGTGGTATGATCGAAAATTGTGACAAAGGAAACAATAAAAAATAGTAAAAATTTCTTTTTACTCATTTTTTCGTTCAGAAACTGTGGGCTAAGCCGTTTTCGATGATGTTGCGCATAAGCTTTGTTGGTTTATGAACTCAAATACAAAAAACATTGTACCTATGTACCTAAAGTAGATAATGGTGAATTTTGAGAACCAATACTAAATAAATGTTATTGTTTTAATTATTATTCTCGAATCACTTGCAAATGCGTTTGTGTTTTATTTGTTCTACCATACCTTTGCATTTAACTTGACACTTTTTTTGCTGGCTGTATATGAAACACTTTAAAAGATTATCTATCAATATAAGGTTTTATTACCTTTAAACGAGCAATTCTTGTAATTATAAAATCTGAATCTCGGAAACAGATCCAACGATTTCATGAAAGCAGTGGGCAGTGGGTATGCAGTGGGTTTCGAGGGCGATAAATCGATCTAGCTAGGTTACATTTTTAGAAAACGTCGTTTTCTCTATTTTCACCCGAGCAGAGCTCGGTCGCCCAGCTACTGATATTAACAATACCTCCGTATGAAACGCAGCAATGTTACTTATTGGCAGATTGAAGTGGGCATTGGTGTGGCCTCTCATGAACACAGCGGTAAATGAGAACATGTTAACGAAAACAGCTGGACTTAGAGTATTAATCTGAAACCACCAGCCCACCTTGAGCAAGTGAGGTGAATCTTGCTGCCTTCCTTAGAGAAGAAGTCATTAGCCAGCAGTGGGATGGTGTTACAGACTGGTGTACTAATTCTTGTAATACTAATTGAGATCGGTGAAGTGACCACACAAACCCTGTATATAGATACTAGCTGCCACCCGCGGCTCCATCCGTGTTGTATTAGTACTTCTCCCAATATCTTTATAAATTAGGTTCCGTTTCGACTGCTCGGACACAGTGTCTTAGAAGAAAAACAACTACGTCAACATTACGAAAGATTTTGTAAAACACTAACAATGAAAGTCGCAAATTCGTAGACCTAACATTCAGAAAGTTGTAAAGGTTTAACCATGGCCGTGAAGAAGCTAGTAAGCTATATTTCTATAAAGTTTCTTCAAAATCCGTTTAGTAGTTTTTGCGTGAAAGAGTAACAAACATCCATCCATCCTCACAAACTTTCACGTTTTTAATAGTAGTTAGATGATATTGGATGACAAACAAGCAGGCGACCCACCTGATGGTAAGTTGGACATCTAACAGAGGCACGCTTTCTTTATTGGTACAAACGTCATTTGTAGATCTTCGTTACGGGTAGTCTGAAGCCTGAATGTTGATAATCAGTCTTACACAGGAGGTAACGCAGGCTATCCGTAAATAGCGTAGGCGCGGGCTTGCGGACGTCGAGTAACGCGTAGCTTGCCGTCCGATAAGGACCAAGCCCGAGTCGACGATGGCGCGTTTTGTTTCAAAGAGATGTCAGCAAAACTGACGGGCTCCGCTAGGGCCGAAGCCTGTCTGGGTCGCGTATAAATTTGAAAAAAAAATAACAAAAATCCCGACTGCTTAAAAAGCGAACTAAAAAGACGGAAACAAGAAGAAAATCATGCTGTGCAGTCGGAGGATACATATGCGCGAGCTGGCTGAACAAAACCAGATGAAACCTCTGCATCAACTGCACAGAAGTACCTACATTTAAACATATGAGTGTAATATTGTTTTTGTTTTTACCTCTTAAAATCCTTTATTTTGATACCCCACACGACGGGTTTGGAAGAAAAAAATATTGGGCCCCCACAATATGGCGCCCAAGATTCGCCATTTCTCTATTTTCCATTTTTAATGAAGCCAGCGACACTCGCAGGGTTAAGACGAATCGATTTACGAGTTGAGAATCATCAAAATCGGCCAACGCGTTTGGTCTCTAGAACGGCCACAAAGGAACAAAAATACATACATACATAGACTGATAAACACATTTCACTCCTTCGGCAGTCAGATATAAAGAGTTACTGCGGCCCCGGCTCAAGCAACTGAAGGAACACGGGTGGGTTTTTGAATGACCCCTCCCGCTTCACCCAGAGCGTGAGAAGTTGGACAATTTCCCACAATAAAAAAAAGGCATCCGTAATTTCATTGTGGTGTGGGTGGAGGACAGATAGACAGTCGTTTCATGTTAAAAAATGGTTTTCAGCTGCAAACTGTTGGTCTGGAACTCAATCCCTGCATAGTTGGGAAAAACCGAATCGTCAATTATCCAGGTTCATCATCATCATCATAATTTCAGCCGAAAGACGTCCACTACTGGACATAGGCCTCCCCCACGCGTCGCCACACTGATCGGTCCTGTATGTTTCGCATCCACCGGACTCCGGCAGCTTTGAACAGGTCGTCGCTCCACCTAGAGACGGCCTTTCAACGCTGCGTCTACCGGTACGCGCTCGCCACTCCAGAACTTCTTGACTCCATCGTTCTGGGAGCAATGTGCCTTGCCTGCCTCTTAAATTATTCGGGCTATGTCGGTAGCCTTGGTTCTCTTGCGGATGTCTTTATTTCTGATTCGCAAGGGTTCTCCGAGCATAGCTGTCTTCATTGCCCTTTGGGTGACTTTAAGCCGTCTGATGAGGCCCATTGTGAGCGACCACGTCTCTGTCCCGTAAGTAACGCGTAGTTTCAATCAGGTAAAATAAAAAGCTCTTATACCCGTAAACATTTAACATAATTTATTTCAACTAAAACATACAATCCTTACATAACTAATCACAGATTTATAAATACCTTTTCGATAAACCTAAGAAAACTTGACTTTACCCGCATTTGGTTGCTTGCCTTCTCCCCATATTAAAGAATAAAGTTTCCACTGCGACATATATATGGCAAGGCCTAAGAAAAGTACTGCTAACAGGAACAATGGGAAGTAAATGGTTCCGTAGGTCATTGTAAAAATGGGGTATGGGAATTTTCCGCTTTGGCTGTATGTGTGTAGAACTCTGAAACAAGGCATAGTTATGATTTATTAACAAAAGAATTTCAACATATATCATCTATACTATAATATTATAAAGCTGAAGAGTTTGTTTGTTTGTTTGAACTACTGGTTGGCATTGAAAAAATCTTTTTGTGTTGGATAGACCATTCATCGAGGAAGGTTATAGGCTACATAACATCAAGCTAAGACCAATAGGAGCTGAGCATAAATGAAAATGTTGCAAAAACGGGAAAAAAATATTCCTTTTTGAAAGCTTCCGTTGCGTGCACTGAGTAAGCGGTTAAAGTTACGTAAACAATCATGTATTAAGTATATGTAGGGTAGGGTAGGTAGGGTAAATGGGTAGATAGGTAGCCAGTTGACGGAAGCAACATCACGGCTGTTTTCATCTAAAGGGTAGACAGAGTGACTCAAATATGTAGCCATTAATATTAATGATAATTTATATCCGTGGTGCTTGGCAGTTGCTTATCCCAATTGTAAACGTTCCTTTGTGCCTCTTGGCCTTGTTTGTTCTGCCTGCTTGGTATGGAGGGCAGTGGAAAATATGTATCTTTTTTCCTACTCCTACATTACTTATTTGTTTTCATTGCGGGCTCCAAAACGGATAAATTCATTCTCCGGGACTTCGTCGAGCTTCATTGCCTCGGCGCTTTTCTAATGGTCGACTCTGTTGATTCTGGCTTTCAGGAGTTGCAGTGGTTTGGGAATAGTGCGGGAGAATTTTCCCAATAAAAAATAAGTCGCTCCTCATAATAACCTGGTATTCAGCTGCATCTGGTTAGACTGGAAGCTAAATCCAACATTGCAATATTTGTAAGTATGTGAGAACCATGTTCCTATTTATCAAATAAATCAATTACCAATTAGTGCCTGTATTAGCATTAGCATAGTAGTGTTATTTTGGATGCATCTTCCTCACGTATATGAATTAATGTATGTATAAGGATTTTTTTTTTAAGGATACCTTTGGAGTTTCCCATAACAATCTACCTTTGCGAATGGACGGTAGAATTAATTATTATTATTTTTTAATTTAAATCTTTGATGTTCAAAAGTGCCGCTTAATGGCTAATTGAAATAAAGAATTTGTGTTTGACTTTTTGGAAAAGGCTGGGCAGATAATGACGAAATTATGATAGGTGCTGTATACTTACAAAGAATTATACAAGACGTATAAAACCAATAGAATCCCAAGATTGAGCCGATGCGACTTCTGAACCGGTTGTGGCAGGAATACCAACTCCCATAACGCTGCTGGCAGGATACAAAAATGCATGACCAAGTTAGATTTGAAAGAGAATATCTTGTCTATGAATGCAGGGAATAGGAGCTCTCTGTTGTAGATGAAGATTGGCCAGAATATTGTGAATATTAGCTGAAAAAGAAAGGATAATGATTTATTATTGCTAATGACTAACCAATAACGTTGGAATTTCTTCTGTATCGTGGGTGTGTTTATAAACATTATAAACTCATAGATATAATGTTAGGTTTTCTTTGATAAATACATCTTTTAGGCAGGTTGATTCAGTTTGAATGAGGCAGTCTAGTCTGGACGGGCTTGCAACAACCATGTTTCCGAAGTATCCCTAAGTGTTTGGTCTAGAGTTGACCTAAGTGGATGTATTGTATGGAGTTGATGGTAACTTAGTGTGAAGTGGAAAATAAATAATAGTTCAAAGTCCAAACTATGTGTTATTGCTGAATTACCAACTACACGTGAGTATTATATATCCTTGAGTATTTTTATACACACTGACCTACCTGCTTTGTACTAGCTCTGAACACTAGATGGACAACATCTAGTGTTCTATTACAAACAACCAGACTCGGTCCTACCTATAGGCCAAGCAAATATTTGTTCTGTGAGGGAGAAACCGCGACCTGCAAGACAGCAGTCAATCGCTCAGCCATTGAGCCAATCGTACAAATTTTAACTTTTCTGGTATAAAGGCTCTTTGCAGGCTGTCGCGACGCTACAATTTGACATCGATGCGACAGTATATCAGTAGAACCACTTCTTTCAAAAGTGGTTGTAAAATCTTTGTCAAACTTTCACGACACGCATCTCGGATGTCGGTGGCTTTGGTAGGTATCAATTTTTACGTTATGGACACCGACTTCCAAAAATAAAGTTATTTTTTACTTTGTAGTTTTCTTATTTGGAAGTCGGAAGTATTTTTTTGTAAAAAAAGTTTTATTATTTTTACTTTTTTGTTGTACCTACATAATAGGCAAGTAGTTTAGTAAGGTACCTATAATGCCAGAATAGATTACCCGAATATTGTGAAACTGAACATAGCCGGTGAAATGAGAGTGTACCATGGTGAACTGTACAGATCTGCGTACCCCTTTAGAGCGTACTGGCGTGATGTTATGTTATGAAATGGTTTAAACAATTAACAGACATACGATTGCAGCAATCCCGAAAGATTTGCCGTTTATTGAAGAGTTATGTTGTATATCTCCGAAGTTCTTCATCACATTTTCACCAAATTAAAGTGGTACCAGTTTCGAAACATACTCTTTCAAACAAAAGAAAAATAATGAATTTTCAAAATCGGTCCACAGTTGACGGAGATATCGGTGAACATACAAAAAAAAAAACACATATGAAGTCGAACATAAAACCTCCTCCTTTTTGGTAAGTCGGTTAAAATGTAATTTCATTAAAAAAAAGCGTGGGGTGCTTGATGTTAATTGTTATAATATTTTATTTTAATATTGATAAAAGTAAAGTCATTTTGAAAATATCTTAAAAAGCACCCTTCGCTTTTTTTAATAACAAAATAATTTTTTTGCTTATCACACTATTCTTAATTTAAATTTATTGAAAATTGTTTTGTACTTTTTAGGTTATTAAAGCGTGTTTTTTAGTTTTTTTTGAACTATTATTATTTTTTTACTTTTGAGTTCAATCGCTAATCCTGAAGATCCTGGTAAGGATAATTGGACAAACTATTTAATTTATTGTATTGTCATAGGCCCTTGATAAGTTTAGAAGTACGTTTTGAAGCGGGTGAAAATCATGTTTAAAGATTCTGTTACATAGATACATACATACCCAGCTAATAAAAGCGTGTTAAAAATGAGTTTTAGAATCAACTCGTAAAAAAAGAAAACGAATTTTACTTAATGGCAGCCACCAGCTTGTTATTATTTTTCAAAATTTATTTGGTCTGTGCAGATCACTCAGGGTATCAAGACGAATCTAATGATTTTATATGTAGAAATCCATAGAGCCGTTTAGGCTACAGGGAGTACCAAAGACAAATAAATACATAAACCACTTAAAAAAACCGGCCAAGTGCGAGTCAGACTCGCGCATGAAGGGTTCCGTACCATTATCGCAAAAAACGGCAATAAAATCACGTTTGTTATATCGGAGCCCCACTTAAATATTAATTTTATTCTGTTTTTAGTATTTGTTGTTCTAGCGGCAACAGAAATACATCATCTGTGAAATTTTCAACTGTCTAGCTAGCACCGTTCATGAGATAAAGCCTGGTGACAGACGGACATACAGACAGATAAACGAATGGATCGTGGAGTCTTAGTAATAGAATCCCGTTTTTACCATTTGGGTACGGAACCCTAAAAACATTACCTTCTTCTAAGACATTTGAGTAAACACATAATAAAAGAGACTCCGGCCTTTCAGAACAACAACAAAACAACAGAAAATATAGCAAAATCTAACTTACCACAGCCACAGGGAAGATCAGGGAAATGAAGAAAGTCTGTCTAAACCTTCTGATGCTCTTTGGTATCAAGCTGTCTCTGCCTGTCACTGTTAGGAAGTCACAGGCGAATGCTAGAGAAAAGTAGAACAGCTGGAAGCCCTGGCAACGAAATAATTAAATTATAATAATACATCAACCAGTTAGCGTACTGCAATGAGATTTTGTAATTTGGAGGTTTCTTATTAAGCATGAGTCTCAAATTTTGCACTGGTTTGTTCATGATTTTTTAAGATAAAAAAAATAAAAAAAAATTATAAATAAATCTTTTATTTTGGACCAATCATTTGTACATATATCACAAACCTGCCAAACTGCGTGACTGCGTGCGTAAAATTTTCGCACTTTTTAATACTTTAATGTGTGCCCGAAGATATAAATATGCAGAAGTATTAAGTACACAAAATCTAAACCCTGGGCCTAATTGCTACTTAGAACTTTCTTATTTTTTCCTGGGTTCGAACCCTGGACCCACACTCAGGAGTCGTGCTTGCAAAAAAACCAGAACAACGAGATGGCCTTTTTGAAGCGTTTTTAAATAAAACTACCAGCAAGACAGTGAAAATCCATCAAGTAAAACTGTAACCAGATTCGGATACATGCAAATGGTATATTTGGTGAGAGGAACGAACTCTTTTAAGATCTAAAGGAATTGGGGTTTTAGTTTTATCGAAGAAGTTAATTTTAATACTCACAATATTCCACACAGTCAGATACCGACTCTGCAGAGTCGTCATATTCTTGATGGCCACATCCTTCATCAGTTCCTGGTTCTGCATGGAGAAGAACATGACGACTGAGTTACTGGCGTGCAGGCCCAGGGTCAGAGCCTGGCCCAAGAGGCGGAGGTAGATTGAGGATGACATGCTCTGAAAATGGTGAGGAAACATTCGAGTTTCATATATGAGAAACTTAGAATTACAACTATATTCTAGAATTTTACCAGTTAATGACGGAAAGTCAAGTGTCATCTTTGTCAACTGTCATTTTGACATGACCTACAGACACCAATTCATGGTATAATAATATACTCCGTATACTTCTATACCATGCATCAAATGTTGACCAACATATGAGGTATTCTTTCAATGCGTCAAATGTATCAAACAATCTGCTGCATAACAGCTGCTCAATTTGTATCAAGAGCAAATTCAATCACGCATGGAGTACTGTTCTCATCTCTGGGACGGACCTGCCAAATACCAGCATGATGCACTTGACTCGACCGAAAAACGGGCCAAAAAGCTCATCGGTAATGAGGCATTGATCGAGTCAAAGCTCCAGAGCCTTGATCATCGACGCCGAGTTGCCAGCTTGTTGGTTTTTCACTGGTCGCATTTCGGGGAGTGTGAGTTGGAATTACATGATCTAATTTGACCTAGCCCGTTCCATCTTCAGACTACAAGACATATGGCGATGCGCCATCGGTACATAGTGGACATCCCAGCCATACGCACTAAACGTTTTGGGAATACTTTCATTGTGCGTACAGTTGAGGAGTGCAATTCCCTGCCGAAGTCTGTGTATCCCGATAGCTACAACCTAGGAATCTCTAAGTCAAGAGTGAATAGGTTATTTCTAGGCAAGCGTGCTACACTGTCGACCACATCATCGCTTACCATCGATTAGGATAGTGGTCAAGCGCGATAATAATAATAACAACACATAAAAAAGACTGCCTAGTTTTATTTTACATATCTTTGGTGTCGGCCTTTACTTATCCGGCTGGATTCAGCTGGACACCATTTTACATGGTGCGACTGGGCAACAATATAACCTTTGGCAAGGCTGGTGTCAGATTGCCTGGTACCTTGGAAGATACCTAATATTGATAGGCCTGGAAAAATTCGGATGGTGACAAGAGCTCATCACCGTGACTCGAATGAAGTCAACTCTTGAACATAGGACTCCCCAAGTGTGCAGCATGTGGCAACCACATCGACCGATCCTGTGAGACTCGCATCCGATGGGATTAAAAAGTTCTGGAGTGACGACAGCGTAACAGAAGACGCAGTGTTGGAACGCCTCCCACAAGGTGGACAGATGACCTGGTAACGCTGCGAATAGAGATAAGAATCCGCTGTATGCGAGACGAATTATAAAAAAAAAGTTAAATGCTCTTCCCTGGTACGCGCCTCACTTGAGATTGAGAACGGTTGGGCCGATTCCAATATTTTGCAATTTAGCCGTAGTAGTCTAGAGAATGGTTCTTCATTACTTATAAAAAGACAAATAGAAAAAAAAAAATACCACGAAATTGGCAAATTCGTCGTTGGACAAACTGAAAGTACTTTTTATGGAATATTTGTATAGCCCAAATTCATAGGAAAATTCCGTAAAAAGTATTAAATTCCATATGAACAATGTCTATTGGTTCAGCTAATTATTCGTAACTTTACAGAGTACATAACTAAACATAACACACAAATAACACAGCAGATTGAACGGATAGCTCGTTTAGGGCCAGTTTTCTGTGCCGTAGATAATTTAAATATCCTATTCAATGTTTTAAATTTTCGGAAAACATGTTAATTTATCAAATGTTAGTCTAAAAAATTCACCAACTTATTTGACCATTTGTGAGGCAAACAATTGATGAAAAACGCATTTTATCGATATTAAGAACCATTGATAAGCATATTAAAACATTCGTTGAGTTAGTTACGGATAAAAAACTGGGTCTTGGATCAAATTTGGAGAACAGCACACTCAAACTAAAAAAATTAAGAAAATACGAGTTCATAATGTTGTTTTAAGAAACATGAATGGTTTTAAGTTTGCCTTCACATTAACCTTTTTAGAAGATTTTTGTCGTTTGATTATACCGAAATAAATCGCACTCACGTCACTTCAGAATGAGACTAATTCAATCAATATTTTATAATCACAATCAGTGCATGATTAAAAAGATTAAAGACCATTGTAATCAATATTACTCAATATCAACGAGTAATAACACTTTACACGCGTTAACTGATAGATATTTTTCTACGATTTTTTACAAGGCCTTCTGCTAAAGGACAAACTAAAATTACTACCGACTTCCAAATAAGAAAACTACAAAGTGAGAAATAACTTAAATTTTGAAGTCGGTGTCTTTCGTAGGCACCATTTTTTTGCGTTATGGTTTTGCGTACTGGCGTATAACCAATAAACAGATATGCGATTGCAACAATCCCGAGAGATCTGCCGTTATTTATTTAAGAGTTCTGTCGTATATCTTCGAAGTTCTTCATCAGATCTTCACCAAATTAAAACGGAACCAATTTCGAAACATACTCTTTTAAACAATAAAAGAATTTTCAAAATCGGTCCACAATAGAAGGAGCTATCGGTGAACATACACAAAAAAAAACAAACATGAAGTCGAACATAGAACCTCCTCCTTTTAGGTAAGTCGGTTAAAAATAGCTCATATTAATGCACCCCCAGAACGAAAGTGACATGAAAAAATCCAAAATGCCCGTAAGTTTATAGCAATATCAGAGATATTGCTATAAACTTACCTTAAAAAGTGTACTCTGTGAAGGTAGGTACAATTTTTTTTGTGTTTATCTGACTATTTTCGAAATTGTTCATTTATCACAGAATATTTATTTGATTTTACTGACCGTTTTGGATTAAGTCTCTTTAATAATAAAATTATACAAAAGAAGAAGGACACTTTTTATATATAGAAATATTTTCGCAATAAAGTGATTTAATTTTACATATTTTATATTTAATGTCAATACATATATTTAAAATACATTTAAATCAAATATATTTTTCCAATCTGTAGATAAAAGATCAATGTATAAATTGGCAAACAATCAATTATTTCCATTGAAATACGGGCGAGATACATTTAAATTTTCTTTACACTAGCCTTTTTTAACCGACTTCCCAAAAAGGAGGAGGTTATCAATTCGACAGTTTTTTTATGTTTGTTACATCTGAACTTTTTACTGGGTGAACTGGTTTCGATTATATTTTTTTTATTTGAAAGCTGGTGCTTCTCATGTGGTCTCAATTTCATCAAGATCTGATTAAGAACTTCGGAGATATACATCAGAAATCTTCAATAAACGACGGCAAATCACTCGGGATAGCTGCAATCGCATGTCTGCTTATTGTTTACACCATTTCATAACATAACATCACACTGGTACGCTCTTAAGGGTACGCAGGTGACGTAAACATTTCACCCTGGTATACCCTCATTCCACCGACTTTGTTTAAGTTTCATCTCAATGGGTTAATCTATTCTGGCATCACTTTCGGCACTATAGCTACCTATCCTATAGAACTGGTATATCATGTACCACTACTAAAAAGTGAAAAAAAAAAAAAAATACAAAAAAAACAACCGCCTTAATAAGTTCAATCTCGGAAGTCAGTGTCAAAAACGAAGAAGAAAACAGGAACACCGAATTCCGATATTGAAGTTATTTTTCGCTTTGTAGTGTTTTTTTTTTTGGAAGTCGGTTGTTTTTTTTTAACTTTCTTGTTCATTTCCCACAACTTGTGGGAAACGAGAAAGTTAAAAAAATGAACAAGAAAGTTAAAAAAAAACTTTTGAATTAGGGGGCAATTTTTGAATTAGGTCACTTTCATTCTGGGTGTGCGATATTATGTTTCGCTAGATATGTAAAAATATTATTTGCTTCCACGATTGTCTGCCTCGTTGCTGTAGTCGTCGCGAGCGTGACTACTGAGGCTGGAGTGGATTCGATTCCCATTGCCGGCAGTTATTTCGATTTTTGTGTATTTCGACTGATTTTATTTGGAATTTCGCAGCAGTAGGTGATTATTTGGTAATAGACTCACAATCTTCTTTTTTTTATAAATATAAATGGCGACAAAATAGTTTATTTCTAAAACATTTCTCTGAATGAAAAATGAGACGCCACAAACCACAAGTTGCCCCAAACCGAATCTGTAAGATTTTTGTGTCCACTTATCGGCATCGCGCCCTCGGTAATTTGCAGGACAAGTTGCAAACAAAGGACGAAACCTGAAAACGACCCACGCCATCTGATGCACAATTACGGCTTAGAGCCCCAGCGAATTAAAAGCGGTAAAAGTTTTCTTGGATGCGTTGGTCTATCTGATGGCAACTCCCACAGACATCAATCTAACTAGATGAAACGATTGTATGTACTTCGCGTGCCGAAAAACGGATTAAAGTTACGACAAATCATCGTAATCTGAGTTTTGCATTTAGCATTATTGGCACTGGATACCCACCGAAATCTAGAAAAATGCCTTTTTATGCAATATTGAGCTATAAAGAATGTATAGAAAAAGTTGGTCAAAGCATTGGAAATGTTTTCTTTCATTGGTAAGCAAATTTGTTTTTCAATTGTTTGTGAAAAAGTGGCACGCTTGGTTTTCATACAGATGGGGGAACTTGCGTTATCTATTTAGATATATGTCTGTGGCAACTCCTCTGCAGCGAGATGCAACCTTTGGCGAGAGACACTCAAGCCTCCTGAAAAATGCATCGTACTATCGGAGAGCCTTTCACCTGGGCACACTCAGCCGTGGTCGATCTGGAAAACGCTAAATAGACTCCGCGCTCGGGTCGGCCGCAGCAAAGATAACCTCCACAGGTGAGGGTATTCGGATGGTTCTAGACTTCAGCGTATGTGCGGTATCTCTCCGCAGACCATGGCCCAAATGCAACATGGTCTTTATTGTTTATTATTTTAAATGATAAATGACACTTAGGTACGTAAGTGTCATTTATCATGTATGCATGTCTATACACATGAATAACAACTTTGAGTGGGAAACATTTTTAAATTGTGTGGTTAACACCTATTACTTTTTTAGATACAAAACTAGTTTTATCAACCAGTCTTCTATTATACAGGGTGTTTGGAAGGGAGCTGTACATACGCCTAGGGTAGAAACTAGGGATAGTCTGCTACCTACCCCCGCCCATTATATTGACCTTGGCCTCAAGGTTTTTTTTTAATTTATTATTATTTTTTATTTGACTTTTTTATGATTTTTTGACTAAAACTACCTGTAGCTCAAAATCTATCCATGGGACCGGTCGGCTAATGGTCTTGTTTTAATCGTTAGAGTCTTAGGGTCCTGCAAAAAATTATTTTACACCAGAAAATTGTGGAGAAGAAAAGTTATGGGGCCTGAAGTACCGTAGTAAGGTAAAGAAATAATTTTAAGGGCAACTTTCTATGGGGTTTAAAAAAAAACTAACAGGGTTGGAGTTCTTCTGATTTTTTTAAAACATCCTCAGTCCATGCCCTTTCTAACGATATGCTAAAAGTGTAATTATCACTTTTAGTTTTAAAGTTATTAATTAATTTCCGCAACTAGGGCACTTCAAGCAAAAATTTCAACTAATGAAAATTAAATGTGTTCGATCGTAAAAGGATGGCAAATGAAACAAAAAATTTGGTAATGACTAATGTCATTAAATTACAAATTTTAATTAATTACTAATTTTAATTAATTACTAATTTTAATTAATTACAAATTTTGTTCAAATTGATGACCATTGACCTGTAAACATGCTCGGCACCTCTTCCTCATCTCCACGGTCACCGTTCTAAGCAGCAGTTCCTCGCGCATTGTATCGAATGCGGCGTGGATCCTGTTAATTAGAACCTCCCATGTTGGTACTTCTTCTGCGTACACCAACTCTTTCGCCCTTCCCCAGACGTAGAAGTCGAGTGGGGTAAGGTCAGGCGACCTTGGGGGCCAGGGAATTGGCCCACCCCGACCAATCCAAGAATTAGGAAAGCAGTTGTCCAGAAGCTCCCTCACTGCTAGGCTCCAATGAGCAGGACAGCCGTCGTGCTGGAAGACTATGGGCCGATCTTCGTCAAACACTTCTTCCGCTAAATCAGGCAAATCGTTTTCGAGGAAATCTAAGTAGTTTTGCCCGTTTAGGTTGTCTGGCAAAAAGTGCGGCCCTATCAACCGATTACCGATGACGCCTGCCCATACGTTCACGGAGAACCTTCGTTGAAAACCTCTGTGCCTCTTGACTCTCGGGTTTTGATTTGCCATCCTTTTACGATCGAACACATTTAATTTTCATTAGTTGAAATTTTTGCTTGAAGTGCCCTAGTTGCGGAAATTAATTAATAACTTTAAAACTAAAAGTGATAATTACACTTTTAGCATATCGTTAGAAAGGGCATGGACTGAGGATGTTTTAAAAAAATCAGAAGAACTCCAACCCTGTTAGTTTTTTTTTAAACCCCATAGAAAGTTGCCCTTAAAATTATTTCTTTACCTTACTACGGTACTTCAGGCCCCATAACTTTTCTTCTCCACAATTTTCTGGTGTAAAATAATTTTTTGCAGGACCCTAAGACTCTAACGATTAAAACAAGACCATTAGCCGACCGGTCCCATGGATAGATTTTGAGCTACAGGTAGTTTTAGTCAAAAAATCATAAAAAAGTCAAATAAAAAATAATAATAAATTAAAAAAAAACCTTGAGGCCAAGGTCAATATAATGGGCGGGGGTAGGTAGCAGACTATCCCTAGTTTCTACCCTAGGCGTATGTACAGCTCCCTTCCAAACACCCTGTATATCACATTACATTATCACGTCTGAGCTCATGGCTATATAATAACAGCCACATTAGTAGATCTGTAAGGTTAAGCAACGCTTGTCGAGGTCTGTCCCTGGATGGGTGACCGTCTTTACATTTTATTTTTATAAACTATTGGCTCGCGTTTGACCACTATCCCGCCTGATGTTAAGCGATACACTCTTGACTTAAAGACCCCAAGGTTGTAGCTATCAGGGAACAAAGACTCCGGAAGGGAGATCCACTCCTTAGCTGTGCACACAATAAAAGTATTAGCAAAGCGCTTTGTGCGTATGTGAGGGATGTCACATACCGAGATTCTTCCGTACCTCGGAAAGCCCGTTAAGCCGTTGGTCCCTGCTGTCATTTGTATATCTACGACGATCATTACGGAGTTCGCTGCATAGGTAACGTGTTTTAATCCCGGACGGAATGGGACGGTAAGTTTTGAAAATATCGTGTCATACAAAATGTATACGAAAGAGCATACGTCACGGGTGCACGCACGGAACGGCGCAGCCACGCGGCGTCTCTTGGTATTTTATATGAAATGAACTTATCTTTCCGTTCCGTCCGGAAAAAAAAATACAAAAGAATACAACATACTTCTCAATAAAAACACTACAAAGTGAAAATAAACTTCAATTTCGGTTGTGTTGTGTTCCTGTTTCGCTTCTTTGTTTTTTGACTCCGACTTCCGAAATTGAAGTTATTTTTCACTTTTCGTTAGTGTTTTTATTGGGAAGTCGGTTGTATTTTTTTGTAAATTTTATTTTTCACTTTTTAGTACTACATAATGGGCATGTTCTATACTACTACTACTGTTACTATAGAACATGCCCATTATGTAGTACTAATAAGTGAAAAATTATAATAAGTACCTATCGTAAATAAATGATTTTTTATCATAATTTTTCTGTGTGTTGTTAGTTGCTTATTCAGCTGTATAAGGTTAGACTGCCCACAGTGATGCCAGAATAGATAACTCGAATAACATATAACTGGAACATAACCGGAATGAGAGTGTACCAGGGTGAACAGTACCCATTTAGAGCGTATTAGCGTGATGGTATGTTATTAAATGGTATAAACAATAAACAGACATGCGATTGCAGCAATCCCGAGAGATTTGTCATTTATTGAAGAGTTCTGTTGTATATCTCCGAAGTTCTTCACCAGATCTTTACAAAATTTAAATGGGACCATTTCGGAATAAAAAAAATCTTAACTAAATACTTATTTACTTAAAACTTATTTCGAACAAAAAACAAATTGGAAATTCGTTAATATATGACTCCTTTTTGGGAAGTCGGTTACAAATACGTTACGTATGCAGCGGTCCTGTCAATGGGTATCGTGATTCGTGACATCGTTACCAGTTACTGGGTTGAGGAGATCAGATATTCATTCGCTCCATGTAATATACTGGTACTTAAATGAATCTGGTTAGACTGGGAAAACGGTCGGACGGATTATTGTTATTGTAGACTTTGTTGAGGTCGACTACCTCAACAAAGTCTAAAATAACAATAATCCGTCCGACCGTTTTCGGTTGACGGTAGCCGATCTCCGTTGAGATTGGCCGGTCGGAGAAAGCGGCTTTGTTTTTTATTTTATTGTGTTTAGTTTCGTGTTTGACCACTATCTCACCTGATGGTAAGCGATAACCTGGTCGACGGTGAAGCACGCAAACCTAGAAGTAACCTATTCACTCTTGACTTAAATACCCCGAGGTTGTAGCTATCGGGCAACACAGATTCCGGCAGGGAATTTCACTCCTTAGCTGTACGCATAAAGTATTTCCAAAACGTTCGTATGAGTGGGCAGTGGAATGCCCGCCATGTACAGAAGGCGCACGTCTGATAGTCCGATGATGAAACGGGCTAGGCGTAATTAGATCATGCATTTCCATCGCACACTACCCGAAATGTAACTGATAAAAAATCCCATTTACTGGGTTGTGGGTGATATACTTCATGTAAAATACTGGTACTCCAACATAATTGGAAAACGTTTAGGCAGATGGATTGAAATATGTCAGACCTTCTAGAGGTTAAGCTTATAAATAGGTGCCAAAGGTGACATAACGTATTCAATTATGTTGTTACCCACATAATTATAAGTAGGTAATTGATAATTAAAATAATTTATTTGTGCTAAGACTATACCTAAGCCATTGTTAAATACTTGGTTTTTCTAAGATTACAATCTACGCTATTATCCAAACATCCTTTGACTTACGAAATAATTACACGCAGTCGCGGCAATAGGAAAATCCATACTTTATCCTAATATCTTCTTACTAGAAATGCGAAAGTTTGGAGGTGAGAATGTATGTTTGTTACTCATTTACGCCAGAACGGCTGAACGGATCTGGATGAAATTAATCTCAGAGATAGATTATAGTCTGGAATAGCTTATAAGCATTTTTTTATCCCGGTTTAATGTTCCCTTGGGATGATAAAACACTTTTCACGGGGGCGAAGCCGCTGGCAGAAGCTAGTTCGAAATAAAAATCTATCCGTAACCGAATCCGATATAAACGTTTCGGATAATAAACAATCGGATAATAAATTGGCAATACACTAGCCGCGCTTCACGTATATTGATAAAAATCTAATATCTGTAACCGAATCTATCTGAAAGTAACGGATAATCCGAAATAATTTGGGGATCTCAAATGGGGAAACGAAGGCATCAAAATAGATAATCGGCACTTAAGCCACCTCAGATTCTCAGATGATATATTGATGCTCTTCGCTGAAAACAGTAGACAATTAGAAACAATGATAAATCTATTCAGTGTACAAAGTAGAAACGTAGGTCTTATAATGAATAGAGAGAAAATAAAACTTATGACAAACAACACATGCATAATAACATTCGAAGGAAATACACTTGAATACGCGAATAAATACATTTATTTAGGAAACCAGTTAACATTTTAAGATAGAAACAAAGAAGAAGAGGTAGAACGAATGAATGAATTGGAAAAATACTGGTCGCTCATCAAAGGTGACTATCCGCTGTACCTAAAGAAAGCAGTGATGGATCCTTACATTCTACCGACTCTCACGTATGGTTGCTAGATGAGAACTTACACCACTATACAAAAACAAACTAGTAAGTTCCCAGAAAACGATGGAAAGAAGAAGAATAAACAAAGTAAGAAGTGTAATAATAATAAAGAAGAAAAAATAAATTGGCGTCCTACACTACAGTTTAAGATTAAAATGGCGATGGGCTGGCCATGTAGCATGAAACAGCGACAAGCGATGGACAGTAGAAGCGACGAGATGGAAGGGAGCTAGCGGGATAAGACGAAAAGGATGAACTATGAAACGGTGGATGGATGTCATCATAGCTATAGCAGGCATGGATGAAACGAGTTGAATATGAGAAAACTGGAGCAAACTGGAGCAGGCCTATACCCAAATAGGGGTTAGTAATCTAGAAAATAATGAGGTATATCAAGAAAATAACTGTTACAAAGAAACACATTCGATTTAAATGTAATGTAAAACTAAAAGTAAAAATGATAAGGAAACTAACAATTAGGAAATAAGTGAGCAAAACACTAACACGTACTGACCTAACTACTACCTACTGACAACATTTGAAATGTAAAAATAAGGATACGGAAATAAAAATGATTTATTATTATATTTATTATAACCGTAACCGGAACTGATATAATGTTGTTATTGTTTGTTTCAAGTTGCCGATATTTCAGTGCTGTTGCAAGCACCATGATCACGGATAAACTGAAGTTCAGTTCAGTTGTAACTTCAGTAAACATGGTAAATAGCCCGCTTATAATTTTAATATTAGTCTTAGTGACCATGACAGTTTAAAAACTGGTATAATGTTATTTCTATATCCGTATCCGTATCCAGATCCGAAATTTCATATCCATAACATCCCTAATCTATTCTTATTTATTATTTTCCAAAACATTTATAAGTGAGCAAGTGTGTATGTACTACAGCAATAATTCGGCGTTGATGTATCATCAACGCATCTTAAAAACTTAATAAAAGTAAAAAAATTGTAATCTTCCATACAGGGTAACATTTTCGATGCAATGAAATTACGTTCATATTATCACGTAGGTGTCACACACGGTCTATCCATAAATCCTTTTATCTCCTAATGCCCATTTCACTCCGATTACAAAAAGCTAGTGTATATTATTAAAAGATATATTCTATAAATACTGTAAAATAAAGACGCTGTATGCCACTGTCTGTTTGTCCGCTTACTTCTTAAAAAATTCTAAACCATCGCAACGGACTTTGATATAGATTTCACTTACAGAAATAGTGACAAACAAGAAATGTTTGTACTCGTATATGTAATTTGCCGATGCGACGCTGCCGGGGCGGGTATAAATAAAAATAATTTTCATTCCTCTGAGTTTACTTAATCAATATAATTCTTAATCTTTGTTGTACACAAAAACCACACAAATACAATGGACCAACTTATGTACAAAGGCGAGCTTAACCCTGAATTGGCTTTTATGCCAGCAAACCTCATTGCCATAGATAAATGAATAGCTAAAACTTACCTTAAATAAAAATATATAAAAATCCCGTCTATGACTACACTACAAGCTATTGCCTCAGCAACACAGCACGTTAGAACTTCACCAATCACACCGGCACACTGCCTTGTTTTCACGTAACGGCATACCCAAGACCAAGGCGGTATAGTAACAAGCGCAGAAGGTTAACACAGTCCAGCCAGAGGAAACAGATGAAGTCACAAATTGACAAATTCGTATTCACAAAATCTTTTATGCAATAAGTTAGAAATTCTCTAAGGATTGGAATGGTACGGCGCGATGGCGGCACGGGCGTTCTCATTATTATCTTAATCGAATGCCAGTCTCAATTATTAGTCCACCTGACTAGTGTTGACCAAATTTCGGTCATGCATGATAATAATATTATTAGGTATATAAGTCGATTTCGCAAAAAAATGTCGCTTATCCCTTTTTGGCTGTTAAGCATCGATATGCATAGAAAATCTTAGCGGAGACTATTGTTCTTACTACTATTGAAATTGTAGTATTGATACCATACGAATTAATTGAGATCAAACGCAGGAAAAAGGTGCGACGTGTTTTCCGAAGCACTTCCAATGGGGTATCATACCATCAACTCCCGAACTCCACGCTGGTACCTAGAGATTACTAATGTAGGTACTTATAAGACAGATCGACCTGAGAATCAAGCCTAATGTTTAACTCGTTGTATCGTCGGTGGCTTCTTGCCTCAGCCTTAGCTTTTTGCCTCAGCACCATAAGCACACCCGACGATGCCGTGGAAATGGCTAAGTTTTGGGCCAAACAAATTTGGATGACTCGTTTAAAGAAAAAGAGAAAGTTCAAAGAAAAGAAGAAGACTCTTTGTATGGAGTTACCCTTTCACACTATTCTGTGTTGTGGTACGATTGTACCGGTTTATCATAGACCATCTTAAAATAGTCGGTTTTAGTTGCAAGGCGTATTTTTTGTTTAGTTTTATTTCAATTTTAGAAGATATATATTAAGTTTCTTGTATGTGTTATGAATGTTTCCTGATGTAGAAAAATGATAATTCTACGTCAGTGAGATTATCAAATAATATTGGACCCGTATTTTTTGCTTTATCAAATAAATTGCATGAAGGGTTCCGTACCAATATCGCAATACAATCACGTTTGTTGTATGGGAGCCCCAATTAAATATTTATTTATTCTGTTTTTAGTATTTGTTGTTATAGCGGCAACAGAAATACATCATCTGTGAAAATTTCAACTGTCTAGCTATCACGGTTTATGAGATACAGCCTGGTAACAGACGGACAGACAGACAGACAGACGGACCGCAGAGTCTTAGTTATAGGGTCCCGTTTTACCCTTTGGGTACGGAACCCTAAAAACTGACAAAGATAAAGCGCTTCAAAGTTTAGGATTCCCAACTCCTGAGCTTTGATGAGCATTATCTTGTGACGTCACAATCCCCCGCTTGTGACGTCACTTTGTCAGTATAAAGTGTAGCACACCTAGACGTCACGCGATATTTCAACGCACTGCATCGTCGTGACTTTTTATTAACGTGTCAAAAGGAAAAATACATGTTCTATATCTTTAGGTTATCTAACTGACGGACTAAATAGATATTTTTGTCAACTACCCTAATATTTTTCAAGCACTTCATGGCATCCAATTAATGCCGGAACCACACTTACGTGGCGTGGCGTGTCGTGGCGCCATCCGGCGCAGTTGATTGGCTACAAAACTCGTTGCGTTATGACGTAGGCTGGAACAGAGTCTTTTGATTGGTGGACCCCGCGCCACGCCACGCCACGACACGTAAGTGTGGTTCCGACTTAAGCTGAAACCACTTATGTTTCTTATCCTTGCGTACTTATGTTACTTTGGAAATATTGAAATTTAATGGTACTATGGAGTTTACCTCGTGATGGAGCCGAAAGGTGGACATAACTAGAACTCAACACCAACAGCTCCTCAACTATACAAGATAGCATCATCGTGTTTTGGCTCATTGGATGACTATGACGATTTGATGTTGATGTTGTCTTGAAAAGATCGCTTTTAGCGATAAGGCCGCCCATTGTGTCACCCAGTGTAATGTTTCTTCTTCTATACTTTCTGTAACTTTTATGGTGTACATAATAAAGACTATTCTATTCTATTCTAAGGGCCTGCATTCGCTCAAATGTCGTAAAACGGTAACTTTCTAAAGCATACTCCTTAGTAACGGCTAGGTTAAAAGGTTTGAAAAAAAAAAAAAAATATTGTTTCATGTACATTATTTTTAAAACATGATTTTTTCGCATAACAAACAGTTTTGCTTTAAAAAAATAATTAGTAACACGATATTTTTCGCAACATTTGGATACTCTTCCAAAACGACTTGGATGTTTAAAAATATTTTTACACAGAAAAATTGATGGCTGGAATTTCTTCATAACTGACATAGTATTATATGTAAATCAAATAATATTTTGCAAAAAAAAACTTTTCAAAAGGAGGTTCAATATTGATATTTTGGCATCGAGCGGGCGCACGGCCAGTACTGCGTTTACATTGGGGCGTATATATCGCCTTAAGTGATTTTACATTTAGTACGTTTCAGTTTAAAAAGCTTGTTTTAATTATTATTTACATAATACTTATTACAAGCCTTTATTTAGTTTGTCCATACCCAGTGTCCGAGTGATAAGTAATCAAAGTTTTCGTGTTGGTGTTCGATTGAGTTGAAATTTTGCGCACTCGTTTGTTTCTCAAGGCAATATAACTTTAAATATACCTAAAAATTAAAACTTGTAAACTAAGGCACTAGCGAGCGATCAGCGAGCAGCGAGTAGAGGTAAAACCTAGATACGAGTAGGCGAGGAGCGAGAAGCGAGGGTGTAGTTCCGATGTTCCGATAGATTTACTGCCTGGCTATGAGCGACTGTTTTTGTGCGACGGGCGATCACTCGCACCACTCGTTCGAGTGGTCAGTCCTGCACGCGTTGGCTGATTGGTCTCGCGGCGAGAGTCCGAGCCATCGCCGAGCGAGTATCGCTGAGCGAGTATTATCTTTAATTGCTCTTGTCGCTGCGACAAACTTGTGGTAGGAGAGTACTCGCCAGTTGTTTGAACAGCCAGCGATGAACATGCGATCGATATGTGTCTCTTTTATTGAAGCGCGATCTGTATCTTTTGTTCGTAACTTCTGTGAGAAAATTATCGTTAGCTAATCGCTTCGTCGCCGACAGTGGGACAAGTGCCTTAAACTTGTACTTGCTGTTACGTAAACTTATTTAACAAGTATCTATAAAATACTTAAGGTTTTTGTATAAGATTTGTCCCGTCCGAAGCCCGGACCGGACACTAGTACATAGTATAAAAGATTCGTGGCACGTGGATCCACGCGAGACGCAAAAGCTTTTTAATTGATTCGGTAATTATGCCACACAACCGGTTAATTGAAATATATGATGAGAGTTTAAGTTAGATGTAAAAAAAGCGGTTTCCCCTTACTGTCACCAGATGGGGCATATCCAGTGTCAATACAAACTGACATTTATGTTAATGCGATTGAGCAGAATAAATAAAAAACTCGAACTAAGCACATAGATGGAAAGATTGTTTTTTTTTAACCGACTTCAAAAAGGAGGATTCGACTGTATTTTTTTATGTTTCGTAAAAAAAATTGGTTGATGTACCTATACAAACTTTTTGTTAGCTAAGTTTTTGTAAGCTAAGTTCTGAGGTGTCTCAGAACTTTTTACTTACTACGTGAACCGAATTTATTTTTATTTTAAGGCTGGTGCTTCTAATGAATGAATTACTTTGGAGATATACAATAGAACTCTTCAATAAATGACGGCAAATCTCTCGGATTGCTGCAATCGCATGTCCGTT
The DNA here is from genome assembly GCA_947562075.1 of Orthosia gracilis. Classification (NCBI taxonomy): domain Eukaryota; kingdom Metazoa; phylum Arthropoda; class Insecta; order Lepidoptera; family Noctuidae; genus Orthosia; species Orthosia gracilis. The sequence continues at coordinate 6,108,316 of OX387276.1, forward strand.
TATTGTTTACTCCATTTCATAATATCGCGCAGGTACATTGTAAAGGGGTACGCAGATGTGTACAGAAGAAAGAAAGAAAAAGTATTTAATTGCCACAAAACGAAATACAAACAAACAGTTCACTCTGGTACACTGTAATTTCACCGGTTGTGTTAAAGTCCCATGTTATTCGGGTAATCTATTCTGGCATAACCGTGGGCATTATAGATATGCAGGTGTCTGCGCCATATTAAAAATATAAATTAAATATTATAAATATTTACTCACGCACTCAAATTATTAAAATAGCAACACTTACATTCATTTCACATCATTCAATCAAACACGCGAGGACCAATCCTTAACTCCCGCGCACACACCTTCCTACCTCCTATTTTCCGGTCATCCGGTCATTCCGCACTTCAGTTGTCAAAAAAGCGCAACTCCGGTAACGCGTGTGCGCTCCCGTTCCTCTCGCTCTCAAAGAAAACTCAAATATAAGTGTTGTGTGTGACAAACAGACTCTGTGGGTGGCTTACCAGCATTCAACTATAGTGAAAACTCCACTGCTAAAACTATCGAAGGACATTATTATTCAAAGCTCCAATCCTGCACCCGTAAGTACCTACCTACTGCCTTTTTCCGCTGCGCCCACAAGTTCTGGTCCCTCTCGCCGAATAAAAAATATAAATACTCTCCCAATCACTCATCTAACCACACACAATACGCAAACGCTTTCCTCACACAATTATTATTTCGAAATTACGGCAGCCATTGTCGCATTTCGCACCGCATTAGCAACTCGCTAAATCGCATCCAATGCACACTCTTTTCAATATTTAATTATTTGTTTATTCATATTTTGATATCCGCATATTGTGGTATTTCGCTATCCTAAACCACATATTTTAGCTATTTCACTGAGTGAGCTGAAGTGTTCTCACCTAATTCACACTTAGGTCTCATAATACTTACTGACTCACACTGTATTCATATTATTCCATGCCAAAACATTTTACATCGCATCGCATCTATTATACGTTTTGTTGGTTTTTGCATTACTATTCTGCGAATCGGTCTAAAACGATTCGTTTTCTTATAAAATATCTAAAATAAAACAAATAATTATCATATTTTTCAATGTTATGACACCTACGTCAGGTTGTCAAGCTGTCAATACTTTTCCTTTTAAATTTTCTGTCATAGAGTTTCTCACTAGCTTAGCCTATGAAGATTACTTTTGATTTATATAATTTAAATTCTTTTTATCAATATGTTAGCTCAAATATTGTATTTTATAACTTAAATTAATTTACACGCTCTCAGAATTCATCGAAGAGGTTTTGGATTGAATATTACTGGCTGTTTTGAATACTGGCAAGTTGCATTTTTGTATGACAAGATGTCACTAACTTATTCTAATAAAGAAGAAAAAGGACAGACGGTGGATATAAAAGGCGGAACGGCCGAGGGCTTGGGGAGTCTTCAATCTGGTCTGAAACCGAAGAGTCGCCTAATCGCTAAGCTCTAAAATTCAAGGTGCTCCAACTTTATTGTGCGTGTTATACTACACTACTGCCTCCCTGCCCGACCTGTTCCCTGGTTGGCTGCCCACGAAGAGTTCCTGACAGTTGTGCTGCCTGCCTATACTACACTACTGCCTACACTACGACCTGCCTGCCCGACCTGTTCCCCGGTTGGCTGCCCACGTCGTGCGAAGCCGGACCTTGATTTCATACATAATTTTTAGTTTATAATTGTTTTTTTATTTGTATTAACGTGGCTTATGTGTGGCTCAGCCCATCTGAGCGACGCGTAACGCTACAATATATATTTAACGCTTATTTCACGCATTTAAAAACATTTAACGCATCCACGCACGTTATATTATTACTAGATACCTATTCTCAAAATGGCGTCAACAAGACAAGCAAAAGGGAAGACAGCCAGTGATGATGAACACGAGGTTTACTCAAAACTATCTCTTCTCGAAACTAAGATGGAGAATCTTTACCAGATTATGCAGAATATATACGATCTTAGCCTAAAGGTTTCCGATCCAACATTTCAATCGCAATTTCTAGTACGCATTCAATCGGTAGGTATTATACGGTCAAATTTCATGGATACTCTGGACTCGTGTGTTATGGCTCGATTAGAAAATGATCCATCCGCAAAACCGAACTACGTCGCCTTACAATCCTTTGACGAACTGTATTGTTACGTAAAACATACAGCATCCACACTCACACAAAATAATTCTATTAAAAACACTACAGATAATTCTCATAAATATGATTTGTTGAACCGCAAGTTACCGCCCCTTAAGTTAGTTTCGTTTGATGGATCGCCATATAATTGGTCGCCATTTTACGAGAATTTTAAAAGTCTTATCCACGATAATCTGCATCTCTCAGACGCCGAAAAAGTTCAATATTTAATAGGTTCTTTGTCCGGCAGAGCATTAACCGTTTGTTCAGGTATTACACCTACCGCCAATAATTATCTTATAATTTGGAATGCTCTATTGGAAAAATACCAAGATACTCGAGTACAAGCTTCCATTTACGTACAACAAATAATTAACTATAAACCAAATCAATCTATCGATACATTTCTCGAACAATTTTACTCTGCAGAAGCCGCTTTACGCCGTTTAAATATTGACGATCTCTCAGACTTTATTATTACTCACGTCGCACTTACTAAACTCGATAAGGAGGTAGTGAACGTGTTCGAGCAATCGCATAGACATATTCAAATACCTACATTCAATCATCTTTCTAAATTTATTAAAGAACAAAGTAAAATACAAACGCTACGTAATCCTAGCTCAAATACAAAACCTTTTTTGACTCAACGCTCCTCAAATAATTATAATTATAATACATCAAATTCTAAAACTACTCGAGCTTTCGTCGCAAATACTCATTCACCCGCAATACAAAAACGCTCATGTAAAATATGTAATGATCCTAACTCGCATCCTCTATATAAATGTTCATTTTTTGTTAATCAAGACCCGCGTACTAGATTTGAACTAGTAAATAAACATCATTTCTGTCGTAATTGCCTAGGATTTCATGATACTAAATTCTGTAAATCAATAAATACTTGTTCCACATGTCAACGCAAACATCATACGCTCTTACATGTAGAAAACTTGGAAGTCGAACCTAACGCACCGCCGCAGTGTGTCAACACGCAGCCCGCGCCCCGCGCCACTCCCCTCACTACCGCTCTGCCTGCCGCGATCGTGTCGAATGTTTCTTCGGTCGCCGCCGCCGCTGATAAGTTTGCGCGCCAAAATTTAAATGATCTTGCGTTATCAATGACCGCTTCTACTTGTAATATCGATAGCAATAGTACTACAGTTTTATTACCTACTGCTTCTGTATACGTTTATAAAAATAAGAATCCAAATAAGGTTCGCGTGTTTCTAGATACAGGTTCAATGAGTAATTTTATCACAAAGTCGTGTTGTGAACGCCTCAATTTAGTCATTACTCCCGATAACTCAACCATTCTTGGTATAGGCCAATCTAAAATATCTGCTATTGGATTTACGAAATTTAAAATATTTTCCCGCTTTGATTCACGCTGCTCGTATATTATCCATGCTCGCGTAATAGAAAATATTACCGACGGCTTACCTAGTCTACCTATAGATACGTCAAAACTAATTCACTTACGCAACTTACCTATGGCTGATGATGCATTCCATTTACCGGCCGAGATCGATTGTCTAATTGGCAACGAGTTATTCCCGTTCCTATTAGGAAGTGGAAAGGTTACAATACCCGGTTCATCGGTCGTCGCTGTACAGACTACACTAGGTTACATTGCCATAGGTAGGGCAGATTGTGATAACCGCTTAGACACTCGCACTCCTATCTTCCAAAATAATAATACATACAGGGTGTCCCAGAAATCGACGTCAAGCCGTAAATGGGTGATAGACCAAGTTATAACAGTTCTCAGAAAAATACGAAAAAAAATCTATCTCTTGTTTTTAAAAAATTATGTTCACTTTAAAAATTTACTAAAAAAATCAATCCCTGTAATGGTTCTTTAACTCCAATTGCTACAAATCCCATAATTTATCTAATTTTTTTATTATTATGTAATCTTGAATAATGCTAAAATTCAAAGCCAACTCCTCCTACTTGGAAGAAAATTAAACTTTTTCAAAACCAAATTATTCAAATTTACTATTTCGCCCAACTTTAACTGACTGTACTGAAAAAAAAATGTACTACGCTAGTTTGGCAAGTAACATGAAAAATTGGCGCATTTAATAAGGATTCAAAAATGGTGTAACACTTGCTAGATTACGTTTTCAATAATTGGTCAAATTTTTTTTTGTAAATATCCTCGGTTTTTACACAAAATGTCCATACTTCCTTAAAATGACTTTAGCTTACCTAAAGCTTTGCTAAACTCCGTTTCTAGTTCGATAGAGACGGAGAGAGTCATTTTACGAAGTGTGAGCGAGACAGAGAGTGACACTGAACGTTTACAGGGAAATGTGGTTCCAGCAAGATGGCTGCCCAGCGCATTATGCCCGTTTAGTAAGAGAACATCTTGATGAAGAATACCCGCTCAGGTGGATAGGGCGCGGTGGGACAATCTTGTGGCCACCCCGTTCGCCTGATTTAAATCCCCTAGATTTTTTTTACTGGGGAGCGGTAAAAGAGAAAGTATACTCAAAAACAATAGAGAATTTAGCCGAGCTGCGGGAAAGAATAACGGAAGCCGTTGTCTTTGTAAATAGGGGAAGATTTGCCCGGAAAATAACCAGATCTTTTTTAAGAAGATGTCGTGCTTGCATTGCCGTCGAAGGAAGGCAGTTTGAACATTTATTGTAATAAAAAAAAATTAAATCTGATAATTTGTTTTTTTTTTCTAAGATGAGTAAACTGGTCCTTACTTAAAGTAAAAAGGTTGAGTCACTATCATGACTTTGCTCTTAAATTACGTAACGTCTCTATCGAACTAGAAACGGAGTTTAGCAAAGCTTTATGTAAGCTAAAGTCATTTTAAGGAAGTATGGACATTTTGTGTAAAAACCGAGGCTATTTACAAAAAAAAATTTGACCAATTATTGAAAACGTAATCTAGCAAGTGTTACACCATTTTTGAATCCTTATTAAATGCGCCAATTTTTCATGTTACTTGCCAAACTAGCGTGGTACATTTTTTTTTCAGTACAGTCAGTTAAAGTTGGGCGAAATAGTAAATTTGGTTTTGAAAAAGTTTAATTTTCTTCCAAGTAGGAGGAGTTGGCTTTGAATTTTAGGCAAAAATCTACACAAGCATTATTCAAGATTACATAATAATAAAAAAAATAGATAAATTATGGGATTTGTAGCAATTGGAGTTAAAGAACCATTACAAGGATTGATTTTTTTAGTAAATTTTTAAAGTGAACATAATTTTTTAAAAACATGAGATAGATTTTTTTTCGTATTTTTCTGAGAACTGTTATAACTTGGTCTATCACCCATTTACGGCTTGACGTCGATTTCTGGGACACCCTGTATAATAATAAATCTTTTTTCTGCGCTACCGCTTCTAACTCATTTGAAACTCTCACTCAACGCTTTTGGGAATTAGAAAACGTCCCTGATAAAGTTCACAGGAGCCCTGATGATGAGGCCTGTGACCTTATCTTTAACGCTACGCAATCACGTGATAGTACTGGCAGATATACTGTACAGTTACCGTTTAAAACTCCATATTCTGAATTAGGAAATTCTTACGCTATTGCTCACCGACGTCTCATTAATTGAGAAAAGAAATTAGATTCGCATCCCGATATTCGTAAAAATTATAACGCCACTATTCAAGACTACATAGATCAAGGATATCTGTCCAAAGTTGATAATTTTGAAATTCCGCATTATTATATTCCGCATCACGCTGTTTATCGCCCCGATAAACAGTCGTCTAAAATACGCATAGTACTTGATGCTAGTTGTAAAACTTCATCAGGTAAATCTCTTAATGACATTTTATATATTGGTCCTAATTTACAAAGTAACATATTTGACTTACTCATAAATTTACGCATGTTCTCCGTCGCTGTTGCAGCTGACATCGAGAAGATGTATTTTCAATTAAAACTCGACTCTAAACATCACGCCTTTCAACGCATTTTATATAGGTTCGATAACGCTAGTAAACTAGAAACTTACGAATTCAATAGGGTTTCTTTTGGTGTTTTAAGTTCGCCATACTTGGCTATGAGGGTGATTCGCCAACTTGCTGCTGAAAGTAAAGATCAGTACCCACTAGCCGCATACGAGGCGGAAAATCATATGTATATGGACGATTATATATGTTCATTAGATGGAGTTGATAAAGCCGAAAAAACTCACCGCGAAATGGTCGCTATGTTTAAGTCCGGAGGTTTCAATCTTATAAAATGGGTCTCAAATAGTTCTCAATTAATGTATATAATCCCCGCTTCGCATAAAAATCCACAAAATATTAATTTCGACACAGACGCTAATTCAAACGTGAAAATTGTAGGTATGCAGTGGAATCCTGTAGAAGACACCTTTCAATTTAAAATTAACGCTATTTCTCTCATATGCACGAAACGCACAATTCTCTCCGCAACCGCTCGTCTTTTCGACCCGTTAGGTCTTATCGCTCCCGTGACAGCTTTTATGAAGTTACTCGTTCAAGAATGTTGGAAACATGAACTTGACTGGGATAGTCCAGTACCTGCGCATATTGAAAATAAGTGGAATCAATTCCACAACGAACTCACTTATCTCGAACAAATTAAAATCCCGCGTCATGTAGGTATAACTTCGGATACTCACGTGACACTCCTCGGTTTAGCAGACGCTAGTGAGCGCTGCTATGGTGCAGCCGTATATTTAAGGGTTAGCGCTAATGATATAGATCACGGATCTGTTACTCTACTCACCTCGAAATCACGCGTCGCTTCACTCAATAAAATGCCGCTGGCTCGCTTGGAACTATGCGCTGCACTCTTATTAGCTACTCTTCTCACCGCTGTAAAAGATACTCTAAGCAAACGCTGTCAAATTGACAAAATTTACGCATTCTCTGACTCAGCCGTAACACTAACGTGGATACACTCACCCGCATATAAATTTCACACATTTGTCGCAAATCGGATAACTGAAATAAATTCTAAATTACCCGGTAAACATTGGTTTCATATTAATGGACAAGAGAACCCCGCTGATGTTGTTTCTCGCCCTATAACGCCTAAATTACTCTCAAAACTAGAATTTCGGTTTAACGTTCCTCATTGGTTCTCATCTCCCATATGGCAATGGCCTATTAAAACAATTGAAATTAATTCTAATAATTCGGCATTCATGGAAATGAAAACTTTTACTCTATCCGCTAAGGTCATTCAACCTGAAACTACTCGTCCTATTCAAGAATTAATTGATCGCGTCTCTAGTTACTCAAAATTACTTCGCATCGTAGTATTTATTCTACGCTTTTCTAAACGTCTTAAATCTCATGGATCTATAACAGTCTCAGATTTAGATACCACTGAAATATATCTCATAAAATATGTCCAAAATTTACACTTTTCGGAAGATATGGTCAACTTAAAATTAAATAAACCAATAAATAAAAAAGTCTTAAAGCTTAATCCATTTATCGACTCTTCTAATATCTTACGAGTAGGTGGAAGATTAACTCACTCTCAACTCGATTACGGCCAAAAGCATCCGATATTACTACCGCAAAAAGATCGCGTAACTAACCTCATAATTGGTTATTATCATATCCTTAATCTTCATACAGGTCCCGCTCTTTTTTAACTATGATAAGACAAAAATTTTGGATAATTTCCGCTAGAAATTTAGTAAGACAAATAGTTCACAAATGTAATAAGTGTTTTAGACTCAATCCAAAAAAATAATTACCCTCCAATGGGTGATCTGCCCGCTTTTCGAGTTTCAGACGTGAAACCATTTGTTCACACCGCTGTTGACTACGCTGGTCCTTTTTTCATAACTCATATTCGCAAACGTGGAATCAAAAGCCAAAAGGCTTATATTTGTTTATTTGTATGTTTAACGACTAAAGCATTACACTTGGAACTTGTTTCTGATCTTAGTTCTGATTTATTTCTCGCCGCTTTTAAGCGCTTTATATCTCGCAGAGGTCCTGTTTCGCTAATATATAGCGATGGAGGTACCAATTTTATTGGAGCAAAACGTAAACTCAATGAAATTTACTCTCTCATACAGTCCAAATCGCATATTAATTATATTAGTCAACAGTTATTGTCTGAGCATCGCGTACAATTTAAGCATAGTCCGCCTTATGGCCCGCATTTTAACGGACTCAGCGAAATAAGTGTTCGTTGTGTCAAAACTCATCTTTACAAAGTCATAGGATCTCAAATACTCACTTACGAAGAATTTAGTACTGTGCTTGTTCAAATCGAAAATTTGCTAAATAGCCGACCTCTATGTGTCTTGAATTCGGATCCTTCCGATATTACCGCATTAACGCCTAATCATTTTTTAAACATAACTCCACTCAAATTCTTACCCGCTGAAGATGTTACCGACATCGCTGATAATCGCTTATCACGCTATCAATTACTCAATAAAATAACGCATTCATTTTGGCAACGCTGGAATAAAGAATATCTTACGTCTTTGCAAGAAAGAGAAAAATGGAACTCTCCCTCAAAACCTATCGAGTTAGGTACTATTGTCGTAATTAAAGACAATCACTCTCATCCTCTTAGTTGGCCTCTAGGGATAGTAGATGTGGTTTATCCTGGAAAGGACAAAATTATAAGAACAGTTAAAGTAAAAACAGTTAAAGTAAGACTGGTTGATATATAAGGCCAGTAGTTCGGATTTGTCCGTTACCTTCGCAGTAAATTTAATATTACTCAATATTTTTTTAATATTAATACTCTTATTCTCTTTTAATATCTTAATTCTTAAATTGTTTAGAGGAAACCTCTAGTCCGGGGGAGTTGTCTGCGCCATATTAAAAATATAAATTAAATATTATAAATATTTACTCACGCACTCAAATTATTAAAATAGCAACACTTACATTCATTTCACAGCATTCAATCAAACACGCGAGGACCAATCCTTAACTCCCGCGCACACACCTTCCTACCTCCTATTTTCCGGTCATCCGGTCGTTCCGCACTTCAGTTGTCAAAAAAGCGCAACTCCGGTAACGCGTGTGCACTCCCGTTCCTCTCGCTCTCAAAGATAACTCAAATATAAGTGTTGTGTGTGACAAACAGACTCTGTGGGTGGCTTACCAGCATTCAACTACAGTGAAAACTCCACTGCTAAAACTATCGAAGGACATTATTATTCAAAGCTCCAATCTTGCACCCGTAAGTACCTACCTACTGCCTTTTTCCGCTGCGCCCACAGCAGGTACCACAAATAAACCCGAAAAAAAAACATTTTACAAAAAAAAAATACAACCGACTTCCAAATAAAAACACTACGAAGTGAAAAATAACTTCAATTTCGGAAGTCAGTGTCAAAAAAACGAAGAAACAAAAACAGGAACGCCGACTGCCGAAATTGAAGTTATTTTTCACGTTGTAGTGTTTTTATTTGGAAGTCGGTTGTATTTTTTTGCCCGCACATTACACAAACCGTGATGGTCCAGGAGTATGTAAGCCACTTCCATTCCACAACAAACGCAAGGTGTTTATTTCGTATCAACCTCTTTGTAAGAACGAAAGATACTTTTTCCCGTCTTCTAAGTCCAAAAAACTTCTAACAAAAAAATTAAACCGACTTCCAAAACAAAGCACTACAAAGCGAAAAATAATTTTATTATCGGAAGTCGGTGTCAAAAACGAGAAAAAATAGGTACCAAATACGAGTTTTTTATTTTTCTGTTTTTAGTGCCACGAAAATACGCATTATTAAGGATAACTTTAAAACTACTCGTCAGATCGTAGTCAAATTTAAATGGGACCACATGAGAAGTACCAGCTCTAAAATAAAATAAAAGAATCATCAAAATCGGTTCCTATTTGGCGGAACCATCCCGTAACCTCCTCCATTTTGAAGTCGGTTGAAAAGGAGTAATTATCTTATGTATTTCATTCTCGACTTCAATGGACGGTCTTGAACGTCAATGATATTTTCTTTCAACTATGTACAAATGTTATCATTAATCACTACAAAACCGGCCAAAAAGAACGTATTTTTTGCTTAGAACCAAAACAGTACAGAAATGTTATATGAAATCTCATTGTTGCACAGTTTTTAATGAATGCATTGTTTTTTATTTTTATTTAGATATAAATTTACCACAGTTTTAATGTCTCCCATTAAGTTTAATATAAAATGTATGCATTAGATCAAAAAGATACTGGCTGAAAATAAAAATCGCCTGAATAAAATAGATTTGATGAAAAAAAAAACAAATGGTGCGCATTTTGTACCAATATAAAACTTTGATACTTCATATTTAGCAAGAAAAGTTTTAAAAAAATGAAATAGACAGCGATAGTGATATGAATTAAACTCCAGAAAGTATAAATACAGATGCAAATTAAATTTTTAATAACCTTTTGCCTCAAAAGTCGCGGGATTAATATTTTTTATTAACTTGAGTTTTTTTTGGAGTACGTTTATTTTATCACGGTAGGTAGGTAGATTGGGAGTTGAAAGACAAGTAGATTACGCACCTCGTTAAAGTGAGTAATTAAGGCACTCGTGTTAATTTAGTGATCTCGCATGCGCTCAGGCACCAACATAGCACTCATGTATTAATAACTCACTTTGCGCTCGATGCAACAATCTACTTTTAGATAGCTAAGTATCATTTTATGGACCGGATAACCGGTTTGAGAAAAATATACAATTAATACCCAGTTAATTTATTTATTAACTTTAAATGTTAGGCATTTTTACAGAACTTGATTATTTTGTCTGTAGATATTATTTTTATGAGAGATTCACTAAGTTCGTATTTTTTTTGTGAATTTCAAATATTATTGACAACGATGTTTGGTTTAAGATTGGCAATCTATTGTTATATTATTATACTTTAGCAAATGTTTGTATTTAGCGACATTGGGGATAGCCATAAGCTCTTAGAGCAAGGTTATTTTGAGTGTGCGTAAGTGACAGATGTATTTGACTTGTATACATCTGTCACTTTTTTACAGTCGAACTATGATAGTTTTGACACGTCAGGGTACGGGGGATTATCTTTTAATGTTATTGATATAGTCAAATTGTTTTTATCTGTTGGAAGTAAGGGAATGAAAATACATAAATAAAAATTTGGAAAGTAAAAAAAGAAAATATGGAAAAAGAATTTACTCTACCAGATTTGACAAAAAAAAATATAACAATCTAAAATTAAACAATAACAATGTTATAATACTAAAAAATAAACTAAATGAAAATGCGCAAAGTAATTGATTTGCACATCTTAAATACAGTACTATTTTCAGTATATTCTATCGAACTAAATCGCAAAGGCACGCCTTTGCTTTCAGGTCCCGGTTTAGTAATTATGTAGATATCAATGATATTCTAGTAAACAGATATGTTATGAGCGCGCACATTGTGAAGACTCGAATACGTCCTATTATTGGGACGTATAGTCTTTAGTCTATGTCACGCATGGCGAAAAGCGATACGCTTTGTTGAAACAAAAACAAAATTAAAAAAAATGCCGTCATGTGTATTTAGAAAGTGTACCAATTGTGATACCGAAGTACATAAAACAGAAGGGATCTCATACCATATGTAAGTACGCAATACACCTCAATTTACTAATTTATTTATTTTATTTCCTAATATTCTGATATGTGGAGGTTAGAAAAAGAAAAAAAACACTGGTGGTCAGAATAATGTTTGTTTACATTCACACACAAGTGACAAACACTAGCTGTCTCTTTTTTCTTGTTGGTATTATCAAGCCACCCCTTTCAACTTGTAGTGAAATGTCAGATGAATGAAGTGTGTATGTATGTGTGCTACCGCTGCTGTGCGGAATACTTTTTTCGGTTGTTCTGTGAGTGTTTAACGTATCTGTTTACTAGAATATCATTGGTAGATACAAATATATAATCTATTTTAAACCATACCATACTACCTAGTATCACAAAAAGAACCCTGTAAAATCAAATGAAACACATCAAATAATTTCTTGATCAACTAATTCTCGGTTATCTTTTTTACCCCAAACAAGTTTAGTAAGATACCACTGCAAGAAATAGAATATTCCTACTAGGAGAATAGTAATGCCGATGAATAAGTATAGATAGACAGTTCCGTTTATGAGGTTTAGTATCGGGTAGACCCAGGTGCCAGAGATGAGGTATGACGCCACCAGGCTGAAACCAAAGAAAATAAAGGAATTTTAGTAAAAATATCTAGTACTACTGTTATGGCCTTCATACAGTCCTCCTGACCGATTTCTGCCATGGCGACTAATCTGTCTGGAGTCTCCAGATAGTTAGTCTATGGCGCGGGATTTAATTTGAGATCCCACCTGCATGTAAGTTGTTTTTGATAATACTTGACGGCAGAAGGCTAGGCTCGGCGTTTCCTTGCGTGATCGCATCAAAAATGAGGATATCCGCAGAAGGACCAAAGTTGTCAATATAGCCCGAAGAATTGCAAAACTTAAGAGGCACTGGGCAGGGCACATTGCTCGCAGAACGGATGGCCGAAGGAGCCGAAAAGTTCTGGAAGTGCGACCGGAAGATGATGTGTTGCAAGCTTGGAAGGCTTTCCACTATGTGGACCGATGACCTGGTTAAGGTTGCAGGAATGCGCTGGATGCGAGACGCACGGGGTCGGTCAATGTGGCGACGCCTGGGGGAGGACTATGTCCAGCAGTGGACGTCTTTTGGCTGAAATGATGATCATGTTGATGACGGCAGAATAGATTACTACAGGGTTGCCTGGCAATATCATGCCACGAATAGTTTTTTGTCGCGGTTGCGTATGCAGTATCATCTAGCTCTCCGACTAACTGAGAGCTGGCAACGATTTTACGATAATATATAAGTTGTGATGATTAAAACCTTTTTTATAAAAAAATACAACCAACTTTCTAATAAAAACACTAGAAAGTGAATAAATAACTTCTTCCGAAAAATTAATTATTTTTCACTTTGCAATTATTGTGTTTTTATATGTTTATCGGTTGCATTTTTTTGTAAAAAGTTTTTTAAATTTCTCTTTTAATTTGTTATATTTAATATACAAGTTCTATAGTAAGGAGGCCTATAAAGTCAGAACAGTTTACCCGAATTTCATGAAACTTGAACATAACCGGTGAAATAAGATTGTACCAAGGTGAAATGTACACATCTGCGTACAGTTTTAGAGCGTACTAGCGTGAACATGTTTTATGAAATGGTATAAACAATAAACAGACATGCTATTGCAGCAATCCCGACAGATTTGCTGTCATTTATTGAAGAGTTCTGTTGTATATATCCGAAGTTCTTCATCAGATCTTCATCAAATGGATTAATCGGACCAATTTGAGAATGTCCACAATTGACGGAGAAATCGGAGCAAAACACAAAAAAAACGAACGTAAAGTCAAACGAACATAGAACTTCCTCCTTTTTGGTAAGTCGGTTAAAAAGTGTTACTTTCTCTTCCATCACTCTCATAGACCGATGAGACAAATAATATATTAAATCTGACACGATAGGAGAGAGATCTGCAGCCTGATTGCGTAAGTGAATTCGACAAAGTAAAGGGTATGACCGCCATCGCAATCAATCACATGCGAGATGAAAGACGCGATGTGGATCGCCGTCTATGTGATTGGTCGATTGATGGCGGTCAAACCATTTGCCTTGCCGAATTCGCTTAAGCAATAAGGCTGCAGGACATACAGCTTCGTGCTGACGTGACGGCCGTATCTTATGGTAATATGGACGCCTGCGCGTAAAGTTATAGCACTTGCACCATTGAACATTTAATCTTATAGAAAATGCTAGGCTATGTCCCTCGCGGCCACCATAAGCGGCACAGGAGGACACCGTGGAGTTTTAGTGGGTTGGAGTCCCACATAACTGCACTATCTCCCCGTGGTAGTGCAGTAAGCGTGAGCATTTCTCCAGACAATATAAAAAGGCTCTCTCTCTGTCATTGTTCGTATGAACTGTGATACCAAAACGTTGTATATTTTCTAGTTTATTATATCAAAATACTTAATGTCTTAAATATTGCCTTGCCTCATTTCACAAATTATTTTAGTATTTAAATCAATGCTCTTGGTTAAAAACTTGAGTTTCCTCAAACCTGCGTTATCTTTGCCTGATCCTTGACCCATAAGGTTGAACTCAGGACCCAAGTTTATCAGTCTTTTCAAAGATACGGAGCTGCAAAGTTCTTCAAATTCTATCTTCATTCTATCACTATACCACCAACGGCACTGTTTACGGCCTAAGCTCAAAAGGAGGGTAGTTTTTATACTGAATTTCATACATAATTACTTCGGAATATCATTATAGACTTTAATGAAGAAAACACCTCCGAAATAGGCTTTACTTTTAGATAAGCTTTGTAGGACAAAAAAAGACTAAAACGATATTGTTAAAATTGTTTTAATTTGAAATTGTAGGTTATTATATTATTAATTGTAATTACACAGTGAACTTTTGTCTATAGGATATGGACGGAGTTGCACTTATTTTATTTTAATTCTCAACACTACAGAAATTCTCTTAGCAACCAATTGCACCTAAACCCGAGAGCAAGATTTGCTTGTAGTTCGAACATGCTATGGCCCATTTTTTCATACAAAAATATTTGCAAAATTGATGTGAAAAATTGTAATGATGTACAGTACCTACTAAAAAGTATGATTTTTTTGCTAAATCTATCAAGCAAGCTTGTAAAATACATATATCACAAAAAAACCCTTCAAAACCCAGATAAAATCATTCAACAACTAACTACACTTAATTAACTTTCTTCATATCTTCACGACTGCCCCAAAGAAGATAAGTCAGATACCATTGAAGGGAAAAGAATACTTGTAATGTGAGAACAGAAATTCCAAAGAAGAAGTAGAGGTAGATAGTTCCATCCAAGAGGTTTAGGATCGGGTATACCCAGGCGCCTAAGGTGAGGTATGAGTTGACGAGGCTGAAACAAAAATAAAGTAAATCTGGAATTTAGTGGTTACAAAAATATCAAAAAACTTTTTACAAAAATATACAACCGGCTTTTAAAAAAAAAACTACTAAAAAGTAAAAATAACTCCCTCTCTGGAAGTCGGTGTCTTTAGTACCCATTCTTTTTTCATTTTTAGAGAGGGAATAGAGTGTTATTTTTCACTTTGTGTTGTTTTGTTTTGGAAGTCGGTTGAGTATTTTTTTTTTTCAAAGCCTTTGCCCCTCACTAAGAATTTCTTCCTGTACCGTGGGTGCGTTTACAAACATATAAACTCACATACACAAACACCCAGAGCCGGAACAACTATCTGTAGGTCATACAAATATTTGTTCCGTGCGGGAATCGAACCCGCGACACGCAGCGCAGCAGTCAATCGCTCAACCACTGCGCCAACCATGCACCCCATTTTTTTTTTAGAAAGGTTTTTATTTTTGTATTTTAGTTTTGGTACCTTACATTAACTATGCAAATCATTTATAGCCAGAGGGCTTCTCATAAGAATTCCAATAAATCAAAACGCGACTGGGAAACATTGTTTTATTACGGAGTTCCGGTGCCTACCTTACAGCTTCATCACTAGAGCAGCTCCGTGGTACCATTTTCATTAGAACCATTTATTTAAATTTGCTTCATCACAGTCATTTAACTATTCGGGATACCTTATACCCAAAACATACTTAACACTGAGACATTCCAGTAGCCATCTGTGGTCTTCTTCATCAGTTCCACTCCATCAAATGATTCTTTCTGAATTCAAATGCTTGCCATGTTGATGGAAATACCAAAATTGTGTGTATGCATAATATAACATTTGAGGAGGATCCACGATTGCCACGGGATCCCCTCATCAGATCCTGACAATGGGACCACCTCAAGAGTATACCCTTTTAAAGTCGTCGCGTGTGTATATGCAAATGCACATTGTTTCTGTGTGCTCAGATGATATTGAGCGCTCCCGAGCTTACGCACACAAAAGCAATGTGCATGTGCATCACATACACCGCTAAGACCAACCCGCCATCGTGAGGTAGAACAACTGTACCCAATAATAATAATGGTCCTGCAGAACGAATGATCGCCACGGCGGACAATCTCAGTGGAGATTAGGCATCGGCGCAGGACAAATATAGAGCGCAAACACAGGGAAGTGACCATAAGACGTACGTGTACGGGAGCACGTGCACGAATCTCTTATACCTTACTCTCATAGTCACGAATGTAATATTTTTTTCTTTCTTTCTGCGGCACGGTGTTCCACAACGCCAAACTCCGGGCTGGCACTGAGAAATTCCTAATGAAAAAACCCTAATAACACTTAGCCCTATCTGGGCATCAAACCCGGGACCCCACACTCAGCAGTGGTAACTGACCCACGAGTCATTCAATGTTTCCAGCAAAGTAAAAATAAAATATACTCACACAACCAAATAAGCAGTTGCATAGCTGTACATCAGAACTAGATTCGGCACATGGCTTTCAGGAGCTCTTCTAGGTCTGAACACGAGCTCCCATAGTACGACTGGAACTACAGCTGTGTGGATGACGTGGTTCGAAGTCGAGTCGAGGGTTTTGTCCACGCTCGGGGGTAGTATGAAACTTCGGTCGTAGGAAAATGCTGTCCAGAACACGAAACATACCGTCTGGAAAGTAAAATATATTTAGTTAAACTTAAGGCAAGTCAAAATAAAAATAAAACATTTTGCAAATTATTTTTGTAAGTCGGTGTCTTTCGTAGATCCCATTTTTTTTGCGTTACGGTCACCGAATTCCAAAAATAAAGTTATTTTTCAGTTTGTAGTTTTCTTATTGAAAGTCGGTAGTATTTTTTTGTAATAACGTTTTTTATTATTATTATTATTTACTTTTTAGTTGTACCTACCTAATAGGCAAGTTGTTTAATAAGTTACCTTAACGCCAGAATAGATTAGCCGAATATTATGAAACTTGAACATAAAGGGTGAAATGAGAGATATGCGTACCCCTCAAGAGCGTACTGGCGTGATGTTATGTTATGAAATGGTATACACAATAATCAGACATGCGATTGCAGCAATCCCGAGTGATTTTCCGTTATTTATTGAAGAGTTCTGTTGTATATCTTCGAAGTTCTTCATCAAATCTTCACCAAATTAAAATGGGACCAATTTCGAAACATACTCTTTCATACAAAAAAAAGAATTTCCAAAATCGGTCCACAATTGACGGAGATATCGGTGAACATAAATAATAAAAAAACGTAAATGAAGTCGAATATAGAACCTCCTCCTTTTTGGTAAGTCTGTTAAAAAATAAATCGACTTCTAAAACAAAACACTAAAATGTGCAAAAATAACTTTCGTTTCGGTAGTCGGTGTCTTTGGTACCTCTCGTTTTTATCGGTTTTCAATACTGACTTTCAAAGGCCAGTCCTGCTCCACAAATATTCCATTTGAAATAACATAAGACATGTTTCCCAATCTTTTTACTGGTCGTTCTACCGATTTTGAGTTCTATCCCGTAAACATAAGGATGACATAATAAGCATAAACCTGTTACCAAAATTAACTGTTTACTACAGCTACCATTTGTCGTATCACCAACGCAATAGAAGTCAAAATCGGTTGAATGGGCTGTAAAATGGGCTAATTTAAACGTCTAATGTTATCGTAAATGGAGTATAGGGCGCAAAAGCAAGTGATATGCAGAACATTATTGTTTTGAAGTATTGTTGGACCTGCTGAAGACTGTATGAATATATTTGTATTGTATAAACTCAATTTCTTTAAGTACTATATAACTGCACAGTACATGTGTGAGTACTATGTACCCAATTGTAAATCTACAATTTGCTGTACCTATGTGTCGTTCGTTGACTTGAGTGTGTCCTGGCAGTTGAGAGTGTGTCATGCTCTATCAAATGTCTCTCTGATGGTGGCGCATGTATTGGATCATTCGGTTCCCTTCCTGATGGTTGTGCTGAGTAGTGTCAATTCATGTGTCATGTTCGTGAACGGGCGCCATCAGATGGGATTGGTCATAACTTAATTGCTCTGGATATGATGGATATGTTATTTTTTTTCTAGTATTATATAACTGCACAGCACATGTGTGAGTACTTTTAATGTAAGTACTGTACGTAGTATAGTGAGTAGTGCTATTCTGGGTGCATCGTCGAATTTATTAACGCATTTGCTTATGTAAATATTGTAAAACACTTATTTTTTTGAAAGAGTAAGTATAGAGTTTCTTGTTTTTCTCCATAACAAGCTAATTTTCCGAATGGACGGTAGAATCAATTGTAATTACATACTTGTAAATTTTAATTGTTGACGTTCAAAAGTTCCGCTTAATGGCCTGGTTGAAATAAATCTATTTGACTTTAAGGTGGTTTATTTTCTGTGAAAAAGTTTTAATTTCACACTTTTTAGTATCTTATCCAATGATATTCTAGTAAACAGATATATTATGAGCGCGCGCATTGTGAAGATTCGAATACGTCCCAATTGGGACGTATAGTGTTTAGTCTATGTCACGCATGGCGAAGAGCGATACGCTTTGTTGAAACAAAAACAAAATTAAAAAATGCTATCGTGTGTATTTAGAAAGTGTACCAATTATGATACCAAAGTACATAAAACAGAAGGGATCTCATACCATTTGTAAGTACGCAATACACCTCAATTTACTAATTTATTTAATTTTTTTTCCTATTATTATGATATTTGGAGGTTAGAAAAAGAAAAAACATTTATGGTCAGAATAATGTTTGTTGATAATCACACGCAAGTGACAAACACTAGCCGTCTCTTTTTTTCTTGTTGGTTTTATCAAGCCATCCCTTTCGAGTTGTAGTGAAATGTCAGATGTATGTGTGCTGCCGCTGCTGTGCGGAACACTTTTTCTGTTGTTTTGTGAGTGTGTAACGTATCTGTTTACTAGAATATCATTGATCCTATCACAACAAATACGCATTATTAAGGATAACTCAAAAACTACTCGTCAGATCTTAATAAAATTCAAAGCATATCAAAAGCATCAGCTTTCAAATAAAAGAAACTGATCAAAATTGGTTCACCTAGGACTAAGTTCTGAAGTAAAACTGAAAACCTTCTCCTTTTTGAAGTCGGTTAAAAACTTATATTTTAAAGACGTAAAACTGTATTTTGTTGAATTATAAATGTTTAAAAAAATGTATCATTATTTCATAGATAGATAAGTACGCAGCCTATGGCATTTGGCAATAGTGAGTGTCAATGGCTTTTTGATGGTTTCTTTGGCCGTCACGGAAGCCAAGCTGCAAGAAAAATTATTTTATTCATTAACCTTGGAGAAAGACAATGTAAGGAAACCGACATGAAACAGAAATAAAAAAAATTGGCCAAGGCCTCACGCACGAACAGTTCTGAACGATTATCGCAAAAACGGCAAAAAAATCGCGTTTGTTGTATGGGAGCCCAACTTAAATATTTGTTTAATTCTGTTTTTATAGCGGCAAAAGAAATACATCATCTGTTAAAAAAATTCAACTGTCTAGCTATCACGGTTCATGAGAAACAGCCTGGTGATAGATAGACAGATGGACAGTGGAGTCTTAGTTTTTACACAAAGAGAAGGCTTGATCGTCAGCTGTGTGAAGATTTCATGCCATTTGTGTTTATCCTCTTGGGACCTCGGCAGGCTTATTACGTAAGAAACAATATTCAGCAATCATCGCGCGATCAAACACTTTATGACATAAAAGTCGGAATTACCTACAACCTAGATATGGTAAGTCCTATACGATCCGCGAGAGGGCCGATCCCACTCAGAGAAGAAGGCGTAGTTGAGGCAACCGCCTCGATGCCTAAAACGCCGAAACTGCGCCTGCTTCATAGGCAGGCGGGACTCCGGGGTCATGGGTGCTCAGATTGGGGACTCTGTTCGCCCACCAAGTGACTCTAGGAAAGACGGTGGCACAGTGATCACGTGCTGCCGTAGTTTCCCAACAAAAACAAAAAAAAAGTTCCTATACGATCGTTTACTAATTTCAAAAAACTTCTTTATTGAAGAGCAATTATTGCGCAAAAATCGCAATCGTTTTGCTCTTGCAAGTTATGTAATAAGCCTGCGGGTATAGTATTTGATACCAGTAAAAAATACTTCGCGACGGGCGGCGTTTCTTGTAATATTCAGATATAAAAAAAATGTTACTTCGATTCCGTTGTAAAGTTTTTCAAGATTTAATTTGTAGGACGGTTATTATTCAAAAATTCAAAGTTTATTCGCCATGTCAACTCAACTAAGGTTAAGTAATTGCTAAATTATGCATTCGTTACTATTTATCTATAGTTGGTTAATTGTTATACGCTCTTTTTGTGTTTTACATAAACATAAATAATATAAAAGCTTATTTTAATACGATTATCATATGAAATATTACGTATATGACATGTGATACTTTGGGTACTATTGAAAATAGTATTATCTATTTATAGGGAATTCAGGTGTATCTGGCAATGCATCTATCAGATTATAATAAAGCACACTCAGACATATGAAAAATATTGAGAAAACCAACGTTTGTAGAAATCAAATATTGATTGGGATTCCGCTGATGAAGAGCCGCTTCAAAAACTTTCAAGTTCGACGAGGAATGTTTCTGCGGGTTTGGGCAGAAATTTGGTAACATTCGAATAATTTATCGCATCAACACAATGTGCAACGTAAATCACCATATAATAAAGGTTCTAAGGTAAGAAGACTTGACAGACTCTTCGGGCTAATGGCACACCGCAAAAAACTGACGCTACCTACTTGGACAGAGTTGTTCATATATTTGTATGTACATATATATTGTATATGTATGTTTGATTAATTGCCAATGGATAAGGCAAATTAATCTAACAACATTTTATTTGGAAACCGCAGTCAGTTACAAGCAGACAGACAAGGACGTACCATAAGGGTTCCTTTGTTACCATTTTAGGACGGAATCCTAATTATGATTAATAATTATTGCAATAAATTATATTTTTTCGTTGTTGACAGCAACAATGGGCCTTGATCGTAACTTTATGACCGACCTCAGTGTAATAAGCATTATAAAAGCCATGTTAAAAATAAAAATGCTTTATAAGTTTTTAAGCTGACATGGTCACAATCATTCGAATTAATATTTGTTTCGGGGGTTGTCATGGCGCTTGTAACGGTGCCGAAATATCGAGCTCTCAACCAAATTCAAAATATACATGGTAAATATCCCGAAAAAAATATTAATTCTAAATTTTAATTTTAACAAATATTAATTCTGTAAAAAGTTCTAAAATCGAATAAACTCGCCTTTTTAATGTTACCCAATGAAGCGAACATCACTATTTAGCTAAAATACGTCCACACTTGGACATAGACCTTCCTCAATCCTGACATTGGCCGGTTCTTCTGTATAAAAGAAACGAAGAAAAGAGAATGTATCGATGAAAGTAGCTTATACATACGATTCCTGCACAATGTCATCAGGTCAATTTTTTGAAGGCCTACTAACGCTGTATCTCTCGGTACACCATCACCGATCCAGAAGGATTAACCCACTAAACAACTCTTTTAAATTAGTCCAATATATATGATCCAACGAGCTTCTGCCAGCGGCTTCACCCGCGTGAATGTCGAAAATTATCGCAAGGGAACATCCCAAACTATTATTTAAATTTTCCCCCATAACCCTCGACCGGACACGGGATTGAACGAGACCAGGGACCAACATGGGGACAAATGTGAGTTGAAGCTGTTGTTCTATCACTTTCTACCTATATGGGAATCGGTATTCCAAAAAACAAACCCCTAGTTACCGCTGCCGCGTATCGCGGTTTCACGCGTATAGATCTTGTAGCATCCAAGAGTCGTAGCATTGCTCATGGGCCCCAGTGTTGCCTCTTGGCTTGTGATCTGCAGGCCTGTATTCAAAATTTGGTTAAAAAGCATGCTACGGATCAAAAGTATCCTATGTGCTATTCCCGACTATAATCTATAGGTATCTGTGCCAAATTTCAACCAGATCAGTCCAGCCGTTTGAACGTGACAAACACACACACAGTCACAAACTTTTTTTTTATAGTGTGATGGTATAATGGTGGATGAAAAAGGCGAGAGTCAAGCTTAGAATTTTGACTTTTTACTTAGGCTATTAAATTGTATATCTGTGCCATTTCCTCATAAAGGGTTGGCTAAGAAGTACAAACTATTATACTTACAAGAGATATTGGAAAAACGATGCTGGAGAACATATAATCCCTGATTCTCTTCAGTGTCTTCAGAAGTGTGCTGTCCTTCCCTTCGTTGGTGAGTGAGAGAACGTCACATGATAGCCCAAGAGCAGCGTAGAACATTTGTGTGTACTAAAATTAAGCAGAAAATACGATCAATAAATTAAAGCACCATAAGTTTTTTTTAGATTAAATTTCTGTAATCAAACTTCAGATAGTTGTTATCGTCTTCCAAACGAATGAGGTGCAACTAAATATTCAGAAGGACTGGTATTTGGATGCATTAACTGAAATGGGTTATACAAGAGTTTATTCGTGTTTGTTTTAATCCCGATAGGTATTTGATTTGATTGAATATTTGACTTTGGGCTCTTTCAATTTAGACGTTTCGTGTCGGACCCCGAGACTGCAGTGCGGCGCCGGTACCGCGCACGCACGACTGCAGGATGAGTATTTGTGTTCATATACTATATGGAAAAATTAGGTGCGGGTGTCGTACTGCGCACGTCCAGTTGATTTTTCCATACAATTACGAAAGAAGTTTAACTGGTCGTGCGCAGTACGACACCCGCACCGCTGCGGTGCCGAAGCCGTCCAACACGAAACGCCTAAATTGAAAGAGGCCTTAGGGCCCAAAGGACTAAGGATATATAATGCGTTCTTATATATTTATTTATGTAACGATAGGCTCGCGTTTGACCACTATCTCATCTGATGGTAAGCTATGATGTGGTCGACGGTGAAAGAACCCAATGTTAGGTTAGGTAGCTATTAGGAATCAGAGACTCCGGCAAGGAATTCCACTCCTTAGCTTTGCGCACAATGAAAGTATTCGCAAAACGTTTTGTACGTATGGGTGGGATATCCACCACATACCGGTGGCGCATTGCCGAACGTCTTATATTCCGATTATGGACATACATCGCACACTCCCCGAAATGTAACCGATAAAAAACCGTCAGGCTGGTAACTCGGCGTCGATGTTCAAGGCTTTGGAGCTTTGAGGCAACCAGTGCATCGTTTCCGATATGCCTCTTAGCCCGTTTGTCAAACTACTTAAGTGCATCAAGTTGATATTTGGCAATTCCGTCCCAGAGATGAGAGCAGTACTCCATGCATGTCCGAACTATTGCTTTATACAAGTTGAGCAGCTGTTCAGGAGTAGTAGAAGAGAATAGAAGTACCGGCCCACCTTTGCAAGGATCCCCAACTTGTTTGCAGCCAACTGAGCCTTTGCGTCAATTAATGGACCAACATTGAGGGTCGATGTTAACATAACACCGTACCGGAAAACTAGCCGGCTAGGCCGCTTGGCGGTACGTCTGTGCTCCGTGGGTGGTCGCAAGCCTTCCGGGCGTTTGACGTGATTCGTTATTCCAAGATCTATCTGGTTAGTTTTATGCAACTGTAATAATGTTGACTTCTAGTCTAACTACATATAGCTGAATACCAATTAACAATCTGACCTTGCAATTAAGTAACTGGGTAATACAACCATTCCGCTTGGCAAGACTGGTCAAATTACAGGCTTCTGATTACCCATAATGACCGTCAAAGATCTTGAAACGACAGCAGGGTTTAGCGTGCTTTCCGAGGCAGGGAAGATTTTTGGTGTAGAATGGATGGTCACAAATCTATGGTGCAACACCTTGAGAGATATTAAAACTAAATGAAAGAAAATTTAAAACAATATTTAAAGCACACTTTGTAAACAAGCATATTACTAACTAGATGATTATATTCAAGATAAGAATGCTTGGAAACATGCTGGTCCTGCTCCATTGGGCTATCAATAGTGTAGACAAAATCAAACTGGTTAATTTGTATATATTCATAATTATAGTAACGCTATATTATTATTTTCTTCCTCTCTTTTTTTTTTTAAATTGACTCGAACACTGTTACGTTATTGTTGAATTAGATAATTTACCTAAGTATGTGAGAACCATGTTCTTATTTATGAAGTGAAGGAATTTACATGTGAGTGCTTGTAATACTTTATACCTATATTGATTATGTACTTATGTCGTTTAAAAACTTATTTTTTTTAAAGAGTAAGGGTTCTTTCAATTTAGACGTTTCGTGTCGGACTGCTGCGGCACCGCAGCGGTGCGGGAATCGTACTGCGCACATCCGGTCGATTTTTCCATACAATTTATGCACACAAATACTCGTCACGCTGTCGTGCGTGCGCGGCACCGGGGCCTTACTGCACTCTTGGTGTAAAATTGAAAGAGCCGAAATGTCTCAATTGAAAGAGCCCTAGGTATGGAGTTTCTTGTGCGTTTTTCTCCATAACAAGCTACTTTTCCGAATGCACGGTAGAATCAATTTTTATTACTTGTTAATTTTAATTGTTAACGTTCAAAAGTGCCGCTTAATGGTCTAGTTGAAATAAATACATTTAAATTTGACTTTGACAACCTTAGCAAACAATTTTTTTTTTTTTTTTTCGTGTTTTAAAAAAATAAGTCTGACA
This sequence comes from Orthosia gracilis, assembly GCA_947562075.1. NCBI lineage: Eukaryota > Metazoa > Arthropoda > Insecta > Lepidoptera > Noctuidae > Orthosia > Orthosia gracilis. The sequence continues at coordinate 6,133,161 of OX387276.1, forward strand.
GACCCATAGATATAATAAATAAGGACAGACCCCTCCGCCCTGGGGAGGGGCGGAGGGGTCTGTCAGACTTATACTGAATAAAAACCGCCCCGGTGTTCCATCTCACACCTACGGGTCGCGGGAACCGGCCCGCCTCCGGGCCTCGATCTCAGATTGGGGGAGAGTGAGGTGTTTGACTTCCCCCGCAACGTCTAAGAGGGGCGCGCGTGGAACACTACGCGCCGCCACCTCGGGTCCTGAAGTGTGGGGGGCGAGGGACGTCCCCGAGTCCGTCGCCCCTGGACCCATTTAGGGGGACCGGAAGAGGGCGTTGTCCGCCCGCCACCGACGCCCGGCGCGTCTGCTACGGATAGGGTGAGCAACCATAGCAACCATAGCTTAACCTTATCGATCGAGCACCGTCATCATCATCATTATCATTTCAGTCGAAAGACCTTCATTGCTGAACATAGGCTCCCTCAAGTATTGCCACTTTGACCGGTCCCGTGCGTCTCACATCCAGCGATTTCCCGCCACCCTCACTAGGTCTACTCCAGGTCAACGTCTTCCGGTTCGCTGTCGCCAATCCTGAACTTTTCGAATCGATCTACTAATGTGTCTGTTATTCTTATACACGAGAAAGGGTACGGTAATTCCTTAATAGTGAAGGAAGGTATACTTACAACATTCCACACAGTCAGGAACTTGAGTTCGTCATCATTGAACCTCTTTACATCAGGATCGTTTAAAACATCTCCTTTGAAGGTGTTCCTCATATGGATAACATTGGTAATGTGCATGACGAGGGTGACGGCATAGCCTAGCATTCGAAAGTAGATCGGTGAGGGGATGTATCTGGAATGATTAAAATATAGCATCATTATTTTGCTCTTCTTTATCACCATCATCATTTCAGCCGAAAAAGGTCCACTGCTGAATATAGGCGTCCAATAATTATATCCACTACGGCCATTTCTTGCCCATATCACAATTTATTAGGGTCGACGCAAAAAAAAATATCCAATTCAAATTCTGCTTAGGCAGTGGTTTTGTTTGGAAGTCGGTTTAATTGTTTTGTTACAAGTTTTTTATTTTTCTCTTTTTAGTTTTGGCACTTAACATCATCATGAAAATACGAATTATTAAGGACTAGCTGTCCCACGCGGCTTCGCTCCCGTCAACTGGCTACCTACCTACCCATTTAGCCTATCTACCCTACCGTACCTACACTACATACATGATTGTTGTATAACTTTAACCGCTTACGCAGCGCACGCAACGGAAGGTCTCAAAAAGGAATAAATTTGCCCGTTTTTGAAACATTTTTCATTTATGCTCCGCTCCTATTGTTTGTAGCGTGATGTTATGTAGCCTATAACCTTCCTCGATAAATGGATTACTATCCAACACAAAAAGGATTTTTCAATTCCAACCAAGTTCCTGAGATTAGCGCGTTCAAACAAACAAACAAACTCTTCAGCTTTATAATATTAGTATAGATAACTTAAAAACTGCTCATCTAAATGGGACCACATGAGAAGCACCAGTTTAAAAAAAAAACGTCAAATCGGTTCATAATTAGCAGAGTTATCGTGTAACAAAAACAAAAACATACAATCGATTGAGAACCTTCTCCTTTTTGAAGCCGGTTGAAAGTAGTCTATATGAAAATCAACGATAGTAACGCTTGCTATCAGTGAACGAAATTGGAATCAGTACTTTCAGAGATTACTCATTACAAACAGACATACAATTTCACCTCTTCTTTCATTTTCTTCTTTTCTTCTTCTTGTCCATAACGCAAAAAATGGTATCTACCAAAGACGAGTTATTTTTCACTTTGTAGTTTTCATATTTGGAAGTCGGTAGTATTTTTTTGTAAAAAGTTTTTTTATCTATACCAATATCATAAAGAGGAAAGATTTTTTTGTTTGTTTGTACCGAATAGGCTCCGAAACTACTTGACCGATTTTAAAAATCGTTTCACCTATGGAAAGCTATGTTATTCTCGAGTAACATAGGCTATAATTTATTTCCAAAAAAAAATAGAAATCCATAAGAAAATTGCAATAATGTAACCCAAAGTAGAATATTTGCCCTATAAATTCATTATTTGGCGTGCGCTGAGAAAACTATTGATGATACATAAAAAATATGTACTACATGATTAAAGTACTCATTATTAGCTACAGAAAAAGACTTGAGAGAATATATGTCACTATCATAGTTAAGGCGCGGTGAATAGACGACTCCGCGTAGAAATGAAAGAGAAGCGAAAAGACGCCGCGATGGCGCGACGTTTCGTTCGACTCGTTCGAGTTATTTATCATTAAATACATTAATCCTAACAAATATCTTATTCCAATCGATAAATAAAAACAACAGTTCCCTTTATTATTATATATTACATCACTGTTATTATTAATATCAAGATTTGTTTATAAATAATACAGTTACAATTGCTACAATTTCAATTTAAATGGTTATTTTATGTTTTTTTTTTATCGAGAAAATTTACCGAAAACGTGTTTTTGAACACAATAGTCCACCCATAAATATGATCAAGATTAACATATATTTTTTTAGCTCCTCTAATATGTATACATTTGGCTAAAAAACTGTTTAGTGAAGCCTATTTTGACTAAGTACAGCGCCTTAAGTCACAATAGCAGCTTTTGTGTTCTAAAATTTTACTAGATCGCCTGTGGAAACAAAAGTTGGTTACATTCGTATTGTAGTATTAATTCTTATTCAAATAAATAGTTTAATAAATTGTTAGGTGGTAGGGTTGGTAGGGTAGGTGGGTATGTAGGTAGGTAGGTAGGTGGGTATGTAGGTAGGATAGGGTATGTAGGATAGGGTAGGAAGGAATGCAGGGTAGGGTAGGTAGGTTGATCTGTAGGGCAAGTGATTAGGTTGATAGAGTAGGGTAGGTAGGTTGATCGGTAGGGCAGGTGAGGTTGTTAGGTTGGTAAAGTACGTGGGTGGGTAGGTAGGTAGGGTATGTAGATAGGCTTGATAGATAGGTGGTAGATAGCCAGTTGACGGGAGCGAGGCCGCGGGGGTCAGCTGTAATATATAAAAGAAGAAACTGACTGACTAACTGACTGATCGATCAATGAAAGCATCAAGCATGAAATTTGGCAAAAAGGTTGAGTGGGTGATGATTGAGGGGGTGTTGAAGTTTGTATGGAAAAATCTGATTTATTGGGTCAATAAACTTGAAACTTGGCACAAATACTAACCTAAATGAATATTAAAGGTTGTTATTATTATTTTTTTTGAACTACCAACAACAACAACTAGAAAAAATGAAATAAGCGATGTTAAAGTGTTTTTGAAGAATATTTTATTTAAAAAAAAGATTTTTCTTTGGTTAATAAACTTGAAATTTGACTTAAATAACTAAACAATAAAGGTTGTCATTAAGAGTTTTTTAAACTACCCCCAAAAGACGATTTAGGGTTGTTAATGTTTTTTGATGAATCTTACATCTAAGGTAAATAAGCATGAAACTTGACATAAATACCAACCTCGATAAACAATTAAGGTTATCATTATTTATTTTTTGAAACTACCCCCAAAAGAAGATTTAGAGGAAATTACTTTATGAAGAATCTTACTTCTTGGGTTAATAAATTTGAAGGTTGACATACATACCTACCTCAATAAACATAGGTTGTCAGTATACGTTTTTCGAAACTAACCCCAAAATACGTTTAGGGGGTGTTTAATTGTTTTTGAAGGATCTTTCACAAATTTGCAAAAAAAAATCACGTCATCGCTTACCATCAGGTGAGATAGTGGTCAAGCGCGAGCCTATTGATAATAAAAAATAAAAATAAAATCTTATTTCGTGGGTTAGTAAATTTTAAAGTTGACATAAATACCATCCTTAGTAAATAATAAAGGTTGCAATTATTAGTTTATCGAATCTTCCCCCAAAAGACTATTTAGGGGTGTTAAAGTTTTTTTGAAGAATCGTATTTCTTGGGTTAATAAACTTGAAACTTGGCACAAATCTGAACAAGTTTGTCACTAAAAGTTTTTCGATACTAACCCCAAGATCCGGGTTTTGTTTTAACGTATGTTTCTAGGGTAGCACTAACCAGGAATTTTCTGCAATTCAGTCATAAAGCACGTGAAAAGGGGCACAATTTGTTTGTAAGAAAAATCGAATTCCTTGGGATAAAGTAAATAATCAAAGTTTACATAAACTACCCCCCAGATAGGGTTACGGAGTGTCAAAGATATTTTGAGGAATCGTACTGCGCAATCTAACTAAAATAACGAAAAATAAAAAAGAGAATAAAATAGTGAATAACAAATTTGGGTTGTTCAAAACTTGACCCTCAACGGGGCAAAAAGGGGTAATTAAGTTTTAAGGGAGGATTTCACTTTGTGGCTGTAACCTGAAATTTATTATTATTTATTTCAAATAAATAATCGTCCCAATACAATACAGTAAATCAATCAAAAATATTGGGCATCGTAGATATACAATCTACGATGCCCAATATTTTTGATTGATTTAATAATATTTTATTTTTGGTCGCTTTCACTAACTGCAAATAAGAATATGATTTATAGGATAAACGAAATAACGCGAACGAAGTCGCGGGCGGATTGCTAGTTATTTATATAGATAGATTTGAATTCAGAATCTTTTAATCAATGTGAGCTACGGTTTTTGTGCCCACCAGTTGGTGCCACTGGTGAGACAGGTTTTTTTATATATACATACCACACAAGGCCAAGGTTAGTTTTTTTTTAGAATTATACCGGATATAGCTTGAAGCAAATTCAAATTTTCCGATTTAGGACTTTCATTTCAAGTTTATATTAACGTTTTCGATATGTATCGCGGCTGCGGAGTTTCGCTAATTACTATATCTAATTTGATATTTTATGTGACAAAATGATTGTTCAACAGAATTGTTTTCCCAAGAACACGTATCAAAAAAAATCGAATAAACTTGAATAAATTACATAGACAAACATGTTTCAGACGTCAATTTTCCAGTTTTTAATTTAAATACGTCATTCTTATTAACTTTAACCTTCATCCTTACAATAGGTGTGTAGTAAAATTTTATAACATGTGAAGAAACACTGACTTTTTAAGTTTTCGACCATTCCGTTGACTTGATCGAATCGAATGGCGCGATTAATTATTAGTTTATTTATTAGTTTATCCTCGCACTGGAACGCCTTGCAGCAATTACACCAATGGAGCACAATCTTATAATAAACTCACTATAATTCCAGGTTTCTTCACGATATTTTCCTTCACCGTTGTCAGCAATGTCCAAGAAAAACTTGGAAAGTACATATTATGAATTTAAAAAAGTCACATTTGTACTTGTCCGGATTCGAACCCACGATCTCAAGCACGAGAGGCGAGGTCTTAGCCACTGGGCCATCACGACGATAAGCGATTTTTAGTAAGCGAAATATAAAGTTCGTTCATCAGGACGCTATCGACTGACCCGGCCATGGGTACATGTGGTGCCCAGGGTCAATCAAGGTTATTTGGTCAGGAGTGAGCCGCTACCTGGCCGCAACCGAAACAGCGCGGCGGGCCGCTGGTTCGTTTTGTAAACAAACTATATTTATGACTTCTTTTCTGAGTATTTTGTTAAGGGCCTACATGCGCTTTAGTGTCGTAAAACGGTAACTTTCTGAAGCATACTCCTTAGTAACGGCTAGGTCAAAAGGTTTGAAAAATATATATATTTATTATTGTTTCATGTACATAATTTTTTAAACATGTTTTTTTCGTATAACAAATAGTTTTGCTTTAAAAAAATAATTAGCAACACGATATTTTTCGCAACTTTTGGATACTGCTCCAAAACGACTTGGATGTTTAAAAATATTTTTACACAGAAAAATTGATGGCTGGAATTTCTTCATAACTGTCATAGCATATGTAAATCAAATAATATTTTGCAAACAAAACTGTTCAAAAGTAGGTTCAATATTGATATATTGGCTCCGAGCGGGCGCACGGCCAGTACTGCGTTTACATTGGGCCGTATATATCGCCTTAACACTTGATATTTTTTTATAATGCCAATGAACAGGCCTTTTGAACAGTGTATAAATTGTTTAAAAATATGATTGTCTTAATTAATAAAATTGTTTGTAAATAAACGTTGCAATGGTGATTTGACAGTAACATCGTGATCGTAGTAATTTAGTGTAACAAGGCATTATTTACAGTCACTCCGAATCTTTTCTTTTGGGTACTCCCTGTACCCAAGGCTAGACAAATACACTTTGATTTTGGGTATTACTGGTACCCATGGTCAATTGAAACAGTAATGCGGCACGCTTATGGCCATCACAACGGCTATGCGATGCAATTAGACCGATTCGCAATTTATTTTTTCTTAGAAAATACGGGCGCGATATCGCCTATAGACGCAATTTAGATTGTGACACGCTGTCAGTAGGATCATTCTCGTTAAAGTAAACGTCAATTAGTATTGAAACTGGCGCCGTCTGGTGACAGAAACGAGAAAGTTTTTTTTTACTTCTAAAGCAAAACAATACAAAGCGAAAATTACTTTGTTTTCCGAAGTCGGTGTCGAAAAACGAAAAGCAATAGGTACCAATAACACCGACTTCGGAAAACAAGGTTATTTTACGCATTGCAGTGTTTTTTCTTTAGAATAAGTTTTTTTTGTGTTTATATTGTTCCGTACCGTAGTGAAAAAACGGGACCCTATTACTGAGACTCCAATGTCCGTCTGTCCGTTTGTCACCAGGCTGTATCTCATGAACCGTGATAGCTAGACAGTTAAAATTTTCACAGATGATTTATTTCTGTTGCCGCTATAACAACAAATACTAAAAACAGAATAAAATAAATATTAAGTGGGGCGGCCACACCTCAAACGAGATTTTTTTGCAGTTTTTTGCTGGAACCCTTCGTGTACGAGTCCGACTAGCACTTGGCCGGTTTTTTTTTAAAACACTGCCTAGCCATTCTTAGTACTTACTGAACACGAGAAATATTATGTATTAAGGTTGATCAATTAGACCAGTCTTAATCTAAGCCGCATATAAGGTACCAAAAGGACAAGTAATTGGTAATTTTTGTTGCCTAGACCTACATTGGAGCTACTGTACTATCGATTAGTAAGATTATACTAAGATTGCAACGTTGAGAAGAAAAATTAATTATGTAATTACTTATTAGTCATGAAAAACATATCAAGTAACATCTCCCAATACCGAATAAAATAGTATAGAAAATATAATTGTGGTTGAGCGATTGACTGCTGCGCTGCGTATCGCCGGGTTCGATTCCCGCACGGAACAAATATTTGTATGACCTACAGATAGTTGTTCCGGCTATGGGTGTTGTGTATGTGAGTTTATATGTTTGTAAACGCACCCACGATACAGGAAGAAATTCCTAGTGTGGGGCAACGTTTTATTTAAAAAGAAAGGAAAAATATTTGATACAGTCATAACACAACAGCAACAAACACCAAGTTGAGAAAAGAATAATCATCATCATCAGCCTATTAATGTTCCCACTGCTGGGACACAGGCCTCCTCTCTGTGAGAGGGTAAACAAAAAACTGGCTAAGTGCAAGTCGGACTCGCGCACGAAGGTTTCCGTGCCGTTATTGCAAAAAACGACAAAAAAACACGTTTGTTGTATGGTAGCCCCGCTTAAATATTTATTTACCAACACATTTAAAAATTAAATTAAATTAAATTTTATTCTGTTTTTAGTATTTGTTGTAATAGCGGCAACAGAAATACATCATCTGTGAAAATTTCAACTGTCTAGCTAGCACCGTTCATGAGATAAAGCCTGGTGACAGACGGACAGACAGATAGACGCACCGCGGAGTCTTAATAATAGGGTACGGAACCCTAAAAAATATATTAAAATTGTGCTGAGCGTGCCCATACCGAAAGAGTTACCAACTCTCATATGCTGGGCGTCAGACATCCAGCGTTGGTTTATAACAATAACAAATTAATATGTGTACTTCTGTATGACCTATTGGTGATACTTACATTTCAATACCTTATCTGTATCAAAAGATGCCTTTGTCTGTCAGTACAGTAGTCTCGCAGCAGAAAGCAGTTCTCTTCTGATACAGAGAAGTAAAGAGCATTGAATATCACGCTTTATTTTGAGCGATGACGGTTTAAGTTATTATAAGTAATTAAAGTTTTCTTACGATCACTGGAAGAAGAAAAAATATCTTACCGGTTCGATAATTCTGTGGACGGCATTTTATTATTGCACTTTTTTGTTTGTCTTAATTATTAGATTTTTGTTTTAGTATTTAAGAAACGGTTATAAAGACACTTCCATAAAAAAAATTACACGAAACAATGACAAAATATGTGTTTTTCCAAGTTATAACTTATAGAACAATACACAATTAAATAATTATGATTGCATAATTTTGTTCAAATAGATATAAAACCATTATTTCTTTTAACCTGTCTTGAGCAAAGCTTTATTTTTTTGTAGCTATTTTGTTTATTTTTATTAAAAACTTTAGATTAGAGATTTGAGCACGTTAGTCCTACGACCTGTTTCGAAACACACTGAGCGAGGTATTTTATCCATACTTATCTTATAATATAAAAATGAATCGCAAAATGTGTTGGTAAGCGCATAACTGGCTTATTCCACTTTTCCCCGTTGGATGATCCCCATTGATGGGGATTCAACAACGCCTGGACCAATTTTACCAATTCTTTTTTTTTAAATGTTCGTGGAAATCCTAGGATGGTTTTTACGGCGAGAAAATTCGAATAATTTCCGGGAAAACCTTAAAAACAGCCCTTTTCTTTTTCCCAAACAAACGTTTTCTAACTAAACTGACAATTTCATGTGATCTGACGTCTGTCTGTCTTTAGGTCTTTAGGTAGGATAGAGTAGGTAGATTAGGGTAGGTAGGGTAGGTAGGGTTGGGTAGGTTGGGTAGGGTAGGTAGGGTAGGGTAGGAAAAGTAGGTAGGGTAGGTAGGGTAGGTAGGGTAGGTAGGGTAGGTAGGGTAGGTAGGGTAGGTAGGGTAGGTAGGGTAGGTAGGGTAGGTAGGGTAGGTAGGGTAGGTAGGGTAGGTAGGGTAGGTAGGGTAGGTAGGGTAGATGGGTAGGTAGGGTAGGTAGGGTAGGTAGGGTAGGTAGGGTAGGTAGGGTAGGTAGGGTAGGTAGGGTAGGTAGGGTAGGTAGGGTAGGTAGGGTAGGTAGGGTAGGTTGGGTAGGTAGGGTAGGTAGGGTAGGTAGGGTAGGTAGGGTAGGTAGGGTAGGTAGGGTAGGTAGGGTAGGTAGGGTAGGTAGGGTAGGTAGGGTAGGTGGGGTAGGTGGGGTAGGTGGGGTAGGTGGGGTAGGTGGGGTAGGTGGGGTATGTAGGGTAGGTAGGGTAGGTAGGGTAGGTAGGGTAGGTAGGGTAGGTAGGGTAGGTAGGGTAGGTAGGGTAGGTAGGGTAGGTAGGGTAGGTAGGGTAGGTAGGGTAGGTAGGGTAGGTAGGGTAGGTAGGGTAGGTAGGGTAGGTAGGGTAGGTAGGGTAGGTAGGGTAGGTAGGGTAGGTAGGGTAGGTAGGGTAGGTGGGGTAGGTGGGGTAGGTGGGGTAGGTGGGGTAGGTGGGGTAGGTGGGGTAGGTGGGGTATGTAGGGTAGGTAGGGTAGGTAGGGTAGGTAGGGTAGGTAGGGTAGGTAGGGTAGGTAGGGTAGGTAGGGTAGGTAGGGTAGGTAGGGTAGGTAGGGTAGGTAGGGTAGGTAGGGTAGGTAGGGTAGGTAGGGTAGGTAGGGTAGGTAGGGTAGGTAGGGTAGGTAGGGTAGGTAGGGTAGGTAGGGTAGGTAGGGTAGGTAGGGTAGGTAGGGTAGGTAGGGTAGGTAGGGTAGGTAGGGTAGGTAGGGTAGGTAGGGTAGGTAGGCTAGGTAGGGTAGGTAGGCTAGGTAGGGTAGGTAGGGTAGGTAGTGTAGGTAGGGTAGGTAGGGTAGGTAGGGTAGGTAGGGTAGGTAGGGTAGGTAGGGTAGGTAGGGTAGGTAGGGTAGGTAGGGTAGGTAGATTAGGTAGGGTAGGTAGGGTAGGTAGGGTAGGTAGGGTAGGTAGGGTAGGTAGGGTAGGTAGGGTAGGTAGGGTAGGTAGGGTAGGTAGGGTAGGTAGGGTAGGTAGGGTAGGTTATAGGCTATATATCACGCTACGACCAATAGGAGCGGAGCATAGAGGAAAATGTTGCAAAAACGGGGAAAATGCGCTGTGTAAGCGGTTAAAGTTACGCAACATTCATGTAGGTAGCCAGTTGACGGGAGCGAAGCCGCGTGGTACAGCTAGTTTTTCAAGTGCAAATAATAATATAATAATAAAGTTTATTGTTCTTCTCTATCATAGAATTTTACAAACAATACAAAAAAAAAAAAAAAAAAAACAAACATTAGCGATAATTGTTGTGATCAATGTGAGAGACTGGTTTCTGTACTAGGAGACCTGTATGACAGATTACCAGCCTCTCCAGACTCCGGACAATAGGTGACAGCTGTATACAACATCAGTGAGAAGTAATAGTTAAGAGGGATTAAGCTATGTGCAGTGAGATTGTTGCTGTTATGTGGGTACAAAGTGGGTGAGAGGAACTAAATTCAATGAGTGAGTAATTGAGTATGTGTGCGTGAGTATGTGTGCGCGACTGTGTGTGCGAGTGAGTGGGAGCGTGTATGTGTCTGTGTGAGTGTGTGTCACAGTCGAAGTGCTATCAGTCGAAGTGCTTTGCATTGCGTCCATTTGAAAGTACTTGCAATTTCGCTTAGTAAAAATTGCATAGCGGTGCGAAATATCTCTCGTGTCGAGCTATCAAAAAGGTTATACAAAAGCTATAGTTTAAGATCCGACTGGTGAAATCTGCAGGAATCAGGGTTTTTAATTAAACTTAATTTTGATGAACGACACTTGATAATAGAATAAATTGTTGGAAATATTAAGCCTATACGATCTTGAATCCGCTTCGGCCGTCAAGGTAATCGGGGTTTCGTAACTAGTTTCCATGAAGGCTTGTTTTTATACATCTACGACACTGATTTCCATCAAAGCATTTAAAAAAAAAAGTTTTTAGTAAAGTTTAACCGACCAAATAACGCACTACGAACGAGTAGTTACGTTTTTTTTTTTATTAATAATAATCTTTAGACACTTATTGTAATATTTTTTTTTATATTGTGTTTGTATTAGTTAAGTTTTACAGTCTATTCTTCTACACACTTTGTCTATGTTTCTTATCCAACTCTCCTGCCGCAGGTCTGCTGGATAAAAATTCTCTAAAAATAAGCAGTACCTTTGTGCTCTTCTATCTTTATATGTATTTTCTCATTTAAGTGTTTTGTGTGTACATAAATAAATTAAAACACAACATAAATAAATAAAATAAATAAATAAGTAAATAAATTAAAAAAATATAAATAAACTGAGAAGTAAAAAATTTAAAAAAAATTGCTCTGCGCCTTTTTCACAGTCTTGAAATGTCATGGTAAGAACCCAGACTCAGGTGAAGATGGCGGGAAGAATTTGACACCTACAAAAATTATTAGTCTACACTTACTTGCCCAAAATCGGGCAATGTAAAGAAAAGAAGCGATCGAGACCCTGCACTGGCGATTGATAAGACGCCGTATTTGTTGAACAAATAAAAAATGGAAAAAAACATACTTTAGTACCCAAAACTTACTTCTTTTTTGTTTTCGAAACCAGAAATGAGTTCGTCATTTTAGGGTTGCATATCCAAATGTAAAAACGGGACCCTATTACTAAGACTCCGCGGTCCGTCTGTCTGTCTGTTTGTCCAACTGTCATCAGGCTATCTCATGAACCGTGATAGCTAGACATTTGAAAATTTCACAGATGATGTATTTCTGTTGCGCTATAACAAAAATACTAAAAACAGAATAAAATAAATATTTAAGTGGGACTCCCATACAACAAACGTGTTTTTTAGCCGTTTTTTGCGATAATATATACGGAACCCTTCGTGTACGAGTCCGAATCGCACTTGGCTATAACAAAAATACTAAATGTGTATTTTTTGTCGCTTTTTGCGATAATGGAACGGGACCCTTCGTGCGCGAGTCCGACTCGCACTTGGACGGTTTTTTTATGAATGTATTAATTATCAAGTTTATATTTTTAATTCAAATTACAATATTTATTTTCGTACGTGTCTGTATGAGTTTATTGAAATAATTAAGATAAGCATTTTAATGGATCCAGTTTGCATACGTTTGGGTAATATTCTAAGCTAGCTTTTTACCACGACTGCACTTCCATGGCCTCCCGCAGGCATTTTTCCAGGATAACTTGCCAACGCAATTCAGCTATTGAGTAGCATTCAATCGGTGAAAGAATTTTCGAGATCGAATACTCGAGATTAGGTATCTTCGATATCCAAGCATAAAGTTTTAGCTCCTTTAAATATTGTGTTAGACTAGCTTCTTGCCTACGGGTTCGTCCACGTGAAAATGGAACATGGGAACATGGTCCTGGGATCAAAGGTACCCCATGCCCTAATCCAGCGCAAGGTCTACTCGTGTACCAAGTTTCATCCAAAAAATCATAACAAGCAGAAAGGCAGTTACTTTTAATTTTATAATCCTACATACATAAACTGACGTCTTTTTCTAATGGGTACCCCCATTAGAAAAAGGCAGAAACTACAGAACGCTACCTGCTACGATCGTTTAATACTTATTTGGCTTCACTCACTTTCATACATCTAGTCATACACACACGCCAGTTAAAATTACAGCGCACCTGGCCTTTCTGAAGAACATTACGAATAAGATCTATGTATGTCTTTCTAGGGCATCCCCTTCTCCTCCGCGGCGGGTTCCCGCATTGTCGAGGCGGGGGGGCTCAGTAACCTTGGCTTGGTCACCCACGGTGAAGCAAAGAGGAACCCGAGGAGGGACCGCTCGTTAGAGCTTTTGCCGATAAGCCGACGACGTAGCGGCCAAATGTAGGCTGCGGTGCTGCCTAGGCGACATCGCAACTGAGGCAGGCCGCGATGTCATATGGGGTCTCCAGTACCCATACGATATTGCGTCTTAGAGTTGGAGGCTGCGGCGGGAGAGGAGTGCCGGTATTGCGGTGCGCCGCTCTCCCTACCTTCCGCGGCCTAGACGGGGTCGCTACCGTCTGATGGCGGACACGGTGGGGCCGGAGGGGAAGAGGAGTGTCAGTATAGCGTTGGCCACTCTCCCTATCCTCTGCGGCCGAAAACTGGTAGGTGGCGGGGCCCTTGACCTTGACCCGTCACAAGGGGACTAAGGGTGCCATACACGGGGTCGTCTGGCACTCATGTGCTGGTTTGGTCCCTGGGGTGGTCACGGCGCACAGTGTGTTCTGGTGCGCCGGCGATGGGGGGTACTCCCCAGAGCAGGGTCCGGTGACAGACAGCCGCGGCGGGTTCGCGGTTAGTGCTAACGCGTGCCCGTGTTCCCGCCATAAGCGGCACAGGAGGACACCGTGGAGTTTTAGTGGTTTAGAGTCCTATATAAGTGCAATTTCTCCACGTGGTAGTGCAGTATACATGAGTATTTTTCCACGCTAAAAAATAAAAAGAGTGGGCGTCCCCTCCTGGCGTTACCATTCACATCTGCCTTGCCTTCCGTTAGTTGCCTTTCATTCATCCTCTCAACATGGCCAAACCATCTTAACATACTCTTATTACCGACTTTCCAAAAAGGAGGATGTTTTATGTTCGACTTGTATGTTTGTCCTTTTTTTCTTTTTTTTGTGTTTGTTCACCTTTAACGGACCGATTTTTCACTTTGTAGTGTTTTTAGTTGGAAGTCTTTTGTAAAAAAGTTTTTTATTAATTTTAGTCACTACATCTTCTTTTAAACGACAATGTTGTCATATTACATCATTCCTTAATATATCATTTAAATATGAATAAGTATCTATTCATTGGTTTAGAAGATTATTCTTCTTTCTCGGTACAAATAATAACTACGATTATTGCTTCTTTTTACTCGACTGCGGTAGGGTAATGTTTTTTATAGAATCGCATGGAATAAGGGAAAATTAAGGAGCATTTTCTTTCAACGCAATAAATAATATTAGTAGTCATACGTATACGTATGTAGGAATAATTATTTTGTAACAATACACGTTCCTTAAACTTAAGTCAAGTCATTAAGTTTCTGAACGAACCATAGAGGGAATGCGATAGATGGGTGTGGAAGAGAGAGAAAAAAAAGGAAGATGGCGGCAAATTATAAAAGTTGGTTACGTGTATTTTTTTTTGTAATAAGAAGTTTCAAATATAACAAGTTTAAGAAGATTTCTGCGCTTTATTTCAATACTTGATCCTACACGTATTTGTATTTATGAACGTAGTTATTTTAGGTATGTATTATTATATATTTAATTAGTATTTTACTGTAAAATTGTACACTGGATTACTACCCTCAATTATGATGATTTCTATCACTCAAAGGTTTGCTAGATGAAAACTCCATTTTGGAGTTAAGCTCACCTTTGTACTTGAATATTGATTTCATTTTGTGTAAATGTATTGTTTCGGTGTACAACAAAGTATTAAGATATTAAACAGAAATAGCTACATCTGGCTGCTTAAAACCTGATCTTTTGAACTTTTGGGTTTTTGCAGTTTGTTTTTAGGGTTCCGTACCCGAAAGGTCCAAACGGAGCCCTATTGCTGTCACTCACGTGTCCGTCCGTCTGTCCGTCGTCTGTCACAGATTTCAGTCAAACGGATGGAGCTTTTCACAGGAAGTATCTTGTTGACTCAAAGCCATACAAATTGTCAAAACATATTTTCCAATGTTTCTATGGAAGGCTACAAGTAAACGCAGAGCGAAAAAAAATTTTATTGAACTTCTCCATCGAGTGCCGTATTGTTTTTTAGAGCTCGTTTAGTAGATAAATGTTGTTTATTTTTAAATATTTGAAAACAACAACATGGGAAGCCACCAAATGCAGATTTTTTACAAAATTTCGTTCCGAAGAGTTTTCTTATCCCAAATTCAAATATGGCGATATTTTTTTTTTATGTATATTTTACTTAAAAATACAAATATATTGATAAATCTGTTTTTCCTTTTACAACCAACTTAATTTTGCGGTCGGGTACGGAACCCCAAATGCGCGAAGTCCGACACGCACTTGGCCGGTTTTCCCGACTTCAAGTTTTTGCGTCAATTCAAATTACATAGTAGGAATTTTAGAAAGGCCTTCATGTCAGATATCTTTGTTGCAAACTTAAATATCTGATGTATGTAAAAGAGATAAATCAGTCAGCAGATTTGTTGACTGCACGGGAACCGAAACAAAAAGTATAAAAGCAAGAATCCGGTGTGAAAAAGGGATAGTACTCTTGTTCCTGTATAGCTCCATCTCTCTCTCCCTCACAGTTGAATTTTTTTTTAAACCTCAAAAATATCACAAACTAGCTGTCCCACGCGGCTTCGCTCCCGTCAACGGGCTACCTACCTACCGATTTACCCTACCTGGCCTACCCTACCCTTTTTGCGAAACTTTAACCGCTTGCGCAGCGCACGCAACGGAAGCTCTCAAAAAGGTTTTGCAACATTTTTCATTTGTCTCCTATTAGTTGTAGCGTGATGTTATATAGCCTATAACCTTCATCGATAAATGGACTATCACACACAAAGAATTTTTCAATTCCAACCAGTAGTTCCTGAGATTAGCGCGTTCAAACAAACAAACTCTTCAGCTTTATAATAATAGTATAGATAGGAAAGACATTAACAAACAAACAACATCATTTTGCCAGAATATGTCTTCCAACAAACATAATAGGTACCAAAAAGGGAAAACCAAAAACAGACAATGTTAATGACAAACCACAGATAATATAATACTAGCATACAGATACCTCATCCTATACCAAGAAACCGTGTCGACGTAACTAGCGTTTGATTAAATGATTATTTTTCTAAGAACATCGATTGGTTCGGTTCCGTTCCACAGGTATAGATGGTGTTAGCAGTGACTTGCAAGTAAAAGGGTTCACTCTCTTCAAATTGTGACAGACTGGTATCCTAGGGATGGAAAAAGAAACAGAGGAAGAGGGAGAAAGAGATGTGAGGACGAGCTGAAATTGACAGCAGGTCCTAATTGGTAAAGAGTCGCTAGAGACAGAAAACAGTGGCAATTGTTAGAGGAGGCCTAAGAGACGTTTGCCCGGAGGCACACTGAATTGAGAGAAATAATTAAAAAAAAAAGTGACAGCACACCCGAGTAAAGAACCGAAATTCAGGATGGAAAGGTTTATTATTTATTACTAGCTGTGCCCGCGGCTTCGTTCCCGTCAACTGCCTACCCTACCCTACTCACCTACCTACCTGGCCTACTTATGTAAACCTATCTACCTACCCTACTTACCTAGACCTACCTATCTACCCTACTTACCATGCTACCTACCCTTTCTACCTACCAGTTTTTTTCTAGGGTAATTCTTCGGCGGAGAATATCAACACCAACATTCAGAAAAAATTACGTAAAACGCACTACGCCTTCTATCGAAAATGGAGTTCAACTGTTCAAGTATCTGAATTGCGCGTGTTGTGATATTTTACTTCTTGAACGCTTTAAATTCATCTTACTTTTGATAGAGTGAACTGATTGCGATGAAACAAAAAGTAAGTAATACTTCAAATTACACACAATTTTTATATATAAAAAATATCTGCATTGGTTCCGTACATTTTATGTGATGCGTGCACAACTAAACAGATACTTGTAAACAAACAAACAGGCAAAAAATCCAAAAATGCTGGTAATGCGTTCTGTTGTCTGTGTCCTTTAACACTCAGGCTATTTTTTTTGGAAATATTTTCTTTACAACGACTTTTCTACAGATTTATTATAAATTGTATCGATGATGACATTGATGATTGATGATGATAAGGGAAAATCCAAACCACAATCCATGTTTTTGATTTTGTTTTTGATGTTTTTGACATTTATTTGCATAAAAACATGGTATAGAAGATGGTACAAAAATACAGAGCATGCAAGATTTTGCTTAACATTATAAGCATGCAAAGTTTGCGTGCATGCAATATAGTAATTTAAATTATTAGTCAAAAAACTGAGTGACTCGTAGTTACACCAGATTATCACACCAGTATGACAGACAGGATTTTTTTTCTCGTTTGTCACACCACTGATTTTTCCACACCATTTATTTCTAACTAGCACTTCGCCCGCGACTTCGTTCGCGTGATCCATGTTTTATCCTATAGATGACTTTTTAGTTTCACCCCCTTAAAGGTTAAATTTCCAAAAATCCCTTCTTAGTGCTCTCCTACATTATAAAAAGAAGAGCTGTAAGGTTCATCAAAAATCTTTAACACCCCCTAAATCGTCTTTTAGGTTTCGAATATATAAACCTAACAAATTTTCACCTTTTCACCTTCTTGGTGGTAGAATTGCCAAAAACCAATAAATACATGAATGTTTTTTATCAACCAAAAGCGTATTTCTTTAATTTCACTTTAAAGCGTGTAAAAACCAAGTTTACCAAGAGTGTAAAACAACAATTTCAGCTGTTTTACCTTCCAAACCGAAGAAATTTCACATAAAGTTTCAATCCCTATTTAACCCCTTAGGGGTAGAATTGCCATAACCCAATAAATACATGAATTCTTTTTATCAACCAAGAGCATAAATCAAAAATTTCTTGTGTCCTATTTACAAACTATAAAAAATTCTTACAACATTTGAACCCTATTTTTACCCCTTTAGAGGTAGAATTTCCAAAAACCAATGAATGCATATATTATAAAGGTAGGTATTGAAGCAGTCTTGAATATGAAGTAATTTTTTGATAAGGATTAATGCCAAGATACAACTAAAGAGCCTTTTCTAGCGACGACATTTCAATTAAAATTTTAAAATATAAGAACACTTGTTGTGGCATAACTATATTAGTTAGACATATGTTGTCACTACACTTTTTGTAAATAATGATGTGTTCGCAAAGTCATAGAACATTATTTTATTCTATCATCAATAGTTTTCGCAGCACACGCGATTTTAAGAATATTTTAGGTAATTTTTTTACACCTTGGATTACATTATTGGAGTTTTAGTAAGGATCCCTAATTTTTTTGAAAATTTAATATAGCCTATGTCACCCGGAGATAGTGTAGCTTCCCAACAGTGAAAGAATTTTTCAAATCGGTTCAGTAGTTTCGGAGCCTATTCAATGCAAACAAACAAACAAACAAACAATCAAATCTTTCCTCTTTATAATATTAGTATAGACTAGTGCTGCCCTAGTTATACTATAGAGTTTTTCAACCTTGCCGAATCGTAGTCACACCAAATTATCACACCACAGGATTATCTTCTCGTTTCGTTTTTTTTCAATAATGGCGGGTAAAAGAAGCTGTGTGTAAGGTATTAACAATTTTTTTTTTTTTGATAGGCCCACTTGTGCCATTAAGTCTGGA
Source organism: Orthosia gracilis (assembly GCA_947562075.1). Taxonomy (NCBI): domain Eukaryota; kingdom Metazoa; phylum Arthropoda; class Insecta; order Lepidoptera; family Noctuidae; genus Orthosia; species Orthosia gracilis. The sequence goes on from OX387276.1 coordinate 6,151,619, forward strand.
ATATAAATGCCCGCCTCGGCTATTTACAGTGACACGGGTCCGAGTGGTCCAATTTTCAATGACTCTTCTGCATATCTGGTGTGACTACGAGTCAGCAACGAAAAAACTCTTTTACACTATAAAACTATTAGTGGACAGCCAGTTATATAATTAACTTTTAAATAATCTGGTATTTAGATATTATACTTGAATACTTAACTATTCTGATGAATGCGAAAAGCCCAGGACCGAACAGTATGGCGACGCTTGGGGGAGGCCTATGTCCAGCAGTGGACGACTTTTGGCTGAAATGATTATGATGATTTAACTATTCTCCGAAGAGTTGGGCCGAGGCACCGATAGAACACGTACAATCACGTTTAACCAGAGTTTTAAACCCCATGTAACGGGACTCTAGGACCATATCATGTAAAATATTAAGGACTAAGCGTAAGTTTGCTTTTACGATTTACCAGATTTGGATATAATTGCCCCCCGGATGAACGATAAATAAAAAAATACCGGCCAAGTGCGTGTGCAGCCACGCCAAGTAATAGGGTTCCGTTGTTGCACAATAATGAGATCTAAAAAGAGGGCTTTTTAATGTTTCATGAACATTTAAAAGGTGTCGGTGGCTCATGCCAAACGCCGTCGCCCACTCCAATGCGTTATTCGAGCGTAAACAATATTAATTTAGAAATCGTTATTATTAAGGATGTTATAATTTTATTTTTGTATATTTTTACATGGTTCATAAGCATAAATCTACTATCTGTTTTAAACAACTAACAACGTCATAAAAGTATTTTTTCAATGACATTTGTACTATTTTTTTTATTTTGCCCAGTATCCTACTAATATTATAAATGCGAAAGTTTGTGAGGATGGATGGATGTATATTTGTTACTCTTTCACGCAAAAACTACTAAACGGATTTGGATGAAACTTCAGAGTAATATAGGTTATACATCAGAATAACACATAGGCTACAATTTATAATGTTTATTTTTTGTAATTTGGTCATAATATAACGATAAATATCAAGTAAGTCGGAAAAATATCTGCCCTCTGAGAGCTTTCTTCGCGGGCGCTGCCTAAACCGATGGAGATACACAGGATTGTTTGTCTTAAATAGTTCTATATAAAAGTCATAGTCATAGGCATATATCTACCTTTTATGTGGAAGTCACTATGACCACAAAATTCAGAGATTCTTATGAAAATTGCAATAATGTAACCCAAAGTAGCAACATGATGCATATAAAATTCATTCTTTGGCGTGCGCTGAGAAAACTATTGATGATACATAAAAAATATGTACTACATGATTAGGTAGGGTAGGGTAGGTAGGGTTGGGTAGGTAGGGTAGGATAGGGTGGGGTAGTGGGGTTAATTTCGTTATATATTATATACTACTGCTGTGAATTTTTTTGAGATCGCGTGACAGATGTATACAAGTCATATAAATGTGTCACTTACTCAAAATAACCTTACTCAAAGAGCTTATGGTCACCCCCCATAAGTTTATTTTTCAACTAGCTGTCCCACGCGGCTTCGCTTTTGTCAACTGGCTACCTACCTACCCATTTACCCTACCTATTCTACCGTATTTACACTACATACATGATTGTTGCGTAACATTAACCGCTTACGCAGCGCACACAACGAAATCTCTCCAAAAGGAATCATTTTGCCCGTTTTTGCAACATTTTTTATTTATGCTCCGCTCCTATTGGTCGTAGCGTGATGTTATATAGCCTATAACCTTCCTCGATAAATGGTGTATCCAACACAAAAAGAATTTTTAATTAGCGCGTTCAAACAAACAAACAAACTCTTCAGCTTTATAATATTAGTATAGATTGTTCCGAAATTAAAATGTATTTCATGACGATGGTAGCTACTATCCGTTTGTTTGTTTGATAGTGGTGAGCCTTGCGAAGGCCTATTTTAATTTATATGCAATCGGGGCCCTACCATAAGTTCTGAGGGACAGGCTATATTTCCATAGTGCGTAAGGGACAGATATAGTCATGATCAAATCTGGTTTAGCGCCTGCTTTTTCACAACCGGCAATACTGATTTATGATAATATGCTATTTAATTTCTATCGCTTTTAAGTTACCTATACTTCATAAGAGATACCTTGATACCTGCGACAGCTGTCAGTATCAATACAGTAACAATAGCGCTTGACCAAAGACCTTTATGTATAAGGTCTTTGCGCTTGACAGGCTAACCATAACGTAATAATAACGTATAGGTACGTCAGTTTGACATAATATGTCGCTAACTAATTTTGAATTAGGATTAAACTAACCTACAAAGTCGCTTTGTAGTGTAGGAAAACTTGCAGGTTTAGTAACGAGTTAGGCAAAGTTGTATGGGATTGACAAGCGATATCGAAAAATCACGTGATCTATCCCTTACATTTTGACATGTCACTTATTTAGAGCCTCTACACATAAATATTTAACCAATTTCAAAAAAAGAAGGAGGTTCTCGATTCGCCTGAATCTTTTTTAATATATGTTCCCCGATTACTCAAAGACACCTGGACCGATTTGGAAAATTATTCTTTTGTTTGAAACGGTATACTTTCCAAGTGGTCCCATGGCTATCAGCTCAGGATCTGATGATGGGATTCTGGAGAAATTTAGGGAACACCTCATATATTACAGGCATACATTATGATTTTGGTATTTTCATCAACAATGTAATCATTTGCACTCAGAAAGTATCATTTGGTTACGTGGAACTGATGAAGAAGACTACAGATGGTCATTGGAACTCCATTGTGAGTATGTCACGGGTTGAAGATATCTCGAATAGTTAACCGACTATGATGAAAAATAAATGCTGATACTGATGAAAATGGTAACATAGAACTGATCTGATTATTAACCCAGACGGTAGGCACTGGAACTCCGAAATAAAACAATGTATCCTAGTCATGTTTGGGCTTACTTGAATCCTTATGAGATTTACTTTGCCTATAAATGATGTTCATTGTAATGCAAGGTACCTATAAAAATTAAAAAGAAATAAATAAAAAACCTTTCAAACAATAAAATCAACCCGACTTCCATAAACCAATACAAAGGAGAAAATTACTTTCTTTTCCGAAGTCGGTGTCGAAAAACTGAAAGCTACCGTAGACACCGTCTTCGGAAAATAAAGTTATTTTTTGCTTTGTAGTGTTTCGTTTTGGAAGTCCGTTTGATTTTTTTGTTAAAAAGTTTTTGTAATTCAAAAATATTCATTGCTTGTTTTACGCTATCGAGTAGACGGATTTTTAAACATATGAAGCAATTAATGCAAGGGAAACAATCCGTACACTCTTTGAACTTACACAGTTAGGGTGCTGTATTAATATTCTGTCTCTGACCCCTATGGAAATAGCCATGCCCTCAGAACTTATATTACTTATATAGGGCCCCGAATGCACATAAATTAAAATACAGCTCAAATCACACAGCTCACCATAATAAAAACGAGTAAAATTTAAAATGTTTAAAAACTCCCGACATATTTGTATATCATGCTTATCCGACTGCGGGTAAAGAAAATCCATTTCTATGGCACGTTCTACGGCCCAGACAGCTTGACGGATACAAAATAAATAATCTTTTACCGCATAACTTCAATTTCGGCAGTCGGTGTTCGGTGTCGCCTTCCGAAATTGTAGTTATTTTTTACATTGTAGTGTTCTTTTTGGAAGTCGGTTGTATTTTTTGTAAAAATGTTTTTTATTTTTCACTCTTTAGTGGTACATATTGGACAAGTTCTATAGTTAGGTACCCATAATGCCCACAGTGATGCCAGAATAGATTACGCGAATAACATGTAACTTGAACATAACCAGTGGAATGAGAGTGTACCAGGGTGAACTGTACATGTCTGGTTAGAGCATACTGGCGTGATGGTATGCAATGAAATGGTGTAAACAATAAACAGATATGCGATTGCAGCAATCCCGAGAGATTTGCCGTCATTTATTAAAAACGTCGTTCTGTTGTAAATCTCCGAAGTTATTTCATCAGATTTTTCCCAAACTAAAATGGGACCATTTTGAAATAAACCTCTTTCGAACAAAAAAGAATTTTGCAAATCCGTTTATATATGACGGAGTTATTCCCGAATATAAATATTTTATTTAAAGTTGCTCTGGGGTCCATTTATATCCAAATCTGGTAAATCATAAAAGCAAACTTTCGCTTAGTTCTGAATATTGTACATGGGACTTGAAACATAACTGGCGTAACGTGGGTGTAACGTGTTCTATCGATAATCGGGGCATCGCTGCATAACCCTTCGGGTTAAAGTTAAGTAATTAATGTTTGAGTAATTATAATATTTAATCATAAAATTCGAAATGTCATAAATATGAATTGCGGTCTGGATTATCCCTTACGAAGTTCTTAATATTAGCCCTTAGATTCGTGTCCCAGTTGAAGACAATAAGACCCCTACTACAGGGGATTTATACAATGGAAAAATGTCTAACTACACATCTCTTCCTACGCCATCAGCTACAAGCGTGATATCAAGTAAAAAATGTTGTTTCCCGCTAAAATCAACTTACTGGCTGATAATTATAACGGTGCCAACCGTTGGCCCGACAGGTTGGGTTGCGTGTGTCAGTGCTGATAAAAACGATAAAGTTATCTATTTACGGAGTTCTCATAAGGAAAATCAAGGTAAATAACGTCGTATTTTATTATTTATTTCCTTAACAACAGAACTTGGATCAAAAAGTGTAGTTTTAAGTGTATTTCTAGTGTAAAAACTGTGTTTTTCGATGTGTAGAACGGTTATGTTTTCTATGTCATTGTCATCTGTCATTTTTGCCGCGTCATCGCCAGCCAATGGCTGGAGTGAAACTGTGTGACGTCAAAACCGGCCAGTAATGTGTCAATTGCGAGTGTTTATAAGTAATTTCAAGGTTAGAATTTGTTTACTATTTCTTCAAACTATTCTATCCATCCATACTGATATTATAAATGCGAAAGTAACTCTGTCTGGCTGTCTGCTACGTTTTCACTCTTAAACCGCAGAACAGATTTTTACGAAATCTGTTTTGAGACCCTGGGAAGGACTTACAATAGGTTGTATCCCGGAAATCTTCCTTATGGAAGTGGAAATCGGGTTGGAAGTTTGTATGGTGAACAAATAATTTGTCATGGATTCGAATTACTAATGCTACGCAGGCAGAAGCTAGTTATTAATAAAAATGTGGGAAATAAACTAGTATACTTACTCATAAATCTACACTATATATATAATATTATAAAGCTTAAGAGTTTGTTTGTTTGTTTGTTTGTTTGAACACGCTAATATCAGGAACTAATGGTTGGAATTAAAAAAATATTTTTGTGTTTGTATTCCATTTATCGAGGAAGGTTATAGGCTATATAACATCACGCTACGACCAATAGGAACGGAGTATAAATGAAAAATGTTGCAAAAACGGGAAAAAATGATTCCTTTTTGAGAGCTTCCGTTGCGTGCACTGCGTAAGCGGTTAAAGTTACGCAACAATCATGTACCTATGTAGTGTAGGTACGGTAGGGTAGGTAGGGTAAATGGGTAGGTAGGTAGCAAGGTTGACGGGTGCGAACAGCCTGGAACAGCTAGTTTGGTATAAACCAGTTGATTATGGTTAAGTAGGTAGGTTTATCACAGTAACTTTCACCGAGCAACATCATGGATAAGTGAAGGTAGACACGGTCAGCACTTTAAAATGTAGGGTACATTGGTATGTTTACATTCTAAAATCATACTTAATATTATAAATGTGAATGTAAGTTTGTTTGTTACGCTTTCTCGTAAAAACTACTGAACCTATCATCATGAAACTTTGTACATATATTCTTGGAGGTATTAGAAGTAACATAGGATACTTTTTATTAAGAAAATCGCGGGTAAAGGCTAGTTATTCTATAATACTTTTATATGAACTCAGTTACCGAGTTACCAGTAATTTATACATTAGTGCAAAAAATACGAAGATCAGTTAATTATACTTAATTACAACATTATAATTGTTAGTTATTTCAATGCCATTCGTACGTTGAGTCTAGGCACTATATAATGTCCGATCATGAACAGATAAGCACTGGAGGGTTCAAAATTCAATTCTAATGAGTGAGCTATGACGTATTACACATACAAATGTATACATAAACGCACGTGTTTTTCCAATAGGGATACGGTCATTAGGGGTTGTCCACATCACCACGTCACGATGTCGTCATTGTGTAACGGTTCGTTGTCGCGGCACGATACGGTGAAGTGACCTGGTAATTTAATTTGCTTCGTCTCACGAAGACGCACAAAAAAAAAAAATGCACGGCAAGATGTCATGTAAAATTCCGGTACATTTTACAGCATTTCTGACATCTTTTTGCACAACTAATCGCTTAGACAATTAAGGTGTATAGATTTCCCATTGTTTACGCCGTACTGGCGCCCGCTCGGAACCAGAATATCAATATTGAACCTCCTTTTGAACAGTTTTGTTTGCAAAATATTCTTTTATTTAACATAACTGAAAGTTATGAAGAAATTCTAGCCATCCAATTTTCTATGTACAATTTTTGATGTTTTAAACATTTTAGTCGTTTTGGAGGAGTATCCGAAAGTAGCGAATACATAATCTTGTTGTTAATTTTTTTTCTTAAAGCTATTTTGTAAAAAAATATTTGTTTTACGAAAAAAACATGTTTCACAAAGGCTTGTGTTTAAACACCGCCCAAAAAAGTACCTATTTTACTACCAAAAAAATTCTAAACGGTTACCAAAATGGATAAATGGTCACCAAATAACGTTTCCTAAAATATTATGAAATAAATCCATTTTTTCGTATTATTGACTGCCAAAAAAATATATGGACGCCTTTAAAGTCGACGGAGCCCCGCTGCGCGGGGCTCCTATTTCCGTCCGCAGGGTCTAAAGTAACCTAACACGAACGAGATGACGGGAGCCGAGTTCGCTCGCTTTGCTCGCTCACTTCGGCTCCCGTCATCTCGTTCGAACCTAACCTGTCCGTGTCGGGGTGCCCTAAGCTCCTGAGCTCGCTTCGCTCGCTCTTGGACTAATTCGCTAAAAACACGAATACACCCGGTATATTAATCTTTGAGTTGGATAGAATTTGGTGACCGTTGATCCATTTTGGGAACCAATTATTTTATTTGGTGCCTAAGCTTAGAGTCTTAAAAATATTTTTGATGACCGTCTAAATTATACCCTTTCACAAATAATGTACATACATGGAACAATAATAAATATATATTTTTTTTCAATCCTTTTAACATTTATTAAGGAGTATGCTTTAGAAAGTTACCGTTTTACGGCACTAAAGCGGTTGTAGGCCCTTAAACATCACCATGAACCGCTTTCGACGATGTCCGACGCGTCGTTTCGCGGCGACGTTGCCGTAGCGTGCATTACCACGTCACGTCAAAGCATCACGCCGCTGCACTACACCGTTGCATGTGGTCAAGCCCTATTTACTCCTTTTGCTTCATTCACGTTCATACATCTAGTCATACACGCACTCCGGTTATGAGTACTGCGCACGTAGGAATTTTAATACAATTAATGAAATTTTCTATGATACAAATGTAGCATAATCTACCTTTTGTTCCTACTGCTGGGACACAGGCCTTCTCTCTGTGAAAGAGAATGGGGCAAAATCAACTACGCGGGCCAAGTGCGTGTTGGTAGATATCACAATGTCACGCCGGTTTCCTCACGATGTTTTCTTTCCCTTTTGATAGCAGTGGTGATGATAGAAACAGGGACATTTCCTGGATAGAAAAATGATACTTCTATTTATTCTGTCAGTGAGATTATCAAATAATATTGGACACGTATTTTTTGCTTTACCAAATCAATAAAAAATTACAAAGTTAAAGCGCATTAAAGTTCAGGATTGGAGGCTTGTGACGTCACTATGTCAGTATAAAGTGTACTAGCGGCGTAACGTCACATGATATTTCAACGCATTATATCGTCGTCACTTTATGTTTACGTGTCGAAAGAAAAATATGATGGACAAAAATAGTAGATTGCATCGAGCGCAAAGTGAGTTTTTAATGCACGACTGTTATGTTGGTGCCCGAGCGCACGCAGGGCACTCAATTAACACGAGTGCATTAATTACTGACTTTAGCGAGGTGCGTAATCTACTTTTCTTTCGAGAATCTACCTAACTTGATAAAATATTTTTTTTTTGATCTAATGCATACATTTTATATTAAACTCAATGTGAGACACTAAACCACTGCGGTAAAATTATATCTAAATAAAAAATAAAAAACAGTGCATTAATAAACAACTGTGCAGCAATGAGATTTATGCACTGTTTTGGTTCTTAGCAAAAAATACGTCCTTTGTGAATGGTTTTGTAGTGATTAATAATAACATTACTACGTAGTTGAAAGAAAACTAATTTCAGTTAACATACCTATTAGACAAATTAAAGCGTCTAGCTGGGTTCGAACTTCGTACCCATGACCTACAACTTGTAAGTCACGGCCGTTACCACCATTTCCCCCAATGCAAATTTTGGGCTGCAGCTGAAAATCAGCGTCAGGTGGTATACCCTGTATTACCATTTGGCATTATGCTGAGCTGAGGCCCTTTTGGCATTATTAGTTTTAATTATTTATTTTGTTTAATTTTAAGGTGGTTTTGTTTTTATAAATTCATACTTCTTTCAAATTTGATTAAACAGATTTGTAATATGGTTGGCTCCGTGCTTCATAATTATATGAATGCCTAAAAAATATCGTGCTGTTGTATTTTCAACTTTCGGCTTAGCGTTGAGGGTTAATAATTCAACAGCGCACTTTTATTTAGTTGTCGCTTATCGTTAGTGAAAATTGGTTATTATACTGTGATTTTTAATTTCGTCGACTAAACTGACAGCTGCCAAGGACCTTATTTTTTTAAATGTTGCAAGCGCGGTTCATACTGTTGTAGGTAAGACTCGATCATAAGTGATTCATCGAATCGATGTGACATGACTCCTCAATTTAATTTTAATAATTGGTGAAAATAAATGTTTTATGAGTGTAAACGTAATATATTTAAATATAACAGTATTCATACACATAGCACATAGACTTTTATTTGTGTTAAATATGAAATCAACAATAAAATAAATGCGATCGATAAAATTAAGTCTGACTTAAATGATTACAAACTAAAGAAGGGCCGCTAATTTCTTAACAGATGTATATTTTTTGCCGTGAAGTAGTACCATTTTCGATCTAGGTACTTCGATTTTAGATCAACTTTCGAACACTCAGGATAGTCAGAATACGAAACTATTTTTATGTAACGATAAGGTGACAACCCCCCAAACGTCAGTTTAGTCTACGAAATCAAAAATCAGAGTATAGTAGATACCGGATTATATGCATTTGTGTTTGAAATTGCATATTTACCCCATTCTCAGCAGAAATTGCATGTTAGATCTAATATCTAGTAATGATGCATATTTTCGCTACGTTTATTATATTTCTCGGTAGGTTACCCTATGGTTACCCTATTGATAATAAGTGTAATAATAAATTATGTAAAAAAAAAAAAATTTTTTTTTTTTTTTTTAAAGTTTAATGTTGCATATTTTACAAAAGTTCATGCATGTTTTACGCATTTTTCATGCTTATTTGGATGCATATTTCGAGCGTTTTATGTTGCACATAATTCGGTCCTTAGTTATTAGTATAAAGAGAAGAAATTCGTAAGGATTAGTTAGTCTGAAAGTGATATATCTAAATGGTAAGAATTTAATACAAGTAAAAATGTCTTAATTCAATCAATCGTGGACCTATTTAAATGAACTGCAAAATTGTGAATGAAACGGGAATGATAGTGTTATCGGTTATCAACTATACTTATCACACAAATAGTTAAAAACTTGTTATGAGTAAGTTTTTAAACAAATGTTATTACTATCCGGTTTCTGAGTTCGTAAACCAGTTTGTTTTCTATGAATAGAACAATGCTTTTTTTAGATGTTAGGGATTTTTTTAAATTCAAATACACCATTAAACATCATGCAGCATAATTAAACCCATTAAACTTGTAATTAATTGTCCATTCACACACATGTCATCATTGTCAAAATAATAAAATTAAAATAATATTTTAAAATAATAATTAGGTACCTACTTACGTTTTTTTATCACACTTAGCTTGAAAAAAAATAAGCACCTATATTATAGCGCTCCCGAGACGGTAATAAGGTTTGATTTAAACACGTAGATTTTGGTTTTATTCAAACCATTTTTGTTCGGTAGTCCTTTCAAACTAGCTGTGTATACGATCAAAAAAACATTTTTACAGATAAATACAACTGACTTCCAAAGTGAAAAATATATTCTTTTTTCGTTAGTCAGTGTTAAAAAACACCGACTTCCAAAAAGTAAGTTATTTTTCACTTTGTAGTGTTTTTATTTGGAAGTCGGTTATATTTTTTTGTAAAAATATTTTTTATTTTTCACTATTTTGTTGTGGAACCTAATAGACAAGTTCTACAGTAAGGTTCTTACATGCCAGAATAGATTATCCGAATATAATGAACCTTGAACAAAACCGGTGAAAGGAGAGTGTACCACGGTGAACTGTACACAACTGCGTACCCCTTTAGAGCGTACTGGCGTGAAGTTATGTTATAAAGTGGTATAAACAATAAACAGGCACGCTATTAAATGATTGCGTTGTTGATGAAAATAATAAAATCGCTATATGTATGCCCATAATACTTGAGAAGTTCCCTCGATTTCCATGGAATCCTATCATCAGATCCTGACCTGATGACCATGGGTCTTTATATGACCATAGGACAACCTGGAAAGTTATACCCTTTCAAACAAAAGCAGAATTATCCAAATCGGTTTAAATGTCTTTGGGTAATCAGGGAACAAATAAAAAAAAGATGCCTTGGTGAACCTTCTTCGCATCGGCCCTCTCACGATCCCGCTCGTTTTTGACTGTGCGTTGATCGATCAGTCAGTCAGTTTCTTCTTTTATAAATACATATAGATTATCTTCTGGCAGCGGCTTCGCCCTTGTGAAAGTCCAAAATTATACCGAGGGTATTAGGGACTGCCCAGCATGATTATCTTTGTGTTTACTTCTTTTTGGTTCTTAAGCAGTCGGGCTGTTTGATTTTTGATACCCCACACGACGGGTTTGCAAGAAAAAAAATTGGTCTCCCACAATATGGCGCCCAAAATCCGTCATTTTTCAAATTTCAAATTGTTATGTAGCGAGTGACACTCGCAAGGTTAGGACGAATCGATTGACGTAAGAATCCTCAAAATCGGCCAACGCGTTTGGTCTCTAGAACGCCACATAGGAACAAACATATACATAGACTGATAAATACATTACGCTCCTTCTGCAGTCGGGTAAAGATGGGTGGAGGTCGCTCCTGAACACCCACTTTATCTAGCTTTTACCCGCGGCTTCGCTCGCAGTAAAGCCAGCTTTTTTTTTTAATAAAAAGTATTCTATGTTACTTCTAATACCTCCAAGAATATATGTACAAAGTTTCATGATGATCGGTTCAGTAGCTTTTGCGTGAAAGCGTAACAAACAAACTTACATTCACATTTATAATATTAGTATGATAACAGAATCAACCAAGGAGTTCCACTCAATAATTGTCAAATAATTTTTACCCATGTCTATCTCTATGACATCTGTCTATTTCAGCACAATGTCTCGACTTACCAAACTGCGAGTTTTGGGCTACCTCGCCACCATAGTGATGCACGTATCGAACATCCTGTACATGGCCTGGTTTAAGAGGAATAATTCTTCTGAGAATGAGCAAGTCAAACAATTCAAGAGTCTGGAGTACCGGTTCTTCACCACATGGACTTTTGTAAGTATCCTTCCACATACACTTGTATTCCTCAAAGGGTTAAGAAGAGCCTACAGAATACCCTTATTTCGACAGTTATGTTTAAGTCCCTTGTTAAGAGGTGAGTCTGTGGGCATTAGTACTGGGTATAATTATTTGGCTGCTAGAAAGAAATTGCAGATAGAAAGGTCCAATGATACTTTGGCTGACTTGGAAATCGAACTCAAGATATTATGCTCAGCAGTATTGCTGGCAAATAATAGCCCAAAGAGGCAGTCGATGTAAGAAATTTATAATCATCAATATATATAATAAATCAATCATCAATCAATACATATAATAAATCTGTAGGAAAGTCGTTTTTGTACATCGTTAATATTTCCAAAAAAAAATATCCAGGGAGTTAAAGGATAACCAACAGAACCCATTTCCAGCATTTTTTGAATTTTTTGAATTTTATCTGTATGTCTGTTTAGTTGTGCGTGCATCACGAAAAATGTACGAAACCAACGTAGATAACTTTTATATATTAATTTTTTTGGAACTTGAAGTATTACTTAGATTTTGTTTCAATGCAATCGGTTTACTCTCTCAAAAGATATAAGAATTTAAAGTGTTTAAGAAGTAAAATATCACAACACACGCAATTCAGACACTTGGACAGTTGAACTCCATGTTCGACAGATGGCGTTGTGCATTTGACGTCATTTTCTAAATGGCGGTGTTAAGATTCTCCGCGAAAGAATGATCTTAGAAAATAATTTAGTAGGTTGGGTAGGTTAGTAGGGTAGGGTAGGGAGTTGACGGTAGCGACGGTCGCGGGCACAGCTAGTCCATTCCATAATATTAATGTTGCTCTTTGGTCGCATACGAACTCAGAAATACACGTGATTATGTCGGCCGTTAAACGGTTGCATGGATTGATTGAAAGTTTAGCTACGCTTGTCGAGGTCGTTCTGTGGATAGGCGACTATTAATTATGTAGGTTGTAATCAAAGAGACCCCTCCGTGTCAATCCTCACGTTCTATATTGAGTTTATAATTATAGTTATAACTAGCTGACCCGGCGAACTTCGTTCCGCCTAACGAATTTCTAAAATAAAAGATTTTTTCTAAAATAAACGTAGCCTAAGTTACTCCTTATTACATCAGTTACCTGCCAATAAAAGTCCCGTCAAAATCGGTCCAGCCATTTCAGAGATGAGCCGGAACAAACAGACTGACACACAGACAAAAATTGTAAAAATGTTATTTTGGTGAATGTACCGTATATATCAAATCAATATTCATATGTATGTAGTAAAAAACGGTTATTTCAATATTACAAACAGACACTCCAATTTTATTTATATGTATAGATTAATTAGTCATTTAGTGGCCCGCCCGGCTTTGCCTAGGTGATAATACAAATGATGACAGATTTTTTTTAATATTTAGATTTTTTTAGTACACGTGTGAACAAACTCACAAATTTCGGGCTCTCTCTTCAAAATATCAGTTCAGATTAAGCTTATTGTACACTGTCATCATCATCATCATCATTTCAGCCGAAAGACGTCCACTGCTGGACATAGGCCTTACTCAAGTGCCGCCACATTGTCCAGTTCCGTGCGTTTCGCATCCAGCTGATCCCCGCAACCTTCACCAGGTCATCGGTACACCTACTGACAGGCCTTCCAATGCAACGTCTTCCGGTTCAGCGGTCGCCACTCCAGAATTTTTTTGCCCCATCGACCATCCGTTTTGCGAGCAATGTGTCCTTGCCACTTAAGTTTGGCAATTCTTCGGGCTTTGTTGGTAACCTTGGTTCTTTTGCGGATGTCATCATTTCTGATTCGATCACACAAGGAAACTCCTAGCATAGCCCTCTCCATTGCCGTTTGGGTGACTTTAAGTCTCCTGATGAGGCCCATTGTGAGTGATCACGTTTCGGTCCCGTATATAATCACTGTCAACACACACTGGTCTTAGACTTTCGTCTTGAGACACTGTGGTAAATTGAACGAGAAGATACCGCGCAACTTCCCGAACGCTGCGCAGCCGAGTCGGATTGACCTCTTTCTCGAAGTTACACCTACCTAACTGGAACATTTGTCCTAGGTAGACATAATCTACAACTTCGACTGTAGAGTCTCCGATCTTGATAGGAATGGGCATTCAAATTCAATATGACCTTGGTTTTGTCCATGTTCATTTTAAGAGCCACTCTTTCGGAAGCTTCACTGTGGTCATCGAGCATTGTACTGAGGTCCTACATGTACACTGTCCACTGTCCAGATGTATTACAATTACCTCAGAAACTGATGAGAACAAACTGTATGTCGATTGATTTTTTAAATTGAGCGATATAACCCTACCCAAGTCACATACTCCAAATCCATGGGTATCGGTGCTATAGGCTGACAAAGTATGCATGAAAAATCATTATCTACCTACTAAGGATTTTCTTAACTCTAGTATCAAAATCACGATGTGATACTCGTACACTTAATTTTAACAATCTAAATAATGTTTGTAATTGTTAAATCTTTAAAATTTAATGTTTACCTGTGTATGTTTTTTTATTATCAAATTTCACATTGTTTCATTTACGAATTTTAAGGCATGAATGCGTTTTTATTTTATTTACTATCAAAATCGGAGGTGTGATTGACCGTTCTATTCATTTTAATTGTTATGTATTATTTTGAAGTAATAGCTAAAAAGGGACCGGAATATATTTTTTTCCTTCCACCGTCCTTTATTTACTGGACAACGATTTTTTTTTGCATATCGAAACTGTGGCCACAGAACAATAATACTCAAGAGACTGTGGCGAAGAAAGAAGCTACCGTTTTTTTTTTTATTACCATAACCTTACGCAACTTCCCGAACGCTGCGCAGCCGAGTCGGATTGACCTCTTTCTCGAAGTTACACCTACCTAACTGGAACATTTGTCCTAGGTAGACATAATCTACAACTTCGACTGTAGAGTCTCCGATCTTGATAGGAATGGGCATTCAAATTCAATATGACCTTGGTTTTGTCCATGTTCATTTTAAGAGCCACTCTTTCGGAAGCTTCACTGTGGTCATCGAGCATTGTACTGAGGTCCTACATGTACACTGTCCACTGTCCAGATGTATTACAATTACCTCAGAAACTGATGAGAACAAACTGTATGTCGATTGATTTTTTAAATTGAGCGATATAACCCTACCCAAGTCACATACTCCAAATCCATGGGTATCGGTGCTATAGGCTGACAAAGTATGCATGAAAAATCATTATCTACCTACTAAGGATTTTCTTAACTCTAGTATCAAAATCACGATGTGATACTCGTACACTTAATTTTAACAATCTAAATAATGTTTGTAATTGTTAAATCTTTAAAATTTAATGTTTACCTGTGTATGTTTTTTTATTATCAAATTTCACATTGTTTCATTTACGAATTTTAAGGCATGAATGCGTTTTTATTTTATTTACTATCAAAATCGGAGGTGTGATTGACCGTTCTATTCATTTTAATTGTTATGTATTATTTTGAAGTAATAGCTAAAAAGGGACCGGAATATATTTTTTTCCTTCCACCGTCCTTTATTTACTGGACAACGATTTTTTTTTGCATATCGAAACTGTGGCCACAGAACAATAATACTCAAGAGACTGTGGCGAAGAAAGAAGCTACCGTTTTTTTTTTTATTACCATAACCTTACCTTTATTCACACTATCCTCACGACTATATCATGAATACTAATCAAATTCTTCTCATATTCTCATTTCCAGATACTACAAATAGCCTACGCCCTGTACGCCTTGAACTGTGACCTCTTCATCTTGATGAACGCGAAGAAGAAAGACTACCAGTTACCGTCTCCTATCAGTGACTTTAGGGAGATTCTGTTCGCTGGACTGGTGTGGCCTTCTTCCTTGGTAAGTTATTTGAACGATACAAGTTTTTTATTAATTTTCTGCGGCCTGTTTCTTGAAGGACCAAAGATAAGAAGATCAGCAAAGGTAACGTGTGGCCCTCTAGATAAGTGGACAGACGAACAAAAACAGGTTGCTGGGACTTCGGTCCTCTTTCGTGACCGGGTGTTATGGCGCAGCTTGGGAGATGGCTATTTCCAGATGTGGGCTGCAATAGGCTGAGTTGAACACTAAAAAAACGTTGTCGTCGCTTGAAAAAATACGTTCAAAGCAAAGCAGTATGTTTTTCTAACCTTTTTTTTCTGCTTGGCGAAATTCTCAAGCTTACTGCGCTACCACGGGGAGATAGCGTACCTATATCGTATGGAAGGCCCCTCCTCAGTTGCACTATCGCCTCTGTTACCAAGCGGCACCGCAACCTACTAAAGGTGAACGCGCATCTATCCGCGCCGCAGAAGCTACATGCGCCGCAGTCATCGCATTTTCTCAAGGCCCCGCACAATCCGCGCTGTACGCGGCGAACGCGCCGAACGCGCCGAATGCCCCGCACTCATCGCATCCACTTCTGTACAGCCTGGTTTCCACTAGGCAACAATTGACGCGCAACATGTTGCACAACAAGTTGCCCAACATGTTGAAAGTCAGTGCGGAACTTTTGTTGAACAACGTTGTCTGTCTACGCATCTCGTCAGTCGTCGCCAACATGTCGCCAGAGGGACTTGTGTTGATTTCAGCGCCAGTGGTTATAATTTTATCGAAAAATGCATCAAAAAGAAAAAAACTACGTTGGTGGGTTAAAAAATACCTACAAAACAAAGAAAATGTATTCAGTGATCTCCGTGTGGTTGATGGATCTTTTACGAATTTTACCCGAATGAGCAAAACAGACTTCGAGAAGCTGTTACAAAAAATTGAACCCATAATATCGAAGCAACATACAAACTTTCGAAATGCAACTAGTGCTTGTCTCAGATTGGCTGTTACACTTCGATATTTGGCAACCGGAAATTCCTATACTTCACTGTCCTACACCTTCAAAATATCAAGGCAATTAAACAAACAACAAGCCGCGCGTTATGTTGCGCGCCAGCTGGCAACGTCGCGTGCTGTTGGGCAGCGTTGCCGTACATGTTGAGCTTCACGTGTCGCGCGCCAAATGTTGCCTAGTGGAAACCCGGCTTACATCTTGAACAATATTTTCTATACGGATACGGATGGCGTCTCCGCGCCGCCCGCATCACACTCGCTGCAAGCATCGAACACGCCGAATCTGATGACGTCATCCGCACGCGCCGGTGGAATCTGTATACCTACAGCATTTTGCTGAAATGCGGCGCGGCTAGGTGCGCGAGGCTGCATAGGATTCCATATAAAGATTTAAAAATGCGATGACTGCGGCGCGTGCGTCTCCTGTGATGCGCGTTCACCTTTATTGACCGCTACATCGTCGATTGATTTGAAGGGTAAAATTACCAATTCAAGTTTCTTTTTTAACTGGTAATTTTTGGTTTAGCATTGCTCTCATCCCTAGGGTGTACGCGAGTCTCAATGCGCTCAGAGTTCACATGCTTCATTTGTTATCCTATTCCGTGAAAGTTTGTGAGAATTGAGTTCAAAACTACTGGACGGAGTTTGATGAAACTTTTCAAAACTATAGCTAAAGAAGAACAGAGAAAGAAGAACAACACATAGGCTATTATATTTTGCGAGAAGTACTAATACCACGCGGCTAAAATAAATTTATATAAGATTTTATTTTACATAATTTTTAATTTAAAATTATTGAAACAATTAATATCTACTTTACCCTCATTATTATTACATAGTTTCTAACATACCCCTTTCTCTTTCCAGGTAGTCTTCACAGTCTTCTGGGGTCTCTACAGCATCGACAGAGGCCTGATCTTCCCCGAGTTCTTGGACGCTGTCATACCCCCCATCTCTAACCATATTATACACACTATGATTGTTCCTGTGGCAGTTTGGGAGGTGGTCTTCAGGCCTAGGAAGGAACCAGAGAATCATGCCAGAAATGTCAGTCAATTGACTCTACATCTGTGTGTTTACGTGAGCGTGTAAGTATCTTAACTATTTAAGAAACTGTAAGTAATACTCGTACATAGAAAATTAATTCAGACATAAGATGTCTACTGCTGGGTATAAGGTGCCGCCAAAAATAGCCACAGCAAAGGTCAATACGAATATTGTCTAGAATAAATTAATAATTAAATATGTGGAATTTCTACCCTGTTTAAGGGCTAGGCAGAGGTAAAAGACCTTTAAATTTTTCTACCGACTTTAAAAAAGAGGTAATCAATTCGGTACATATGTATGTAGTATTGTTGGCATTGCACAATACTCTATGTTGGCTTCTATAACTTTCAAATATATTATTTTTTTACTTTTTTGTTTCCTTACAAGGCTAGATAATGATGAGACAAATTGATATCATTTTTTATTTTGAACGTACATCGTCAAACAGTGGAGTAATCGCTAGACTACGTTTGGATGGAAGAATGATCAACTAGTGTACCCTTAAGACCTTCTTTCCGATCCGTCGTTTTTTTTTTCGTGTATCTCGAGTTAAGCGGCATCAGTATCGCCGGAACCGCTATGCTCGGAAGTGTAGCTTTGCACGCACGTTTCGCCTATCATTCATAAATCCCATTACAAGCCTTTTGAATAATACCTATGAATGTTGTATTTACTTAATGTAGTATTATTGGTTGCAGACTATATTTCACATACATCGAAAGGGGCGTATGGCTGTACCCAATCTTCAGAAAACTCTTCGGGACAATCTACTTCTTTTTAGCTCTAGCAGGCATGGCTGTCATGTTCTTCATATTTTACTACCTACAATGGCCAATCACGAACTGGATTCACGGGTCTAAGAAAAAGGCAGAAAATAAAAAGGCAAAATTAGAAAAAAAGGTTAAATGATTTTAGTAATAATTTTAGCTCAATTTTTTTATTTATTAAATTTGTTATAAAAGATTTTATATGGTATTAAAATAAGGAAATATTATTTACGTGTTTTATTAATCTAGATACTACTCAACATTTATAACAACAACAACTACAACCCTTGGTCGCGTTTTTAGGGTCAATAACAAATGATCTGACTGAAGACAAATTTATTAGTAGCACTATTGAGTGGCAACAAGTAAAATATAAAACTTCAAAACCTTCGACACCAATATCTCTTCAAACTACATAATTTATCTAGTTGTAAACACGCTTCGAACGAGAATCCATCGAAACACGTAAATCGACAACACGATAACTAGCGAAATTATCCAAATTCAAATAGGAAAATACACATAACTTTTGAAGGGCCTACATGCGCTTTAGTGCCGTTAAACAGTAACTTTCTAAAGCATACTCCTTAGTAACGGCTAGGTTAAAAGATTTGAAAAAAATATATATGTATTATTGATTCATGTACATTATTTGTGAAACATGGTTTTTTCGTAAAACTAATAGTCTTGCTTTAAAAAAAATATTAACAACGTGATATTTTTTGCTACTTTTTCGGATACTCCTCCAAGACGACTTGGATGTTTAAAAATATTATTACACAAAAAAATTGATAGCTAGAATTTCTTTATAACTGAAATAGCATATGTAAATCAAAGTATATTTTGCAAACAAAACTGTCCAAAAGGAGATTCAATATTGAAAAAAATATATATTTATTATTGTTTCATGTACTCGTACATTATTTTTTAAACGTGGTTTTTTCGTATAACAAATAGTTTTGATTTAAAAAAATAATTAGCAACACGATATTTTTAGCAAATTTTGGATACTCCTCCAAAACGACGTGGATGTTTAAAAATATTTTAACACAGAAAAATTGATGGCTTGAATTTCTTCATAACTGACATAGCATATGTAAATCAAATAATATTATGCAAACACTAGACATATTAAGACTAGACCAGTTGGTCTAGTCTTGATAACAAGCTTGATGACAACCTTGATTAAACTAGTTTTATTGAAGTAAGTCAAGAAAAGTCACCTCTATGTTGAGTAGAAATGTTGTTGGTTTCTTGTCTAATATTTTCCTTCAATAGAATAAAATATTCTTTATTATGTACACCATATAAGTTACAGAAAGTAAAGAAGAATTAAACGTTGCACTGGGTGACACAATGGGCGGCCTTATCGCTAAAAGCGATCTTTTCAAGACAACCTTTGGATGGATTTTAAAAATGAATGGAAAAACAGTACTGTAGGTAGTCTTTGCTGTACTATTTATAAATAAAATAAAAACATATATATATATATATTGTATAGACAAATATATACCGTAATAAGTATGAACAATAACATAGAAATCAAGAAAAATCAATTATTAAAGAGAGAGATCTGAATTGAAGAATCACTACGATTCTTCAATTCATATATGTTTGATGTATTACTGTTGTACACCCCGACTCTTCAGATAGGCCCAGATGAAAAAAGCCGGAGGTGTGAGGTCTGGACTACTCAACTTCTGAAGCGCGTTCTCATGAACGTTAGAGGTCGCTTTGAGTCGCGAAGGACGGCATTTGAATAATGTTATTTTCATGTCTTTAGTTTCTGATTTTGTAATTAAACGTCTATATATATATATATATTGTTTTATACTTCTATAAAAGTTAGTTTTTCTGAGATTTAAAATTAAGATTAAAAAAATCTTTCGATTTCCCAATTATGTTAGGGTCAGCTTCAAATCTAATTATTCATTTAAAACTTCATGCAACTTACAGATACATAACTAAGCGGAATTAATGCCTGAGACATTCCTTCCCAGTCAACCAAGACAAATTTAAAAAAAAAGCCGGCAAAATCTAACCGGCAGGCTTATTACGTATCTTGAGAAAAACGATAGCGACTTTTGCGCAATCATTGCTCTTCAATACAGAAGTTTTAGAGTTCTTGGCGGTTTTTTTTTAATTAAGTGCATTTGACAAACAGCGAGCGATTGACAAACGATTGTGTAGAACCTACCATACTACCACTGTAGGCAATGCCGCCTTTTATGACATAAAGCGTTTGATAGCGCGATGATTGCTGATTTTATACGGAGCAGTGGGCCATCTCACCTCCACAATCCAATAACTGGGTAACATGGTACCCCTTGAAAAGACAACGACGGGCAAAGATCTTCAAATGACAGTCAGGACTAACGGCTTACTGCGCTTGCCGAGACACGGAGAGGTCCCGCTATGCGATACAACTACTCGCTTTTTGATAAAGATGAAAAGGCTATGTCAAAATAGTACAAAAGTAGTTATAAAATTAAAAAAAGTTATAGTAAATAAATAGTAATAGTAAAAAAGGCGTAAAAAATAATAATAAAAGTAAAATAAGTTATAGTAAATAAATGGTAATAGTAAAAAAGTAGCAAAAACAATAGCAAAAAAGGAAAATAGCACAGAAGTAATAGACAGATGCAACAAAAATTGTTCGGAATCGAAGCCGAAAAATTTTGAAGTGGTAGAGATTTGGAATTCAGTAAGGAGCTATATAGCTGGTAGTGTGAGAGATGTTTTTATTTCATCAATGATTATTTTGAGTGTAAAATGTAAAACTTATTTAATAGCATTATTATGACATCTACATATTGACATTACTTAAAAAATTTTTTTTTTTTTTTTACTTGTGATGGGTTTGCTCTTGACTCTAGTCTAGGTCAATGACAGAGACAGAGTCGACGATGGAGTGAGCTTACCCAGAAGAAGCCTGTTCACTCTAACTTTGAAGAGATTCGGGTTTAATGCATTTTCATTATTCTTGCTATTTTTTATTGACATGACATCATTATCTTTGATTGCTATTTTCAATATAAATTATTATTTTAAATGAATAGAATTGTATTTAATTTTAATACACATTATTAATTGCATTGTAATCTAAATTTAAATTATGAAATTCTTATTGGCATTTTTATGTTTTAAGTAATAATACAAGTCCTAATTTTAAATGATTACAGTGTACCTATACTGCATGCTAAATGTATAACCAAGATGTAAAATCTAAATATTAGACCGGCTGAAATACCGTATATATAGTGAAACTTAAGAACTTATTTTAGCGACCTATATTCTTGCAAATAAATATATGATTCGTTTGTAATGATGGTCACTCATCCACGGACCGATCTCGGCCTGCGTTGGTAATATCAACCAAAGATTAAATAATTTATTTTCATTAATATAGGCAATCATCATTTTGTTATCACGATTATCAGCAGTGTTGTTTTAGACGCGATCGGGTTTAAACGTGTGTTTTGCGTGTTACATAAATGTTATTCGTTATTGTTTTAATTAACTATTTGTGTGTAGTGGCGATTAAAATTCGATGTGGTGAATAATTCAAAACACAGCGAGGTCGGGGACCTGGGATTTAAAAGACAAGTAAATATTGCTTTTTATGTAAGTAAAAAATATTTGTTTGTTTTTTTGTATTTGTTTTTTTTTTTTAGTTTTCCTTGTTTTTTTATGGTATGCGTCGTGCCTGGCGCAAATAAACGTTTTTTCTTTCTTTCCGAAATTTTGTTTCATCAAAATTGTATACATCGAGTTGGGTGTCTAAGCAGGCGGTGGTTGGGGATCCAAAGTGTGAGTCCTTCATTCTGCATTAAACCACCAAACAATTATCTAATCTTAATTATTAATTATCTCACATTTTGCGCACAGCTAAGGAGTGGAACTCCCTTCCGGGGTCTTTGTTCCCTGATAGGTACAACCTTGGGGTCTTTAAGTCAAGAGTGAATAGGTTTCTTCTAGGCAAGCGTGCTTCACCGTAGACCACATCATCGTTTAACATCAGGCGGGATAGTGATCAAACGTGAGCCTATAGATGATAAAAAAATCTGAGTAAATAAATGACAATAAATTTTCTCAAATATTGGAAGCTATGTACAGAGAGAGGTGGAATGAGAATAGGAAGATCTTTGCCATACTATGGGCTTCCGAGCTGGTAAAAATAAAAATATAATAAGATAGAAAGAAATTCATAAGTATTAACTTACTAGCTTTTACCCGGGGCTTCGCTCGCAGTGAAGCCATTAAAAAAATATGCTATGTTACTTCTAATACCTCCAAGAATATATGTACAAAGTTTCATGATGATCGGTTCAGTAGTTTTTGCGTGAAAGCGTAACAAACAAACTTACATTCACATTTATAATATTAGTAAGGATACCTTGGGGTTTTAGTCGATAGGAGACCGACGTAATCCTATGTACTCCCCACGAAAGGATATTATGAGTGTCCGTGAAAAACGAGTTATAGCGTGCGTGACACAAATCTATTTATGATTTGTATGCATGCTTGCACAATGCATGTCGGTAATTGCGTACATTAAGACCAATTTTCCTCGAGATGTTTTCCTCCATACCGGTGCGACGAAGGGACGATGTAACAACGATGCACGATGCGACGACGTTGCCTTAACATATAATATAACACCAGCATAGTACTGTCCCCTGCAGGGTGAAGATCTCTTCTCAGACAGAGAAGGCCTAAGCATTAAGGGCCTGCCACAGCTTTAGCGCCGTTAAACGGTTACTTTCTAAAGCATACTCCTTGTAACGGCTAGGTTAAAAGGTTTGAAAAAAAATATTATTGATTCATGTACAAATGTGAAACATGGTTTTACCGTATGACTAATACTTTTTGATTTAAAAAAATAATTAACAACACGTTATTTTTTCGCTTCTTTTGCATACTCCTCCAAAATGACTTTGATGTTTAAAAATATTTGTACACAGAAAAATTGCTGGTCAGAATTTCTTTTAAATGTAAATCAAAAAATATTTTGTAAACAAAAGAGATCCAAAATTGATATTATGATCCAATTTTGGCTCCGAGCGGCCGCACGGCCAGTACCGCGTTAACATTGCAATATATACGCCGAAGAATTGATGCTAAACAAATGTCTTAAGAACTTAATGTAAGTACTTTAATTGACTTTTAATTATGTACCTACTGACGACAAGCAGCGATGACCTTTTAATTAAATGGTATACCTATTTATTTAAAATGTATGATTGAATAGCATTCGCGAATGATTTCCGTAAATGACCAAAGAATTGGGTGACGCAGTGAGTTCGTGAAAAAATTCAATTGTTCTCATCACTATTTTAAACAAATATCAAGTATAAATATATTTAAATTCAAAGTCTGCATTTTAATTCACGCCCGTTAACTAATTTCCTATATCAAAACTCAAAAACGCTGTACATTAGACACAACAAATAACATTACAATAGTGGATCACCATTGCGGTAAACCACGAGAGAATTGTACACTGGATTACTGCCCTCTATTAAGATCTCTATTACTCAAATGTTAGAATTAATATTTGTTTCGGGATCATAGCGCTTGTAATGGTGCTGAAATATCGAGCTCTCAACCAAAACCTAAATATACATGGTAAATATCCCGAAACACATATTAATTGTAATGATTGTGACCATGTCAGCTTAAAAACTTATATTACTCAAATGTTTGCTGGAAGATAACTCCTATTGGGGTTAAGCTCGCATTTGTATATGAATTTTGTTTTCACTATGTATAAATGTATTGTTTTGGAGTACAGTAAAGAATTTTAAAAATTTAGGGATCCGTAACAAACCGCAAAATCAAGTTGGTTGTAATAGGAAAAATGAGGGATTTTCAAAAAAAACTAGCTTTGACCCGCGGCTTCGCTTGCAGTGAAGCCATTATTATTATTATTATTTTTTTATAATAAAAGGATCCTATGTTACTTCTAATACCTCCAAGAATATATGTACAAAGTTTCATGATGATCGGTTCAGTAGTTTTTGCGTGAAAGCGTAACAAACAAACTTACATTCACATTTATAATATTAGTATAGATTGGTAAATACCAATATATTAGTTAGTAAAATATACGTAATAATATACATTTTCACCAAATATGAAGGTCATAGGTCAATGGAAAGTTAAAAAATCCTTCGAAACAAAATTTTGTAAGAAAAGCTGACTTTGGTGGCTTCTCATTCTTTTGTATTCAAATATTTAAAAAAAAAATACAGTACTTATCTACACCATAAGTACTAAATAACGATATCCCACTCGATGGGGTTTACCAATATTTTTTAATCGCGTCCCTCTTTTGCTGTATGGGACACACCACAAAAACATTCAAAAAAAATTGACACTTTTCTTGGCTTTTAGTCAACAAGTTGCATATACTGTCAAAATTTGAAGTATCTCCGACCGTTTGGCTTTAAAACCTGTGTGACAGACGACGGACAGACAAACAGCCACGTGAGTGACAGCAATAGGGCTCCATTTGGGCCCTTCGGGTACGGAACCCTGAAAAGAGACACAAAAGCAACCCACAATAACAAAGTTTAGGCTAGGTAATCGTAGGTAAGCCTAGCCTTTCGGCAGCCAAACTGGCCTTCAGAACTTAGTACTACACTTTGTAATTACATATTCTCCGAAACTATAGACGTCAGAGTTTTGAAATAAAAAATGTTTTATAGAAATTTTTATCAACTTCCTTTGAAATTATAGTTTAGTATACATTAGTAACGTTTTTAACTTAAAAAAAGAATGTTCGAAGTACAGTAAAACCACTTAAGACGACTACTGTCGCCAACGACCTTGAAAGAACAAAATGCGCCCTAGTTTCACACCCGCGCGACACATAATTCGGTAGTTTTTTGTACCTGCTTTATTATTCTAGGACTTCAAAAAGCTTTAAATCAAAGTGTCGATAATTTAATTGTCTTTGAGAGGTTGAAAATTTCATAAATAATTCACTCAGTTTTTTTTTAAGCAATCTTTTTTCGTATTCTTCTCAGCAAACGCTTTCATTTGATACCCATATCATGGCAGTGAACCAAAAATAACTAGTCCACCATCTTGGACCGTCCGCCATATTGGATTTAGAATGACGTCACTTATTTAACCATGCATTGTCATCCTAACTAAACGTGTATGCAAAATTTCATCTTAATCGGTGGAGGATAACTGCTTTAAAATTCAGTTGCAAGAATTGACCCGAACACACTTACATACATACATTGTAAGTTAATTAAAAGCTTGTAAAATACGCCGGGCGTGCAGTTTTGCTGCGATTGTCGCTTTTTTGTCCGTGTTAGACATAACTTAACAAATTAATAATACTAATTTACACGAATAGAACTAACATTTTCGTAACGAATTATTTTCAAAAAATTACGACAAGCCATTTAGACATGATTATCATTTTAAAATCAGCTACTGAGGGGTACCTGTGAATTAATTGTCGAAACTACAGTCTTCAACATAAACCTGGTTTGAGGTTCCCCTAGTCGACGGCACGAACTATTTTGTGCGCGAGGTTAAAATGCATGCTAGAGTCTGTCAAGCGAGTCTAGTCCCATGAAAAAGGCGGCAAATTCAAAAATCTTTCAGGTGTCAACACTGATATAGTTCAGTGTAATGGTCACTCATCCACGGACCGATCTTGGCCTGCGTTGTTTAACCTTGAAACCCCAAGATTAAGTAATTTATTTTCATTAATATAGGCAATCATCATTTTGTTATCACGATTATCAGCAGTGTTGTTTTAGACGCGATCGGGTTTAAACGTGTGTTTTGCGTGTTACATATGTTATTCGTTATTGTTTTAATTAACTATTTGTGTGTAGTGGCGATTAAAATTAAATGTGGTGAATAATTCAAAACACAGCGAGGACGGAGGGGGGGGACCTGGGCTTTAAAAGAAAATTAAATTTAGCTTTTTATGTAAGAAAAAAATACCTATTTGTTTATTTTTCAAAAATTTTGTGTCATCAAAATTGTATGTAACATCGAGTTGGAGGTGTCTAAGCAAGCGGTGGTTGGAGATCCAAAGTGTGAGTCCTTCTTTCTGCATTAAGCCACAAAACTATTATCTAATCTTAATTATTAATTATCTCACGTTTTGCTAATACTTTCATTGTGCGCAGAGCTAAGGAGTGGAACTCCCTTCCGGGGTCTTTGGTCCCTGATAGCTACAACCTTGAAGTCTTTAAGTCAAGAGTGAATAGGTTTCTTCTAGGCAATCGTTTAACATCAGGTGGGATAATGGTCAAACGCGAGCCTACAGATGATAAAAAAAATCAAAGTAAATAAATGACAATAAATTTTCTCAAATATTGGTTCTTAGAAGCTATGTACAGAGAGAGGTGGAATGAGAATAGGAAGATCTGTGCCATACTATGGGCTTCCGAGCTGGTAAAAATAAAAATATAATAAAATAGAAAGAAATTCATAAGTATTAACTTACTAGCTTTTACCCGCGGCTTCGCTCGCAGTGAAGCCATTAAAAAAATATGCTATGTTACTTCTAATACCTCCAAGAATATATGTACAAAATATCATGATGATCGGTTCAGTAGTTTATGCGTGAAAGCGTAACAAACAAACTTACATTCACATTTATAATATAAGTAAGGATACCTTGGGGTTTTAGTCGATAGGAGACCGACGTAATCCTATGTACTCCCCAGGAAAGGATATTATGAGTGTCCGTGAAAAACGAGTTATAGCGTGCGTGACACAAATCTATTTATGATTTGTATGCATGCTTGCACAATGCATGTCGGTAATTGCGTACATTAAGACCAATTTTCCTCGAGATGTTTTCCTCCATACCGGTGCGACGAAGGGACAATGTAACAACGATGCACGATGCGACGACGTTGCCTTAACTTATAATATAACACCAGCATAGTACTGTCCCCTGCAGGGTGAAGATCTCTTCTCAGACAGAGAAGGCCTAAGCATTAAGGGCCTGCCACAGCTTTAGCGCCGTTAAACGGTTACTTTCTAAAGCATACTCCTTGTAACGGCTAGGTTAAAAGGTTTGAAAAAAAATATTATTGATTCATGTACAAATGTGAAACATGGTTTTACCGTATGACTAATACTTTTTGATTTAAAAAAATAATTAACAACACGTTATTTTTTCGCTTCTTTTGCATACTCCTCCAAAATGACTTTGATGTTTAAAAATATTTGTACACAGAAAAATTGCTGGTTAGAATTTCTTCTAAATATAAATCAAAAAATATTTTGTAAACAAAAGAGATCCAAAATTGATATTATGATCCAATTTTGGCTCCGAGCGGCCGCACGGCCAGTACCGCGTTAACATTGCAATATATACGCCGAAGAATTGATGCTAAACAAATGTCTTAAGAACTTAATGTAAGTACTTTAATTGACTTTTAATTATGTACCTACTGACGACAAGCAGCGGTGACCTTTTAATTAAATGGTATACCTATTTATTTAAAAATGTATGATTGAATAGCATTCGCGAATGATTTCCGTAAATGACCAAAGAATTGGGTGACGCAGTGAGTTCGTGAAAAAATTCAAATGTTCTCATCACTATTTTTAACAAATATCAAGTATATATATATTTAAATTCAAAGTCTGCATTTTAATTCACGCCCGTTACCTTATTTCCTATATCAAAACTCAAAAACGCTGTACATTAGACACAACAAATAACATTACAATAGTGGATCACCATTGCGGTAAACCACGAGAGAATTGTATACTGGATTACTGCCCTCTATTAAAATCTCTATTACTCAAATATTAGAATTAATATTTGTTTCGGGATCATGGCGCTTGTAATGGTGCCGAAATATCGAGCTCTCAACCAAAACCTAAATATACATGGTAAATATCCCGAAACAAATATTAATTGTAATAATTGTGTCCATGTCAGCTTAAAAACTTATATTACTCAAATGTTTGCTGATAACTCCTATTGGGGTTAAGCTCGCATTTGTATATGAATTTTGTTTTCACTTTGTATAAATGTATTGTTTTTTGAGTGCAGTAAAGAATTTTAAAAATTTAGGGATCCGTAACAAACCGCAAAATCAAGTTGGTTGTAATAGGAAAAATGAGGGATTTTCAAAAAAAACTAGCTTTGATCCGCGGCTTCGCTTGCAGTGAAGCCATTATTATTATTATTATTATTTATAATAAAAGGATCCTATGTTACTTCTAATACCTCCAAGAATATATGTACAAAGTTTCATGATGATCGGTTCAGTAGTTTTTGCGTGAAAGCGTAACAAACAAACATACATTCACATTTATAATATTAGTATAGACTGGTAAATACCAATATATGAGTTAGTAAAATATACGTAATAATAAACATTTTCACCAAATATGAAGTTCGTAGGTCAATGGAAAGTTAAAAAATCCTTCGAAACAAAATTTTGTAAGAAAAGCTGACTTTGGTGGCTTCTCATTCTTTTGTATTCAAATATTTAAAAAAAAATACAGTACTTATCTACACCATAAGTACTAAATAACGATATTCCACTCGATGGGGTTTACCAATATTTTTTAATCGCGTCCCTCTTTTGCTGTATGGGACACACCATAAAAACATTTAAAAAAAAATGACACTTTTCTTGGCTTTTAGTCAACAAGTTGCATATACTGTCAAAATTTGAAGTATCTCCAACCGTTTGGCTTTAAAACCTGTGTGACAGACGACGGACAGACAAACAGCCACGTGAGTGACAGCAATAGGGCTCCATTTGGGCCCTTCGGGTACGGAACCCTGAAAAGAGACACAAAAGCAACCCACAATAACAAAGTTTAGGCTAGGTAATCGTAGGTATGCCTAGCCTTTCGGCAACCAAACTGGCCTTCAGAACTTAGTACTACACTTTGTAATTACAATTTCTCCGAAACTATAGACGTCAGAGTTTTGAAATAAAAAATGTTTTATAGAAATTTTTATCAACTTCCTTTGAAATTATAGTTTAGTATACATTAGTAACGTTTTTAACTTAAAAAAAGAATGTTCGAAGTACAGTAAAACCACTTAAGACGACTACTGTCGCCAACGACCTTGAAAGAACAAAATGCGCCCTAGTTTCACACCCGCGCGACACATAATTCGGTAGTTTTTTGTACCTTCTTTATTATTCTAGGACTTCAAAAAGCTTTAAATCAAAGTGTCGATAATTTAATTGTCTTTGAGAGGTTGAAAATTTTATAAATAATTCACTCAGTTTTTTTTTAAGCAATCTTTTTTCGTATTCTTCTCAACAAACTCTTTCATTTGATACCCATATCATGGCAGTGAACCAAAAATAACTAGTCCACCATCTTGGACCGTCCGCCATATTGGATTTAGAATGACGTCACTTATTTAACCATGCATTGTCATCCTAACTAAACGTGTATGCAAAATTTCATCTTAATCGGTGGAGGATAACTGCTTTAAAATTCAGTTGCAAGAATTGACCCGAGCACACTTACATACATACATTGTAAGTTAATTAAAAGCTTGTAAAATACGCCGGGCGTGCAGTTTTGCTGCGATTGTCGCTTTTTTGTCCGTGTTAGACATAACTTAACAAATTAATAATACTAATTTACACGAATAGAACTCAAATTTTCGTAACGAATTATTTTCAAAAAATTACGACAAGCCATTTAGACATGATTCTCATTTTAAAATCAGCTAGTGAGGGGTATCTGTGAATTAATTGTCGAAACTACAGTCTTCAACATAAACCTGATGAGCAGTAAGAAGCTAGTTCGCGTACGAATTAGCAGTTTTACAAATTTGTATCGAAATGGATGATGATTTAGGACGAAAACGAGCGCGCGAAATTTTATAAACAGACCTTTGGGAGTCTAGATAGCATGAAAAAACGACAAAATGTATATTTCCTAAATAAAAATATTTGCATTGTTGAATTACTCATCTATCCCAGTATGGAGGCCGTTTTGCAATTTTCCTTCTTCTTATGGTATTTATTTCCGCCCAATGATGCGTTAAAATTTGTGATGAAATATGAAACTTTCGACGCTCATAACTTTCAAATATATTCTTTTTTTACTTTTTTGTTTCCATACAGGGCTAGATGATGAAGAGACAAATTGATATAATTTTTGATTTTGAACGTTCATCGTCATACAGTGGAGTAATCGCTAGACTACGTTTGTATGAAAGAATGATCGACTAGTGTAACCTTAAATGTTTCTTTTAAATAGGTGAATTCAAATTTTCAAGGCTTCGGCTTTGCATTAACACAATCTATTCAGGCAATCTATAAACTTGTTTCTGAAATGCTATAATTGTAATATTTAAATAAATTAGCTTTTATAAGTGACAGTAGACAGAGCACGACGATGAAATATATTGTATAATATAAAATAAAATGTATTAATAATGATAATTAATACAATATAATGTAAACTGTATACGTAACTATAATATTGAGTATGCATATTTTTAACATTGAGGTATTAATGTACGTAGTACATATTATCTCAATTAGTGCCGTAAAACGGTAACTTTCTAAAGCATAGGTACTCCTTAGTAACGGCTAGGTTAAAAAGGTTTGAAAAATTAAATATATGGTTTTTTGTATAACAAATAGTTTTGCTTTAAAAAAATAATTAGCAACACGTTATTTTTCGCAACTTTTGGATACTCCTCCAAAACGACTTGGATGTTTACAAATATTTTTACATAGAAAACTTGATGGCTGGAATTTCTTCATAACTGACATAGTATATGTAAATCAAATAATATTTGGCAAACAAAACTGTTAAAAAGGAGGTTCAATATTGATATTTTGGCATCGAGCGGGCGCACGGCCAGTACTGCGTTTACATTGGGGTGTATATATCGCCTTAACAGGCAACTAAGTTTTAAGAACCTACCTTATGTTAACATCTTCAAAATTTGAATTTGAAAAGTTCTGTAGTGGCGTACCAGAAGGCCTGCCAGAGGCCCTAGATAAGGGACATTCTATCATCAAAAGCGTGGCGATGGTGATTGGCAAAATGGCAAAATTGTATGGGATTGACAAGCGATATCGAAAAATCACGTGATTAATCCCTTACATTTTGTCTATCGCCTACGCTGTCATCAAATGGCACTTGGCCACTTTTCTAGAGCCTCAGGTGGACTTAGTGAAAGTCGCAGGAATTCATCGTCATCATTATCATTTCAGCCAAAAGACTGCTGAACATAGACATCCTCCAGGCCTTTCCTTCGCCACTTTGACCGATCCCGTGCGTCTCGCATCCAGCAGACTTCCGCTGCTGTAACCATCATCGTTCACCTAGTGGAAGGCCTTATAACTCAGCGTCTTCCGGCTCGAAGTCGCAACTCCAGAACTTTTCAGCCCCATCGACCATACATTCTGCGAGCATTGTGCTCTGCCCACCGCCTCTCCAATAATTCCGCTTAAAGTTTCTTTTCATTTATGTATTTTATTTACACTCACAACTTAATAAATATGAATTCAAATAACAATGTATCACTTACGTTTTTTCGCGGATAGGTAAAATTTAAAAAGAAGAACGATTACAGTGCAACATTTTCGTTCGATTTTCAAACAACTGCATCATAAAATAATTTGGAAATTTTGATATTTAATTTATTGGCGCGTATCATTATCTATGGATGCACGCGCTGCGCAGTCATGCGCAATGAGAATCTAAATTTCCCGCCATCCCACATATTTTTCCGACTCCACTTTTTTTTATTCCAACTGTATGAATGAAGATAAAATAGTGTATGCAACGGTATTTATTTAGGTATTAAAACACACGTGTGATACTACTACTCGGCTAAACTACTTTTATGGTGTACAATAAAGTATATAATAAATAAATAAACTTATAAGTTTATTCGATATTAGCTGACCCGGCGAACTTCGTTCCGCCTAACAGTGTCTTAAATTTTTTAGTTTTTTTTTTTTATTATGATACCTACTTAGTTTCATTTTATTTTTACTTATTCCAAATTAAGTTATGTTTTATTGACAATGAGCTGCACGCGGTACTGGACAGTACTTGGACATTGCAACATTACTTTATTTTTCTAAAATAAAAGATTTTTTCTAAAATAAACGTAGCCTAAGTTACTCCTTATTACATCAGCTACCTGCCAATAAAAGTCTCGTCAAAATCGGTCCAGCCATTTCAGAGATTAGCCGAAATAAACAGACAGACAGAAAGACAGACAAAAATTGTAAAAAAAATTGTTTTGGTGTATGTACCGTATATATATTCAAATACATGTAGTAAAAAACGGTTATTTCAATATTAAAAACAGACACTCCAATTTATTTATATGTATAGATAATTATTATTTTCTTTGCAACATAATTTTGCTTTTAACCGACTGCATTTGATGCCAAGAGACGGGTCATGCTTTTCTAATGCTAATTGCTTTTTATATATTTCAGTACCATGTCCCACAACATCTACTTCCGTATCCTGGGCT
The DNA here is from genome assembly GCA_947562075.1 of Orthosia gracilis. NCBI lineage: Eukaryota > Metazoa > Arthropoda > Insecta > Lepidoptera > Noctuidae > Orthosia > Orthosia gracilis. Next base: position 6,184,688 of record OX387276.1, read on the forward strand.
ATGTGGTGACCATCAGCGTACATATCTCCAATATGCTGGTAATGATCAGCTCCTTCCACGGCGATCCCATGAAGAACGAATATGTCCGGCACTTCAGCGAGATGCAGTGCTTCTTCTTTACTTGTTGGACTTTTGTAAGTTTCATTTATTCGTGTCTTAAGGGCCTTCCGCTTCGCTTTAGTGCCGTAAAAAAAATACTTTCTAAAGTCGAAGTCTCTAAAGGAGACCAGAAACTTCTTACAAATGTTAAGCCACCTTAACTTTAACATTGGGTACACTTGGGGTGTATTCAAATAATCTTCGCAATTGAGTCTTGAGCAATCAACTTCGTTCCAGATTAACTGCTACCAATTTTTGAATCGTGGTATGAGTTTCTTCGAATAGTTCACGAATAAAAGACAAAAAAGGACCTTTCCATTTCTCGATCTTGATTTTATAGTCTAAGCGATTCTCATCATTTTATAATTGTAAATATGCAGATAAACTTTATGGCACAACCCTTTTTGCCTCCTTAAGCGGCATTTTTATTTGTCGTGTCTTCTCCCAATGTACTTATCTTTAGTGCATTTAGGAGATAAATAAGTCATGATTTATCACGTATTAAACTTATCGTACTTCACGACATCACATACTATAAAAGACCGTCTCTTATTGTATGACTAATTCTCATCTAACTTGATAAGCGTTTGATAAACTTAACTTGAAAACTCAAACGGTGCAAACACAAACCTAATTGGAAGTTATAAGTTGAGCCGTTTGGGGTTCATTAGATCTATGGGGTCCGAGTGCTCATCAAGTTTTTAGAGACATAAGTTAACCGTTAATCGAGTCTTCATGTGACCAGAGGGATGGGCTTTTCTTCGGCTAGATAATCAGCATTGCTATCCAACGTGGCAATGCTGCCAACGTTCTGGTCACGTTCCCCGTCGACAGCAATGTGGACAAATATTTTGACGACAAATGAGCCCTTCCCTTTTTACCCGACTGCCGAAGGAGGGTAAAGTGTTTATCAGTCTATATAAGTATGTATGTTTCTTCCTATGTGGCGTTCTAGAGACCAAACACGTTGGCCGATTTTGATGATTCTTACGTCATTCGATTCGTCTTAAGCCTGCGAGTATCACTGCCTACATTAAAATTGGAAAATAGAAAAATGGCGGCTTTAGGATGCCATATTGTGGGTGACCAAATTTTTTTTTTTTCCTAACCCATTGTGTGGGGTATCAAAATAAAGGGTTTTAAGAGGTGATTACAAACTTATATTACACGTATAAGTTTAAATGTACCTAATTTTAAAAAAATACTAAAAAGTTATAAATAAAAAAATATTTAAAAATAACAAAAAACCCGACTGCTTAAAAAAGGAACTAAAAAGAACAAGAAGAAAATCTATCCTTCTATAGTTGTTCCTTAAACTAAAGGCAAATAACTCACATAGGCCGTACTAGATGTCACTACCAACGATTTAGAATCATAAATGTCGAAATGGTTTGTGGGTGGTTTCATGGTTTTTCCTAAATCAATCTATAACTATTGAAAATAGAAGGATCCAAAATTGAAAATGAAGTATAGAGTACCTAGGTATATATAGAATGGTTAGTTAATGGAACAAGAAATCCAGATGGCGCTACAATGAGCTACTCATCAATGTTGACAATGTTGTTGTTGTTGTGCTACTCATCAATCCCGTGAGATGGCACTATATTTCCGTGTATATGTTACGGCTAATACCCGGACTATGTTGCGTGGATACACCTAGTTCTAATCGGCTAAAACTAGGTGTAGCCGCACTTCGGGTATTAACCGTAACATATATATCAGTTTCTCTGTGGGTATCGTGTTACCCAGTTACTGGTTTGTTGAGGTCAGATATGCATTTGCTCCATGTAAGATACTGGAACTCAGTTGCATCCGGTTGGAATGAGAACGGGTAGGCAGATTGACTTATTTTGATAAACTTAAGACTTATCCTTTTCTCTTTTCCAGACGTTCCAGACAATCTATGCAGTATTTGGACTATCTACTGATATACTAACGCTGAAGAACTCAAATACTCCTGAATATGAGCCACTGAAACTTCTGGTCAAAAGCAGAGAAGCCATATTTAGTATACTCGTCTGGCCATCAACTGTAGTGAGTATCTATACTAATACTATAAATGTGAATGTAAGTTTGTTTGTTACGCTTTCACGCAAAAACTACTGAACCGATCATCATGAAACTTTGTACATATACTCTTGGAGGTATTAGAACTAACATAGGACACTTTTAATAAAAAATAAAATAAAAAAATAATGGCTTCACTGCGATCGACACCGCGGGTAAAAGCTAGTTAGTAATATAATAATAATAATACCAGCTTGTGGGATGGATGGATGGATGGATGTTGAATGGATGGTGTGGGAGGTGAAGGCTAAAGAAAATATGAATGGTCTGTGTTAGTAGTGATATGAAAGAAAAGGGAGTGCTGGCGTGACGGTTTGGAAGAAGAAAACGTGTTGCACCGACTCCAAGTACCATGGGGCAAGGGCAGGAAGATGGTGATAACAACAAAAAACCGGCCAAGTGCGAGCCGGACACGCGCTCGAAGGGTTTCGTACCATTTTCGCGAAAAACGGCAAAAAAGACACGTTTGCTGTATGCCACTCTTCAGTTCTTAATATAATTCAGTATGTCAGTAGTTTGTTTGTAATTTCCTTATTTAAACTTTCATTTAAAAAAAAAATGTAGACAGTTAAATTGTCTTCGAGATAATGTCAATTTCATTAAAATAAGTCCGGTAGTTTTGATGCGATTGTCCTTTTATTTTCTGTGTTAGATATAACTTTAGAAATTAATTAGAGACTTTGTTATACGAATAATACTAAAATTAATTCTTAGATCAAATTATTAAGATAATGGGGATAGTGTAACATATATATATTTAATTACAACTAGCCGTTTAGACGTGATTCTCATTTTAAAATCATCTTCTCGGGGGTATCTGCGCCTTAAGGTGCCTTCGACTTAAGGCGCCTACCTCACCGGGTCGGTGGGATTTTGTTTCTGTACCAAATGTACAACTGCGCTCGATACCAATGCGCCTGGTAAAGAATCTCTACGGAAACCACTCGGGCGTTTGCCTGACTGATTGCGAGAAAGGCGTCCAAAGTCGGAAAGGACATACCCCGATTTCTAAATTAAGAATTAGCTTTAAAATAAAATACAACAGTAAACTTATAATGAGATACAGAGTTACTTATTCTAAATTAAGAATTTGGCCTGAAAACCTGTCAAAGTTGAGCCGTTATGGGTTTGATTAATACTGAATTCAGACACTGGTTGTTCACGGCGATAAGGTTGATTTTTGGCTGGTGGGATTAGCTGTATTAAAACTACGTGTGGACACTTTGATAGTTTAATTTTAACTAGCAAATTCGATGTGATGTGGACTGTAGATACATGCATAGGTACATAACAATAACTACATATAGACTACCAACATCGTATGTTGTGCGCTTGGACATTCCGCCCACCAAAGGATCAATCCTTTTAATAAGTTAACAAAACAATAAAGAATAAAGTAGTACAATGTAAGATTGATGTGCATAAGGCACTTAACTACAAAGAAATCAGACACAAAGTAGCTTACAACACTACAACTTTCTTATGTACAAATTACAAGGATTATGAAAGGTAAGTAACTAAACGTACAAAGATATAATTATGAATATCGATATCTTAGGTCTAGGTACATACATTACTGGTGAGCAGCGGTATGCTATGCAACTAGAAATGGTAGGTAGGGTATGTAGTAATGATACGTTATAGTGTTATTCGTACATTATAGTTTAAACGTAAACACTTAATATAATTAGTATGATATTATTGTTTAACAAACGTGTAGACTCATAAATAAGCATTCATAACTTCTAACCGCCCACCGTTCTATTATATTTTTGATTATTTATGCGTTGCAACCAGTTGCAACTAAGTAAGTATTGTGAATACAAGTACGTAGGTTGTATGAAGATAGGAATGCATATTACAATCTATTCAGGGCATAAAGCAAGGTAAACAGGTAAGTTCTTAATTTATAACAATGGAATGTAAGTATGCAAAGCTAGTAACGTAGTTCGTAGTAGATAAACAATAATAAGGTATAAGTTAACAAGCTTGTTACTAAGATAATATTACATTTTTTTTTATTAGGTAATGATTTTATATACTTAACTTAATGAGACTTTTGTTTAGGTAGGATGTATAGTTTACTTGTAGGTCGTTTGAAAACGCCATTTTTACATCTAATTGACACTACACGTGTAATACCATCAGGACCCACGTGTTTTTCAATTATCCTACCTAATATCCATTTACATGGAGGAATATTGTCTTCCTTTAAAATTACTACATCATCGATTTCTGGCTCAGTGTTTTTAGTGTTCCATTTGTATCTTTGGTTCATAGTTACAAGGTATTCCTTGTACCATCTGTTCCAGAAATCGTTGACCATTTTCTGTGTTAGCCTCCATCTATCTATGCTCGAAATATTACTATTTGTATAATTTTCGTCAGTTAAGTTTATTAAGGGTTCGCCAATCAGAAAGTGGCCCGGCGTTAGTGGAAGAGGGTCATTAGGGTCATCACTTAACACGGTTATGGGACGTGAATTTAAGCACGCTTCGACTTGTGTTAATACCGTGGCTAGCTCCTCGTAAGTGAGAGTAGCGTCACCAATTACTTTTTTAAGGTGAGTTTTCGTACTGCGCACCCCAGCCTCCCATAAACCCCCGAAATTGGGTGCGTGTGGAGGTATGAAATGCCATGTAGTACGCTCCAAGGCTAACAACTCTGCTATTTCCCCAGGAATCGAAGATTTGGCACTGTTGAACATGTCTCTCATCTGCTTGTCTGCTCCCACAAAATTAGTCCCATTATCACTGTAAATATCATGACAATGGCCACGTCTAGCTGTAAATCGCCGGAAGGCTGCGATGAAGCTTTTTGCCGTCATATCTGTGACGGCCTCCAGATGAATGGCGCGCGTTATTAGACAGATGAACAAACAGATGTAGCCCTTGTATGATTTAGCTCCGCGACCTGGTGAGAAACGAACGTTGATGGGACCCGCGTAGTCTACACCAGCTGACTTAAAGGCTCGGTCTGGTCTTACTCGCACTTCTGGCAACTGACCCATCAGTTGCGTCGTATTTTTTTTTGAAAATCTTATGCAAGTGACACATTCTCTATAAATTTTCTTTGTTAAGTCTTTAGCTCGCAATATCCAATATTTTGACCTCACATAATTCGACATTACTTGAGGACCACCATGTAATGTCCTATGATGAGCATCCTGAATTATTAAACTGCTAAGATGACTCTTAGCGGGTAAAATAACAGGGTGCTGAGTATCGTATGCCGTATGAGATTTTTGGATACGCCCGCCAACTCTTAGAATCCCGTTATCATCAATAACGGGGCAAAGATTGCGAAGTTTACTGTTTTTTTGTACATAGCAGTTAGACTTTAATTGTTTTAACTCCTCTTTGAACTCAATCGCTTGAACTTGTTTAATGCAATTGTTCAATGTTTCCTTTGTCTCTTTAGGCGTAATACCTTTAGAAAAGTATTCGCGGTTGTCTTGAGGTAATTTAAAATTAAGAAATCGTCTGCAGTATGACATGACTCTCAACATTTTTGATAACGTAGAATATTTAGTCCAAATGAAGTCCTCTTTAATATTATTTATGACAGTTAAGGATTTCACACGTTCTTCCTCTTGTGTATCTTCGATATTAGGAGCACTGATATCGAAGTTTAAGCTAGATAACCACACCGGTCCGTTCCATAGTGAATGATTCAACAACTCCGGCCCCTGTAGGCCTCGTGACGCACAGTCAGCTGGGTTCATGTCTGTACATACGTGTCCCCACTGCTCGTAATTTATAATATTTAGTATGTCTGACACTCGGTTGCTCACGAATGTGCTCCACCGGCTTGGTCCACCTCTCAACCAAGCCAAAACAATCGTGGAATCGGTCCACGCAAATAAACTATCTTTAGGTACTCCCAACACTTGAGATGTCTCTGAAATCAGTTTAGCAGCTAATGCAGCACCACAAAGCTCCAGTCTAGGGATGGAAACTTGCTTCTCGATTGGAGCCACCTTTGTTTTAGAAGATATTAGGCTTACATGTACTCGCTCCTTATTGATAACTCGCATGTACACTGCTGCTCCGTATGCGACTTGCGATGCATCTGCGAAGACATGTAACTCAACTCTTGATGCATGTGTGTAGTACAACCATCGTGGTATGTTTAGGTCCTTGATGTACGTCAAGTTCTCTCGGTATTGTAACCACTCTTCTTGCAAAACACTATCAATAGGCTCATCCCAATCTAGACCTGTCTTCCACAATTTCTGCATGATCATCTTCGCTATTACCACTACAGGAGCTATCCATCCTAACGGATCATAAAGTTTAGCTATTTCGGAAAGAATGTGTCGTTTTGTTATGGATTGTTTAAGTTCGGGCATGTTGACAGTATATTCAAAGGTGTCGGCTTCCCTATTCCAGCTCAAACCTAATACTTTGATAACACTATTTACCTTAAAAGGCAGCTCATTATCATCCCGTTTGTTTTCTCCAATGTATTGTAACAAAGCTTCATGATTACTGCTCCATTTTTGAAGTTGAAATCCTCCCGAGTTCATAAGGTTGTTCATCTCGTTATAAATATCCACAGCTTCTTCTTCTGTCTCGCATCCTGTTAGGAGATCGTCGACGTAATAATCAGTTTCAGTGATTTTTGCTGCAATAGGATATTTTAACTTCTCGTGTTTGGCAAGTGTCTGAAGTGATTTTACAGCAAGGTACGGTGCGCATGCTGTACCAAAGGTCAATCTCAAAAGTTTAAAGTGTTTTATTGGCTCGTTAGGTGCAGACCTCCATAATAATCTTTGATAATCTGTATCTTCTTCTGCTACTCGTACCATTCTGTACATTTTGACTATGTCTGCTGTAATACAGATTTTGTGTGTCCTCCACCTCATTAATATATGACGTAATTCCTGCTGTAACTGAGGACCAACACACAAGTTGTCATTTAAGGAAAAGTTATTAGAACCCTTGCACGAAGCGTCGAAAACCACGCGTAGCTTAGTGGTAGTCTTGTCTTCTCGGATAACGGCATGGTGAGGAAGATAGACAGCCTTGAGGTTATCTATCTCGGACGAGTTAACTTGTGCCATGTGATTCAAACTAATATATTCTTCCATGACTTTATGATATTCTTCCTGAAGCTTGGTATCTTTCGACAACTTTTTCTCTAAAAACTTGAACCTTTTAGCGGCTATCTCCCTCAAACCACCATAGCAACATTCTGGATCTGCATTTTGAAACGGTAATCGTACCACGAGTCTTCCATCTTTGTCTCTGACTGTTGTGGCTTCATAAAATTCTTCGCACTTTTCTTCTTCCCTTGACAACCTCTTTCGTATGCTGTTTGGTTCCTTTTCTATTTCCCAAAATTGACGTAGTAGCTCGTCATCCCTAACTTGAACGTGTAGGGTTGTGATGTGTGTCTTGGCTGAGGTAGTTGTTTGTAACAATCTTCCAGATACCACCCACCCTAGGGTTGTATTTTGTGCCAATAGGTTTCCCTTGGGGTGTTTTATAACGCCGTCCAATAATACGTCGCTGTAAACCTCAGCTCCAAGCAGAATGTCTATTCTACCTGGTGTTGTGAACCCTGGATCAGCCAACTCCAGTTCCTGAAGTGTGGACCAATCAGTTAATTTTAGATTAATGGTTGGTAGCAGTGTTGTTAGTGTGCGCAATACATACGCATTTACTCGAACTGAATCTCTGGGATTGCGGCGTGATTTCACGCAGAATGAAACCATGTGTCTAATTCTCGTTTGCCCCTCTCCCACACCGGACACCCAACCACTCACTGATTTACGTGTAAGATTTAATAACTGAACGGTTGCCTCAGTTACAAACGATGCTTGCGACCCTTGGTCTAACAAAGCCCTAATAATATGTTTGCAACCGTTCTTGCTATTTACTAAAACCTTAGCAGTGGCTAATAATACATTATTTGTTTGTATATGCTCACAATGACAAGAAACGATATGTTCATTACTTAAAGGAGTGGACTTACCTCGACACCCCTCACTAAGGGTACCTGAAGCCGTGTTTTCTACTTCTTTTGACGACTCCGTGTTCTGCTCTCTCTCGAAGTGTAGGAGGGAGTGATGTCGCCTTCCACACCTTTTGCAACACGTTGATTGCCGACATTTGTTCACGGAGTGTGATGGCGTCAGGCAGTTGAAGCACAACTTATTCTTCTGAACATACTCCTGTCTTTCCTTGGTAGACATATCGGCGAATGTTTTGCAATGGTAGATGTAGTGCTCGTTGTTGCATAACGCACACTTTATTTCGCGTGTCTTTCCATCCTTGTTGACATTTGAATGAAATGTCTTAGGTTTAACCACTGGTTTTGGTTGCACAGATTTTATCTTGTTATTTTCAATCATTTCCAGTGATCTGAATCTTGATTCCATAAAATCTCTCAAATTTTGCCAAGTGGGCAGGTCGCAATGGGTCCCGCTAAGTTGTTGTTCCCACTGCTTCATTGTTTCTGGATCCAGTTTGGACACAATGAGAAAGTTGATGATCATGTCCCATTTGTCAGTCTCAACACCTAAGTTTTTCAATGCCTTTAAACATGTTGAAGTTGTGTCTACCAGGTGTTTAATCGAACTCGCCGACTCTGTTTGTACCGATTTTAGTGAAAAAAGAACTCTCAAAATGGCGTTACAATTTAATCTCTTGTTGTTATAACGTTTCACTAACTCGTTCCAGGCGTCATCGTAATTCGCATCTGTAGAAGTGAAGTTGCGCAATATTACTTCGGGTTCTCCTGATAAATTACATTTTAAATAATGCAGTTTTTGTACTGGAGACAGTTTCGTATTTCTATGAATCAAAGAAGAAAATAGGTCAAAAAATGTCTGCCATTCCTCATATTTGCCGCTGAAGGTGGGTATTTTAATTTTTGGCAATTCAATTTCGTTATTGCCTGGTGGCCTTTGACCTTCAGCAGTGCTAAGCATTGACACTTGAACCGTTGAGTCAAGAAACGGCTGAAAAGCTTCCTTCATAGCTGCTTTATATTGCACATACAATTCTTGAAATGTATCGTATGTCTTGTCTTTAAAGTACAGATCTTTTCTGTCTTCATCTTTAGTAATACTCAAAATAATACTTCTGTGTCCGTCCTTAAAGCTCTTCCAAAGCTCTTCTAGCAATTCTAACCTTGCTTCCAAGTAAGGTTTTTTAATCCTGTCTTTTGGTGACTTTTTAAAGTTCTTCTCTGCACTCCTTAAGTTTTCTAAAAGTTCATATTGATACACTATAGGATCTTCCATAGTAATATTCTCAATAATGCTGCACGTGACACTAAGACTTGAATAGTCAACGGAATTTTTCGTAAAAGTAATGTCCACAATGTCCACCGGTAGCGGGTATGCTGCACTTCGTTAACCACGTACTTATTTGTCGTTTTTTAAACTCGTAATCCGATCACTCACAGAATAAATATAAGTACTTAGTTATGTTCGTGTTTATAGCACTGTTCATAAAAATCACTAATTCCCAATAGTTTGTATTCACTAATTTAGCAATAAAAACTTCCATTGAATCCTTATCGCTTTCTTTTGTTCTCGCGACGCGCTCGTTACTACCGGTAAGCGGTAAACATCCGCTCGAATTAGGACCATATGTTCACGGCGATAAGGTTGATTTTTGGCTGGTGGGATTAGCTGTATTAAAACTACGTGTGGACACTTTGATAGTTTAATTTTAACTAGCAAATTCGATGTGATGTGGACTGTAGATACATGCATAGGTACATAACAATAACTACATATAGACTACCAACATCGTATGTTGTGCGCTTGGACACTGGTCCAGTGAACCTAATCAGACGAACTTATTTCAGTATTCAAAATAATATGACCATATAACTGGTAAAAGTATATATTTACTTGCCTTTAACATAAACATTTTCTCTTTCCAGCTAGTCTTCACGATGTTCTGGTCGTTTTTCTACTACGATCGTAGTCTCCTCTTCCCCGCTGACATCGACCTGGTCATCACGAGCACATCCAACCACATCATGCATACATATATCTTCCCGGCTACGCTGTGGGAAGTTTTGTTCAGGAATAGGAGGCCGCCGAGGTCCCATAGATGGCATGTCTTGGGGGTCCTGATGGTTGCTATTGTTTATTTTAGGGTGTAAGTATTTTGTACTTTTTTACAAGTCAAATTTTACGAGATTGAGCTGAAATTTTGAGTATACTTAAGTATTTAGCTATAAGCTTGTTCTAAAAACACTTTTTTAAAGTGAATAATCTTTTCATTATCATCTTTGACTGTGTCTAGTGACTGTGACCAACCTAGGGGCCAAACCAGCACATGGGCACCAGACGACCCCGTGTATTGCACCTTTGGTCCCCCGTGACGGGTCAAGGTCAATGGCCCGACACCTACCATTTTTCGGCCGCAGGGGATAGGGAGAGCGGCTAACGCAATACCGATACTCCTACTCCCCTGCGGCCCCACCGCGTCCGCCATCAGACGGTGGCGGCCCCGTTCAGGCCGCGGAAGGTAGGGAGAACAGTGCACCGCAATACCGGCACTCATCTCCCGCCGCGGCCTGCAATCCTCAGCCGCGAATTGTTATGGGACCTGGGACGCTCCATAAGACATTGCGGCCCACCTCAGTTGCGATGTCGCCTGTTACCAAGTGGCACCGCAACCTACTAGTTGGCCGCTACGTCGTCGGCTTAATCGGCAAAAGCCCTGACGAGCGGCCCCTCCTCGGGTTCCTGAAACCAAGGAACCTGTGTGGGTGACCAAGCCACGGTTACTGTGCCCCCCCACCTTGACGATGCGGAAACCTACCGTGGTGGAGGGGGGGGAGCAAAAGAGCCTGGGTTTTCAATTGGAAAAGTTTCAGCAGTAGCTTAGAGTCGTGGTGTTTTGTGCCATGTTGATTGCATTACACTTTTTAACCGACTTCAAAAAGGAGGAGTTTCTCAATTTGTCGGCATCTTTTTCTGTATGTTCCCCGATTATTCAAAGATGCATGGACTGATTTGGAAAATTCTTCGTCTTTGTCATTTGTCGACGATGAAGTACCTGGGACTGTCCTCGACAGCCGGTGGAATTTTGAGGAGCATTTCTGACGTTTGGCACCTAGACTGGAGCGGGCCAGGGCTGCCCTCTAGTGCTTCCTGCCGGTGTGCTAGTAAGCAAGTGCTCGGCGGACAGACCTCCGGCAGGATCTCATGGCGACATGAAAGAGCGACTGATGCAACCCAGCGCTGGGCACACCGCAATTGCGATGATAAGGCGCCTCTTTGAGGAGTGGCTTGAGAGGCGCTACGATGTCCTCACCTTCCGCCTGGCGCAGGTCCTCACCAGACATGGCTGTTTCGGGAGGTTTCTGTTCAGGATAAGGCGGGCGAAAACGCCCGGGTGTCACAATTATGTGGGTCGCACGGAGGACATGTTGGAGCATACGGTGGAGGTCTCTAACCCGTATACTAAAATGTTACTGTCGAAATGTTGGGCGACAACACATTTTCATGTGTGTTACTATTTTTATTGTAATGTTAAATAAAAAATCATTTTACAAAAAAAATAACCGACTTCCGAAAAAAAAAAAGTTATTTTTCATTTTGTAATGTAAAAATTTGGAAGTCGGATATTTGTCTCTTTTTTTAATTTTATACTTTTTAAAGTTCTTTAGTATGGTATCTGTAATGCTAGATTACCCGAATATCATGAAACTTAAACATAACCGATGAAATGAGAGTGTACCAAGGTGAACTGTACACATCTGCGTACCCCTTTAGAGCTTCTAGTTTAAAAAACATAAAATTAAAATGATTCAAAGGTTTTTAAAATTGTACTTTTTGTATAATAAAAGTAGAACTTGATGAGATTTCTGCTGTTGCAAATTACCTGGATGCTAAATAAACTTGTATTGTATTGGCGTGCTCAAAATATTTTCTCGAGAGCTGGCACGGGTGCCATAAATTCGTCATCCCTAGCCTAGTCGTTACGGGTATTAAGAAGCCTGAACCAGTCTGGTTGTGGCCTTCTACCATCGGACATCTAGACGCACTGCAATTTACCATCCTCACCTAGTTGCCATGCCACCAATTCGCACCAAGCGCTTCAAAACATCCTTCATAATGCGCACAGCAAAAGAGTGGAACTCACTGCCTGCGTCTGTGTTTCCGAATGCATACAACCCGAATCTCTTCAAAGTTAGAGTTAACAGGCTTTTTCTGGGTAAGCTCACTCCTTTGTCGACTTTTTCTCTGTCACCTTTGACCTAGACTAGAGTCAAGAGCAAACCAATTATAAAAAAAGAAAAAACCAACTTGATCCGGTTAGATTGGAAGTCAATCCCAATGTACTTACCACGGAAAAGGCAAAGGCAAGTGGTTGAGCGATTGACTGCTGCGCTGCGTATCGCGGGTTCGATTCCCGCACGGAACAAATATTTGTATGATCTACAGATAGTTGTTCCGGCTCTGGGTGTTTGTGTATGTGAGTTTATATGTTTGTAAACGCACCCACGATACAGGAAGAAATTCCTAGTGTGGGGAAACGTTTTTTATATAAAAAAAAAAACAAAATAGAAAAACTCGTTTTTCACGGACACTCCTAAATATCCTTTCCTGGGGTGTACATAGGGTTACGTCGGTCTCCTATCGACTAAAACCGCAAGGTAAAAGTTAATAATTATGAAGTTCTTTCTGTTTTATTATATTTTTATTTTGAATGGCAAAAAAATAACATGTTTTTTTGCTCGTTTCGCAGGTTATTCATGGTCCACGCAATCAGAGGAGTGTGGGTGTACCCCATATTTGGAGTCCTGTCCGGATCCGTACTCTTCTACTGCTTCTTTCTCTTCGTGTTGGCATACCTGCCAGTAATTTATTATGTACAATGGAGCCTGAATTCAGTGATACATGGAGTACGAGAGAAGAATAATAAAGTGTGTTAAAGATGGATGATTTTGTTGTTTTGTTATGTGATAGTAGATTTAGAAATAACTCACCAGCAAGAGAAAACAAGCAAAAAGTTTAATTAAAAACTGTTACCCGACTACGGATTCTTTTTAGCCTTTGTTACCCGGACTATTTTTTTTTCATTTAGTTGCACCTGCCATATTTTACCTCTACACCACCCTAAGATCGACTGGTAGGAAATGCCTAAGGCATTAAGTCCGCCTTTGTACTTGTGCATAAAGTTTTATAAATAAATAAATAAATTTGTGTTTGTTCCTAGTATTTATGTTATGGATATCACTGTATTTTTTAAACAATTTTATATTCTTATCTATACTATATAATCCGGTTTTGTAACGAATCGATTGACACCATATTCAATGAGGATATCGATCGGGAACGTAGGGCGCTGTCGGTGCGCTGTAACATGTTGGCACGTAGGTTTACACGCTGTACTGAACAAGTAAAGGTGACCTTATTTAAAACTTATTGCCAGTCTTTTTATACGTGCAGCCTATGGGCCAACTATGTGCGGCGAGTATACAGTGCCATGCGTGTACAGTACAACAATGCGTTTAGGGTACTGTTGGGGCTGCCGCGGTTTTGCAGCGCTTCTACGATGTTCGCGCTTTTTTTTTTCTACTTGGCGTCTCACAGTTCGGTCAAAGTGACCGGATACTGCTTAACCGGACTACCCTGTGGAGACTAAGCTACATTATAGCCTCCAGCCAGGCTTGCAAGTTTTTCGCAAACCGATGACTTTTATGCTATTATTAGGAAGCGAAGCGCCTCGCTACTAAGTCGCTTCACACAGCTCTAACAGTATCCTGAGCGTATTGTCCGAGCGGTGGGACTCGGTGTTGTTGGATTATTAAGTGACATTTATAATTATAATTATTTTATTAAATGAATTATTAAATAACTTTTAACCTGACATCTGTAATATTGTACTTTGCAATAAACCAATGGTTTTTTTTTTATGCAATGTTTTTAATGTGTTATGTGTTAATTTATATAAATGAATTCTTATGTATGTATATTCTATGTAATTTCTAGTGCTTAATATGGGAAAAACTTCCGGAAGTAAATGATAATTTAATTTTAATTTAATTTAATCGGATGAATAATTTAGGCGCTACGGTGGAACATACGTAAATACAATCATACATAGAATGTTTAAGGCGATATATACGCCCCAATGTAAACGCATTACTGGCCGTGCGCCCGCTCGGAGCCAAAATATCAATATTGAACCTCTTTTTGAACAGTTTTGCTTGCAAATGTTATTTGATTTACATATGCTATTTCAGTTATGAAGAAATTCCAGCCATCAATGTTTCAGTGCAAAAAAAAAAAAAATATCCAAGTCGTTTTGGAGGAGTATTCAAAAGTTGTGAAAAAATATGGTGCAGTTAATTATTTTTTTTAAAGCAAAACTATTAGTTACTCGAAAAAACTTTGTTTCAAAAATGTTGTACGTGAATCAATAAAATATATTTTAACCTAGCCGTTACTAAGGAGTATGCTTTAGAAAGTAACCGTTTTACGGTACTAAGGTGATGGAAGGCCCTTAAATTATAACCCTTCCTTTTGATTTCGCCGTAGTCAGATAAATTAGTAAGAAAAGAAGTGGAAGGTCAAATTAAAAATGATTTTCTGATCAAAGGCTTGCCCAAGCTTAATTAGACATAAATACGAGTAGATATGTCTAATTGAGTGAGTTCGAACCCAGACAGGCGCTTTACTTTGTGTTAATTATTTCATCACCACTGCTCTTAAAACGGTGAAGGAAAACATCGAGAGGAAACCGGCATGTCCTAGAACCAAAAAATCGAAGATTTGTGACATTCACCAACCAGCACTGGGCCCGCGCGTGGTAAATTAAGTCTACTAATACTTCCTGATGGTGTAAAAAAATATATACTATACTATAGTAAATGTTCTCGGAAAATGGAAAAAAATTAAAAAATCTCGAATTCGATTTTTTTTTCGAAAGTAGAGATTTCAACGAACAAAAAGCTTACCGACTTTTGAAAAAATCTGATATTTTGACACGAGAATTTTCGATTGAAAATTAGGGTGCTTTTTTGATATTAAGTCAAAATAAGGCGAAGAAATAAATATTTTAAATCAAATAAATTACAGTGTATTTGGGACATAATAAGGTAACTTTTCAACAAATAACGGAGAAATTTGTTTTTTTGAAAAATACAAGAATAAAAATCCAAAAACTTGGTTATTTCAATTTTTCACATAAACTTTGAGGTTATGTGAAAAAATTGTAAATACAAAAGTTGTAGATCTTTTTATTACATACAACTATGTCATTTTAACTTTTTTCCATAGGACTTGTAGTTTTGCCGGAAATCGAGATAAACCATTTTTTTACCCTTAAAACTCATCCCCTCCCACTTCCCGAACTCGGGTCGCCCGTAATTTATTTTTCCTTTCATTTTTATCATATTCCCCTCCATTTCTAATGGGTTTCATCCTACTGTTATTTTTTTTGGTTTCAATAATTATCGACCCTGGGCTAAAACAGATATCTTTTAGCAAAGGTGGTGTGCTGAATAAGTAGATAGAAGAGTAGCGATCACTTGGAAGAAGTACTGTGCTCATAAAGAAGTATTCAAATCGCAGCTTCCCCTGCCTACCAAGAAGATAGTTATGGACTCTGCAATTCTACCATGCCTCAGCTACGGTTGCCAAACCTGGACATTCGATCTTAAAAAATAAAAACAAAATCCAGACTACTCAGAGAAGAATGGAGAGAAGTTGTCTGGGCTTAAAAATAAAAGACAAAGTGAGAAATGCAGCATGAAAACAAAAATAACCGATGCTCTAACTCTCTACCTTCAAAGTGGAAATGGGCAGGGCACGTACCCGTATACCGACGAGCGTTGGACACAGAGAAATGGTTGGGACCACGAGGCACCAGAATGAGAGGCCGAAAAGATGGGCAGACGAAATAGCGGCAGTGGCGGGCCGTGAATGGCTAGAGACTGAAAAACGCACAGAAAAGTGGAATTCCTTGGAGGAGGCTTTTAATCGAAAGGGATCCAAACATGAAAAATGGATAGCAATATTATTTTTATCATAATTATTTAATCACTTTTTATAAATACTTATAATTTATAACAATGTTTCAATTATTAATTAAAACTATTTTTAATTATTACTTAATTCAATTTTTCAATCATTATTTAATAAGAATTTTTCAATTATTATTTAGTACGAGTACAATTTTCAATTATAATTATGTAAAAAAAGGCAATTATTATTTATATTAGTTTTTTTTTAATTTATTGAGAATTTAATTGTACGATTTATGATGTACTCATTGTAATTGTTTGCATAGAATTAAATAAAGCTTTTTTTATTTTATTTTATTTTCTGGAATCGTATCTCCTAAACGGATGGACTGATTTGGATTTCGTTCAATTAGTTAAAAGGTCGGGCGTGTTCATAACTATGTTGGATGAAAATCGGTTCAGCCGTTCAAAAGTTATGGGCGTTTTACTATTTGAATCAGGTATTTTCACAAGATATCGTGTCATAATTACGTGTTCAATAGATTGTTGATCGAATCGTGTTAGATAAATTATGTAGTTTAAAAAATATGAAATAAAAAACAATGGTCGACGGTTTTGGGTAATTTTAAATTTTTACTTGTTGATAATCGCTATCGCCACGATTTGATGATAGGATGATGATAGAGTGATGATAGAATGTCCTCAGTTTATACGAAGTGAGTTTCTTTCAGTGGAAACGTTTGTCAAAAGTTCAAATGATGTGTGTGTGTGTGTGTTGATGTGCTTATATATTTATCTATGCCATCTTTTGTACGTTAACGGCATTTAACATTTGTAAATAAATGGCTTTGACTTTGACAAAAAATGAATAGAATAACTTTTTAGAATATCACTATATCGAGCCCCTTACTTCTTTTTACCTGGTTTGTGTTCATACATAGTAACGATTATCCACTTAGCTTTAATGTTTTCAGTTGTAATAAATGGCATTCTCTCATAAGCGAAATCAATGAAACTACTTCAAGGTTACGTATTTCGCATACGATTATTGCGAAGTAACACGATAGACACGCTAATACCCATATGTAAGCATTTCTATGTTTATTGTTGTATAGAGCCGTTAGTCGACCATGGAAAAGTGGAAGGCTCTAGACCGCGTGAAAGGTCACCCATGCTTTGGACTGACCAGATCAAGTCTGCTGTGGGCGGTCTCGTCCACGAATGTACCCGGATGACTTCCAATCGGGAAAGGTGGGTGGCGACTGGCGAGACATTGTTAGACGCATTACATGTGCCGCAAATAGTAACAACACGTCGTGACGACCACGACCGCTCTGTCGAGAGCGTAACAACTAAGAAATCGAAGAGTTCCGATTTCCTGGTCGGGCAAGGTTTTTTTATGTTATTGTGTATATGTGTACCTATCTGTGCCATCGTAGATCCTAGACGGATGATCCAATTTTGATGTCAGCGTAGGCGATAGTCAAAGTGTCAAAATGTAAGGAATTGATCACGAGATTTTCCAATATCGCTTGTCAATCCAAATCCAATTGTCAAATTTTGCCTTTTTACCCCCGACGGAAAAAGAGGGGTGTTATACGTTTGACGTGTGTTCCTCTTTGATTGTGTATTTGTGTATATGTGTATCTGTCTGTGGCACAATAGCTTCTAAAAGGATGAACAAATTTAGTTCTATTTGTTTGAAAGGTGACTTTATCGAGACTGTTGTTAGCTGTGTTTGATGAAAATTGGTTTAGCCGTTCAAAATTTATGGGCATTTTACTGTTTGAATCGGGTTTTTTCGGCAGATATCGTATTACGTGTTCAATAGATTGTCGATCGTAGCGCGCCTGCTACCTACTAGATAAATTATGAAGCAATAAAATGTGTCCGGGTTTTTTTACAATTTTAAATTTAGCTTGTAAAATAACTGATGAAAAGTATCTGTACACCTCTTCGGGAAAAATAGTCGCACAGCTATGTGTCACTAGCAAGATCCTGGTCAATTATATCTGACCGTAGCCTCAGCTTCAAGATGTCTAGATCCGCTTGCAAGTTTTGAGGTAAGTTGGCAGGTATTTTGTAAGTAGTACCAGAACGAAATTAAGTAATCACTCTTCATTTGGGATTCTGTGAATCATTCGGTAACCTGATTGACAGACGGATTCGGATCACAAGATATTTTGAGGAAATCTAGCTTTATTATGAACTAGCATTTACCCGCGGCTTCGCTCGCAGTGAAGCCATTAAAAAAAAGTTTATTTAAAAAAAAAAAAGTATCCTATTTTACTTCTAATACCTCCAAGAATATATGTACAAAGTTTCATGATGATCGGTTCAGTAGTTTTTGCGTGAAAGCGTAACAAACAAACTTACATTCACATTTATAATATTACTAGCTTTTACCCGCGGCTTCGCTCGCAGTGAAGTCATTTTTTTTTTTGTTATAGGGTATCCTATGTTACTTCTAATACCTCCAAGAATATATGTACAAAGTTTCATGATGATCGGTTCAGTTGTTTTTGCGTGAAAGCGTAACAAACAAACTTACATTCACATTTATAATATTACTAGCTTTTACCCGCGGCTTCGCTCGCAGTGAAGTCATTTTTTTTTTGTTATAGGGTAGGTATCCTTTGTTACTTCTAATACCTCCAAGAATATATGTACAAAGTTTCATGATGATCGGTTCAGTAGTTTTTGCGTGAAAGCGTAACATAAAAAAACTTACATTCACGTTTATAATATTAGTATGAAGTAAGGGAGTAAGGTGTAAGGATAAAGGATCAAAATTGCCAATCCATCTTAAGGCCAACATATTCCCCGATCTTAACGCAATACTGGCCAGTTTTGTTTGCAAAAAATTCTTTGATTTACATATGCTATTTCAGTTATGAAGAAAAACCCATAAATTTTTCTGTGTAAATAGGACATTGTTACTTTAGGGGTGACAGTAAGTTAATTAGTCCCGAGACGGGGTTTGGCGCCAATAGTTCGAGGGGCTAAATAAATCTTTAATATGAGTAAAACACTGTGCTTTGTTACGAATACAAGGAAAGTAAAAATAAAAACATGAATTAGCATATAGGAAACATGAGTGATTTTATATTACAAAAATCAACAACTTTGGTGAGATATTTATTTGAAGTTTATGGTAAAATTAGAACAATTAATAGTTATAGTTAGTGAAAGGTTTTACGGATTCTATTTTCTTCAGCTGTTAAAGCAATTTTTTTGGATTGCACCGGATAATCTTTTGAAGTGCTTGGTTGTGGAGAGTCAGTGGAATGCAGATTTATCATTTCTGTTACTCTGTGTGTGTCTGTAACTGTTTTATGTAGATAGCCTACAGCTACTTTACTCGACTTCCAACCTCCATGCCTTTTAATGACAGTTACATCGGCACCAGAATCGTTTGGCAAAGTTGCCGATGTTCCGCGAAAGCAGTGATCCGAATATAGATTTGAGTTTGGCAAATTAAGGCCACCCAGGCAATAAGTCTCTATAGGAATACTCGAAATCTTCTTTTTGCCAATGACTTGCCGCAGACACTTCCTTTTATGATAATACTAGCTGCCACCTGCGGCTCTGTCCGCGTACTTCTCCCAAAATCTTTGTAAATTATAGCCTATGTGTTATTCTGATGTATAAGATAAATTACTATAAAGTTTCATCAAAATCCGTTCAGTAGTTTTAACGTGAAAGAGTAACAAACATACATCCATCCATCCTCACAAACTTTCACGTTTATAATATTAGTAGGATATGAAAAATCGATTCATTTCTGTACCACGTCGTCGGTTCTATTATATTTACAATAGAAACATAGCATTTTTTTTTTAATAACTTTTATTTTTTAATAACGAAGGTTTGATCAACTTTGGTTTTAGTGCCTCATAACTTGACCAGTATTATATCACCTTGTTTGTCAATGTCATCTACCTTCTTATTTACTAGTTCGATACTTCTGCAAGCGCCACTTATTGCCAATATCAACACTACCTGAAAATAAATCAATCAATCTGCCTTGCCTTTTCCCAACTATATTGGGATCGGCTTCCAGTATTACTGGATTCAGCTGAGCACTATTGTTTTACGTGGAGCCACTGCCTATATGACCTCCACAACCCAGTAACTGGGTAACAGGGTACCCCTTGGCAAGACTGGTGTCAGATCTCAAGCTTCTGACTACCCGTAAAGACTGTCAAAGATCTTCAAATGATAGCCGGGACCAACGGCTTAACGTGCTTTCCGAGGCACGGAGGAAACTCGGTACGTTGAAAATGGTCACCCATCCACGGACCGACCTCGTCAAACATTGCTTAACCTTGAAGATCGACCCGTGCGGCTGTTATTATTTAGCCACGAGCTCCTCACTGAAAAGTATAAATATCTCTTTAAATGGTGTATATAAAATAGAAAGTTAAAGTCATAAATAAATAAATTTACAATTTGATACAAATTTCTTATAATATGCGAATAGCAATAAAAAGATTTGCTTTTTTCATTACTAGGTATATTTCATCAGGCGCTTGGTTTAAGAAGGTTTCTACCTCTTGAGAAGTGAAAACTTTGAATTATTTTGATTTAAATCCATCAGATTGTCTGTTGAGAAACGATGTTGGTCTCTCGAAATCCTTTAAATGTACATTGTGTTTAGTACTTAATGATGTAACTTTAACATTGAATACACGCTCCATAATGTTAAAGGTTTTTAAGTCTTTGATAATTCGTTGCAATATTTTTTGATAAAAAATATCTCATTTTCTGATATCTATATCACCGTTTTCTCAGCGCGCCATTTCATAAAACCGTCGTTCGATTTTAGGTATCTTTGTTTTGATTTAGGTGGTAATGGCTATTTGTGCAACTGTTACGTTATTAAAAGACCAATAACGTACAGTTGCATAAAAGATTTTATTTACGAAGGAAGGAATAAAACACAGATATAGACAAATAAGTATTTTAATAGAAACTTTACTACGCACTGAATATTGTTTATTTATATGTAGATTTTGTATTGTTCAATTATTAAAATATAAACAGGAATTGCAGAATTACAGGCTGAACTTGTAAATGGGCCTGGAGACATGCATTGCGGTACATTAATGTTAACTTCGTTTAACGTATTTTAATTTATTTTTGGCAAAGATATTGTAGCCGCAACAGCCAAATAGTATACGATACTTCTGTTCTATACTTGTTCCATTTTTAAAAACATCATTTATACTGTCTCGATTTCGAAGTAATATTATAGGTACCTGGTTGTATGTTCAGAATGTCTTGGCTTGTGCTTTAGAATTTATGACGATTCGCATAATGCAACCCGATGTTGATATGGGTATCATAATGAAACCGCTGTCAATTTTGTAATTCGAATAAAACGAAACCGAAGTAGATTATAGTACATTGTGTATTAAGGGCGGTAAGTAAGGAATTATGATCGAGGCTCTAGTAGAAGCCCGAAGTCGAAGACTGAGGGCTTTCTGAGTCGAGGTTCGTAATTCCCGTACCGCCCGTGAAACACACAATGTTTTTCATCACATTTGCGAGTAAATAAATAAAATTATAGGGCAGAAAAAAGATTTTCATTAATTGTTTTTGCTGCATGGATAATATCTGGCGGTGGTGCATTTAAATCACACTCATCGGACGACGACGGCGACATTTTTTATAACTGTTTTACTTGTCTTCAAATACAAAATGTCAATAATTATAAATTATAGCTTTAATACACACGTCAGAACAACTGTTATTAGGAAATACGTGAACTTTTTTTCAAGCGGATGGCGGGGTTTTTGCCCACACCACAGATTATACAAATGCTTCGTTCAGAAACGTTAAGGGCAAATGCTTACGTAGGTATACAGCCACTACGGAGTGTAAAAAAATAAAATAATTTGGACGTTTCGATACAAAAACTATTAAAATCGATTATTAAGAATAATAGTTGAGTATTTGGATAACATGTAGCGAGATTGCAATGAAATTCCTGTTTAGATAAAATTTTAAGACAATTATTCAATAGCTTGTAAACTCCTTGCTTGAACTTGCATGACCTGTGTGCTGTGCTAAAATTTAAAAAAAAATTCTTACCGACCTTGGGTTTCATGACAAAAAGAAAGCTCGAGGGTTTTATATGGGACATTACGGCCAAGTTAACCTGTATGTTTAGATACTGTTTACGTGCAAGTGTGATGAAAAAGGTTTTTCACTACTGCATTAGCCTTTTCTCATAAGAAATCAGGCGTTAAATCCATACTCGTCCTCATCCATGACTCAGATGAACTCATTGTGTTAATTAATAGCCTATGCCACTCCCAAAATTAAAAAATCCAAGGACACCTCATATGTCATAATCCATCAAGCCGTTTGGGCTGTAGAGCGTGCCAAAGAAATGGACACACATACATACGCTCGAAAAACATTACCCTCCCGCAGTCGGGTAAAATAAACTTTTGATGTTAAGAGCTGTGCTTTCTATTGTTTAGTGCTGTCTTTAAGTATGAATGTACCTTTAGTAGATCATAATGTCAAAGGCTTGCCCATTTTTTTTTTCAAATACATCGAACTCTATTTAGCAATACACTCAAGAATGAGTGGGATGGCAGTCTTGCCACAGGGTATTGTGTTATCCAGTTACTGGGTTTTGGAGATCAGGTAATCAGTCGCTCTAAGGTAAAATCACAATTCAGCTACATCCAGTTAGATAGGAAGTCGAACCCAACATAGTTTAGAGTAACGAAAAGTTTTTTTTATAGGCTCGCGCTTGACCACTATCTCACCTGTTGGTAAGCGATGATGTGATCGACGGTGAAACAGTCTTGCCTAGAAATAACCTATTCACTCTTGACTTAAAGACTCCTAGATTGTAGCTGTCGGGAAACACAGACTCCGGCAGGGAATTCCACTCTTTAGCTGTAAAAGTATTTTCAAAAAGTTTAGTGCGTATGGGTGGGATGTCTGCCATGTACCGATGGCGGATCGCCGTACGTCTGGTAGTCCGATGATGAAAAGGGCCAGGTGGAATTAGATCGTGCAATTCCAACGCACACTCCCCGAAATGTAACCAATAAAGTCGACAAGTTGGCAACTTGGCGACGGTGTTGAAGGCTTTGGAGCTTTGACTTGACCAGTGCTTCATCACCGATAAGACACACAAGTAAAAACATTACAAATATTACCATTAAAAATTTATTTAATACTTCATGCACACAAACGTACTTAATGACTTTGTTTTAATAAACGTTTACATGAGCAGAAAACGCCTGTAGATATCTTCAGACATTGTTTCTACAAATTAGTAATTGTAAGTTACAAATTACAT
The DNA here is from genome assembly GCA_947562075.1 of Orthosia gracilis. Classification (NCBI taxonomy): domain Eukaryota; kingdom Metazoa; phylum Arthropoda; class Insecta; order Lepidoptera; family Noctuidae; genus Orthosia; species Orthosia gracilis. Next base: position 6,208,128 of record OX387276.1, read on the forward strand.
AAAAATATGTAACCTTTTGAAGAAGATTCTTAAATCGAGGGTAGATTTAAAACAAAAATGATATTTAAGTTACTTAGAATTTGTTTTAAGCATTTAGTTTACAGAGTACTTTTCTATTTGTTTGATTCACAAAGAAATTCAAGGAACACAAAAACAATATCACGATTCTGACTCTAATATAATTTTGAGAATAAAGAAAAGTTTTATTCCGCCGGTTTAGTGAAAAACTAACTCACAATATAAAATAAAAAAAAACAGGAATAACATTGCGGTACAGTTAAAATCTTTGTGCAGGATCTTCGTTTCTGTCTACATATGCGGAAGCGTTTTGGCTAAGAGCATCCATTGTGAACGATATTACCGAACCATCTACAATGCCTGCTATTCTAGGCATTATATTTCATAAAAAATGTAGGGATATCGAGACAATTAGTTGGCCAGCGGACTTCTTTTACAAATAATTACTGACCCCAAACCTAGACCGTCGCATTCTCGGAATTTACTGGTCCGAGACCATCTCCAACGTAGAGCTGTTGGAGAAATGCCACGAAACCCGATCGACCGCCAGATCAAGCGTCGCAAGTGGAAATGGATTGGCCACACGCTCCGAAGGGGTCCCGATGACATACCCAAGCAAGCTTTGGACTGGAATCCCCAAGGAAAAAGAAAGCGTGGCCGTCCTCGTCAAACCTGGCGTCGCACCGAGTTGGCAGAAGCGATGAGCTTCGGATTGACATTGAGCGATGTGAAGAGTGAAGCTCAAGACCGATCGCGATGGAGGACATGTGTGGACGCCCTCTGCCCCATCTAGGGGATATAGGACATTAAGTCAAGTAAGTCAACAAACCTAGACACATTTTGTATGCAGTTATGTATCGTTCCTTTAGTTACACCATATGCATCTGCTATAACATCGTATTGTGAGTCACGAGCTGCATTTCTCTTAGAATCGTATTTAAGATCATGGCCTGTATTCTTTACCAAATATTCGACAGTGTTTGGACATTTGACGTTGAACGTAAAATCGGTCACATCAAAAGTAAAGTTTATCCGTTTACGAAAGACACGCCGTTGCCTCACTCATACAGTCATAATTACTACTGTCACTACTAGTTGTTAGAACCATTTTTTTAAAGTATAACAATTAAATTTTACCACTTATTAAATTGAGGTAAGTACAAAATTGTTAAGTTCTGACACAAGGCAAGCCGGAATCGGAATTGTTCTACAATTTACAAAATATGTACATTTGTAATTACAATTTTGCGTTAAATAAAACAGTTTTTCTAACAAATAGGTACATTGTCAACTGTAAAGAGAAAATGTTTATTAAACAAAAATCAGTTTTCCACCATAGTAAATTTGTAAGTTGTATTCTTTACTAGCTGTCCCACGCGGCTTCGCTCTCGTCAACTGGCTACCTATCTACCCATCTACCCTACCTACCCTACATACATGATTGTTGAGTTACTTAAACCGTTTACGCAGCGCACGCAATGGAAGCTCTTAAAAAAGAATTAATTTGCCCGTTTTTGCAACATTTTTCATTTGTGCTCCGCTCCTATTGGTCGCAGCGTGATGTTATATATAGCCTATAACCTTCATCGATAAGTTGATTATCCAAAGCAATTATAATTTTTCAATTCCAACCAGTAGTTCCTGAGGTAAGCGCGTTCAAATAAACAAACAAACTCTTCAGCTTTATAATATTAATAAAGATTAAACAGAAAATTGTAGATTTGTAACTTGTAAAATACAATTACAATTTACAATTTGTGACGTTTAATAAATGGTGAGATCATACGTATACGACCCAAACAAAGTACTACTCAAACGCGTTATTTCAAACTGGCCGCAAAGGAGAAATTCATTCATGATTGCAATAAAAAGAGTAGTCGAAAGAATCTGAAATATCCAGTTTAACTTGAACTATCTTTACACTTATAAACTACTCAAGTTGAGGTCTTACTTAAATTGACAGTACCACGGCGCGACCAATTTCTCCTGTAGTTAAGAAAGTTTGTTTTGATTCTTATGTCAGTCGATTAAGGTTGAGATTTGAGAGTGATTTTGGATGTTGACGATAAGTGGAGAGTAGTTTCGAGACTAGTCCAACGCTACTTTCCACTTCACGGTCAAGAACATGAGTGTTGCCCGGTTATTGTTTTTACCCTGATATTTGGGAGTTCAGTTTTATCTGTGAAGATAAGTTTGTGACCATTCGTAAATGTAAAGAAACATACTTTTTGGAAATTTATAAACGTTGCCCAAAAAAAGATTTAAAAAAAATATTGGATTAAGTTTTCCCGCGGCTTCGCTCCGTTATACTTTATCTCATAAAATATCTTACATTTTCCGGGATAAAACTCAGTTGATAGATTTTCTTTCGGTGAAAAGAGGTTTGTAATCTGATCAGTAGGTATACTTCCAAAGACAACCACATTTTTCAAACATACTAAACGAAAAATTTTACCTCTTTAGAATATCAGTTTAGAAAGAAAAGCAAAACAGTTAGTATTCATAATTTCGTTTTGAATTCAGAATTTGTATGACAAACACAAGTAAACAAAGCAATACCTAATCATGCATAATAAATTACCAACAATATATTTTTTACCGTAATACTAAAATACAATAAAATAAATGACGATAAATTACGCCATGCAAAACTAAAAGACAGCCAAAGGACACTGCTCAGACAACCTTGAAAACTCAATACAAAAAATAACAAATACGAAAATCAGGCAAATTCAAAAATCTATACAGCCTTCTCGACAATCGCTTAACATAACACAACCATTGCGTTAACACCCGTCCGGCCGCGCGGACGCCACCTGTGCCTCGTAAAAAAAAATCTTTGAAAAGTTAAACTGTCATGGCGGTGTCATATGCGGTTTCCCGCGTTTTGAAGCGCGCGTCCCCTTTCTTTTACCAGAAAAGATTGGAATCGACTGTAGCGAGTTTGACAAAAGATGAAATTTTGATATTATTGCGGCCTCCGTTTACGAATTGGAGTAATATTATTAGAGACGCGGAGAAAGTCGTCGGGTATCCGACTTCTTTTATGAATCTGAGGTGCTTGCTGAGCGATGAATTCGCTAATATGGCGCTCTATTTACGGAAGTTGGTGAGTAATTTGTCAATTAATATTTTTTACACATTCATAAAATTTTAATTTCCCTTTGCCCATCAATGGACAGCATAGGCTCCATAATAATTAAAAAACTCCTTGGCAATACTCTGTCCCAGTATAGTTTAGCGGTGTTACTGCTTGGTCACGGGTTCGATTCCCGTTGTAGAAATACCTCATCGGAATTTCAATTTCATCGGGTTTCTGTGTAAGGTCGTGAGTTCGATTCTCAAATCGTGAAAATATACATGCTTTCACCGGATAAATATTGGTCTCCTTATACACCGCTATAACAGCAATGCTAATATTGTCTTGGTCCACAAGTTTGATTGTCAGATTTTGATATTCTGTTGGCTAACCTGGCTGTGATCTCTCATTTCGATCTCCCATTATCTGCGGTCGGATCTTATTAATTTCCTGCACCAAGTTGTTCTGTCTTAGGTTGTCTGTTCGGGCAATATGGCCTGCTTGTGGTCTTTTCCTGGATTGCACCACCACCCGGGCGAGCACGGCCTCTGTGATAGGCTTGTGTCGGGCATTTTATCACAGTTTTTGCTCTCAAACTGTGATAAATATTTGTGACTCAAGCCTGCCACAGTGGGTCGTGTTCAACCGCTAGGTCACCTTTTTTACCCGACTACGGCAAAGCCAAAGGAGCCAAGGAGGCCAAGGGTTATGATTTTAGCAGTCTTTGTCTGTACGTTTGTATTTGTGTATCAAATGTTCCTCCGTAGCGCCTAAACTATTCATCCGATTTTGATGAATAAGGTGTCAATTGATTCTTTATTACGGCCCGGATAACAAAGGCAAAAATAGTAAAAAAACCGTAGTTTTTATTAAACTTTTATACATACTATAAGATCACAACTGTGTTCCTCGAAGGGATGGGCAGAAGTGCACATAAAGTACGACATTTTGCTTATTTACAAAGAAACATAACTGATGTTCGTCGACTTTTCTTTGTAAATAAGCTAAAGTTTCTCATAATAATCATAATGAGATAAATATTTTTTATTGGGTCTATTCCCAAACCACTGCGACTCTTGAAAGTCAGAATCAACTGAGTCGACCACCAGAAAAGCGCCGAGGCAATGGAGCTCGACGAAATCCCGGCGGATGAGTTTAACTGTCTTGGATCTCGCAACGAAATTAATCAAAAAAGAATAACGGAGAGGAAGGAAAAATAAACATAACTTCCACTTCCCTCCTTATCAAGCAGAAGACAGAACAAACAAGGCCAATTGGCACAAAGAGTCGCATAACTGGGATGAGATAGGTATATTAGAACTTAGTACCTCGGCTACCGAGCCCTGCTCGGGTGAAAATAGAGAAAACGACGTTTTCTAAAAATGAAACCTAACTAGATCGCTTTACCGCCCCCGAAAGGCCCTGCATACTAAATTTCATGAAAATCGTTGGAGCCGTTTCCGAAATATATACATATATACAATAATGACTCGTTTAAAGATATTAGTTTAGATTAAACCAATTACTGTAACCAATACAGTCATTAAGCTAATTGTGGTCATACATAACTATGTAATGGTCTTTGCCCATGAATAATATGATCATCAGAGGTGATTATGATGGTTTACTGTATACCTACATGTTGTTCGTTGACTTGTGTGTGCCCTGGTAGTTGTGAGTATGTCATACTCACTCTAATGTCTCTCTGATGGTGGCACATGTATTGGATCATTCGGTTTCCTTCATGATGGTTGAGCTGAGTGGTGTCAACCCATGCGTCTTGTTCGTGAACGGGCACCATCAGTTGGGTTAGTCATATCTTAGCTGCCTCGGTTTAATTACTTATTGTATTTTTGTATTATTGGTTTTACTCTAGAAACTTTTACGTGCACGTTTTTTTACATCATTCTCACATATACGTCATTTTCCGACAAGAATGAGGTAACCAAATACTTGTAATTAAAACTGATGGAAAATAATGTCCGTGGAGTTTCTTGCACGTTCTTCACCATAGAGACCTACTGCCGGTTGCGAATGTGCAACTAGATTCATATTTTGTTTGAAAATTCAAAAGTATTTGGATTGTATTGAAGTATTGGTATTTGGATTTTTTTAACCGATTTCAAAAGGAAAGAAGATTCTCGATTCGACTGTATTTTTTTGCGTGTGTTACCTCAAAAATGTTTACTTGGTGAACAGATTTTAGTGTTCTTTTAATTTGAAAGCTTCCCATGTGGTCCAATTTCAATTTGATCAAGATCTGACGAGTAATTTTTGAATTATCCTTAATAATGCGTAGTTTCACGGTAATAAATAATGTACCAAAAGTAAAATGAGAAAAATAAAAAACATTTTTACAAATTAATTTAACCGACTATCAAAACAAAACACTACAAAGCAAAAAATAACTTTTTTTTCGGCAATCGATGTCAAAAACGAAAAATAATGAGTACCAAGGACACCGACTGTCGAAAGGAAAACTTATTTTTCGCTTTGCAGTGTTTTGTTTAGGAAGTCGGTTTAATTTTTTTGTTAAAATGTTTATTTTGATTTTGGTTAGTTTGCAAAATAGGTATTAGGTTCTGTATCATCATCATCATCATCATAATAACAATGTCGCCTGTTACCAAGCGGCACCACAATCTACTAGTTGGCCGCTACGTCGTCGTCGGCTTAATCGGCAAAAGCCCTGACGAGCGGCCCCTCCTCGGGTTCCTCTTCGTTTCACCGTGGGTGACCAAGCCAAGCTACTGAGCCCCCCCGCCTCGACAATTCGGGCACCCACCGGGGGGGAAAGATAAACACTAAAAGTGCAAACAGAACATTCGTTTCCGAAGTCGGTGTTTTTGGTACCTCTTGTTTTTAACGTTTTTCAACTCCAACTTCCGATACAAAAGTAAATTTGCTCTTTAGTGTTTTGCTATTGAAGTCTGTTTATTTTTTGGAAAAAAAACTTTTAATTTCTCTCTTTTTAGTTTTGATTCCTGCATTATCACAAAAAAGTGAGCAAGTTCTATAGTTAAGGTACCTAAAGGATTGACAAAATACGAATAATAACTCAATTTGCACATTCCAGTTGTTTGTCGTTTTGAAGTTTAGTTGTATGGACCAAATATTGAAAACTGCTGGACCGATTTTGATGAAACTTGCACGATTCCCTTAGTGGAGAGATAATTAATAAAATAAAAAATAAGGATCACCAGCCGATCACTAGTTTCGGCGAAATGCGTGGACAAACATACATACACTTATAAAATGTGGCACACATGTTTAGAAGCCCACATAGAGTAACTTATGTGAATATTTTGCAATTCCAACAATATTACATACATACGTATCAAATTGATAAACTTTTTTTTTTATTCGGTTAAAAAAAGGAAAATAAAAGCCTTTGATTCTTTCATCATCGGTCTCTTGCCCTTATTGCTAATTATTTCGGGTTGGTGCAACATTTCTTTCATACTGGTCCAAATTTCGCAAGGATTAAAAACTTGGTGCCTTTTTGAATGTCATCACATACTTGCCCCATAGGTGAAGCCAATACCTTGTGCTTGAGTGCAAATGTCCACCACCGCTTTCAAAATTTGGAATGCCATAAAAGCTTTTTTACAAAGTGAAAAATAACTTCAATTTCGGAAGTCGGTGTTCCTGTTTACATTTCTTCGTTTTTTGACACCGACTTCCGAAATTGAAGTTATTTTTCACTTTGTAGTGTTTTTGTTTGGAAGTCGGTTGTAATTTTTGTATAAAAGTTTTTTATTTTTCACTTTTTAGTTTAGTTGTTGGTACATAATGTACCAGTTCTATAGGCTAGGTACCTACGCGTATAGTGCCCAAAGTGAAGCCAGAATAGAACACAATATTATGAAACTTAAACAAAACCGGTGCAATGAGAGTATACCAGGGTGAACTGTCCACACCTGCGTACACCTTTAGAGCATACCATTGCAGTGTGATGTTATGTTATGAAATGGTGTAAACAATAAACAGACATGTTATTTATTGAAGACTTCTGATGTATTTCTCCGAAGTTCTTCATCAGATCTTGATAAAAATTAAATGGGACCACATGACAAGCACCGGGTATCAATATTCAAGAATCATTAAAATCGGTTCACCCAATAAAAAGTTCTGAGGTAACAAACATAAAAAAATACAGTCGAATTGATAACCTCTTCCTTTTTGCGAAGTCGGTTAATAAACCCTGACCCTTCATCTAATACCGAATAGTATTTTAAAGACATGACCCTTGACAGATTCAAAATTCTTCATCCCGACTGTGCATTGTTCTAGGCACAATTTTCGTAACCAGATGTGTATTTTTAAAGATTACTCCCTACAAGTAAACAAACAATTTGTATCTCTTCATAATATTAGAAAAAAAAGAGTGAAAGTTTACAAAAGGAAAACCGGTTAAAACTGTATTCGAAATTTCGTAAATTCTAAAGATTGCCATACAAAAAAGGAAAGTGAAAAGGATAAGATTCCTTTTCACTTTGAATGATATATACAGGTTGATTGAATCTTAGATTGTATATTAGCATCATGGACCTCACATGACTTTTCAACAGACGAGTTCGGGGCCAGTTCTTGTCGTCTCATGACCAGTTATGTGGTCGTGGATGTCTGATAGGCTGTCCAACTAAAAATGTTGTAATCAGCCGCATTCAGTTTAACTGTTTGTAACCCCAACATAGTTGTCTAGGCAGGCATATGATGATGATAATTTGCAACATCAACTTTTTGAAAAGAAAATCTTTAAAAAGAAAATTTCTGATCAATTACTTCTTCTTATTAATATTTTTGTAAATATGACCTTATAACTCTAAAATCCAGACTCGCCTGTACTGATCTAGTGAACAGTTAGTGCTACCTGATCCCTCGTACCGTACATGGTCTAAAAGTTCGCTCAAGACACTTGTATGTAACTCCTTTTTAATCGACTTCCCAAAAAGGAGGAAGTTCTATGTTCGACATTACGTATGATTTTTTTTTGTTTACGTTCACCGATATCTCCGTGAATTGTAGACCGATTTTGAAAATTCTTTGTTTGAAGGAATATGTTCCGAAATTGGTCCCATTTTAATTTGGTGAAGATCTGATGAAGAACTTCGAAGATATACAACAGAACTCTTCAATAAAAGACGGCAAATCTCTCAGAATTGCTGCAATCGCATGTCTGTTTATTGTTTATACCATTTCATAACATAACATTACACCAGTACGCTCTTAAGGGGTACGCAGATCTCTCGTGGCACCGGTTATGTTCATGTTTCATGATATTCGGGTAATCTATTCTGGCGTTATAGGTACCTTACTAAACAACTTGCCTATTAGGTAAGTACAACTAAAAAGTGAAAGACAAAAAATCTTTTTACAAAAAAATACTTTATTTTTGGAAGTCGGTGTCCATAACGCATGAAATTGGTACCTATGAAAGACAGTTTTTTGTAAAAAGATTTTTTATTGTAGAACCAACTCAGGCGTACGCTCACCGCTGTATCGATTAGTTGACACCTACAATGAGCCGTTTGGTTCAGCTGATATTATGTTTCTTGTTGTTATTGTTACAGAAATTGTTACTATTTTAAGTGATCGGAACCCTAACAATTAAGAAATGTTCACATTTACTCTGTTTATTTTTATATCGTTCTGTTTAGCAACTAGTAGATCTGTTTATCAATATGTGGATAATGTTGTGAGTAGTGTAACCTATGTTTGGTTATTATTACACAGTTGTTTGTTGTCCCTAAATAAATAATTAAACATCAACCAAAGATTAACAGTCGATTGTTCAATAATTACCGCACATTTTATTGAACTGTAAAGTGACACAGTTATCTTGGAAACTCTGTAACAGTTCTCATAAGCAGTACATTATGAATCAGTTAGTAAACCAGAAAAACTAGGTGCGTTGATCTCAATTTCATGGCGACCTGAATACCGGAACGAAGCTTCATTTAAGATGATGACAGGCGCCAACGGCCTTGAGGGAATAAAACGCGCACTCGTTACACACCCGATCCCAAATTCAGTAGTTTTTTATACTTTCCTTATTTTTCTATTAATGAAAAGAAAGCCTTAGAGCAATATGTAGATATTCCTATTTTTAATTTCCTATTTTTTTTTAATTGGTGAAAACACGATCGGCCGTTTTGGTGCGATTGTCGTGTTTTTTTCTGCGTTAGACATAACTTTACAAGTTAATTACATTATGTTACACGAATAAATCTCAAAATGTTCATAAATAAATAAGAAAATGGTCTATTGTAAGATATATTTTAAAAAAAAATTATGACTAGTGATTTAGACACGATTCTCATTTTAAAATCAGCTACTGAGGGGTATCTGCGCCTTAAGAGGGAATTCAAACTAATAATATGCAGCGGCAAAACTGTTTTTTTATAGGAGATAATCTCTCTAAGTAATCATTTATCTCTAAATAGTATAAAACAAAGTCGATGTCCGTTGTTTGTTTGTTTATGGGAGGTAATCTCTATAAATAATAATTCTTCTCTAAATAATAATATGTAAAATAAAATCGCTGTCTGCGTCTGTCGATGTCATTTCTGTTTCTCCGCTAACTTCTGCTTCTCTAAAACACAACTGTTTTTGATACGGTTTTTGCTAACAGAAAGAGCAATAAACCAGGAAAGTTTTTGTATATAGTTTATCCTGTGCGTAGCCGGGGTGAGTTGCTAGTTCAATGATAAAGCCGAGTGCCATAAGTTACAAACAAAAAAAAACTATTCTTCTAAGAAAAAAAACTTTCTTTATGGAGGTCGGTGTCTTTCCACTTTACTACTCCAGTTTCCGAAAAAAAGAAATTTATCGCCTTGTAGTGTTTTGTTTTGGACGTCGGTTTAATTTTATTCTTAATAAGTTTTTAACTTCACTTTTTAGTTTTGGTTCCATAAATTAGAACAAGCATACGCATTATTAAGGATAACTTAAAAACTACTCGTCAGAACTTGATCAAATTGAAATGGGACCACATGAGAAGCTGTAGATTTCAAATAAAAAAAGAATTATCAAAATCAGTTCATAATTGGCGGAGTAATCGTCTAACAAACATACAAAATATGAACTACAAATTGTAGTCGAGAATGTCCTTCTTTTTGTTGTCGGTGAAAATAGACACTGTTCTTATAGTATAGGAAACTCAAAAAGGCAAGTTATTTACAAAAATTATTACATAGATACATAATAAAATCACGAATTTTACTGCAAACATTACAGAACGCCTAAAATTCTCCATTTTAGTCGTCTACACACGTCATCTTATCATACACGCACGCCGGTTATGAGTACTACGCACCTGACCTTTTATTATTTAAATTTATGTCTGTGGTGATGTCCTTCATGGACATCACCACAGACATAAATTTAAATAGATAATGCAAGTCCCTCCATCTGTATGAAAACCAAGCGTGCTACTTTTTCACAAACAATGTAAAAACAAATTTACTTACCAATGAAAGAAATCATTTCCAATGCCTCGGCCAACTTTTTCTATACATTCTTTACAGCTCAATATTTTTTTATTTTTTTTTTTTTATTGATTATAGGCTTGCGCTTGACCACTATCTCACCTGATGGTAAGCGATGATGTGGTCGACGATGAAGCACGCTTGCCTAGAAGAAACCTATTCACTCTTGACTTGAAGACTCCCAGGTTGTAGCTATCAGGAAATACAGACTCCGGCAGGGAATTCCACTCCTTTGCTGTACGCATAATGAAAGTATTCCCAAAACGTTTGGTGCGTATGGGTGGGATGTCCACCATGTACCGATGACGCATCGCCGTACGTCTTGTAGTCCTATGATGGAACGGGCTAGGAGGAATTAGTTCATGCAATTCCAACGCACACTCCCCGAAATGTAACCGATAAAAAACCGACAGGCTGGCAACTCGGCGCCGATGTTCGAGGTTCTGGAGCCTAGATTCGACCAGTACTTCATTGCCGATGAGCCTCTTGGCCCGTCTTTCGATCGACTCAAGTGCATCCAGCTGGTACCTGGCAGATCCGTCCCAGAGATGAGAGCAGTACTCCATGCATGATCGAACTTGCGCTTGATACAAGTTTAGCAACTGTTCTGGCGTGAAGTACCGTCTCACCTTCGCGAGGATCCCCAATTTTTTGGCAGCCAGCTGAGCTTTTGCCTCAATGAACGGACCAAAATTGAGCGTCGATGTCAACGTAATGCCAAGAACCTCAAGATGGTCAGTAATCGGCACGGTCACACCTCGGAAAGAAGGAGCCGGGTGGAATTGGCTCCTTTTAGCGGAAAAAAGACACGCCTGGGTCTTAGCAGCATTGAATCTGACCAGATTGGCATCGCCCCATTCGGAGACTGCCTTCAAGGACAGATTCAAGCGCCCAACCATGGCCTCCCGAAGAGACCGGATCTGAGGTCCAGTAGCGCGCGCGTCGGACACGTATCTCTCAGCAACAGTGCTATCGTCCGCGTACCCAAAGGTGCCGGGTTTTAGCAAGTCATTTATGTGCAGCAAGAACAATGTTGCTGAGAGTACGGACCCCTGAGGGACCCCGGCATTAATACCCAGTAGGTCAGAAGAGCGGCCATCAATAACCACTTGAATGGACCGGTCCCTCAGGAAGTCTGCAATCCAATCGCACAGACCACTGGGCAGACCGAATGATGGAAGCTTACCAATAAGGCTTTCATGCCAGACCCTATCAAATGCCTTCGAGATGTCGAGGGAGACGGCAAGCGCTTCCCCGTGCTTCTCGATGGCCTCACTCCAGATGTGTATGGCATACGCTAGAAGATCGCCAGTTGACCGATTTTGGCGGAAGCCATATTGGCGGTCACTGAGGATGTCGTTAGCTTCTAGGTATGCCAGGAGCTTGGAGTTGAGCACTCGTTCCATACTCTTGCAGAGGATGGACGTTATTGATATGGGTCTGTAGTTGGCCGGGTCAGCCCGACTGCCCTTCTTGGGCACAGGCTGAACGTTAGCTTGCTTCCAAGCATTCGGCACTTTTCCCGTCTCGTACGAAAGGCGAAAGAGGCGTGTCAGGATCGGAGACAGTTCAGGCGCACAGGTTCTGAGAACAATTGCCGGAATCCCGTCGGGGCCACTAGCTTTGTTCACGTCAAGGTTGCGCAGCACCCTACGAACGTCCTTTTGATGGATACGAATGTCCGACATACTCGTCTCGCATCCATCAGGAGGAGGAGGGGGCCGCGCGTCACCAGAATCCAGACGTGAAGATTCCGCAAAAAGAGAGGCAAACAAGTTAGCTTTCTCCTCAGCGGAGTGGGCCAGTGACCCGTCGGGCCTCAGCAGTGGTGGTAGTGAGGGACGGCAGAAGTTCGATTCAACCGACTTAGCCAGGGACCAAAACGCTTTACTACCCGCTGGGTATGAAGCAAGTTTGGTCCCAATACGGCTTATGTGGTCAAACCGAGATCGTCGCATCACCTTTTTGCAGGACTTGGCAGCCCTATTGTAGGCGCTCTTCCGCTGACCCATGTCGCTTGCTTTGCGTGCCCGACTGTCGACCCATGCCAGGTACGCCTCGTGTTTAAGCGTGTTGGCGCGCTTGCACTCGGCGCCAAACCATGGCCGGTCAACACTAGACATTGTTACGTCAGAGAACGGAATGTAGTACTCCATTCCCTGACGCAACACATCCGACACGGCGTCCGCGCACGACGAAGGATCAGCCGAAAAGAAGCAAGTAGGCTGCCAAGGATAAGATGCGAAAAAAGAACGCATCCCATCCCAATCTGCTGACTTGTACCGCCAAACCCGCCGAGCGCCTCTTGGGCTGGGATCGGGTGGGGAGTGAACGGATACAGACTTCACCAGACAATGGTCGGAACTACCCAAAGGTGAAGATACCGACACCGAGTAGCGGTCTGGATCTGTTGTCAGCAGAAGGTCCAAGCAATTGGCTGTGTGCGAATCAACATCCGGCACCCTCGTTGCCTCCTGGACCAGCTGGGTGAGATTTAAAGCAAGCGAAAGCTTTCTCATCTCACGCCCAGCATGATCAGTAAACTGGTACGGGAAAAGCCACTCCTGGTGGTGGGCATTGAAGTCCCCCAGTAATACTAATTGGGCGGAAGGGTACCGCTGCTGTGCCGTATCAGCCGCCTCACTAAGATACTCTGTGAGCCTGGTTGTCTCCTGATCGCCGCTGTGCGAGCGGTAGACACAGGCATAGACAATTTTATCAAGGCCCGTGTCCACCATGGCCCACAGCACAGAGAACCTAGAGTCCTCAAGGTTTCGGAGACGCCGATAACAGATGTCGTCTCGGGCGTACATGCATACACCCGCGCGTTGTTTAAAATTGTGCTCCAGGGTATACCCTGGGTAATTTAGGTACGATACTTCCGATGGACATCTGATCTGCGTCTCCGAAAGGAAAAAGAGAGCCGGCTTATCAGTCTCCAGGTGATGATGGACTGCTATGAGGTTGGAGTGCAAACCTCTGATGTTCGTGAGGTGCACTTTGAGTGGGAGGGGGTGCAGCCGCTGTTTAACTTTGAACTTTTTTCTCCTTTTCATAGTTCGATGCGAGTGAAGTTAGGTGAGGAAAAGGAAGTGAGATGTGGTTCCACGCTGCTAACCTTCAGACACGCACTGAAGGGACGCTATCATTGGGGGACTAGTCTGGAGACTGCGGGGACGCCCGAGCCCCCCCGGGAATGTCCATCGGGCCCTCCCTTCTGGTCGCCAACCAGCACGATGGTGCATTCCGGGATTTTTCGTCAGTTGGCGGGGCAGCCTTTCGTGTGGGGCTGGCACACTACTTGGGCCCCCAACTACCTGCGGTCGGCCAGCGGTGCACCGTGCCTCGGATCCCGCTACCCTCCGCGACCAGCCGCCCGATACGCCCCTAACAGCGCGCGTCAGGCTGGTCTGCCTGCAATGGAACCGCCACCTCGACCCATCTCCTGAACTGGCTACACCGAGCATCGCACCGGAACACGGCTAGGCCGCTTGGCGGTACGTCTTTGCCCGGTGGGTGGTCGCAAGCCTTCGGCCGAAGCCTACCACCAGTTATTGTCACCTGATTGGCACCACCCGGGGACCACGTGTAGGGTATCGAATAGGGTACTTTCCTACGGACGTGGGTGACTCGGCCCCCAAAAAAAAGCCATAAAATATGGCATAAAAAGGCATTTCTCTAGATTTTCGGTGCCGATATTTGCTAAATGAAAAGCTCAGATTACGATCATTGTCCGTTGTCCGTTTTTTGGCAAGCGAAGTAGTGATCTAGTTAGATTTATGTCTGTGGACATCACCAATAAGGTCAGTGTACGTCCTTCCTATGTGTGAAATCTATTGATCAATCATAATGATATACATATTAAAAAGTCTAATGATAGTGTAATGATGTATTATTTTATGAGTAACTACTCTTTTTGTTTAAAAAAAAAATGACTTGCACACTGTTCCGTTGTTGTTGAATTAGATAATTTACCTATGTTTGCAATATTTGTAAGTATGTGAGAACCATGTTCCTATTTTTCAAGTGTAGGAATTTACCTGTTAGAGCTTGTAATACTTATATATGTTACGGCTAATACCCGAAGTGCGGCTACACCTAGTATTAGCCGGAGCTTAGGGCACCCCGACACGGACAGGTTAGGTTCGAACGAGATGACGGGAGCTGAAGTGAGCGAGCAAAGCGAGCGAACTCAGCTCCCGTCATCTCGTTCGTGTTAGGTTACTTTAGACCCTGCGGACGGAAATAGGAGCCTCCGTCGACTATGTTGCGTGGCTACACCTAGTTCTAACCGGCTAAAACTAGGTGTAGCCGCACTAATACTAGGTGTAGCCGCACTTCGGGTATTAGCCGTAACATATACACTTACACTTAGCTTGTGCTAGGCATGTGCATATACACTTAGCTTGTGCTAGGTGCATCATCCTCACGTATATAAATTTATTAATGTATGTACTTTAATATTGCAAAAGCTTATTTTTTAAAAAAGAGTAAGTATGGAGTTTCTTGTGCGTTCTTCTCCATAACAATCTACTTTTCCGAATGCACGGTAGAATCAATTTTTATTACTTGTTAATTTTAATTGTTAACGTGCCAAAAAAAATGCCGCTTAATGGCCTAGTCGAAATAAAAACATTTGACTTTGACTTTGAAACGTACACGTGAAACACATTACCCTCCTTTTTCCATCCGGAGTCGAGTAAAAAAAAAGAAATCACCAGCTATTTTGGGGCCAGTAATATATTCGCATATAATAAGAAGACTCATTCTAAATAAATTTAGCTCAAGGCAAAATCTCATGATACCGGTTTTAACATAGAAAGTGAAGGTTCACTTTCTCGCACAATACTTCGCTCATAACATAACTGTTTGTTTGTCTTGTTGGTTATAACCTAAGATCCCACTGCGAAAATCTGCAGGTACTTTTGTTTTTTACCCGACTGCCGAAGGTGGGTAATGTGTTATCAGTCTATGTATGTATGTTTGTTCCTATGTGGCGTTCTAGAGACCAAACGCGTTTGCCGATTTTGATGATTTTTAAGTCAAACGATTCGTCTTAACCTTGCGAGTGTCGCTACATTAAAATTGGAAAATAGAGAAATGGCGGCTTTTGGGTGCCATATTGTCGGGGCCCGAATTTTTTTTTCTTCCTAACCCATTGTTTGGGGTATCAAAATAAAGGGTTTTAAGAGGTGATTACAAAAATTTACCACACTTATACAGGGTGTCCCAGAAATCGACGTCAAGCCGTAAATGGGTGATAGACCAAGTTATAACAGTTCTCAGAAAAATACGAAAAAAAATCTATCTCATGTTTTTAAAAAATTATGTTCACTTTAAAAATTTACTAAAAAAATCAATCCCTGTAATGGTTCTTTAACTCCAATTGCTACAAATCCCATAATTTATCTAATTTTTTTATTATTATGTAATCTTGAATAATGCTTGTGTAGATTTTTGCCTAAAATTCAAAGCCAACTCCTCCTACTTGGAAGAAAATTAAACTTTTTCAAAACCAAATTATTCAAATTTACTATTTCGCCCAACTTTAACTGACTGTAATGAAAAAAAAATGTACTACGCTAGTTTGGCAAGTAACATGAAAAATTGGCGCATTTAATAAGGATTCAAAAATGGTGTAACACTTGCTAGATTACGTTTTCAATAATTGGTCAAATTTTTTTTTGTAAATAGCCTCGGTTTTTACACAAAATGTCCATACTTCCTTAAAATGAGTTTAGCTTACCTAAAGCTTTGCTAAACTCCGTTTCTAGTTCGATAGAGACGTTACGTAATTTAAGAGCAAGGTTATGATAGTGACTCAACCTTTTTACTTTAAGTCAGGACCAGTTTTCTCATCTTAGAAAAAAAAACAAATTATCAGATTTAATTTTTTTTCAGATCTTTTTTAAGAAGATGTCGTGCTTGCATTGCCGTCGAAGGAAGGCAGTTTGAACATTTATTGTAATAAAAAAAAATTAAATCTGATAATTTGTTTTTTTTCTTAAAAAGAGAAAACTGGTCCTGACTTAATGACTTATGGGATTTGTAGCAATTGGAGTTAAAGAACCATTACAGGGATTGATTTTTTTAGTAAATTTTTAAAGTGAACATAATTTTTTAAAAACATGAGATAGATTTTTTTTCGTATTTTTCTGAGAACTGTTATAACTTGGTCTATCACCCATTTACGGCTTGACGTCGATTTCTGGGACACCCTGTATGTTTTAATGTACATAGTTCTAAAAAAAAATTAACAAAAAAGTTGTAAATAAAAAAATATTGCCAGCTCGCGCATATCCTCCGAGTAGAAATTCCGAGCGTCGGCAAATTAAAAAAAAACCGGCCAATTGCGAGTCAGACTCGCGCATGTAGGGTTCCGTACAAATTTCGCAAAAAAAAACGCCCCACTTAAATATTTATTTTATTCTGTTTTTAGTTTTTATTGTTATAGCGGCAACAGAAATACATCATCTGTGAAAATTTCAACTGTCTAGCTATCACGTTTCATGAGATAGGGTTTGGTGAAAGACAGACAGACGGACAGAGTCTTAGTAATAGAATCCTATTTTACCCTTTGGGTACGGAACCCTCAAAAATCAATAAAAAAATAACTAGTTGCGCTTGCGCCTAGATGCGCGGTCAGGCTACCTTACAATAATCTATTATTATATCAAGTATCATTCATAAAATTAAGTAGGTATTATAAAAAACGGAATATATGCAGATTTTTGCATTGGGATCCCGGCTTATCAGTATCTCAGAAAATGCTCGGCTGACTTTGTGAAAGGATTTTTGCAACTTTTCGAGGCTTTTTTTGACAAGTTTAATTTGAGTTACGAAATGGTTTCAATGTCGTGGTGCCGGTTTCCGAATCTAGTATTCGACGTTAAGAACGTATAAAAGCTCTACTTATTAATACCAAATATTGACAGATTTTGAAAGATTTGTTAAAAACCTATATCTGTATTCTTAATTCAAAAACTCAGGGAAAACCAGCCAGCAAGCAATGTTAGTAGTGTCATTACTTTGATTGGTCAATAGTATGGTTTATAATATATTTCTTAAACGATTCCATATTAATTTACATGTGACATTTCTGTGTATTCATTGAAATACAGTAACTAATTTGATGCGATTGTTTCATGGTCAATGCATACTAATATTATAAATTCGAAAGCATATGACCTAGGAATTGGAAAGGGATATAAAAACTTTTTATCAACATAATCTTACGGAGCCGCGGGCAGAAATGAATAAAAATATTTAATTTGTTGTCATTGATCGAAATACTTTTTATCATACCTTTATTTCTAATTTCGTCTGCGTCTTTGGTCTACAGACAAAAATGTTACCAGTAAAAAGACCAATCATCACACCAACTATAACTCATTCTGTCTTTAATTACTTGTCCTCAGGTCGGCAGCAATCACCTAGTAATGCAGACAGCGAAGAACGTCCTCTATGGAGACTCCAAGAACCTGCAACCCTGGGGCCTTATCATCCTTCTCCTGTCAAAGTCCGTCAAAACGCCCACTTACACTCCTCAGATGAAGAAGAATGAAGAAGACACCAGAGTTCTAGCAGAACTTACGGAGATGATGAGGACTGGACATCTTATACACAGAGGAATAGTCAACGTGCCTTTTGCTAAACGATCTAAGGACACTGAATCAGCGATCTTCGGTAATAAAATTGCTATCCTACTCGGAGATTACCTTCTAGTAACTGCAAATGGTATGTTAGCCAATCTTAGGAACTCCGATGTCTCCTACATCATTTCCACAGCACTGAAAGATCTTTCTGAAGGCGAATTCTTCGGCGAAAGAGATGAACAGAACATGCCTATTCCTGGTAAACCCAAAACTACTGGAAAAGATTATGAAATTACTTTTGATACGAATTCTATAGCTGTAGATGATGTATTAGGTAAGCCTAGAAAGGAATGGACGGCTAGGACGGTATATAACGGAGTCAGCTTGCTTGGCAGAGGTTGCCAATCAGCTATGGTACTGGACAAACAGAATAGAGAGACACAAAACCTTGCATACCAATTCGGATGTCACGTAGGTTTAGCATGGCAAGCAGCCACTGAAATACAGCAGCTAACCTCAGAGAGTAAAGAACAGTTTTGCTTGGCAAGTGCACCTGTTCTCTTCGCTTTGGACAGTAATCCCAATTTGTATCAAATAATAACACAATCGAAGAAGGATGTCAAAGATGTGGATTATGAAGATTTGAAGTTTAATATTTTGAAGACTGATGCGGTTGATAAAACTCAAAGGTTATACGAGGAACATGCTAAGAAGGCAACCGAATATATTGAGGGTATTGGACAGAATGAGTCAGTGGATATGATAAAGAAATTGATTAATACTTTTTAAGGGTTTTCTTCGGTAGATAGAGTTGAATGTGTTTAGGTTTTGAATCCCGCATCGGGACAATTCATAAGGATAGATGATTAAGCAGCCTCTCTGATGGTTCGACGCGATTTGAATTGTATCACACCTATAATCAATCTGTACAATGCAAAATTGCAAACACGTTCACAAGGTCGCAATGCGATTTGCATTTGAAATTTTCCTAAAAAATACATGCGCGATATCGAAGCAATTTTAATTGAGTCGCACCATCAAGATTATTGCTTAATAAGTTTTTGATGGCACTTGCGTTATTTTTTTGGATTCTAGGTCTACAAGTAAAGCATCCTGTCGAAAATATAGGCATTAAGGAAATCCGAGGCTCCATCAGTGATAGCACAGATTAGAGAACTTACTACGTTAATACTCTCATGCGACTTGTACCCAATGTGTATCATCGAGTTACGGTCCCGTTATCGCGTAAGACAAATATTTTGGTTATTTTGATTGAAACAAATTTAACATTTGTTTTTTTTTGTAGTTCTTTTCTTTTCTTTCATAAATGTTATCTATAAGCAAAGTAGTCTAAGTAATTAAAAGAAATATAATTAATAGTTTATTGTTGTTATAATATCATCATTATTCGAATCATGCAGTTATTATAAGTTAAGCAAATTAATTACAGTATATAACTCTTACTATAACTGTAATAAGTGTTGTGTACTGTAATGTTATGATGTTATAATTATTATAAATGATATTATCGTTATTGATTATTATTAAAAAGATTTTGATATTTAAAATTTGTTTTAATTACTTCTTTATCAGCTGCATAATCCTATGGTTTAAGGCCCACTGGGAATGTTAAAATGTACATTCCCAGTGGGCCTTAAACAACCACGCAAGCCAAGTGCGGTTTGCGATGGATCTCACATGTCTTCGAATATTTGGTTCTAAGGTATGCTGGTTTCCTCACGATGGTTTCCTTCACCGATTTTAGAGCAGTGGTCATCAAATTATTTACACAAAGTAAAGCGCTTGCTTGGGTTCGAACCCACGATCTAAGACACGTTAGTCGGGATTACTGGGTCACCACTCTTAATCCACTGCAATTAACTTCTTTAATAATATTCATTAATTTTAAAACAAGTGAATGTAAATTGTGTACATTCTAAACCTTGACGCTATGTGTGGATACATGTCGGTTGTAACACTTGTATCGCAAAAATTACCCTTCATTTCAGCCGAAAGGCGATAAAGGTCGTCCAACCGTCGCCACATCGACCGATTCTGAACAACGCCCATCAAGCGGATTCCCGCAGGCCTAGAGGCCTTAGATAATATTAATATTCTTTTAGAAATACCTGACTACTGTCGTGAAAGAGTAAGAGATTGTCCACGAGACATTTTATTTATTTTTTTGGGTTTTAAGATAATAGTTCTAAGTCTTGGTGCCCAGTGGCAGACCTTGCCTCTGATGCTTGAGGTGGGATTCAAATCTGGGCAAGCAACAATGTGACTTTTTTAAATCATGTGTTCTTTCTAAGTTTATCTTGGACATCGCTGACAACGGTGAAGGAGAACCTGCAGCCGAATTGCGCGAGTGAATTCGGCAAGGCGAAGAGTTTGACCGCTATCAAATCGACCAATCACATTTTTGTTTCTTTTTTTGTTATAGACTAGCGTTTGACCACTTCTCGCCTGATGGTAAGTGATGATGTGGTCGAAGGCGAAGCACGCTTGCCTAGAAGTAACCTATTCACTCTTGACTAGAAGACCTCTAGGTTGTAGCTATCAGGAAACAAAGACGCCGGCAGGGAATTCCACTCCATGGCTCTACGCATAATTAAAGTATTTTCAAAATGCTTTGTGCGTTTGGGTGGGATATCAACTATGTACCGATGGCGCATTGCCGTACGTCTTGTAGTCCGATGATGGAAAGGGCTAGGCGGA
This sequence comes from Orthosia gracilis, assembly GCA_947562075.1. Classification (NCBI taxonomy): domain Eukaryota; kingdom Metazoa; phylum Arthropoda; class Insecta; order Lepidoptera; family Noctuidae; genus Orthosia; species Orthosia gracilis. The sequence goes on from OX387276.1 coordinate 6,229,028, forward strand.
ATCAAATTGTGCAGTTCCATCGCACATTCCCCGAAATGTTACCAATAGAAAACCGACAGGCTGGCAACTCGTCGTCGGTGTTCAAGGCTCTGGAGCTTTGAGTCGACCAGCGCATCATTGTACCGATAAGTCTCTTGGCCCGTCTGTCAATCGACTCAAGTGCATCAAGTTGGACCTGGCAGATCCGTCCCAGAGGTGAGAGCAGTACTCCATGCATGACCGAACTTGCGCTTTATACAAGTGCGAGATGAATAACGCGATGTGGATTTCCGTCTGTATGATTGGTCGATTGATAGCGGTCAAGTCCTTTGCGTTGTCTTATTCACTTACGCAAAAAGGCAGCTGGTCTTATAGTGAATATTAGTTTGAAATCGCCAACCTGCATTGAGCAAGCGTAGTGATTAATTCTTGGCTTCTCTTGTTGAGTTTATCAAAAACAAATCTATACTGCTTCAACAATATAGTCTTTCTCTATCAAACCATAAATATTGTATTTAAATACTCGAACCCGAGTCAACCACTTGACTGAAATTCCTAGCTATTCGCTGGTCATAGTTAATGTACTCCGCCAGCCTTGCTAGCGACCACACGTCCAACGTAATATTACTGAAACACACCTTTCGGTATATAACGGAAATAGTAATTAAACTGTTATTATTGAAACCCTTACAACGGTCTTTCATTGGAGTACGAGTACTTAACCCTATGCTAACACCTCTGTATGAGAAGAGGCTTTTGTCCTGCAGAGGGACAGCTACAAACTAGTATTATATTATAAGACATTAGTTATCGCTGAAAGAATCTCTTTCGAAATCAATTTATCTCTAGAGCCTCGAGTCATATGTCCATCTGGAGGGAGGTGGTAGACCTTGCTGCTAAATAATAAGGTTGCTGAAAAAGCCAAGACTATCAATGATGAGCAGTTGATTGTACCTACTGTCAAGAGGCTCAAAATGCGTGTGGAATTACCTAATCTAAAAGTGTCATCGGTTTGAACTGTGCACCGCAGCAGTTGTATTTTAATGTGAGTAAGCAAATTGCAGATTCTGATGGTGATTAGGTATGTTAAAAACTGCAATCTTATTTGTGTCAGACCAGACTTTAGCTACAAGGCGAATAATCAATAATGATATGAATAATGTATATATTAGAAGCCAATGAGAAGTGACAGAAAAAGTGACAACATCTTACTGATCGAAGGTTCGTCGCCTATGCATGGGGTCAACTGGCTGTACACTCTCGCGCGAGAGCCTGAGGAAACGCTGTTATATATTGTGGATTTAAACAAATTACTTCATGATTGTACTCAGTACTGAGAGCAATGTACATCATCCTTGCGGGCTATCGCACGAGGTACGTGTGGAAAACATTTCGGCGCTATATCTTCCTCCTTGAACATTTGTGTTGAAATTCTTGTAAGGATTATCGCTTTTTTATATTTCATAGTACTTTTTAGTCCCCGTCAGAAAAAGAGGGGTGTTGATGTGTGTATCTGTGTGTTTGTGTTAATGTGTATTTGTGTATCTGTCTGTGGTATCTGTCTGTCCTAAACGGATGAACCGATTTTGATTTTGTTTTTTTTTTACATGAATGGTGTCTTGATCGAAAGTATTCGTAGCTACGTTTGATGAAAATCGGTTCAGCCGTTCAGAGTTTATTGGCGTTTTACTGTTTGAATCGGGCTGCTCCCGCAAGATATTGTGTCATAAATACGTGTTCAATAGATTAACGATCGAAGCGTGTCTACTAAAAATAACTTGTGTGTGTGTGTTTTTTTTTTTTTTATTGTAAATAGGCTCGCGCTTGACCACTATCTCTCAAAGTGTGTTGTATTGTTGTTGTTGTTATGTAATCGTATAAAAATATGTATTTTTTTTATCAGTAGTCTCGTGCTTGACCACTATCTCACCTGTTGATAATTGATGATGTGGTCGAGGGTGAGACACGCTTGCCTAGAAATAACCTATCCACTGCTGACTTAAAGATTCCGAGGGAAAATAAACAATTACACATTAAGAATTACAAAAATATAGAATACAGAAATGATACAAATGTGAAATCAACCACGTTCTCAATAGATACACAATGAGACAATTTGGTAAATGTTAATATTAGCGTCGTTCTTCCAATTATGTACCAATGTCTTAAGCATGAACATCCAAAATTGCTTATTATGTGCCTGCTTCATGATATAAATGATTGTCAATTTATTAAAGTAGTTATTTATACGATGATTTGCTATTCGAAAATTATTTTGAGTATCTTTTTTTTTTTATCGGTAGGCTTGTGTTTGCCCACTATCTCGCCTGATAGTAAGCGATGATGTGGTCTACAGTGAATCACGCTTTCGCTCCTTGAATAAAGGAGCATAAGCGAAGTACCTCATGTCCATCAAATCCGATTTATTAGATCTTCAAAATAATAATTTTTGGGCGCACGGTTGGCGCAGTGGTTGAGCGATTGACTGCTGCGCTGTGTGTCGCGGGTTCGATTCCCGCACGGAAAAAATATTTGTCTGACCTACAGATAATTGTTCCGGCTCTGGGTGTTGTGTACGTGAGTTTATATGTTTGTAAACGCACCCACGATACAGGAAGAAATTCCTAGTGTGGGGCAAAGTTTAAAAATAATAATAATAATAATTGCCGAGAAACTACTGACACTGCCTCGTTGGTCTAATGATAGCAAGCCCTGCTGAGCACGAGTTCCTATTCCTGGGTCGATTTCCCGGTAAGGCAAAGAGTTTTTGGGTTTTCCCATCTGTAATTTCTCAGTAGCCTGAGTTTGGATTTGTGTCCGTTTGATGGCAATACTTACCACAACTTGCAACTTACCACGGTGTCTTAAGACGGAAGTCTATGACAAGTGTGTGTTGCCAGCGATGACCTGAGACGTGGCTCACAATGGGCCTCATCAGAAAGCTTACAGTCACCCAAAGGGCAATAGAGAGGGCTATGCTCGGCGTTTCCTTGTGTCATTGAATCAGAAATGTAGCAATCCACAAGAAAACTAGGGTTACCAATATAGCCGGAAGATTTGCCAAACTTAAGTGGCAGTGGGCAGGGCACATTACTCGCAGAACGGATGGTCGATGGGGCCGACTAATTTTGAAATTATTGGAGTGGCGACCGCGAACCAGAAGACGCTGCGTTGGAAGGCCTCCCAGCAGGTGGATAGATGACCTGCTGAGGGTGGCGGGAGTCCGCTGGACGCGAGACACACGGGACCGGTCAATGTGGCGACACTTGGGGGAAGCTTATGTCTAGCCGTGGACGTCTTTCAGCTGATATGATGATGATGCCAATAGGCTCGTCCTCTATTAAATACCATAGATTACAGACAGTACTGTGATGTTAAGACGTCTAGTTACAGTTGGAGAGAGAGAGTAAACGTTATCATAGAAGGACCCAGAATTTTTAAATTTTTTAGAACAGGTAGAAGGAGGCTTTTGACCGGCATTGGAATGATACAAGCTTGAAAGGTCTACACGGCTAAATCGTGACTTTACTCCGTCAAAGCAATTCTCCACGACAATCTTTTTAACCCACATACCCACTGAAACGGTCATAATAACATAATACAAAAGATTTGTTTGCTCATCATGCCTTAATTAAGACACGGTCCGCTTAGAACCTTGACCAAGTGAGGTGTTAACTGCGTTACATTATGTCCTGTACGATAATGGTCCATTCTAAATAAGTAGTATTATGTATGGTAAAATAAATTTAGAGGAATGACAAGGCGATTTTTTTACTTGCATATTTCGGTAAACATACACTTATAATAATATAATCGCGACCTATTCCCAAGGGATCTCACAGAAAATACAGAATAAATGCTACACAATTATCAACACACTTAACTAAAGCTAAAACTATTGTTGACTAACAGCAGTGGTGGCCCAGTGGTATTGACCGCGACTAACATGTTGTAGGTCAGGTTTCATCTCCACTGCTCTCAAAACGGTGAAAGAATCTTGAGGAAACCGGCATGTCTTAGTACCAAATATTCGAAGACATGTGACATCCCGCACTGAGCCCGTGTGGTGGATTACGGCTCATCCCCTCTCCTACAGCGAGGAGGCCTGTGTTGGGACAAAGGCAATGGATGTTTAAAAATATTTTTACACAAAAAAATTTATGGCTGGAATTTCTTCATAACTGACATAGCATATGTAAGTCAAATAAGATTTTGCAAAAAAAACTGTTCAAAAGGAGGTTCCATATTGATATTTTGGCATCGAACGGGCTCACGGCCAGTACTGCGTTATCAAGGGGGTGTATTTATCGCCTTAAAGATTCCTAGATTGTAGCAAACACAGACTCCGGCAGGGAATTCCACTCCTTAGCTGTACGCATAACATTTCTTGAATCTAAAAAATAAAAATTGGTGTTATGTACTTACATTATTTATTATAATTAGGGAATTACTCTATTGGATTAGGTCAATGTGCGGCGGTGCTTGAGCCGTGAATATGTTTGTTTTCATATGAGTTACTAGCTTTCCGCCCGCGGCTTCGGCTTCGTCTGCGTGGACTACACAATTTTGACTGTTTCGTTTTTTCTAGTTCTGGCGAAATTATTATACAAACCAAGCTTTCCGCCCGCGTCTTTGTTTGCATAGACCACAAAATTTGCTCCACTTTATTGTTTTACCGAATTATAAAAATTACATGTAAATTGATATAAAATGAGCATAAACTCAACTGCCTTTACGTTCTAATAGAATAGAGCGTTGGGCTTTCATTCCGGCGATCTCGTGGGATCGATTTAAATAACACACATGCAGTAACTTTCAGCGGGCGTAATGACTCTTGTGACGCGCTGTATTGTACGCGGATTTTCGGTGCCACAGAAGTGATAATTTTGCTTATTAGGATATTCACAGAGCTTGCTCATGATGATTTTTGATAAAAGTTGTTTTCCTCGTGGTCGCGACTTATAATGTCTTGACGTAGTTTACACGCGCTTGGAGGTTAAAACCTATTTTTAGTATCTTGTTACTTCACAAATGTTGAAGCAGAATTGACATTTGCCGCGCTTTACAAAAATTATAGCATCTTCCGATAGAGTGATGAGTTTTGCGCCATCCTGTACAGTCCAGATATGAGTACTCCAATTAACTTATGCCTATCTTAATCTTAATCAATCTTATCCAATTATTTTGACAAAGTCGTCATCAATTTAATTTAGCACTTATTTGTATACCTCATTAGTAGTTTTTCTGTCTGGTGCCAAAATTATCAGGCTGCTTTTAGTACTGACTCTGGAACCGGAGTCTCATTGCTAAGAAAGAAAATTTGGAAATCAAATCAAATAAATCTCACTAGATGACGCGATATGCACCTATCTGTTATTGAATGTGTTTAAAATTAAAAATTTCTGGAATTGAACATAAAAATTGTATGTTCTTGTTTAATCAACTCTCCTAAGTACAAAATTATGGAATATTGGACTCTTAATTTACATTTTAAAGATTATTTGAACGGATCATTTAAAATTGATGCCAATAGATGGCGCATTTTTAAATTTCCGACGCATTCAACTCGATTGTTAAACTTTGCATTGTAACACATTTTGGTGCAAAAAACTGTAAAAACGTGCAAAAAAATACTATAAAACGAAACTTCACTGTATTTAAAGAAAAAGATATTCACGAACCTAGTAAACCCTTTTACTTGCAAGTCGCTGCTAACACTATCTATCTTTCACCATGAAACAGAACCGAACGCGATTGATGGACAAAAAATAATCGGTTTAATCAGACGAAAAACGCTAGTTACATCGGCACGGTTTCTTTGTATGGGATGAGGCATCTGTATGCTAGTATTATTTATCTGTGCTCTGTACCAGGCAACGTAGAGTTGTTTGTGAGAAGCAATCTTTCCTTAAATCTAAGCGTGCCACCCTTAATGACTGATCCTGAGTTTTATTTATAGTCATTGCGAAGCAGACCTTAAGGGGGAATTGTAATCGTTTAAACTCAAAGACATAGTTAGAGAGAATTAGTGCTATTCGAGGTATGAAAACTGATTCCCCCCGAGCACGTCCAGTTATCACAGTGACCCCTATGTTATTTTTGCGCAGTGCTGTTACTCGCAATATAGTCCCCAATATAGTCCCGTTACATAGTTGAAGTGATTTAAGGATACACAGCAGCATTGCTGGTGTCCCAACTTTCAAAAGAAATGTATGTGAAGGGAGCCCTCGAGGATTAAAACTGTTAAGGAACTCCTTGTGACTTTTGACAAATAATTGAAACCGACCACAGAAAAACACTAAATAGTGAAAAATTACTTTGTGTCTTTGTTACCTGCTGTTTTTCTTTTTTTCAACACCGACTTCGGAAAAGTATGTTATTTTTCACTTTGTAGTGTTTTGCTTTGGAAGTCGGTTTAAGTTTAGGTTGCGACGAATTGAGAACCTCCTCCTTGTTTTGAAGTCGGTTAAAATCTGATGGAAAAGAGTGTCCGTGGAGACTCCGTGGACGCTTGCGAAAGTGCAATTAGATTCATCTTTTGTTTAACAATCCAAAAGTACTTTTTAACCCCCGACAGAAAAAGGAGGGGTGTTGATGTGTGTATCTGTGTGTTTGTGTTAATGTGTATTTGTGTATCTGTCTTAGGTATCATAGCTCCTAAACGGATGAATCGATTTTAATTTCGTTTTTTTTTTATTTGATAGATGTCTTGATCGAAAGTATTCTGAGCTATGTTTGATGAAAATCGGTTCAGCCGTTCAGTTAATTGGCGTTTTACTGTTTGAATCGGGCTGCTCCCGCAAGATATTGTGTCATAATTACGTGTTCTATAGATTGTCGATCGAAGCGTGTCTACTAAAAATAAATTGTGTATGTTGTGTTGTTGTTGTTGTTATGTAATTGTGTAAAACTATGTCGAGTATTTTTTAAAATTACTTGCAAATGGTTTAGTTGAAACAAGAATAATTGATTTTGATTTTATCTGATATGTTTGGTCAGTCTGTTAAGTTTTTTTGTAAAGTGTTACAGAGTAAACGCAAAACTTAATGTTTTTCATTGAGAGCAACTTTTACAATGGAACCAAACCCTGAATTCGCAAAAACAAAATCAGACATTCACTACATTTTGGTCAAGTTACGTAAACACAAATGTTTGGGGAAGCTGATATTTTTCGTGATTTCAAGGTGGTTTCCGTAGTAAAAGTTGTAGTGTGTATGACGATTAGAAAAACGACAAACTTTCGGGTTTTGTTTTCGTTCTGTCACAATTTGTCTATATTAGTGTGTGGAGCAGTAATGGCCTAATAATTGGACAATTAATGCTGCTTGCTGTACCTTACGTAATAAGCCCGTCGGTCGAAGACACCCGACTGAATAAAAAGAAGTAAAAAGTCGTAATTCGAGGTTTGACTCTCACCTATTTCCTCTTCCGATATTGGATCAATTTAAAAGATATTTCATAAATTTAAAAAGAAAGATACTATGCCCCTATGTTCCTTTTTGTTGATACATTATTTTTAGAAGCACTAGAAGCCTCAAAAAATTCCAATAATTTTGAACATTTTTTTGATGTCAACAGATACCGACTGTATAAATTTGTAAAAAATAAATGAATAAACTGAAGTAGGTTTTTGAAAATACTGTAACACAGGCTTTTTCAGAAACCTACTTCAAGCACCAGTCTCTTAAAATGGTGGAATATACCATTAACCAAAAACAATGTTAATTTTAAGGTAACCTAATATTGTAAAGAGAGAACAAATAAATGAATTGAATTGAAATAAATTATTAAAGAAAACATAGGGGTTGAGTACATTATCTTGCCTTTAGAGGTTATGGAATATCTTTTTAAATTAGTCCAATAATGAAGGAGGAAATAGGCGAGAGCCAAACCTCTTATTATGACTTTTTACTTAGGAAATTCAGTCGGAGCTCTCTGCCCACATTTCCTCTTACGAGTAATGTTCCCCTAGTCGACGTCACGAACTATTTTGTGCGCGAGGTTAAAATGCATGCTATCTCACCCGACAATACGTGCGAAAGAGATAGATGCTGTGATGAGCAGTAAGAAGCTAGTTCGCGTACGAAATAGCACTGTTGCAAGTTTGTAGCGAAATGGATGATGATTTATGATAAAAAAGAGCGCGCGAAATTTTATAAACAGACCTTTGGGAGACTAGATATCATGAAAAAACGACTATATGATTTGCATTGTTGAATTACTAATCCCTGCATGGAGGCCGTTTTGCAGTTTTCCTTCTTCTTATGGTATTTATTTCCGCCGAAAGATGCGTTAAAACTAGTGTTGAAATATGGAACTTTCGACGCTCATAACTTTCAAATATTTTATTTTTTAACTTTTTTAAATGATATCAATTTGTCTCTAGGCTCGATAATGATATCTAGCCCTGAATGGAAACAAAAAAGAAACCTTAGTAGGAAAAATAATGGGTATCTCAGTGCCACAAAGAATGTTGATTTGTGTTTTCCGTTATTGACACTTATATTTAACGGTAATGAATCCTTTGCGGTTTATATACATACTTGTAAATCTTGCTTTGTATCTATTTGTAGTTTCATTTAACGTGGTCACATTACAATTTGACGTACTTACCTATGTTTAAACAAATGAGTTGGTATCATTAAAAGAGGTTTTCGAAGAACAGTATGCTAAGTATGTACTGTGAGGAATCACCTTTTTAGAGGCAACCTTCGTGCTTATTATAACAGACTGGCAACAGATAACTATTTAGTTTAGGAAGGTGATTGAAATCGGAACGTTAGGAAATAATTGAAGATGTTTTTTGTTTAGCTTTGCTTGACACTTCGGTACAAGCCACCTTAGGACAGGCACGTTGTTGATTCAACATAATATTTCAAAGTAATTTCTGCATATTATTTAGAGCTATCTGAGCTACCACCTCACAGTACTTACTTTGCAGATTGCCCGAATACACTCTACAGGACACTCTGCCTAGACTCTTCCTAACAATTTTCAGGTGGAATACCAGTATTTTTAACCGACCGCAAAAAGGAGGAGCTTCTAAATTTGACTGTATTTTTTATGTGTTTTACCTCAGAACTTTTGACTAGATGAACAGATTTTCGATTATTTTTTTTATTACCTAGCTGGTGCTTCTCATGTGGTCCTATTTATTTGATCAAGATCTGATGAATAACTTCGGATATTTACAACGGAGCTCTTCAATAAATGACGGGAAATCTCTCGGTTTTGCTGTAATCGCATGTCTATTTATTTTTTACACCATTTCATACACTCTGGTATTACTCTCATTCCACCGATTATGTTCAAGTTTCATGTTAATGGGGTAATCTATTCTGGCATCACTATGGGTTTATAGGTACCTAACTATAGAACTGGTCCATTATGTACCACAATTTAAAGTAAAAAAAAATAAAAAATAAACATATATACAAAAAAAAAACAGCTGCCTTTCCAATAAAAACACAACAAAGCGAAAAATAACTTCAATTTCGGCAGTCGTTGTCAAAAAACGAAGAAACGAAAGCAGAAACACCGATTTCCGAAATTGAAGTAATTTTTCACTTTGGTGTGTTTTTATTGGAAAGGCAGTTGTTTTTTTTTTTGTATATATGTTTTTTTTTTTTTTTTTTACTTTAAATTGTGGTACATAATGGACCACTTCATTTGGAAGTCTGTTATATTTTTTTGTAAAAAAGTTTTTATGTGTAGCGACTGACTGACTGACCTTCAATACCTACTTACTGGGTAACTTTGTCTTGTAAAGAGTGAAACCGCTCATGCCAAAAACTCTGACTTCTGGACTCCTGACTGTCAATGATGGCTATAGTGATGTTGTCGATCTTCACTTTGACTCTTTGTTTAGAATAAAGTCCATCCTCATAAGTTTATCGAGTGGCCCTTAAACTTGTTATTGTACTTGTGTAGTCAAATGCATGTATTTCGTGTTATCGATCTTCACAAGTTTATTGTAAACAACAATAAAATTAAAAAAAAAAATTGTCAATGTTTTTCAATTTTATTTATAATGTAAATGTAATTTTGTATATCTAACTTAACCATTTTTATTAATAGAATATATTTTTTTACCAATTTTAACCTTAATTTTTACTAATTTTATTAAATGTATAATTTTTACCAATTTTAATTTTTTGTATCTAATTTTTAATACATTTTACCAATTTTATTAATTTTATCGATTTTATGTACTCACTCACTTGTAATAATAATTAGCGCTTATTACTATGTAAGTTAGCGTTTAGATTCTTTAAAATTGTGAATGTGGTGTTTGCCTCTAAGTAATTGTTGCACTGTAAGATTAGTTTAAGCACGTATGTTTTGTTATAATTAAGTGTGAACAATTATTGGTGAACCAAATCAAATAAATAAAATAAAATAAATAAATGATCAACAAATGCCTAAAATTTTGAAAGATACTCCCCAATCATAACGCAGTACTGGCCGTGCGCCCGTTTAGAGCCAGAATATCAATATTGAACCTCCTTTTGTCTTCTCCTCAGTTTTGTAAGCACAGTATTCTTTGATTTACATATGCTATTTCAGTTATATATAAATTCTAGGCATACATTTTTCTGTGTAAAAATTAAAATTTCCAAAACACACGACAATTTTATTTTCGTACTTTTAAACCACATAATTTATCTAGTAGTAGACACGCTTCGATCAACAATCGAACACGTAATTATGACACGATATCTTGCGAAAGTACCCCGATGCAAACAGTTAAACGCCCATAACTTCTGAACGGCTAAAGCGATTTTCATCAAACATACCTAAGAAGACCCCCGATAATATCACCTTTGAAACAAAAAATAACTTTCAAAATCGGTTAGGAGCTATGCAGACAGTTACACAAATACACGTATATACAAATACACATATTCACAAACACACATCAAACTAATAACACCCCTATTTTTCCGTCGTAGGTTAAAAATATTTTAAACATCCAAGTCGTTTTGGAGGAGTATCCGAAAGTAGTGCAAAAATATCGTGTTGTTAATTATTTTTAAAGCAAAACTATTAGTTCACTAAAAAACCATGTTTCACAAATAATGTACCAACATGAATCAATAATACTTTTTTCTTTCAAACCTTTTCAAGCCGCTTACTAAGGAGTTAACCTCATTGATAAACCCGTGCACCTGTTTTAATTTACCGCATACCGACGCTGAATATAATACAAGTCTGCTTACCTACCTAACTACAGGTGCGTTATAAACAGTGACATCTATATTTTATATAAGTAACTATTAGCTCACGGTAGGTAAGTTGGTGCTCTGAGTGTAACTTGGTGGGAACTAGGCTTGATAAGTATTGGGCTGGATCATAGATGGCGTTGATTGCTTTAGCTTCATTGTATTGTATGTTCTCAATTTGGCAGGAAACTAAAATATTTTGTTTATTATGATTGTCTATATGTCTGGCCATTGTAATAGGAAGCTCACGTATGATGGGTGGAGTGGGTTAACTCTCTTCCTCCTCTTATTTTCGATGGTACCGACGTTCCCGTTAACCCTAGCGTAAGAATCTCGGTTTGCATCTTGATTCGACACTTGGCGGCGGTTATGTCTCATTTTAAGTTCTTCATTCGCTAGGAGTCTGCGTTCCTCCAATAATCTTCTCCTACTGTGTTCACTCTTCCTTTCATATTCAGTCTATGCTTCTCTGGAACGCGCTTCCTTTCGAAATCAGAACGCCAACATTAAATATGCTTTTAAGCGAGAATTGCGATTTTATTTTCAACGGGGAGAAGGGAGATCTTGGTAACTTCTATATTATTATTTTTTATTGTACACAAACTAAACATATACAAATACAGTAGTACAGCTTATGTACAAAGGCGAGCTTAACCCATAATTGGGTTCTCGTACAGCAAACCTCGGTGTCATAGAGATTTTTTTATTGAATGAGGACAGCATACTCAAGTGCTCAATAAAACTTAACATTTAAATTCTTACTAACTATATAAACTAAACAAATACGTGTACAGCACACAATACATAATACATACTATATAATATTACTAAAATCCTTTATGAAATACATACATTATCATCTATGCGTCATGTTGACAGGAAATGTTCCCTTGTTCTTTTCTTGAAAATTCCCAACGAGGGGCTATCCCGTATGGAGTGAGGGTGATTATTCCAGAGGCGGGCAGCACGAACAGTAAATAGTAAGTCAGTATTTCTTTGTTTTAATTTTTTGCTGGTCAACGCAGATTTACAGCCCGCCCCCTTTCTCTCAACACTTTCACTACATTATAGTGTAATAGATACCTTACCCACCCCAAATATCAAATTATACCTACATAACCTTTTTTTTTTTGTCCACTCATAATAACAACAAATATAAAGAAAAATACAAAAAAAAAATTGGTCACAAAATAAAATGGAATTAACAATGTCAAACGCAAATAATAAGTGATAAAAAGAAAATCCAATAAAAAATAATAGGTATAACATTCCAATCAAAAATTCCAATAAAAAAAATTAAATTTAATATAAATATATATAAGCCACTAAAACATCTATTAAAAATAATTAATATACCAAAACTAACCTTCTTAATATAACAATAATTTATATAGTCATACGATTATGCTCATAACATAACAGATTAAATAATGCATCTGTCATCATATCTCTTCACCACCCTTGGTTGACTTGTAGAGAATGCCTAAGGCCTTAAGTCCGCCATTGTACCTTTTTGCATGAAGTTTTTATTTCACATAGGCCAACATGGACACTAAAAAACGTCGACAAAAGTTGCACGGTTCGGGTTGGTCGTTTCCTATGGAGAAGAACCGGCAAGAAACTCCACAGTTACTCTTTTAAAAACTGGTTTGGTTTTACAATATTTCCATATTACAGCATTAGTACCTAGATAAGGGGGGACAACGTAGGCCCGACAATAAGTCGTAAGATACTAAAAAAAGGTTATATATTATAAAAACAAAAGTAAAACAAGATAAAAAGTTAACAAAGTTCAACAAGCATCTAGAAATCTAGACGGCCTTTGTAATAAATGTTAATCTGTGGAAGTAAGTACTGCACTAATAATGAAAGTGCTTACACTGCACTGTTATACATAAACTACCACAAAAAAAAAGAAAAAAAAATGCCAATAAGTTTTTTTTTCGGAAAAATTCACAGTGCCGGCTTATTTGTTTGATAGGCGAGTCGTAAAAACGGTGATGGAAAAGATCGTGAGGAATCCGCCATGTCCCAGAACCAAAAATTTTAACATGTGACATCCTATTGGGCTAACCCGCACTGAGCCCGAGTGGCGGATCATGGTCCATACCCTCTCTTACAGAGAGGAGGCCTGTGTCGCAGCCACATACATAAATCTAAATAGATAACGCAAGTCCCTCCATCTGTATGAAAACCAAGCGTGCCACTTTTTCACAAAAAATTAAAAAGCAAATTTGATTACCAATGAAAGAAAACATTTCCAATGCTTTGGCCAACTTTTTCTATACATTCTTTATAGCTCAATATTGCATAAAAAGGCATTTTTCTAGATTTCGGTGGGTATCCGGTGCCGATAATGCTAAATGAAAAACTCAGTTTACGATTATTTGTCGTAACTTTGGTCCGTTTTTTGGCACGCGAAGTACATACAATCGCGTCATCTAGTTAGATTTATATCTGTGGTCCCAGCAGTGAGAAGATTAAAAGGCTTATGATGATAACTAGATGAGCCGTGTGAGCGTAGCCGCTGGAAAAGCCAGTTTGAAATAAAATAACAACACAGGTGTCGCAAATTAGTTGCCATCTCAAGAAAAAGTTTTACAATCTGAGAAAATGAATTCTTTATTTACATATATACAATTGAATATTCTAAAATAAAAACAAACTTATATACAAATACAAAAGGGAGACGGTAAAGAGCTCATTGTGCAAAAGAAAAAGTAGAAAAAGAAAAAGTTAAAACCTATCATGTCATCCCCATCGTGATCAGCTTTTTGTAATATTCCCACTCATTATGATTTTTTGCGTGGAGAAATGCTCATGCATTACCACGGGGAGATGTGCAGTTATGTGGGACCCCAACCCACTAAAACAACACGGGCACGCGTTAGCACTCACCGCGAACCCACCACGGCTGTCCATCACCGGAACCTCTTCTAGGAAGTAACCCCTATCACCGGCGCACCAGAACACGTTGACCACTCCAGGAACCAAACCAGCACATGGGCGCCAGATGACCCCTTGTATGGCACTCGTGGTCCTGCTGTGACGGGTCAAGTCATTGGCCCTGCCAATTACCATTTTTCTGCCATAGGGGATAGGGAGAGCGGCCAAAGCTATACCGACAATACCGACACTCCTCCTCCCCTGCGGCCCTACAGCATCCGCCAGCAGATGGTGGCGACCCCGTTCAGGCCGTTTATACCGTTTACCGTTATACCTGCTGTAGGTAATTAGCTAGCATAATTATAATTTCTGCAAAGGAAATTATTGTGACATATTGTCAATTGCTATGTAATACGATATCAACAGCTAATGGCAGCTTTTGGTTTGTGTTTATTTTGCGACGTGTCGATTTCGTTACTGAAGCCGGATGTAGATGTAGAGATTTAAGTCCTATTCATACCCATTATTAAAAATAGGTCTACATTACTGTGTTGGGGTATGCTGTGTCTAGGTAAAAAACAATTAAACGATTCTGTTCAGTAGTGTTATTCTGTAAATCACTCACCGTGAAAACTTAGGTGAGGTGAACATGAAATAATCAAAGACAGTGGACAGTTTGATTTATCTGGGATCTAGTATTAATATGAGGGCAGCTGCGTCCCGGAAATAAAGCGACGGATAGCCATGGCTAAAGATGCAATGACGTGTCTCTAGAACATCTGGAAAAATAGCGGCGTAAGTTTTAAAACCAAAGCCCGTTTGGTCAGAGCACTGGTTTTCCCGATTTTCCTCTATGGAGTTGAGACGTGGACAACGGACGAGCAAGAGAAAGACGGAGGATATACGCATTCGAAATGTGGTGCTGGAGTTGGATGCTCCGAATCCCATGGACAGACAAACGCACAAATGTGTCTGTCCGTTCAATCAAAGTGGAATTATAATTCACTGCTAGCTCAGTCCACCTAAAATATCACGGTGAGTTGTTTACAGAATAGAACGCCAGGCCTACGTCATATCACAGAGAAATTTGTAGTCAATTAACAGCGTCAGAAGGTACGTCGAAACGACATAACACAGGGCTAAATGCTTTTAGTTACCATTTGAAACAGCTTCAGTGTAACTTAAGGGACATTAGCCGCAGAACAGATGGTGGATGGGGCGATAAGTAGTGGAGTGGTGAGCGCGAACCGGTAGACGTTGCGTTGGAAAGCTCCCACTAGGTGGAGTGATGACCTAAAGAAATAAAGAAAGAAAAATTGTTTAATTGTCACAAAACGACATACAATAAATATATGCTTATTCTAAACCCTTAACAGTAGTATTAGTAGTACTTAAAGTAAGTTAGTAAAGACGAGAAATAAATAAAATAATAATACCATTTACTACTTACATTTTGAATAAAACAGAAAAGAAATAGGGTGAAAAAGATGGCAGGCAGATGAATGTCATGATTGTGGCAAAAAGGCTTCCAGTCAGCATAATGCTGTGCCGTGGGTGATCCATAGCACGGCGCTGATATTCAGTGGTCCCCTAGGACGTGACGTACGGAAACCGCTGGATGCGAGACGCACAGGACCGGTCAAAAACAGTTGTCACATGTACTATGTTCAGCAGAGAACGTCTTTCGGCAGAAGTGATGGAAACAGCTTCGATTCAAACTAAAACGAATCCTGAAATATTTACTATCATTTACACTGTATCTACGTAATAGAAAAGTCCATCACGAGTTACATGAATAATCAAAAATTCTCACAAATCACTGTAAACCCAATTAGAACATAGTATAATTACTAGTTTTTATACAAGACTTAAAATCTTTCTAAAACGTATCGAATCGAACTCATTTTCCATTTCAATCGGAACCACTTTATTTATTTCCGAGGAAATGCGTCATGACGGACTCATTACGTTTTTTGTTTATATTTTGATTGTTAATTAATTTGTTTTGGTTTTGTGAAAATCCCCGGGCTATTTTGTTAAGAATGCAAATTTGTTGATATAATAGGCTCGTATTTGATCAGAAGACATCGGATTATAAATGCATTTGCATCTTTGTACTTATACAAATGCATAAAACCTTAATTTTATAGCGTTATCGCATGTTTTAGTACATATTATTTGATAGTGTAAGCTCTAACAAGGAAAAACTGTATTTTAGTAGTTCAATGTATTAGGTGTTGTATTATTAATTAAATTATGTTCTATATAGAAACCCAGATCTGGCCAGAAAATGTTTCTGCAATAATGACGCCAAATTTCAAGTTCTTTCTAATAACGTCAGTTCCAACGATTTTCATGAAATTTAGTACGCAGGGGATTTCGGGGTCGATAAATCGATCTAGGTTGGGGTTATTTTTAGAAAACGATTTCACCCGAGCAGAGCTCTGTCGCCCACGTAACAAACGACGCAATATAAACGTAATAAAAAGTAACAAACGACGCAAGTTTGCTCTAGAAAATAAAAAAATATGTATATATTTATTTTGTTTGTATGGTTTCACAGAAGAAACAACTGATAATTAAATATATTGTGACAATAAATGTAAATTCTAATTACAAAAGTATTTTGATAGTGCATATTTTGTGCATATTTCGGCTTATTTTAGTGCATATTTAATTTTTTTTCTAGCGTATATTTAATTTAATCCTATGTCTATAGATAGTGATCTGATGCGTACTCACTGCCTCATTTCTCTTGTGGGCGTAAGTGTTAGATGGGCAGTGGGACCAGTTGACCCATTCAAAATGTGATTGGGTTGTGTGATCTCGCGGGTCCATTTTAACTGGGTCCAGTTGACCAAAGACTCATGAGATCCTGCATTGGAAAGCATCTCATTCCCACCCCACTATGTGGGCCGATGACCTGGTTAAGGTTGTGGGAATCAGCTGGACACCAGATGCCCAGGAACGTTCATTGAGCGACACTTGGGGGAGGCCTATAAATATAGATTCAGCAATGGACCTCTTTCGGATTGAAAGGTAATGATGATAAGGTCTTGGGGCTCAATTCTCGGGTTGCAAAGTGTGAAAGGGTTTCTAAATTTGGAGTAGTAACTCGAAGTCAAAATCTGTTTTTTTCCGTCTTGATATAGCGAAATGGAGGTGAACAATTCTTCGGAATACTTATTATTATTTATTTTATAATTTTATTATAATTTATTATTATTATTTTAGAATTTTAATTATTTGTTTTTATATTTAATTATTTTTTTTTTGCTTCTGCGTAATCATGTTTTGATATTGTTGTAGAAATCACCGGGCCTGCGGTAAAAATAGAATTTATTGTAGGCGGGATAGCCTAGGTATTGAAGCACTCGCTACGAGCAATGCCTTTTTAATTATTTTTTCGTTGACACCCGTCAAAAGGGGGCTGAAATTTTGAGGAAATTCCAATATTGTACGTGTATAATTTCAGTTTGTACCATGCACTTCCTAAAAATCTTCCACATATATACCTATGAGTGCTAACGAGCCGGGCGAGCTCGGCCTACCGTAACAGGCTTGAGTCCCACATTGTTATCACAGTTTGGGAGAAAAAAGCGTGATAATATGCGTGATTCAAGCCTACCACAATGGCCGTGCTCGCCCGGCTGGAAATCTTTAAACAGACTTCGGACTCAGGTTGGCTGAAGTAAAGAAAACCTACTACGGAAGAGATTTGACAACGATGGAAGGCAGATAGCTTTTTTTTTCTTTATTAAAAAAAAAACGTTGCCCACTCTAGGAATGTCTTCCTCTATCGTGGGTGCTTTTACAAACATATAAACTCACATACACAAACACCCAGAGCCGGAACAACTATCTGTAGGTCGTACAAATATTTGTTCTATGCGGGAATCGAACCCGCGACACGCAGTGCAGCAGTCGATCGCTCAACCACTGCGCCAACCGTGCGCCCAATAGTTATATGATATGTTCAGCAAACGATTCACCTCTTTATCAACTAATGTTATTTATAATGTACTAATAATGTCCAGCTCAACCCAACCATGCGTATCCCATTTAGGCTGACTTTATTTTGGAGATGTTATCTCAAAAACTACTAACTGGTAGATCGTGCAAGAAAGCTAGCGGGCGCCGATAGCATCCAGAGTATCGATACCGTGGACAGTTTTATTTATCTGGGATCTAGTATTAATAATGAAGGTAGCTGCGTCCCGGAAATAAGGCGACGGATAGCCATGGCTAAAGATGCAATAACGCGTCTCCAGCACGTCTGGAAAAATCGCGGCATAAGTTTTAAAACCAAAGCCCGTTTGGGATATAGCACTGGTTTTCCCGATTTTCCTCTATGGAGTTGAGACGTGGACAATCCGAGCAAGAGAAAGACCGAGGATAGACGCATTCGAAATGTGGTGCTAGAGGTGGATGCTCCCATGAACAGTCAAACGCACAAATGTGTCTGTCCTTTCACAACTCAATATCAAGACCCGATTGTCTACGGTTTGCTTACAGCGTATTTTGACTTACTTTGGCCACACAATGCGAAGAGAAGATTGTAGCCTAGAAAAGATACTGATTGTTGGCAATACCGAAGGAATGAAAGCACGAGGCCGGTCGCCAACACGATGGTCTGACTAAGTGAAAGAATTTTCTGGAATCTAGTTTAAAGTAAAATTCTATCTAGTCTTCAAGCAAATTCCAGCGATGGCAACTTTGGACCGGAGTCGATGGAGGCAGGTGACCACGATCCTCAGTAATGAGGTACCGACTGACTCTATTTATTGAGAGAACTTATAAAAAATCGATAGGTAATACTTGTACTTTATTTCCATAACCATTGTTGGTGTTCACACAAACATTTTAATACGACTTATTTAAAATATTTTTATAATTATATGGTTAAAATGGCGGTAGGTACGTAGGCACTTAGAAAAACCATTTTTCTCCCACTAGATATTTTAATGTATGTATATACACTATGTAAACGCCTTAAAACCACAACATTAACTAAAAAAATATGATCATAACAATATTTCGCCTAAAAATACTACGTATGTACAAAAATAACACTTCAATAAAAATTACTATAAAAATATTTAACAGCGCTTATCTCTAAAATATATCAATAATTTAATGAGACTAATGATAGCCCCCGGCTACGCTTGTCTTTTACAATGTTTTGACACAAAAATCAGGTTAATATAATTATTATAGATTTTTATAGATTACATTCTGTGTCATTTCCTTGAAAAGCATCGTAGCTTCCTATTTCAAATGCATTGCTTTTAAACTCAAGACAAAAATCAATGACTTCCTCACCAATCGGTATTTCCTTGCGTAAAGGTCGTGCCGAACAGGACTCGGGGCGGTCATTGCAAGAGACGATATTGTCAAACCTAGCATACTCCTTGTACATACAGCTAAGGAGTCGTTTCCCCAGCCGGAGTCTGTATTTCCTGATAGCTACAACCTAGGGGTCTTTAAGTCGAGAGTGAATAGTTTGAATAGAGATTACTTCTAGGCAAGCGCGCTTTACCGTCGACCACATCATCGCTTACCATCAGGTGAGCTAGTGGTAAAGCGCAAGCCTATGAATAATTATAAAAAACCGCCCAAGTGCGTATCGGGCCACGCGCAGTAATAGGGTTCCGTAGTTGCACAATCATGCGGACTAACAAGAAGTCTTTTAGATTTTTCATGAATAAAAAAGAAAAAAATATGTACATTTTATTAGTTGGTTGACTATTAGGTACACGTAAAAATGTAAAGCCTACATAGCTGTGATAGATTCCTTTTTAATCTCGTTGTATATACTGTTGCCGTGATTTTTCTCACATATCCAAAAGCAACCATTTAGCTGGCAGGAGGACACAAGACTCCAAAAATTTGCAATATGAAGCTTAATTTTACGCAAAAGGATCCCTGAATTGAAAAATGGTTCACACAAACACGTAATACTTTTGAATGGCCTATTGAACAATATCCCACACCATGGGATAGACGAAAAAAAAACATCCCCACTTTACGTGTACAGGAGGAAACCTAAAAAATTTTTGTTTTCCATTATACCACTTTAACGGCGTGATTAATATGTATATCCATGCCAAATTATCCTTTTCTTCTTTCAGTACTAACAGTCTCTGTGGTAAGCTGCGGACGGACAGATGGCCATGGCGAAACTATAAGGGCTCCGTGTTGACTACGGAACCCTAGAAATACAGTCCTAGCGTGTCGGTGACAGAAAATACACAAGTTTGTGCGCAAACACAGGTGCACTCCATTTCCTTACTTTCATAGTCCAATCCGACTCAACTGGGGACAGATCAGGAGCAGTACCAACGTCACCACACCGTTTATTGATAAGCCCGTGATTATACTGACCAACGCTGTGTCGGCGCTTACGTGTGCTCAGCGCACATTGCTCGGGCACGCTTATGATTGACTAGCTGACCCGGCGAACTTCGTTCCGGCTAACAAATTTCTAAAATAAAAGATTTTTCTAAAATAAACGTAGCCTAAGTTACTCCTTATTACATCAGCTACCTGCCAATAAAAGTCTCGTCAAAATCGGTCCAGCCATTTCAGAGATTAGCCGGAACAAACAGACAGACAGACAGAAAAAAAATGTAGAGAATGTTATTTTGGTGTTATATATTCATATACAAGTAGTAAAAAACGGTTATTTTAATATTAAAAACAGACACTCCAATTTTATTTATATGTTTAGAGTATAGATGTATAGATAATGGTATCCCTAGAGCTGTCGTCGATGTGGTGCTTTGCTCATCATCATCTTAGCATTTTCCGTGACATACAGGCTGGCAAGGACAAAGACGGCCAAAAAAAATTTGGTCCTTCGTATCGTGGAATTATCCGAATCACCCCCATGTATGTTTCGCGACTTTTACGAATCTAATTATTTTATGCTTAAAAGTACTACACATGAGTTGAAAAAAAAACCCCGCAGGCTCCTCTTTTTTCAGTTGTCCCTCCACCGCTTTAGTGCCGTAAAAGCCTGCTTAGTAACGGCTAGGTTAAAATGTTTGAAAAAAATAAAATTATTGATTCATTTATATTTGTGCAACATGGTTTTTTTGTGTTAATAATAGTTTCGCTTAAAAAAATTAGCTACCTACACGATATTTTTCGCTACTTTTGGATACTCCTCCAAAACGACTTGGATGTTTAAAAATATTTTAACACAGAAAAAATGATGGCTAGAATTTCTTCATAACTGAAATAGCATATTATGTAAATCAAAGAATATTTTGCAAACAAAACTGTCCAAAAAGAGGTTCAATATTGATAATTTGAAATTTACGGTCTCTGCACACTCTTTGCAGCTGGGTCATTGCATTTTTGGCCATCCCTATACGCCTCCTGATATCTTTCTCACATGACCCTGAATTGCTGATACTTGCACCCAGGTAGATTTTTTAGAAGTGATTTTTCACTTACGGTTTTAGTGATAAGGCCATCTCCAAACTCTATGTTGGAGATGGTCTACCACATACAGCTCTACCTTAGTAAAAACCCATATATCCAAAACATAGTGTCAGTGTGGAGCCCATTACTAAGACTCCGCAGTCCGTCTGTCTGTCTGTCTGTCACCAGGCTGTATCTCCATGATAGCTAGACAGTTGAAATTATCTGTTGCCGCTATAACAACAAACACTAAAAATACAATAAACTAAATATTTAAGTGGGGCTCCCATACAACAAACTTAATTTTTTTTGCCGTTTTTTGCGATAATGGTACGGAACCCTTCGTACTTGGCCGGTTTTTTTTACCGCTATTCAGTTTAGTCATAAGATTCATAAGTTAATAATAGTACGTAGCTAAAGGCTTGAAAACGTATTTTATGCGTAATCATTATGTTCGATTATTGTTCAAAGAAGTATTTTTGTAATAAATGAGTTTCAATGAAGTTTTCTTGCACGTAGAGATCTACGCTTTCGAATGTGGAACTAGTATCATCTTTCTAACTGATCGTCTCTTTGACAATTCAAATGTGCCTGTAAATAGTTTAATAGAAATAAATGCTTTGAGTTTCAATTCAATTTGAGTATCACAAGTATCTATAAAGTTGGCTTTTTTTGTAGAATTATTTATGAAAGAGTTTCTCAAGTGGTTACTGTGCTTCTTATATTTGGGGATGCCCCAAGTATTTAAGATTTTTTTTAGGGTTCCATACCCAAAAGGTAAAAACGGGATCCTTTTACTAAGACTCCACTGTCTATCTGTCCGTCTCGCACCAGGCTGTATCTCAAGAACCGTTATAGCTAAACATTTGAATTTTTCACAGATGATGTATTTCTTTTGCCGCTAACAAATACTAAAAACAGAATAAATTAAATATTTAAGTGGTCTCCCTTACAACAAACGTGATTTTTTTGCCGTTTTTTACGATAATGGTAGAGAACTCTGCGTGTGCGAGTCCGACTCGCACTTGGCCGGTTTTTTATATTACACAATGATTTGAAAAATTACCTAGCCAAACAAATATTGAATTTAAACAGGATGCTCTACATCGATATTATAAAATAATTCATATAAAAATATCAATATTAGTGATATGCGAGATGTCCTCTCAGATAAAATTTGATTTGCTTATTAAATCATATTTGATAATACTGACCGACAAACCGACAGTGCGTCATACAGTTACGTTAATTTTAGGTAAAACTTTCGAAATATTTTGATATATTTGAAAACAACTGTTGAGAAAGTGTTTGGACGCTATTACGCTAACATACTCGTATTTCCGCTGGAAGCGAGACGCACAGGACCAACCTATGTGGCGACGCTTGTGAGGGGCCTGTGTCCAGCAGTGGACGTCTTTCGGAATTATGATAATTTTGTTTGTACGTTTTCAGTGTGACTATTCGATAGAAATTCTTGCCCAAATGATTTCTAATATGAAGGATGTATCCATGTCCTTTGTAATTATTTACTGACTTAAAGAGTCTCCATGGAGTTTTTTGCACGTTCTTCTGCATAGAGATCTAACTGCGCTTTGGAATATGCGACTGGCTTCACCATTTAAACTTATTCCTTGACAGTTAAAAAGTGCCTGTAAATGGTTAAATTGAAGTAAATAATTTGAGTTTCCACCAACCCGCACTGGGCCCACGTGGTGGATTATAGCATGGGTGACTAATTGCCCGAAGAATTACGAAACTTAAATGGCTGTGGACAGGGCACATTGCTCGCAGAACGGATGGCCAATGGGGCCGAAAAGATCTGGAATGGCAACCGCAAACCGGAAGACGATGCGTTGGAAAGCCTGGGTCCACTAGGTGGACCGATGACCTGGTTAAGGAAGGAAGGGGAAGGGGAAGGTGCTAGATGCGAGACGCACGGGATCGGTCAATGTGGTGACGCCTGGGTGAGGCCTATGTCCAGCAGTGGACGTCTTTCTGCTGAAATGTTGATGAAGATGACAGACAAGAACAGACAGAAAGACAACACTACCCAACACCCATACACATACACGATCGCGCTTAAATTTAAAAGAGATTTACCGCGGGTCTGGCACAAGCAACTGAAGGAACTCGGGTAGATTTTAGTCAGTAAAATGTCTGACATGCCCGCTCTCCTGCTTCGCCCAGAGCGGGAGAAGTCTTTATATGATTTCCCAACCCAAAAAAAAGTAGGTACACATACTCGTTTTAGTAAATATTGTTTAGTTTTAGAACATTCACCAAGACATTGTAATTCATAGATGCGACTTTTTGTGTGTTATAGACATCAAATAAAAATAATAACTTATTTAGCGGGTCAGACGCCGCATGCCGAGATATAGCACTCGTCCTAGCTTGGCTACAGATGGTCATATGTAATAATTTTAAGTAATAATATAGTATGTAATTCGTTGTATTACTTTTGATGAAATCTATACTTATAATATATAATAAAATATAATATAATATAATTATTATTATTTATATTAAAAAGAGGAAAGATTTTTTTGATAGTACCGAATAGGCTCCGAAACTACTGGACCAATTTAAAAACGACTTTCACCTGTGGATAGTTACATTATTCCGGAGTAATTTAGGCTATAATTTATTAACAAAAAAAAAATACAGAGAGTTATGAAAATTGCAATAATGTATCCCAAAGTAGCAACATTTTGCCCATAAAATTCGTTAGGAGAGTAGCTAGGAAAGTAGGGTAGGTAGGTGGTAGGTAGCCAGTTAACGGGAGCGTAGCCGCGGGGGTCAGCTAGTAAAATATAAATCCTTAACATTTTCATCATTACGATTGTTGCCATCGCTGACTGAATGACACTTTCCATCTATGATAGAAAAGGACTAGACGACTTGTACTTGCAAAACAGCAAGTGATAGTCTAAAATAATATGATATCTAGTTTACAGTTATTACTAATAATCTCACATTGAGTTACAGTTTTTGAAGATCAAGTCGTTCTCTGTCGACCAAGGATCATTACGTCGATCTGAGATAACGATCAACGACAGTTTGAAGTTTACCCGGAAAATCTATTAAAAGTATGCGCCAATGAATTTTATTCTAGTTCTCACATCCTCTTAGTGGTTCGGACATAGTGTGACAAGCGGCAGCGATTTTGTGAAATTGAAACTATTTACTGAGAGAAGGGTCAACAAGTTCGCTGTGTAATCTTGTAGGAACTATTCTTATTGTTTGATTGACGTCGTGATGTCATCAGCATTTCCGCAAGCTATCGAGCAGCGAGTCACACAGCCAACCAGTACCCACGGCACCCTGTTCCACATACCCCCAAATATTTTTCTAATTAATTTATTTGCGGGATCCATGACCGCTGAATATTTTATCCGGGACTCAGTATCATCAGCCTTTTAACATGTCCACTGCTGGGACACAGGCCTCCTCTCTGTGTAGATGGAATAGGCCGTAATCCACCATGCGGGCTCAGTGCAGGTTGGTGGATGACATATGTCTTCGAATTTTTGTTTATAGAATACTAGCTTTTACCCGCGGCTTTGTTCGCAGAGAAGCCATTAAAAAAAATACAAGGTATCCTATGTTACTTCTAATACCTCCAAGAATATATGTACGAAGTTTCATGATGATCGGTTCAGTAGTTTTTGCGTGAAAGCGTAACAAACAAACTTACATTCACATTTATAATATGAGTATGATGCCGATTTCCTCACGATGTTTTCCCTTACCACAGTGATGATGAAATAATTTACATAAAGTTGTACGTTCTGGGTTTGAACCCACGACCTACAACACGTGATTCGGAGCCGTTACCACTGAGCCACCACTGCTCATCGGGGACTCATGGAGCTTTATTGACTCAATGCTTGCCACAGTTGATTCTGGCTTTCCGGAGTTGAAGTTGTTGGGTTTAGAGGGGCGGGCTTGTCACTAAACTGCTTTGTAGAACATATGATACTTTTTCTCCTTCGCTGTCCGGGACTCGACGAGCTTCACTGACTCGGCACATTCTTTGATGTCGCTACTGTTGACTCTGGCTTTTGCAGTGGTTGAGAATAGTGTCACTTTATATTCCAAACCAACGTTTGACCCAAAAAAGAAGCGGCTCGCTTTGTTTATATAGAAATTTTGACAATGCCGTAACTAGCAATAGTGTCGAGGCGTATTGGCGCTCCTAGGCAGCTATAATGAACATTTCAAGAGGAAATATGGGCAGAGAGCGCCGATTGAATTTCCTTAGTAAAAAGTCATAACTTGAGGTTTGACTCTCGTCTATTTCCTCCTCCAATATTAGACCAATTTAAAAGATATTCCATAAACTGGAAAAATAACTATACTATGCCACCATATTTTCCTTTTTTTATTTGTATTTGTCAAATTTGTACCCTAAGCCTCTGTTAACAGCGCCATTTTGAGGATTTTTTGAGGGTTCTAGCGCTTCTAAAGATAATATATCATCAAAAAGGAAAACATAGGGGCATAGTATATATCTTTCTTTTTCAGTTTATGGAATATCTGTACTAATATTATAAAGCTGAAGAGTTAGTTTGTTTGTTTGAACGCGCTAATCTCAGGAACCACTAGTTGGAATTGAAAAATTCTTTTTGTGTTGGATATTCCATTTATCGAGGAAGGTTATAGGCTATATAACATCACGCTACGACCAATAGGAGCGGAGCATAAATGAAAAATGTTGCAAAAGGTAGGGTAGGTAGGGTAAATGGGTAGGTAGGTAGCCAGTTGACGGGAGCGAAGCCGCGTGGGACAGCTAGTCTTTTATATTTGCCCAATACTGGAGGCGGAAATAGGCGAGAAACAAACCTGGAATTATGACTTTTTACTAAGGAAATTCAGTCGGTGCTCGCCGCCCATATTTCTTCTTAAGTATTTCAGTTTCAAACAGATGAGGAAAAGTAGTTATTATCATCCTCCATGCTTTTGGCTACGCGTAATTTTCGGCTACGCTAATCGCCATACAATGGGATCGTTAGTTCATTCGGTGCTATTACATAATTCCTTTTATCAGTTAATTATGTATTACAATAGCAAGAATCTTATGCAGTTAGTTAACGGCTAATTATAGTATTTGAATTACGTAAATCATTAAATAATTCCACTTACACACAAAATGTGTCATCTATCAGCGACGGCAACGGTTGAAATGTGAAAATTTAAGACACCGACAGTCGCCAACGACCTAGAGTGAACAAACCGCGCACTCGTTTCAAAACCGCACGCCCCAAAATTTAGTAGTTTTTTGTACTTTCCGTATGATTCTATGACTTTAGATAACACCTTAAATCAAAATATATATGCTTAAATTGTCTTTGAGATGGTTAAAATATCAATAGAATACGCGGCGGCTTTGGTGCGATTGTCGTTTTTTGTCAATGTTAGACATAACTTTACAAATTAATCACACAATGTTGTATGAATAAAACTCAAAATGTTCATAGATCATACTGTTAAGAAAATGGTGTAATTCAAAATATATTTATTCTAAAAAATACGACTCGCCGTTTAGACGTGATTCTCATTTTAAGATCAGCTACCGAGGGGTATCTGCGCCTTAAGGGATTAATCAAGCGACATTCCGATAGCGTTAGCATTTCCAAAGATTTTTGACTTTTTCCAATCTTTATGGCGACGCTTTCGATAATAGAGTGTCAATTGTCTAGGATTTTGATAAATAACTCGAAGTTAGCTCTCATTCAAACCGATGATGCAGAGATTGACAGCATATTTCAAGTTCACTGCACCTAAGTCATCACGGTGAAATGTCCACAGATTAGCACTACACGGCAATCCCCTCGGACCCTCGCGCACATTTGGGAGTGGCGCAAGAAGGTGAAACGCTGGGGCGAAACTCCTTGGCCACGACAAATCGCGGCTCGGCGGACAGAGCTCCGGCAAGATCTCATGGCGACATAGAGAGCGATTGTCGCAACCCGGCGCTGGGCACGCCACAATTGCGGCGATAAGGCCTCTCTTTGAGGAGTGGCTTGAGAGGCGCCACGGCATCCTCACCTTCCACCTGACGCGGGTCTTCACAGGACACGATTGTTTCGGGAGGTTCCTGTTCAGGATTAGGCGGGAGGAAACAACCGAGTGTCACCATTGTGTGGATTGCCCGGAGGACACGGCAGAGCATAAGATGGAGGTCTGCCCAGCTTGGGCGGAGCAACGCCGTGTCCTCGCGCATGATGGCGATTGGCGGTGGCGACCTCTTGCGTCTGGCCCTGGTTCAGGCCATGGAACGGGGCTGAATGGGGAGCTGTCACCTCCTTCTGCGAAGCAGTAAAGCTCGCAAACGAGGAGGCGCTTGAAGGAGACGCAATGGAGACGCCCTCACGTCCCAAGCCACCGCAGGAGACGCCCTGGGCGTCGGAAGTCGCTGAGTTTTTAATGATTTTACAACCCAAAGTCTCATCTTAGTTCTATTGGTTCTTTCCTTGCATTTTTTTTTTGTATTTTTCTAGCAAATCGGTAAAAGGTGTCGAAGGACCGTCGGCGGGCCGGGTTAAATGCTTTCGCGGGCCGGAGCTGGCCCGCGGGCCGTACTTCGCCCATCACTGCATCAATATATGCATGAAAGATACAATCTAAAGATCTAGTAAATAGGTTACTTCTAGGCAAGTGTGCGACACCGTCATGGTCGTTTACCATCAGGTGAGATATGGTCAAGCGCCAGCTTATAGATAATAAAAAAAATACAATTCTTTTCATGTTAAACCTTTGATAATCGTTATTACCGACTGTACTCTAAGTTTTTTGGGACGCTTTTGTGATGTGCAAATCTTGAAAACTTTGGCAACTCGCTTTAGATAGGTTAGATTTTCTTTTTTAAAATTCATATAGTCATGGAAATTACTTTTTTAACGAATGCAGAAAAAGTACAACTAGATGAAAAACCGAGCGAAGCGAGCTCGACAATTTTAGCACCCTGCTTCGTACACGCTCGCCAGTTATGGGGCGGCAGACTACAAGAAAATACGAGGTATAGCTAGGGGCGGATTAAGTTGGCCCTTGCAGTCTGCTACCCAAGGCTCTCTTTGCCTTGAGAAAATAGTTCTTTCTAAAGTTTCTTAAAATATGTAAGACAAATTATCCTCTGTAACTGCTCAGCTGCAGGGCTAATGCCTCTTCTTATAATGAGAAGGCATGAGCATTAACCATCATGCTTTCCCATGGCGAGTTGGGGTTGGGCAACTATGGTTAACACGTTACTGGGCAGTAGCAAACTATATTATGGCGTCTAAATTCATGAGGCAGTCCAGATTTTTCATGAAAAAAAATAAACTAACCGAAGAACTTAAGCTCGGAGTTTCCTTGCGTGATCACGTCAGAAATGAGGATAACCAAAGTTACCGACATAGCCCGAAGAATTGCAAAACTTAAATGGCAGTGAGCAGGGCACATTGCTCGCAGAACGGATGGCCGATGGGGCCGAAAAGTTCTGGAATGGCGACCGCGAACCGGAAGACGATGCGTTGGATGGCTTCCCACTAGATGGACCGATGAGCTGATGATGGTTAAGGTTACGGAAAGCGCTGGATGCGAGACGCACGGGATCGGTCAATGTGGCGACGCCTAGGGCATGCCTATGTCCAGCTGTGGACGTCTTTCGGCTGGAATGATGATGATGACGAATGATGAAACTGAAAAACATACAGATAAAAAGAAAAACTTCCTTTAATTTCATAATTGTAAATACGGGCAGATAGCTCCGACTGAATTTCCTTAGTAAAAGTTTTTCCTTTACTGTTGTCAAATTTGTACAATAGTCTGTTGACAGCGCAATTTTGAGCACTTTTTGAGGGTTTTAGTGCTTCTAAATATAATGTATCATCAAAATTGAAGAGGCACAGTTTATACCTTTTTTATCAGCTTATGGAATATCTTTTAAATTGGTCCAATATTGGAGGAGGCAATAGGCGAGAGCCACACCTCAAATTATGACTTTTTATTAAGGAAATTTAGTGGGATATCTGCGACCGCATTTCTCTTTAAACCAAAGACTTGGAGGCAGAAAGCTTAGGTGTCTCTTGACTGTAAAAGAATGACGAGAAGAGAGCAAACTGCTTGGATAAGGTCCTAGCTTTACTAAAAATATAATTGGCTCTCTTCTTAAAATAATAATCTATAATATAAAAATGAATCGCAAAATGTGTTGGTAAGCGCATAAATCAACAACGCCTGGTCCAATTTTACCAATTCTTTTTTTTTAATCTTCGTTAATTTCCAAGGATGGTTGTTACGGAGAAAAATTCGAATAATTTCCGGGAAAACCCTAAAAACAGCCCTTTTCTTTTTCCCATATAAACGTTTTCTAACTAAACTGACATTTTCATGAAAGAGGGTAGGTCGGATAGAGTAGGTAGATTAGTATAGGTAGGGTAGGTAGGGTAGGGTAGGTAGGGTAGGTAGGGTAGGTAGGGTAGGGTAGGTAGGGTAGGGTAGGTAGGGTAGGGTAGGTAGGGTAGGGTAGGTAGGGTAGGGTAGGTAGGGTAGGGTAGGTAGGGTAGGGTAGGTAGGGTAGGTAGGGTAGGTAGGGTAGGGTAGGTAGGGTAGGGTAGGTAGGGTAGGGTAGGTAGGGTAGGGTAGGTAGGGTAGAGTAGGTAGGGTAGGGTAGGTAGGGTAGGTTAGGTAGGGTAGGGTAAATAGGGTAGGGTAGGTAGGGTAGGGTAGGGTAGGTAGGGTAGGGAGGGTAGGTAGGGTAGGTAGGGTAGGTAGGGTAGGTAGGGTAGGTAGGGTAGGTAGGTTAGGTAGGGTAGGTAGGGTAGGTAGGGTAGGTAGGGTAGGTAGGGTAGGGTAGGTAGGGTAGGGTAGGTAGTGTAGGGTAGGTAGGGTAGGGTAGGTAGGGTAGGGTAGGTAGGGTAGGGTAGGTAGGGTAGGGTAGGGTAGGTAGGGTAGGGTAGGTAGGGTAGGGTAGGTAGGGTAGGGTAGGTAGGGTAGGGTAGGTAGGGTAGGGTAGGTAGGGTAGGGTAGGTAGGGTAGGGTTGGGTAGGGTAGGTAGGGTAGGGAAGGTAGGGTAGGGTAGGTAGGGTAGGGTAGGTAGGGTAGGTTAGGTAGGGTAGGTAGCCAGTTGACGGGAGCGAAGAGGTTAGGTAGGGTCAGCTAGTTTACAATAATATTAACAATTACAGTATATATTAACGGATGGTATTTAAAAGTACTTCAATTTATTCCCATTTCATTTACCTAATTTTGCCTGTGTTCCACCAAATATACTGAATGTGCACCAAAATATGTTCATTAAAATGTGTCATAACGAGCATCTATTTAACAACTGTTGCAAATTTAGTAATACACCTAATTTTAAAAACAAGCATTTAATTTTTTTAGTTTTACTTCAGATAATGCACTGCAAAATGTATAGTACTTTGGCAACATAGTCGACGGAGCCCCGCTGCGCGGGGCTCCTATTTCCGTCCGCAGGGTCTAAAGTAACGGGGTGCCCTAAGCTCCCGAGCAGGAATATTTGGTGCACGATCAGTATTTTTCGGGGAAGAATAAAATAGTTATTGTTACAATAGAATATTTGCAGCGCACTACAATAAAAAAGTGTTATATCTTGGTGTTAATTTGGAATTTGTTTGATGTAACATATTTTGTTGGCCGAGTAGTTTAATTATAGTAAAACAATTAAACGGGTTTAAGATCAATATTTTAGAAATGCATACATAGATGTACCTTTAGATTTTTGGTGAACACAAAAATATTATCCTATATTAACGTGCTCAATCATTGCCTGTGTTCAAAAGACTTGTAAAGGAACATTATCTGACGCTGTCTTCTTCTTAGCTGGTCAATTTCAAACAGAACTGTGATTATCAACAGATTGTCGTCTTTTTTTGTAGTTCTTTTTATTTGCCTTTATATGTGGGTATGTATGTATTTATGTATCTATTACATAGCTTATGTATTTATCTGTGTATCTATTGTGGTATATCATTTTACCACTGTTATTGTTACACCAATGACCGCCCCATTTCATGTCCAAGCAATTACTGTCCATACCAGGTTGCCTGGAAGCGATCGCGGTATGCGATAAGGCCGCCCATTGTATGTGTATTAGACTTAAGTTTATTTTTAATAATGTATTTTATGATGTACAATAAAGCATATAATAAATAAATAAATAATAATATTAATAGAATATAAATCAATAATTTTAACACATAATTTGCAAACAATGCATATTAAGAACTAGCAATATAATCCATTCAGTTAGAGTATTGATTGCTTTAAACTCTATCCAATTACAAAAAAATATAACAATAAAAAATCATTAAATCGCTCGTCTGCCCGCTCCGCCCATTACTCAGTCTTTACCCCTACGCTTCTCGGCGTTACACCCTCTATATAAACGATACAGTAGGCTGCGACCGGACAGTATCGTCGCACCCTGTGTAACAGTTGTTGCCTTTAAAAAAAATAAAGAAAAAAAAATAGTGTCAGTTTGATATTTCACGTAAGTAGAACTGTTTTTATTTTTTTTATTGTACATCCAGTTGTGTGGTGTATTATTTTTTTTAAATAATTTGTGAAGTTTTGCAAGCTTTTATTGAATTGCCTTGTTAGTTTATATATGAGGGTTAAATTTTGCAACTGAATTTTAAAATATTTTTCTCAACCGACTTAGCAGAAATTATGCTTACACTTTTGGTTTGGATTACAAGGGATGGCAAGTTAAAAAGCTTGTATAATCAAATAATTTGTTTTTTCGGAAAAATACTTAAATTATGTGTGTAAGGGAAGAATTTAATGGAAAATCAATCATTTAATACACAAAATAAGCTTATTTAGAGGAGTTGAAAGTAATTAAGCCTAGCTATTACAATAATGATATTCTGGTGTAATTTGAAAAAAATGCCCTTTGGAAATTATGTTTTTTTTATACTCGTAGTTGACAAAAGACAGAAATAATTAATTTGTGTGAAATATTACGATTTTGAAACTACAACACAACTCGATGTTTTATTAAAACCTCTTTTGAAACTAGAAGCTGGCAGTACAAAAGTGAGTCAGATTCTTATGAAGAGATGCCACAAAACTTCTAGAAGTTACTTATTATAGTGTACAAGTTAATTTTATTAATTAAAAATAACTTTATCTCTTTGTCTTAGTTCAGGTTTTAATACCAATAGCAAGACTTAGACTAGAATGACCTGCTTAAATTATTTTTATAAATTAAAAATAACTTTATTTGTTTGTCTGTCCAACGGAAACATAGACTTTAGAACTTAACGAATTGAAAATACTAATTAATATAACATATTCTCAGGATAAAAAGTACCCTATATGCTATTCCAGACTTCATCCAGATCTGTTTAGTAGTTTTTGCATGAAAGAGTAACAGACATACAGACACTCACACTCACAAACTTTTGCCTTTACTATATAAGTGCGATTTAGTGCTGAAATTGTTTGTTGGAAAAATAATTATGTTTTCTACCGTTAAAGTTTTAATACAACTTTGAACATCCTGAAAATTAGATGTAATGACTGTGAAAATATCTACTAAAACTCATATCTACATTAAGTTTTCAGTCACTAAATAACCGGGGTTTCGAAACCATTCTCCATAATAACAAATAATGAAAATTCCTGAATATCACAACATGGACTTCTAGTTAAGGCGTATATAATCCCCAATGTTAACGCGGTACTGGCCGTGCAGCCGGTGCCAGAATATCAATATTGAACCTACTTTTGGACAGTTTTGTTTGCAAAATGTTTTTGATTTACGTAGCCTATGTAGGTTAAAAAGAAATTCTAACCAACAATTTTTATGTGTAAAAATATTTTTAAACATCGAAGTCGTTTTGGAGGAGTATGCAAAAGTAGCAAAAAAATATTGTAATATTAATAATTTTTTTAAAGCTAAGGCGAAAAAAACATGTTTCACAAATAATGTACGTGAATCAATAAAAAATATATATTTTACAAGTTTTTATTTAACTTGCAATGTATGTATGTAAGTGTGTTCGGGTCAAATCTTGCAACTGAATTTTAAAACATTTATCCTCTACCGATTAAGATGAAATTTTGCATACACGTTAAGTTTGGATGACAATGCATGATTAGCTAAGTGACGTCATTCTAAATCCAATATGGCGGACTAGTTATTTGTATGCACTGCCATGATATGGGTAGTAAATGAAAGGGTTCGCTGAGAAGAATACGAAAAAAGCTTGTTTTAAAAATAAAAGTTTTTTAATGAATAATTTTATTTAACGAACCTTTTAACCTAGCCGTTACTAAGGAGTATGCTTTAGAAAGTAACCGGTTTACGGCACCAAAGCGGAGTAAGGGCCTTAATATAAGTTTGAAACCATCAATACGCTTTACAAGCGTGGTACAATTTAAGTTCATGCCATCTCTGAATGCGAAGAGGCATCTGCCCCACAGTGGGACCATAACAGGCTGGTGTTATTATCTTCAAGATACACCAAGTACTATGTTTTGTCCTGCTATTTCTAACTGTAGTTTCAATAATACATTTTGTTTCGGAGCGAGTCCTAATATTATTTGGGACAGGCAAGCCCGGCTGTTGATGCGAATGATGAGACAGATCTGATTGAAGCAAAAGTTACTACGGTCCTTCTTGTAACAAGCCTTTTCCTTCGGCTTTACTTGTAAGTCGAAAATAATGACATGGGAACTTACTACCGGGTTAAAAAGTACATTTAGACATAATCCTGGTCATGTTCTACTTGTGTTTTAAGTTTCGTCCTTTTCTGTTCAGCTGTTGAGGCATGATTGATTAAAAAACATCTAAACATTCAGATCTTCTTTGTGTAAATAAATAGGATAAGTTTATTCCAGACTTTTATCCTCGAGTTCTGAATTTAAAGTTGAGTATATTTTGTAAAATTTTAGTAATTTAATTAATTTTTTAATTAATAGCCTATATTAACGTCTAACTTTGGGTAAAAGATTGAATGTAATGACAAGAAGAATACTTACACCAATTGCAGTGGGCATAGCAATCGCGCTACCCAGTTACTGGGTTATGGAGATTAGATAAGCAGACGCTCTATGTAAAAAAAAATGGGAATTATTTTTTATTTAAACTATTTTCGGGTTTTTGCGGAGTCAGAGGGAACAAATGAACATAAATACATAACGATCAACAAACACTGCGACGCCGTAGTCGGGTAAAAAATAGTATTCATGACTTTGAAAATATGATGTAACAAATCCTACTTCCATTTTAAAATCCCTGTACAAAACATGATGGGATGGGGCGAAAATCATTTTTTTGTTCTTGACTTCATGCTCTCTATAGGGCGCCATATTCAATTTAATGTGACGTCACATAACCTATAACCAGTGGACAAACAAGACGCTTTAAACGACTCGTCAACTGTCAAATTTTAATAAGAAGTTAACAGTTGAACATACATACATACACACATACCGGTCAAAATCATAACCCTCAGTTTTGCTTCATCCTATTCGGGTAAATACCCTGGTATCGACATCCGGTTAAGAAGTCAATCCCAGCATAGTTAGGCAAATGCAGGCAGATAGTTTGTTAGTTATTTTTAGGGCATAGGCAGAGACTGCCTAGGTATATCTGACCATAAAATTAAATGCTGACCGCGACCCATCATATATTAAACCATTAGCAAGAAAATTAAAATAAAACCTTCTATATAAAGATTACAGACGTAGATTAAAAATTAATTTCTTTATCTAGAGGAAGTGACCCGTTTAAATATGTTTTTAATATTAATGTCTTTTCATTCATATTTCTAAGCGTTTGTGTAGGTCATGAATGCTTGGCCCTGAACGTGTTGCCTCAAAAATTTAGTCGTGAATTTTAAAGGATGATGTTTTTTTTGGTATTCTCGCGTTTGACCACTATCTCAGCTGATGGTAAGCGATGATGTGGCCAACAATGCAGCACGCTTGCCTAGAAGAAACCTTTTCATTCTTGACTTAAAGATGCTCAGGTTGTAGCTACCATGAACTTTGCAGAGGATGGACGTAACTGAAATGGGTCTGTAGTTGGCCGGGTCAGCCTGACTTGGGTCGGCCATGCCAAGGACGAATAGGTCTTTCTTGGGCACAGGCTGGACGTTAGCTTGCTTCCAAGCATTTGGTACTTTTCCAGTCTCACATGGAAGCGAAGAGAGAAAGATAGTTCAGAAAGTGGTTGTAGGAAATAAAGCTTCTAAAAGTTTTTCTGTAACCATTTTTGTCACAAAGTAGTGTTGAAAGCAGTGTGCAATTTAAGATTCGAGATATTTGAAAAAAATATATTAAAATGAAATCTTATGCTGTTCTTATGGTAGGTGCATCATTTGAAATCGGTTGGATCGATTCGGCTTATAATTATTCGGCATAAGCTTTTATTTAACTTGCAATGTAGGTATGTATGTGTGTTCGGGTTAAATCTTGCAACTTGAATTTTAAAGGAGTTATCCTCCACTGATAAAGATGAAATTTTGTATACACGTTAAGTTTGGATGACAATGCATGGTTAGCTGAGAGATGTCATTCTAAATCCAATATGGTGGACAGACCAAGATGGCGGACGAGTTATTCTTTAGTGCCATGTTATGGGTAACAAATGAAAGGGTTTGCTGAGAAAAATATGAAAAAGCTTGTTTTAAAAAAATATTTTTTAATGAATAATTTATTTTTGTTTAAGGCACAGATGATTTTGTAACGGATTTTAAAATGAACATGACGTCTAAACGGCTAGTCGAAACCTTTTGAAAAAATATATGTTATACTACCATCTGAAAATAATTTGATCTCTGTAAATATTGAATTTAATTCGAATGTAATTGTGTAATTAATTTGTATAGTTATGTCGCAGATAAAAAAAACGATATAATCGCACTTATGGCATCAAAACCACAGGGCTTAATTTTATGGTAGTTACACCATCCTAAAGACAATTTATCTATTTACATTTTCATCTACGATTTTTTTTAAATCAGGGAACAAAAAGGAAAATACTAAAAACAAGCCAAGACGACGTCTGTCAGGTCAGCCACTTTCAATAATTGAGTTTTAAAGTCTTCTAAAACAAGTAAAATTAAAAAAACCCTGACACATTTTTTTTTCATGCTTTTTCTTACTACATTTATCTAGCAGTAGACACGCTTCGGTTGACAATCTATCTAACACGTAATTATGACACGATACCTTTGACGGTTTAACTGATTTTCATCAGACATAGATTAGAACACTCTCGATAATGTCCCCTTTCAAACATAAAAAACTAAACCAAAATCGGTTCATCCCTTTAGGAGCTATGATGCCACAGACAGATAGGTACACAAATACACAAGATACACACGTCAAACTTATAACACAACTCCGTCGGGAGTTAAAAATAAAGTATACGATTCTGTATCATTTCAAATTTAAATCTCAAAATGTCACAATATATCCTCACAAAATAAAAAAACAACACCATTTTAAAAGTCATTTTCCAAGGTACAGTCAACACCAATAATTACTGTTGACACTGGCCGCTACATAGTCGATGCGTCACAATCTGTCACCGACTGTACCGATTTTATTTATACAGCTCCTTTATAAGTTAGCCTTTATCTATTTATAGGCGAGATATTTTTATTTGTTTTTTATTAGACGCATCGGATAATGTTAGCTTTTTGTTCCTAGTATATTTTTGTAACTGAACATCAAAGCTAGACTTCCTACCACCTGCCTGCGAGTCCTGATGCTCTTAACAAGTGTCATTCGATGTCAGCGATGTCGACCTTCGAAATGCCAATGCCAAAATGTTACAGAATGATCACGTGACACTTCGATAGCGTTTGACATTCCCACACAGTTTTGACATTTTTCCAATCGCCTAGTGCCTCAGGAATTCTTTGGTCACGTTGCATAAAAAGACGATCATAACCTCGAGCACTTGATGATAACTGGCAAGGTCGATGGCAGGAGGCAGCGGGGCCGTGCAACAGCAAATAGAACATCAGTTTCAATATGATTTTTGTGGAAGATTTACAAAAAAAATTGCAAATATTACGTAAGGACCCTTTAAAAGTAAGCTTTCGGTCGCTGCATACGTATTTATATTGCATACATATTTTATTTCGGACGGGATGAGACGATAAGTTTTGGAAATATCGTTTCTTATAAATGTATACGAAAGAGCATACGTCATGGGTGCATAGATCGGACGGTGACGTGGCATCCTCTGGTAGTTTGTATGAAACAAACTTATTTATATGGAATATAACACGTTAACTATATCTTTAGCCCTACTGTCCCGAAAAAAAACAAGAAACTTGAACAGAACCCACGGTTAACAAGTGTGACTCTCTTTTTACCCGACTGCCGAAGGAGGGTAATATGTTTATCAGTGTATGTATGTATGTATGTTTGTTCCTATGTGGCATTCTAGAGACCAAACGCGTTGGCTGATTTTGATAATTCTCTCGTCAATCGATTCGTCTTAACTTTGCGAGTGTCACTGGCTACATTAAAATTGGAAAATAGAAAAATGGCGGATTTTGGGCGCCATATTTTTTTCCGAACCCATCGTGTGGGCTATCAAAATATAGGATTTTAAGGGTGATTACAAAAATATATAACACTTATATGTTTAAATGTACCTAATTCTAAAAAAAAAAACTAAACGGTTGTAAGTAAAAAAAAATATTAAAAAAAAACCCGACTGCTTAAAAAGCGAACTGAAAAGACGGAAACAAGAAGAAAATCATGCTGTGCAGTCGGAGGATACATCTGGTTTTGGTCAGCCAGCTCGTGCATATGTATCCTCCGACTGCACAGTATGTTTTTCTTCTTGTTTCCGTGTTTTTTGTATTATTTTTTTCTATTTTATTCACAATAACACGTTTTAGCAATATATAGAGTTCGAAATTTAGTTTCTTCTGCTATAAAGGGCGGTCTTTGATCATTTATAGACAACCTTTATATATATCTAACCTTCCATTTTCATAAGACGGAAGGTTTTGTATTTTTCTATTGTTAGCCTACAAAGACATGGTAATCGAAGACCTCCCACCATTTTCTTTACTTGCTATTTATAAGGTACGTGTTGGTCTAAATATATCGTTTGCTCATCGCTTGTTAGAGATAATCTCTGAAATTCCTTGGACCCTACACAAAGTGATATTAAAAATTGTTAGGAATTGATTAACCACGAGGTTTTTGGTAGCATATGTTAATCCCGTCCATTTCTTCTTTTGTACAGTCACAAATCAAATCAAATATTTTTTTTAGATAAAAATGGAGATATACAAAGTTAACTATGTACAAGTTTATTACAATCAGGTGGGTGAAGTTCTTTCCTAGTTAGGTTATACATAGATGTCTGTATTATGAAGTAAAAGTTGTTTTAGAAAATATTTATGTATTTTATTAGTTGGATAGTTTGTTAATATCAGATTTTAATAATTGTTCTTTTTTATTTTTTATTTTGTACTCCTACCACTGTTGTGTCCTTTTTAACCCAAAGGTTGACTGGTAGAGAATGCCTTGCTGCATTAAGTCCGCCTATGTATCACCATTGTACATGAAATTTAAATAAATAAACAGTCCCTGTCCCTTTCAAAATGTTAACATACAAAACTAGTACAAGAAAATCTAATACTACGGTAATTTATACTACAACAATGTTTATTTTTGAGTACATGTGTGTGTGTGTGTGCGTGTGTGTATTATGTGCGAGTGTTTGTGTGTGTTGTGTTCATCATTATCAGTATGATTACAGTCTCTGACCCGATTCCGATTTTTTTTTAAGTGATAGAATGCTACAGTATCTTTGAGTGCCATTGGGTGCTTCATATCCCGGAAAACACCCACGTTTTCTGCAGAATAGGCCATGGTAGCGAACCCGTAGTTTGAGTATGTAAAAAAAAGTTAATTCAAAAAACCCGGCTGCTTGAGAAGCGAACTAAAAAGATGTAAACAAGAAGAAAATCATGCTATGCAATCGGATGATACATATTATTCGCGAGTTGGCTGACAAATACCAGTGGTATCCTCCGACTGCACAGCATAATTTTCTTCTTGTTTACGTTTGTTTAGTTCGCTTCCTAAGCAGTCCGGTTTTTCGATTCTTTGAATTACCTTTTTTATTTATAAGTTTTTAGTTAACTTTTTTTTCGAATTAGGTACATTTAAACTTACAAGTGTTGTATACTTTTGAAATCACCTCTTAAAACTCTTTATTATGATATCCCACAAGATGGGTTTGGAAGAAAAATAATTGGACCCCACAACCCGCAATTGTTCTATTTTCCAATTTTAATGTAGCCAGTGACACTCGCAAGGTTAAAACGAATCAATTGAAGTAAGAATAATAAAAATCGGCCAACGCGTTTGGTCTCTAGAACGCCACATAGGAACAAATACACATACATACGTAGACTGATAAACACATTACCTTCCTTCGGCAGTCGGGGAAAAATAAAGGTCTGTAGTATTATGTGGAATTCTTTATTATAAGAAGAAAGAAATAAAGAAAGCATTTCTTACCAAACACTATACAATCTTTATAATAATAATGTCAAACAAAGATATATCAATAAGATTAAATACTTAAGAATTCCTCTGGCCGCATTAGTTACCTTGGTCTTCAAGGCTCACCTCTCAATTACACTAATCTCATACGTATTATAAATGTAAAAGTTTATGGGTATGGAGTATGTTTGTTACCTAATCTTTCACATAAAATCTTCTAGCGTATTTTGATAAAACTTGACACACGGGTAGACCATGACTTCGGACTAGGGCTTATGGTCCTTTTTTATCCTGGGCGTATTTTCCTTGAAGAAACAAGCTGAAGTGGCAATGGGCCACCCATATTAGCCGTAGGAACGATGACCGCTGGGTTAGGCGTGTTTTTAAGGCCCTACATCCGCTTTAGTGCCGTAAAACGGCAACTTTCTAAAGCGTACTCCTTAGTAACGGCTAAGTTAAAAGGTTTTAAATAAAATATATACCTATTTATTATTGTTTCATGTACATTATTTTTTAAACATGGTTTTTTCGTATAACAAATAGTTTTGCTTTAAAAAAATAATAAGCAACACGATCATTTTCGCAACTTTTGGATATTCCTCCAAAACAACTTGGATGTTTAAAAATATTTTTACACAGAAAAATAGATGGCTGGGGTTTCTTCATAACTGAAATAGCATATGTAAATCAAATAATATTTTGCAAACAAAACTGTTCAAAAGGAGGTTCAATATTGATATTTTGGCCCCAAGCGGGCGCACGACCAGTGCTGCGTTAACATTGGAGCGTATATATCGCCTTAAGTGGAAACCGCGAACTGGCAAACGTAAGGTAAGACGCCCTCAGGCTGCGTGGAGCGACGATCTTCGTAGGTTGGCTAGTAGCAGCTGGGTGAGAGTTGCCGAAGATCGAAGCAAATGGCGTGCAATTGGAGAGGCATATGTCCAGCAGTGGACTGCTATAAGCTGATGATATTTGTGCCCTGGGGATAATAAAACACTTTTTAACCGACCTTCCAAAAAGGAGGGGGTTCTATGTTCAGTTGTATGTTTGTTTTTTTCAAAGAATACTTTTTATCCCTTGGGATAATTTGCGACTTTACACAGGCGAAGTCGCTGGCAGGAGCTATTGAAAATAAAGGCCACTAGTATGTACTAAAGAAATACCAATTTATCCATGCCTACCTATAGAACATTTGTGTGGTACATAGTATCGACGTAGCTACTAGGGCTTCACAAACGTCTGGGCGTACCGGATTACCGTATTATACGGTGCGGTTACCGTTACCGAACCGAATTCGATAGGTTTAGTAGAAACTCACGTGTTTTATGTAGGACATGGGGAATATGGTGGATAAGTTGTTCGGAAGAAGGATATAAAAGAGTGGGTGCCAACATATAAGACGATTTTGTTGTGTGTTTCGGTGAAATTTGCACTGAAATCGGTTGAGTAGTTCTTGAGATGTGACCGTATATTTAATTTTGGAATCTTGTCAAAAAAAACCAACCTGAATTATGATATTTACTGAAAGTTTGAAGTCGTTTACCCAGAAGACTAAAATAATTTCATTGTATTTTGTGTAAGAATGCTGAAACTCTGCTATTGAGGAGCATTTTAGCTCCTCAACAACAGAATTTGAGAAGGCCAGTCAAAGATCATGTGTGCGATACTGGTTCAAATCCCTTAATTAACTGAATTAGTTATCATTTTACTAGCCACGCCGTAATTTTATTAAATTACAAATTTTATTAATTTTTTGTTACAGGTATTCATCAAAAACATCTAAAATCCAGCCAGAATGGAGCACACGGAGTTTCGCGTAAAGGGTGAGAAATATTCTGAAGCAAATACCTTCTTGCATCATTTGTCGGATGCCACATATTTTGTGTACGCTACTGTATGGGACACTAAAGATGGCGTGACGCAACTTAAATTGTAACAATAGGCAACATACCGCACGCATTTTCTAAGAAAATTTCAAGTGAACATCGATCAACTTTCATTTAATTGCATCCATGTGAATGTACTTGCAATTCCGCTTAGTAACAAGTCAAAACTGGCCAAGTGCGAGTCAAACTCGAGCACGAAGGGTTCCGTACCAGTATCGCAAAAAACGCCAAAAAATATTTATTTTATTATGTTTTTAGTATTTGTTTGAAACCTTAAGCATAAGATAAACATTACAAAAGCATAAACAATTTTATAATCGTAGGACATAGACCCTATTTAGTACTAACCTTCAAATCAAAGTATATTTCAGCCTATACAATTATTACACAATTATGAAGTATCATGATGTTTTATAATTATTATATGACAGATCTACTGATATAATTGCATTATTTTATTTTGTGCGTTTTCTGAATATTAAGTAGGTTTTATGCCTATTGGAATTGTTTAATGTTCTATTAAAGGGTCATTCCCATGGTTACTTAACTACATATAGTTACAACACATAATTATTATGTCCGTCAATGTCTAGGTACCCACTAAAGTGCAATCATCATGCGAGAAATAAACAAATCAATTATGATAAGTTAATAATTGGATTTAATTCAATTTTAAAACTCTCCACTAAACTGAATTTTAGGAAATGCAATAAAAATTGTGAAGATTAAACCCTTTATGCAGGGTGTTTTTATCTATTAAATTAAGTGTTTTTTACGGCCTTAAAGTTTTATTACTACAAGTCCGGACACATTGTATAAAATATGAGCACGAAGTTAAGCAAATGTGCAACCAGTGACATTTTCTAAAAATATAAAGAAATAGATTTTTTTTAAAGACAGATGAATAGCAAGTTACATTTTCTGGAATACTGTTTCAACAAGCCATTCATTTTGATTTAAATCAAAGGCAACAAATAATTTTACTACTTTTTTCAATAAATGTTATTCATTCTTCACTGAATTAACCCCTTTAATTGTACATCGTACAAATACATCGTACATTTACAAATCATCAATATGATCGTAATAAATCTGTTGAAAAGTCGTT
This sequence comes from Orthosia gracilis, assembly GCA_947562075.1. NCBI lineage: Eukaryota > Metazoa > Arthropoda > Insecta > Lepidoptera > Noctuidae > Orthosia > Orthosia gracilis. The sequence continues at coordinate 6,272,047 of OX387276.1, forward strand.
TTTGTACATCGAAAATATTAAAAAAAAAATGGCCAGGGTGTTAAAGGATAACCAACAGAGCCCATTTCCAGCATTTTGGAATTTTTGTATTTTTGTCGGTTTGTCTGTTTAGTTGTGCACGCATCATGTAAAATGCACGAAACCAACGTAGATAACTTTATATACATACAAATTGTGCTTAACTTGAAGTATAACTTAGTTTTTATTTCAACACAATCGGTTCACTCTATCAAAAGTTAGATAAATTTAAAGTGTTTAAGAAGTAAAATATTACAAAATACTCAATTCAGATAAAATCAAAATCAAAATCAAAAACGTTTATTTCAAATAGACCAATTACAGGCACTTTTGAATTGTCAAATGTCGGTCAGTCAAACTAACAAGTGAAGCTAAGTTGCACGTTCCAAGGAGTAGATCTCTATGGAGAAGAACGTGCAAGAAACTCCATGGACACTCTTTTAAATAATATGTGTTAAATATAATGTTTGGTTACATACTTCTTGTTGCTTCCATTATGTGAGCACAATGTAGATAATAATAAAAAAAATATTAAAAGATAGGAACTGAATTAAGCCACTGGCAGCTAAGAGATGACCAGTCTCATCTGACGGCACCCGTTCACGAGCATGACGCGTGCATCAACCCCACTCAGCTCAACCATTTTGAAGGGAACCGAATGACCCAATAACACGCGCCACCAACAGCGAGACATTTGAGTGAGCATGACAAACTCTCAACTGCCATGCTCGCAATGTCAAAATAAAAAAAAAAAAACAAAAAGTTGCAACCTAATAAAAATGCTCCATGGTACCTCACATTCACAAATTTGAAAAATAAAAGTGCTTCTACATTATACAATGCTATTATTTCTAAATATAACATGTAAAGAATCCTAAGTCCTATTGAAATAAACAAATGAAATAAAAATAAAACACTGAAAACAACAATACGAAAAGGGCAGCAGCATCTCTTCCAATATAAACTAATTTGTAGCTACAAATGTATGTGGCTGTGGAGCAGGACCGGCATTTAGCCAAGCATTTTTATCAAGGAGATAATCTTCCAATTTATAATATGCTTGTCTACATAGTGTGCGTTTAATGCATGTTTTAAATTTTGACTCGTTTAATTGGAGAATTTCTAGTGGAATTTCATTATAAAATTTTACACAGTACCCCATAAAAGAGCTAGCTACTTTAGCTACCCTGAATCGAGGTTGATCTAACTTGTCCTTATTTCTAGTATTAAAATTGTGCCTATCACTTATTTTAGTAAAAAGATGAATATTTTTCCGGACATACATTATATTTTCATAAATGTATTGACAAGGTACCGTCATGATGTTGATATCTTTAAATAATTCCCTAAGAGAATCGCGCCTGCGAAGATTGTATATGGCTCTGATAGCTCTTTTCTGCAGAATAAAAATAGACTCTATGTCTGCAGCCCGTCCCCATAGCAAAATACCGTAAGACATGATACTATGAAAGTAACTAAAATAGACCAGCCTCGCGGTATGTACATCAGTAAATTGACGGATTTTTCTGACAGCATATGCTGCTGAACTAAGCCGTCCTGCCAGAGATGTTAAATGAGGACCCCATTGTAGCCTCGAGTCGAGCGTGCTTCCCAGGAAAACCGCGTTTTCGACGATTTCTAGTTTCTCCTTGTTCAATATTATTTCCAAGTTATTACTTTTAACATTCGGTAACGCAAATCTTATGCACTTGGTTTTTTTTCCATTTAGTACTAAATTATTAACAGTAAACCAGTTTTGGACCTGCTGTAGAGCGTTGTTTACGTCATCAATACGTGTGGAACGTCTATTGATCTTAAATATTAAGGACGTATCGTCAGCAAACAATACTATATGTGGTTTTTTTTTCAATAAATGCGGTAGATCATTTATATACACCAGAAAGAGGAAAGGACCCAATATAGAGCCCTGTGGTACCCCCATTTTTATTTTTAAGCCCCGTGAATTTACACCATTTATCTGAACTTGCTGTTGCCTGTCATTTAAATAAGATTTCACTAGGCTTAGTGCAAGTTTACCTAATCCGTAATGTTCCAGCTTTAAAAGTAAGGTTTCATGATTAACACAATCAAAAGCCTTTGAGAGGTCACAGAAGATTCCAATAGCATCTTGGGCTTCCTCCCACGCTGCAAATATGTGTTTTAATAAGGAGACACCAGCATCAGTTGTACAACGTCCTTTGGTGAAACCATACTGCTGTTCGTGTAAGATTTTATTAGTGTTAAAATGAATAAGCATTTGACTAAGCATAACTTTTTCAAAGACCTTACTGAAAACCGGCAACACGGAAACAGGTCTATAATTATTGGTGTCATTATGGTCGCCGGATTTAAAAAGAGGTATAACTTTACTGAATTTCATTACATCTGGAAAGACTCCTTGGTCCACACACAAATTAAAAATTAAAGCCAAGTATGGTGCTACGGTCTCGATTATAGATGTACAAACTTTAACAGACATTCCCCATAGGTCCTCGGTTAATTTTATTTTTATTTGCCGGAAAGCCTTTAGGACTGTCATAGGGTTTATATGTTTGAATTGAAATTCAGCCGAACAGCCTGGCACGTTTTCTTTCAATAAAGCAATTGAGGCCTTCGGCGAGGAATTTAAAGCTTCCGTTGTCTTAAGAGGTATGTTGGTGAAAAAATTCACAAACTCTTGGGCTACTTCTATGTTAGAATTTATGGGACCATGTGAAGTCTCCAATAAAAAATCCGTGCTTCGTACCTTATTTCTACCCGTTTCACTATTAATAACTTTCCAAACGGTCTTTATTTTATTGTCTGCCGATTTGATTTTTGTGCTAATGAAAAGGGCCTTCGCTACTTTGCAAATTTTTCTAAAGAGTTTAGAATATTTATTTACATACTTGTTAAAGCTTTCAGAGTTAAAAAATGGTTTAAGGCCATATAGTTCATATAGTTTTTCCCTACTTATCCTTATACCTTTAGTCGCCCAGTCACTAAATACAAACTTAGGGAAAACACTTTTTGACTTCTTTTCAAAACTTTTATTAAATTCATTGAGTATTACTGAAAAGAAATTATTATAAAATTTATTGGCATCATCAATACTATGGCCCAGAACATTTAACTTATTTTGTATGTTACTATTAAATTTTGTTAATTTGCTAAGTGTAATTGGCCTAAATTGAATTTGAGCTTTTTCCAAAATTGCTTTAGACTTAAAAAACACCGTTTGTCCACTATGATCAGACGGAAGATAATTTACTATGGCTTTATCTAAATAATCACAATCACAGAAAATATTATCAATACAAGTTGCAGAGGTTGGAGTTACTCTAGTTGGTTCTGTAAAAACATTAGACAGATTAAATGATTTAAAAAGGCTTAAAAATCTGCAGCTATTTGAATTATTTTCTAAAATATTGATATTAAAATCCCCACAAATAATTATGGATTTGTTACTGCCTGCAAGTTTTGATAGAATATCCTCCATTGTTGCTTCAAATAAACTTAAGTTTTGAGGGTCAGGGGGTCTGTACATGCACACTACAACATGCTCATCTAGCTCAACACAGGACAGTTCAATGCAATGTTCATTTGACAAGCTAACTATATCATTACGTTGTTTAAATTTTAAGCATTTTTTTATTAAGATCAGGGAACCACCCCGCAGCATAGATTTACGGTTAAAACAACTGCCTACACTATAATTTTCATAACTAAGTAGCATTTGGTAATCTTTCAACCAATGTTCAGTAAAACATACGACATCAAACATTGTTTTTTCTAAAAACATTTCAATTTCTAATAATTTGGAAGAGATACCCTGAATATTTTGATGAAATAACTTCAAGACATGCTGCTGAGCCCCTTTTTGGCTTTTAACTTTTTGAAAGCAAGAAAATACCTCGTTATTACTTGGTATAACTATGGTGTTACTGGTACTCTCTGTTGTCCTATGAATTAGTTTAAACTACTATCTGGAGTTACAAAAGAATTTTCCATAGTGATACATGGAACCTCCTTCGTACAGTTCACAAAAGAATTAATAGCAATTAAGCTATGGTCAATTTGGCTGTCCACAGGGTTATTAGTATTAATACTAAACATTGTGGTTTTAACTAAACATGACTTTGACATACTACTTATGTCTGTGTTAATAAAATAAACTAATAGCTTAGCTATTGTGTGTCTTATACTAGTTGGCAGATACGCTGTACCTCTAGTCGACCTTAAATGACCAACAAAAATGTTGGTGTCAAAAAACATAAACTTGTCACTATAGTGACTTGTTAAGAAATGCATATGTTGATTAAGCATATGAATATACTTATTTTTCCTACTAGATAATTGTTCATAATATGGGAATGCACACAATATTATTTTCTTGCACTTTAATTTTAACATCTCAGTTACAAAGTCAGTGATGTCTTCCTTTCTTACTTTCAAACTATTACCTATAAACACTGTTACATCAGTATTACAATTATACGTTTTTCTAGTAACTAATTCCATAATTTGCATATAGGTTGACCCGGGTAAACAATAATTTTGAGTAGAATGACTCAGTTTGTTATGTATTAATTTTCCTAGACCTCTTCCCATACTATCTGAAAACATAACTGAAGAATTACAATCCTGAATAGTACAGGATGGAAAATTACCAGACTCAGACTGGACAATGTGACTTAAATCCTGCCCAAAGTCAGTTAAAGCTTGTCCAGTAACACAGTCCTGAAAAAAGCTCTCAGCCTGGGACGAGTCCACCGTTGCCCCAGGCTGGCCAGCATCAAGATCTGAGACTGTCTGACACGTGCACCGACTCTTAACCAACTCATTTGCAGCTAGAATGTGTTCTTTAATTTGGTTTTGCGATTGTACATACTTACTGTAAAGAGAACTGAGTGAATTTTCAAGGAGAGATAGTCGGAGAACTCTGTATTCGATTGATGGCGTTGTGCATTTGACGTCATTTTCTGAATGGCGGTATTAAGATTCGCCGCAAAAGAAAGACCTTAAAAAAAATTGGTAGGCAGGTAGGTAAAAGGGTAGGTAGGTAAGTAGGGTAGGGTGGGCAATTGATGGGAGCGAAGCCACGAGCACTGCTAGTATAACATAAAATCACTATTTCCAAATATCTGGCCCCCTTTCTGTTGTTTGCTTGTTGCCCGCCCTTTTTGACAGCGGTCCCGTCATCCACTCCTACTTCTTTCGAATAAATGAATGATAAGAAATCAAAAATTAATTGCTATGTAAAATTTCAGCAATATTTATTTTGTAATTTTTTTATTAGCCTATATTGTCCCACTGCTGGGCTAAGGCCTCTCCCAAATCATTAGCAATAAGAATGCTTCCATTAAAAAGCAATGTACTCTTAGAGAAGAACATTAACACATGAAAAGCAAGTTACATTTTCAAGGAATACATATTCAAATAGAGCTATAAGTCATTCATTTGACTAAACCGATGACAAAAAGAGATTGTTTTACTATTGTTTTCACTAAAATTATTTTCCCATACGTAAAACCCCCTTCCACGCTTCTATATCACAATCTACTGTCACAAGCCAATAACATGAAATCACTGTTGTCTACCCCCATTTCGGATTTGCATGCCCTGTTATTGAGTCGTTTGATCCAGTGTAAACTGGTTTATACCAGTTTATTCCGCCTTATGCTGGTTTACGCCGGTTAGTGTAAATCCTTTTTATGGTTGTCTCTTTATTGATAACAGTTGGTTTGTCTTTTATTTTGTAACAAATGTTTATCGGGGATTGGCGTACGAAATCTATAGGGCTGTTCTGTAGGTACTCTTAGCGTATGTACGATGTTAAGGATGAAAATTATGTCTTCTTACGCCCCCACTTTTCTGAATAATTTCGTTGCGGGATACAAGACAGTTGAATTGTTTCTCCAGAACTCATCAAGATTCATTGACTCGGCACTTTTCTGTCGGTCACCGCTGTTGATTCTGGCTTTCAGGAGTTGCAGTGGTCGGGAATAGTGTGGTAGGATTGTCCCAAAAATACAAAACCGACACATTTTTTTTAGGGTTTGTGGGAGTCATTTTTAGGCTTAATTATTGTTATCAAATCTATTCCCAAAACTTATTTTTTTAGCTTCGCAATCACTGATCAAACCTCATAAATTTTTTTCTTTAATAAATTTTAAAAATTAATTTAGATGACAATTTACAATTTAATACAATTTTACTAATTGACGTTTTCAATATATATTTCAACGAACGATAAAAAATAAAATTTTAATGGTAGTGAATTCCACTTTTATTCAATTACTATTTCAAATAAGCCTTTACAGTAGTTCTGATCAGATTTCCCACTAGAGATAGCAAAGAAATAAATCAATCTTATGTGTCTTGTTTACAATTAAAGTCCTTTGAGTGTATTGGATGGACACATCGAACACAAGTGTCTCATTGTGTTCCTTTCAGTCAAACAGTTCTTTGTAGTTCGTAGTTACTTGTTGATAGAACTCTGTGAAGAAAAAGGCTTTGAAATGGTATACCGCCGTTTGCCCGAATTTTATTTACCCTAATATCATTTGCCATAATATTCAACAGCCATAATATTATACGACGTAATATTCATTTGCCCCACTCTTATTTGCTATATTAGTCACGTGCTAGAAGCTTTGTTTCCCATAAAGTCACTTACCATTACATCTTTTGTTATAATCATTGTAAGCCCTAATTATCACATGCCCTAATTATCACATGTCCTAATTATCACATGCCCTAATTATCACATGCCATAATTATCATATGCCATAACATCATTTGCCATCGCCATTGGGTATGTAACGGTTGTTATATCAGGAGAAACTGGATGCAATCGGGACTTTAGGGCACTCCGACTCGGATAGGTTAGGTTAGAAGGGGTCGTGTGAGCGAGCGAAGCGAGGGAATAGACCCCGCCATCCCCTTCGTGGTTATTTTTTTTTAACCACACAGTAGGAGCCCGGCGAAGCGGGGCTCCGTCGACCAAGCCCACCATCAACCATGCATAGCACTACTACGGCGTTATTATTACGGCGTTTAAATATTTGTCTAATAATTATTATGGCATTTAAATGTTATGTTTTTGAAATGCGTCAGGGTTTTTTGTTAATTATGATTTGTACTGGTTATTAGACCAGTACAAAAGTTGGTCATCAGTTCTTGTCAGTCATGTCTTTTAACTTGACTCCACCTCATCAAATTGACTGTTATATTTTTAACACTGTCATAACGACCGAGTCGAGTGAACGTCAAACAAAGTGATTTGAAATATATATAAATAGCCAAGTTTTCTTAGTAGTTAGGTATATTTTTTTTTGTTTCTAATAATCTGTTTGCCAGTTTTATACTGACTATGCAATAAATTCATAACGTTTTGAAAAAAACGCCGGGTTCGCCCGTTTTTCCTTACTTTACGAAAATAATCAAACCTTAATATAAAAACTTTTTACAAAAATTACAACCGACTTCCAAACAAAAACACTACAAAGTGAAAAATAACTTCAATTTCGGAACTCGGTGTTCCTGTTTACGTTTCTTCATTTTTTGACACCGACTTCCGAAATTGAAGTTATTTTTCACTTTGTAGTGTTTTGTTTGGAAGTCGGTTGTAATTTTTGTAAAAAGTTTTTATTTTTCACTTTTTAGTTGTGGTACATAATGTAGCAGTTCCATAGGCTAGATACCTACGCGTACAGTGCCCAAAGTGAAGCCAGAATAGATGAACCCAATAACATGAAACTTAAAACCGATGCAATGAGAGTATACCAGGGCGAACTGTTCACAGCTGCGTACCCCTTTAGAGCGTACCAGTGTGATTTTATGTTATGAAATGGTGTAAACAATAAACAGACATGCTATTGCATCTATCCCGAGTGTTTTACCGTCATTTATTGAAGAGTTCTGATGTATTTCTCCGAAGTTCTTCATCAGATCTTGATAAAAATTGAATGGGACCACATGACAAGCACCAGCTTTCAAATAAAAAAAGAATCATCAAAATCGGTTCACCCAATATAAAGTTCTGAGGTAACAAACATAAAAAAAAAAAATACAGTCGAATTGATAACCTCCTCCTTTTTGCGAAGTCGGTTAAAAATAACACTAAACTCCATTTGAAATAACTTGATTAGACATGTTTCCAAATCTTTTTACAGTCCGTTCAACCGATTTTGGGCTCTATCCCGTAAACATAAGGATGACATAAAAAGCATAAACCTGTTACCAATACCAACTGTTTACTACAGCTACCATTTGTCGTATCACCAACGCAATAGAAGTCAAAATCGGCTGAACGGGCTGTAAAATGGGCTAATTTAAATTTCTAATGTTATCGCAAATGGAGTTACTATACTTCTGTTCGACTATTCAATTTTGAATGAATATGTTTGGCCACACTCCGATTTTGGCTAAGAAATATTTTTTTGTTCCATTAACTTTAGTTTGTTAAGAGGGCTGTTGTTTAGCCTTTTTTAGAGTTCCGTACCCGAAGGGTCCAAACGGAGCCCTATTGCTGTCACTCACGTGTCCGTCCGTCTGTCCGTGGTCACACTGGTTTTATGAACGTCGATGATGATCGTCGTGATGGCCCAGTGGCTAAGACCTCGCCTCTCGTGCTTGAGGTGTGGGTTCGAATCCGGGCAAGTACCAATGTGAGTTTTTCAAATTCATACGTACTTTCCAAGTTTATCTAGGACATTGCTGACAACGGCGAAGGAAAACATCGTGAGGAAACCTAGACTTATAGTGAGTTTATAAGATTGTGCTCCATTGGTGTAATTGCTGCAAGGCGTTCGAGTGCGAGGATAAACTAATAAATAAATAAATGACTAGACGGTTGAAGCTACAGTCTTCAAATTTTCACAGTTTAAGTATCTTGTTGACCCAAAGCCATGCACATCTCAAAAAATAATTAAGGTGGCTCCTATACAGCTAAAGTGGGGCGTGAAAAAAATCCCTCTTTCCTCTAACAACCAACTTAATTTTGCGGTCTGGTACGAAACCCTAAATGTGTGATGTCCGACACGCACTTGACCGGTATTTTTATTTTAGACTAGCTGTGCCCGCGGCTTCGCTCCCGTCAACTGCCTACCCCACCCTACCTTAACTACCCTACCTACATACCTACCCTACCTACATCTCTACCCTACCTACATACCTAAATACCTACCCTACCTACATACGTACCCTACCTACATACCTACCCTCCCTATCTACAATTCTTTTTTTTTAATTTTTCTTTCATAAGAACCATCTCCTAACAATAACAAACACAACAAAAAAAGAATTAGCGGAATCGGTCCAGCCGTTCACGCGTGATGCCGTGACCAAGGGAAATAGGGATTCATTTTTATAAATATAGATAGGCTCGCGCTTTAGTTAAATACATAACTCAATTTTCTCTACCCAGCCAAGGAGATGGTAGACTACATAGCCGATTACCTGGAGAACATCCGGGACCGTCGTGTGTACCCCAGCGTTCAGCCAGGGTATCTACACAAGCTGTTACCCAAGGAAGCGCCCCAGACTCCGGAGCAGTGGGATGACATCTTCAAAGATGTTGATGAGCATATTATGCCGGGGGTGAGTTGTTACAGGATATTTTTGGTTGTATTAGTCCAGATCCAGAAGTCATTTATTTATGATGCCTCTAACAAAACACACCGATTACTAAACTCTACTCTCTACCCAGGATCAGCTATCTTGAATAAGAATTGCCAAATGTATTGAGTGAGAAAATCGAACTCCGTAGATCGATGTGATGAACATCAATCTGCAGAATGAAGGAGACAGAAGTGTTTTTTTGGAATGTGAGATCATGGACTCAGCTATTAAGTCAAGCTTTTTATTAGATCTGAGAGCTCGACTGACAAGCTAAGGCGTAGTTTCATTGTACGTGTGTGCGTGTAATTGTGTATGTATCCGACAAGGCGTAGTTTTAGCCTACTTCACTTTGGTGTTTGTAACGTTCCATATTGACTTTTTATTTGATCTGACATCATGGAGCCTGGAAAATCGTTTACTTCCTTGAAAAAAATGCGACGTTATCCAGGATTTTTTAATCTTATAATCAATGTTATTTTAACGAACGAGGAATAATTCCCGCACATGATTTTTCATATGGGTTTCTTGTGTCTCAACAAATACCTTTTTCCATAGTTGGTCCACTGGCAGAGCCCCCACATGCACGCGTACTTCCCGGCTCTTACGTCCTATCCCTCCATCATGGGAGAGATGCTGTCCAGCGCTCTCAACGTACTCTGTTTTACTTGGGTAAGTTACTATCATCTCTTAATTTGATAACGTCTAAAGCTTATTCTGGATCTAATGTTGTATTTATAAAAATAATATTATTGGCTTTGAGAAACCGCGTTAAAGTGTTAGTACTGGTGAATTAAAGATTGGCATACACTCTATTTGCTTCATCCAAGAACCTTAAAATTTTGCTGTCGTTACAACGCATCGAATCAAATCCAATTAAAATATTTATTTGCTAGAAATAAATTGTTCAGAAGGGAAGATCTTAAAGCCTAAAAGTAATTTGCAAGCGTGCAAATTATTTATAATATAATTTGTAAGATATTCAATTGACATAAAAAAAATAATGTCAACATTTCAATAAATTAATTAAATTACAACTGTCCTTAAATCAAAATTAAAATTTCATCAATCCACTCAAAATATGTTCTTAAAAATAGCCAATATTAAAACAAAAAAAGACAAACATTAAAATGTGAATAAAAAAAGAATACCCTTTTAGTGTTGACAGTGGTTGAAGTTTGGTAAATAACCAAACTTTAAGCAGAAAAGTGGACACAAGACTGAGCGTAACCACGAAATTCCTTGTACAGGCGTCATCACCTGCTGGTACGGAGCTGGAGACTATTGCGATGAACTGGTTGGGCAAGCTGCTAGGTCTACCAGATTGTTTCCTCAACGAGAAGAACGACAGTCCTGGCGGTGGAGTTATACAGGTGAGACAAATTTGAACTGCATAACGTAAACGTAAAGATGTTTTTGGTTGTAAGCATCAACTTTTAATGGGTGACCCTGAAAATATATGGTTTACTGAAAGAAAATAACACAAAACTACTTACTACTTTATGAACAAATTATAAACATAATCACTAATAGCATTTTATGCAATGGTCATATAATAGGGGTTTTTAAAACACGAGCGTGGGTTTGTGTGATAATAAAACCACGCGACTGTTTCAATACCTTATTATATGCCGTTGCATACACTATTTTATCTTCACTCATACAGTTGAAATAAAACAAAAGTAGAAAGGGAAAAAATATGTCGTATGGCGGGCAATTTAGATTCTCATTGCGTATAACTGAGCAGCGCTCGCCTCCATAGACAATGACACTACTTTTCTACATGAAGTCAATAAGCCCATGGGCGCCAATAAATTAAAAAGTAAAAGTGTGCTATAAAAATTAAAAACTTATTTTATGATGCAGTTGTATGGAAATCGAAGGAAAATGTTGCACTGAAATGGTAATTTTTTATTTATTTTACCTATTCAAGAATATTAAGTACGTGTTTACACAATATTTATTTAATTCATATTTGGAACATTACGTTGTGGGTGACGATAAAATATTTTATGTTGTTATTTAGATAATTCAGGCGCTGCTAGAAAAGATAAAGCGGAACCTTGAGTCACCAGATACGATAACTTAGCTAAACAAAAAAAAATTGTCTACGCCATGAATTAAAGGCTCTGTTCTAAAAGTAAAAGAATATGTGGAAATAATTATATATTTAGCCCTTATTATAATTTAATCTTCTCCACCCAGACAACAGCTAGCGAAGCCACCCTAGTAACTCTTCTAGCAGCACGCACCAGGGCGCTGATGGAGCTGTCGAAGCTAAACCCTGAGGTCCAATCAGCCGAGCTACTAGGCCACCTCATCTGCTACTGTTCTGACCAGGCTCACTCCTCGGTTGAGAAGGCCGGGCTTATTGGTAAGTTGACAGAAGTAACTTAGCTTAGCTTCTAAGTATTGCAATAAGAAATGATGGCCATCCGGCGGCGAGAAGGGCAGACGACGTTGTTAACATGGATCTATCTTAGATTAGTGTCCAAGGGTTGGAAGGAGTCTTGGACGTACCGCGGTGAGGTGAACCTTTGCCACACATGATTCTATCCCCGGCATTACTTTTTCTTTATGTTTCTGTACTCCTGGTAGTTTGAAAGTCACCACTCATAAGTCCAGCCCTGGTTTTTTTTACCTCCTGGTCAGTTCCGGCAAATCTAAACGTCCAGACCACAGACTTACATCTTACTAGATGACGCGACTGTATGTACTTTGCGTGCCAAAAAACGGAGTAAAGTTACGACAAATGATCGTAATCTGAGCTTTTCATTTTGTATTATCGGCACTGGAAATCCACCGAAATCGAGAAAAATGCCTTTTTATGCCGTATTGAGCTGTAAAGAATGTATAGAAAATGTTGGCCGAGGCTTTTGAAATGTTTTCTTTCATTGGTAAGTAAATTTGTTTTTAAAATTGTTTGTGATAAAGTGGCACGCTTGGTTTTCATACAGATGGAGGGACTTGCGTTATATAGTTAGATGTGTGTATGTGGTCCAGACGGTCTTAGAGTAAATAAAAATTACCATACAAACTTTTATCCCTAATTTACAACTTTAGGGGACGAATTTTGAAAAATCCTTTCTTAAATGATACCTGCAGTATAAAATCAAAATTTCAAACTTCTATAATTAGTGGTTTAGGCTGGGCGTTGATAATGTCAGTTGGGAGATTGCCTTTTATATATATAGATAAATTCGTGTTGCCAAAAAAGGCACTTTAGAGTTTATTAATAAATCTGTTACCGGAAAAATCAAAACACAGATGCGAAAAAGCCTATGGCGATCTTGTTCGATGGAACAACAAAAGTAGGAGTCAAGATTATGTCAGCATCCGTGCGTTTTGTTTATATCCAACATTTAGCAGAACCTCGAAAGTCAAGCAGCCTATGGTGCATTTATTCAATGCTCAGATTTACAATACATACAGCAGCTTTCTACTGTCTCACAGAAGGTGTGAAGAGTATCTCTCTGGGATAAACCCGTCTTCATCTTGAGCAGCTTTAACCGCCCGTGATGTAAAACACTGCTTTATCCGCTTGGTGCACAATCTTCTATTATAACTTATAAGCACTAGACGTATTTGAATAATTAAGATATCGTTTGATATATCTTGACTGCTCAAGTGTTCTTAGATAAATGACAAAAAAACAAACATGGCGGGTTTTGGGCGCCATATTGTGGGGGCCAAACCCATCGAGTGTGGTATCAAAACGAAGGGTTTTAGTGGTGATTACAAAAACATACACAAAAACAAAAAGATAAAGAACTAATATGTATCCTCTGACTGCACAGCATGATTTTCTTCTTGTTTACATCTTTTTAGTTCGCTTCATAAGTAGTCAGGTTTTTTGATTTTATTTACTTTTTCATCTACATTAGTCATGTTTTCTTTGGTTTTTCTCTTTCACAGTATTCAACCATTGTTTTTTTTTTTGTAGAAATTATGTAAAAATATTATAATTTATTTTGGAATATATTTCTAACCAATGGCTATTGTATAGGTCTGGTCCGCATGCGTTATATCGAAACTGATGAACACCAGAGCATGCGAGGAGAACAACTGGAGAAGGCCATCGCCAGCGACAAAGAGAAGGGACTGGTTCCTTTTTGGGTGAGTCCTTAAAATTCTCTCACTGACTGACAGACAGCAGACAGGCACTTTAGATTAAAATACAAAAGATCAACACAAAGTTTCCTAGACTTAGACCGTTCACAAATATTATTTTAGTTGATCATAAATAATTGTCTGCATAAAATTACACCAGTTTTGTTGTAAAACCATGTACTTGGGCTCGCCTTACTCATGGTACAGTGCCTATTTTCATGAAATTGGTGTTCTGGCTGCTATTTTTAACACTCGATGGAAAATAGGGTGTTATAAGTTTTATGTGTGTACGTATGTTTGTGTATTGGTGTATCTGTCTGGGGCATCATAGCTCCTAAACGGATGAATCGATTTTGATTTAGTTTATTTGAAAGGTGACTTTATCGAGAGTATTCTTAGGTATGTTTGATGAAAATCCGTTCCAAAGTTATGGGCGTCTCACTGTTTGAATAGGGGTGTCTTCGCAAAATATCGTTTCATAATTACGTGTCCAATAGATTGTCGATCGAAGCGTGTCTTCTACTTGATAAATTATGTAGCATGAAATAAAAATGTGTTGGGGATGTTTTATATTTTACTTGTAATATCAGCCTTCAAATACCCACGGAGAATTTCTTAGTGGGAAACCCTTATAAGTTGTAGCCTGCGCGGGTAGAGCCTGAATGGGGTTGGCAAAGAAACGTAGGAATTAGCACAAGGAAAGAAAGGGCAAGGCCACCTTTAGGCAAAAGGGGTGATCCCGATTGAAGAAAAAGGTGTGGAGGCAACCGCCTCGACGCCCAAAACGCCGAAATCCAGGCGTGCCTCCGGGGTCACGGGCGTTCAGTTTGGGGTCTCTGTCCACCCAGCATGTGGCTCCAGGTAAGTCGGTGACACAGTACGTGCTACCGTGCACAGCGAGGCTCAGGGGATACCTGTTCGTGATGTGCCCTAACATGCGTTGCAGAAAGGGGATCCGGGGTAGTCTTTAAGAGCTCATGGAGCTTCCAGACGCTGATGGTGATGACCGGGGTGGTTTAAGTAAGGTAAAAATCCCACACTCGCTGGTTTCTTCCCCAAAAGTCCAGGCGCCTTTTAAAGATATCCCCGTGGTAACAAAAAACCGGCCAAGTGCGAGTCGGACTCGCACACGAACGGTTCCGTACCATTATCGCAAAAAACGACAAAAATACATGTTTGTTGTATGGGAGCCCCACTTAATTATTTATTTTATTCTGTTTTAAGTACTTGTTGTTATAGCGGCAACAGAAATACATCAACTGTCTAGCTATAACGGTTCATGAGATACAGCCTGGTGACAGACGGACAGAAAGACAGACGGACCGCGGAGTCTTAGTAATAGGGTCCCGTTTTTACCCTTTGGGTATGGAACCCTAATTAAAAAGGTCTACCTTAGGCAAAGTTGGACCATAGATAATGATCATGAAATCCTAATAACACTACCCAACCCGAGATAGAATCCGTTAATAAGCGATCGCACTTGCCATCTCTAGACCAAAGATGCTAAATATAATTTACCTACTATCAAAACGGCTTATGTTTAACTTACCACCAGATATAGTAACAAATAGCAGACAAAAATAGTAAATGATCACCAAAATGAAACTCGCATTTTAATGTAAAATTATAACCAAAGTTTTAACACTTTGCTATCCTATTTAAGTAAAATGACTCCAAGTAAATCATGAGTAACCCAAAAATAGTAAATGGTCACCAAAATTAAACCAACATTTTAAAGTAAAATTATAACCAAAGTTTTTAAATTCTGCTATCCTATTTAAGCAAAATGATAACCTAACCTAACCTTTTTTTTTAAAAAAAAGGAAACTAAAAAGATAAAGTATGCTGAATGAAAGTACGAGAGGAATAAATGCGAGAACTGGAATGAATGAGTTGCTTAGAATAGTCTCCGATTATGTTGAAGGTAGGAGAATAAAAAAAAAAAAAAAAAAAACCTTACCTAACCTAACCTGACGGTGACATAACTTAATATGGCATCATAATACTTTATTTGATAATAAGCCTACATTTTATGGCAATCACAGTGATTTATTTAGGCAAAAATAATACATTAATTTGGTTGTCAAGATTTGGTGATCATTTACTAAATTTGGTGGTCGAATACAATTTAAAGTGGAGTCGTGACTAAAATAGCTGGTACTATTGTATTTTTAGACTTTGTTTTTCTGGTGTTAAGTAGATATTTTTGGTTACAAAACTAAGGGTATCAAAGCATTTTATGGTGGTCATTATATTTATCCCCTATCAAAACTACTGTTATGAACGAAACATGAAAATAATTATGAACACCTTCATCGCCCATACATACATATGTAGAAAACACGGTTCTAAGAGAGTTATTCGGGCTTCGGGCTAAAGCGCCGAATAGATGACATTCCGTTTGCTGAGTTTCATAATATTTCAAACTATGCAAAAAATTACAACCGGCGCGGAAGTCCCTCGCTTTGAGTAGAGAAGGATATTTTTTGTGCAAAATGCAACGTATGATGCAGTTTTTGCACGTATGATTTATTTTAAGCATATTCATTATTTTACCAAAGAATCATTTAGAATGTTGCTTTAAAGGTCGTTCGTTCAATACAATTAATATTGATACTAATAAACAGTAGTGCAATGGCACCCCTCACAGAAAGACATCCAGTTCGTCCCGCCATCTTTTTTGTGGTCTGCCACGGCCTCGTCTTACTGTTTCAGGGCACAAATTCTGTGTTTGACGGTCCACAGCTCGCTCGTCGTATACGATAGATTTGTCCATGTACTGGTTTCATTGCTATGCTATATTTTTTTTGAGACACGGAATAATAATCTGTGTGAGTTAATAGATGTGAGAGGAATTGTTCGACTTATCCCGATTTGAGTAGAAGTCATCCCGAAATATGTAAATGGGCGCACGTCATTCTTTTTTCTCTAAAACATCTCCACAGACAGATAAAACAATCATAATATTTCCTGACTTATTTAAGGCAAATGAAGGCAAATTGATTCCACAAACTTTCAGAGATATCTCGGGACCAATAATAAACATATCTATCAAGATTATTAATTCCAATATTATTCATCTGTTCTCCAATTTACATAAAAAACCAACCAACTCCTTAGAGACGTAAGAAAAATGGCACAATGCTTTTAAATGAAACCATTCATTATTTGAAGATTAGTTGGGACCATTTTTAAGTCCCATCGGCCGCGGTGGGACCAATTTGTGATGTTCGCACAGATCGTGCGGAAGCAGCTTAGGACTTTAAAGTGTGGTGGAAGGCATGAGCGGAAGCGATTTTTCGGAGAAGTAACTTTTGTCGAGTAAATATTTTTTATTGTGATAGTGTTTTGTTTGCTTTAGTAGGCTTTTGTTTTAAAGACGATGGTAGGTGGGAACTAATAATACAACTAATAAAATAAGAAAATATTTATTTAAGCTTTGCTATCGAATGTATAGAATGCTATACAGAGGTAGATATCAATTATCAACAATGGAATTGTAAGTTTTTTCATTTAACATTTTAAGTTCGTAAATATTTTCCCCACGACATTATAAAGTTGTAGTGAAGGGAAAATCTTCTCAATGTATAGTTTCTCCAATGCAATTTTCTAATAATCTGAATATTGATTGTTTGATTACTAAATTCAGACTAAGCCCTTCAATTTAATTAATTTGCATTTTATGTATTTGAAGTTTCGTAATAGAACGAATAGGAGCAACTTACAACTTGTACCACACCCTAGTTATGAGTACAACAATTTGTAGTGTCTTGAGTCTTGTTTTAAACCTTATAAATAATCTTGTCGACTCTTAATTTCAATAATATTGTACAGTGTTTTATTGTTATTTCCTTTGTGTAATATTTGCTGAAAACGATAATATTCTTTTGGTTTCTAAAATTGTTTTTATTTTTTTATGTAATGCGAGTTTATCATGTTGATGTGATGACATCTTTTAAAGCTGCGGACTGCTGACGGACGCGACTGCAGCATAAAAAAGGTTACCTACCCTACAAACAAACAAACTATTCAGCTTTATGATATAAGTATAGATGTTGATAAAACACCTTCGCAAATGAACTTTGATTATCATTAAAAAAGATTATAGTGAGTCAATCAAATCTTTTAAAGAGGAACCATCCCATCATACATGATACTTGCGTAACTATAACCTTTTACGCAGCGCACGCAACGGAAGCTCTCAAAAAGGAATAATTTTGCCCGTTTTTGCAACATTTTTGTTTTATGCTCCGCTCCTATCGATTGTAGCATAAGTTTATATAGCCTATAACCTGCCTCGATAAATGGACTATCCAACACAAAAATAATTTTTCAATTCCAACCAGTAGTTCATGAGATTAGCGCGTTCAAACAAACAAACTCTTCAGCTTTATAATATTAGTATAGATTACTTTACTCGTGTTTACTGGATAAAGAATTCTGCTAACTTCATAAAGTACGTTATTATTTTCATGTGAAACTGAAGAGTCGCTACGACTAGATTGCAGGTACAAAGATGTTGGCTTACTAGATAAGACCTACATTACGAAATATGACGATACGTGGCTGCGGTGCGTATGTGTGAGTGTGGTTGATTAGTCTTTGTTATTTCGTTCATCGAATTACAAGCACAAGAGTTATCATGAGATTTGCTGTTAAGACTTCAACCAGTAATTGCGTTTAAATCGAATTGGCCGTGGATTGCTGGATTTGATCAGTAGATAGAACAAAATGTTGATTTTTCTATCTGAAAATAATTATCAGTGGCAATCCCTACTACGTGCCTGTTTCAATGTGATGAAGGACTAGACAGTTTAAAAAACATGCTTATTTCGTAAGAAACAGCAATCATCGCATTTGCTAATTAATCGCTCTCTGTTTGTCAAATGCAATTTTTCTAATAAAAACAGCAAAACCTTAAAACTTCTGTATTGAAGAGCAATTACTGCGCACAAAATCGCTATCGTTTTGCTCTTGCAAGATACATTATAAGCCTGCAGCATGCATAATACAACTGACAAATTGTGGTATGCTACCATACACACTTCTATGCTCAAGCCATATGCCTACTGCGAGAAATACATGCAAGCATATATATGCTTGCATGTACAATATTTAGGTTTAAACATTTTGTATTTTTTTTTAATAATTATAATATAGGCTCGCGTTTGACCACTATCCCGCCTGATGTTAAGCGATGATGTGGTCTACGGCGAAGCACGCTTATCATGCCCCTTCTAGTGATCCCTACATCTCTAACAACATAATTTACGAAGACTCCCATACTCTTGATTTTCGATCAAATTTTAATAAAGCTTCTATGTGATTAGCTTCCTAAGTGCATTGTGAGTTAAGACGCGTTACCTAGTAACCGGTATCACGGCGTCGTAGAGCATCGATTGATGATAGACAGATGGGTAGGGTTTTTAAAGGATGAACTTGAGTGAAACGAAAAAACTATATTGATCTATCTTCTCATCATGATGTTGTGACTTGACTGGTGTTTACGGGTTTAGTAAAGTTATAGGCGAAATCAGACCTTTTGAAATCGAACAATAGTGACGTCACTTTTTTGTGCGACAGGCAGATAAAAAATAAATATGGACTCAAATAAAGTGACGTTGATATGATACGTACTAATATCGTGTGACGTCACGCCGTTAGTACACTTTATATTGACATAGTGACGTCACAAGCTCCCAGCCCTGAACTTTGATACTCTTTAGCTTTGTAAGTTTTTATTGATTTGGTGAAACAAAAACTTGGTGTTCAATATTATTTAATAATCTGAATGTCGTATTAAATAGAATAATCATATTTCTATCTAGGAAACATCTCTATTACGAACAACCTGTAGGAACCTAGATTGCCCGATTTCACAACTTAGGTCATCGCCTCATACTCGCTTGAAGTTGAGTTTCGAGGCACGCTGTACAATGAAATATATAATTATGAAAACAGTTACCGCAGCTGAATGAGTACAGATGTCAAAAACTCTTTGCTGAGTGGCATAGGCTACTATTATCCTATTTCTGTGGGATACGCAGAGGACGCGAAGCCTTGAGAAAAATCTAGATTTTGATAAAAAAACAAGCGTACTTTCAACTTTAACCTTTTGTCCAGGTATGCGCCACCCTCGGCACCACGGGCTCGGTAGCCTTCGACAATCTCCGTGAGGTCGGCGCAGTGTGTGAGAAGCATGGCGCGTGGCTCCATGTGGACGCCGCCTATGCGGGCAGTGCGTTTACATGCCCTGAGTACAGGTAAATAAAATCTTGTCCTCTTGCGAAACAATGAATACAGCAATAATCGATTTCACAATACAGATTATCACATCAAATTGCTGTTTAAAAAATTAACACTCACATTTAATTGTTCTGGCTGTGAGTTACATGGTTTCGGGAATGAATTGGTTTGTTCCAAAGCATTTGCATGCTATTTATTAATAATTGAAGTACCTAAATCATTTTGTAGATGTTACAAGATGTTTATTGTACCATGAAATGTAATTATAGACTTCGTACATATTTACAGACACTGGCTGGATGGCGTGGAGATGGCGGATTCTTTCGCTTTCAACCCTTCCAAATGGTTGATGGTCAATTTCGATTGTACTGCGATGTGGTAAGTACCTACTAATAAAACGCAAAAACATACTGTTGGCTCAGTGATAATTAACTTCCACAGTGATTGATTTGCTAAGGAGCGTCCTCACTAGGAGCATTCTTTCGTGAGCATTTGTAAACAAGCAATCGTAGGCGAGCAACAATGCTTCCCAGCGAGCCCAGTATTCACTTTCGAGCAAAATTATGAACGTTCCAGTCGAACATTCCCTTGCGAGCATTCGATTACGATCTCGTTAAATGTCATTCATTCAACAATATGATTGACCAAGAAGATCACAAACACTTAAGATCAAGGAATTATTCCTTGCTTTTACAAGTGGCCTGTAATATTCCTACATACATACTTTCACTTTATCTGAGCACTCGCGTTTGAGCGTTTTATTTGCGTGAACATTCGAATGCAAGCCGTTTCCGCGAAAATCGTTGTGACACCGGCCGAAGTTCGCGCTTGCGTGTAAGCTTTGTAACGCTCGGCTCAACGTCCACACCACTCGAATATTCGATGTCGAATGCTCGTTACACGTGAATGCTCTCAGTGGTCATATAGATGAAAAATTTAAACAAATGCTGCAATGTTATACTATAGTTTTAATATTATGAAAATTAATTTTTCAGGGTGAAAGACAGCACTGCTCTTCATAGGACTTTCAATGTGAATCCTATATATTTAAGGCACGAAAATTCAGGTAAATTCTCTTATGTGACAGCCTTCGTGAATAATTTGTAAATAAATTACTACTTATTAATTACCCTTTTATCTTGATTTCAGGCAAAGCTATTGATTATATGGTAAGATTTTAATTGTTTCATATTTTTTGCGAATATATATGGTCATATAAATTATTATTATTCATGTTCAGTTCTGAAAACGTTTATTTCTGAATTTTTTCTCTGAAATTCTAAGGAACCAAACTCATCTGATATTTTACAATAATAGATTGGCGACAAACAAACATACATAAAGAAGAAACCGATGCGAAAGATAAACAATATCTTAAAAGGTATTAATCAAACCACCATTGTGATCAATGGTGATGACAAAACTAATGGTGATGACGGAGACACAATTATAAAGAAAGAAAAAGCAAATAATGCAAAAGACATTAATGGGAATTTTACAAATGGTGATGACAATAACGGTAAAGTTAATGGTGATTTACCTAACGGTGTTCACAAAAATGGCAAAATGAATGGTGATCTCAAAAATGGTGACACAAATGGTGATTTATACGACGATGATGGTGATATCAACCTTCATGGTTATAACAAAATATCACCTGGATGTGGTGAAAAGATTCAACTTGAGGATCCTGACAAGAAAGAGCTTTTAGTAAGAGTTTTATTAGGTGACGGTTATCGGTGATGGTGGAAATTCTGGTGATGGGATTTTGCTGAATTGTGAATTGCAGTTTCCCGGAGCTATTTTTACCATTGTGGCAGATGCTGCGATAAATTTGAGCAAAAGCCTATTTAGAGCGTTATTCTTTTTTCGTATTGAGATGGTTTCAAGAAAATCTTAAGATTTTGTGAATTTGCTAGTTGGCAATTGCTGTAGAGGCTGCCTAGTGTTATAGACGCATTCATGCTTCATCACTCGAACATACTCTTAAAATGCAATGACAGATAGATCTTTAATGCTTAAAACAAGAAGTAATTCATAATGCCATTTTAATCCAACGATTTTCTTTTTTTTTGTAGCACTGGCAAATACCCCTTAGTCGTCGCTTCAGGGCGCTGAAGTTATGGTTCGTGCTCCGTAACTATGGCGTCTCGGGAATACAGAAGCATATTCGTGAGGTAAGTTAAAGAAACGGAAAATAATTAGGTCCTTATAAGTTCAACATTGTCTTAATCATCTTAGGATAAACGTAGTTCATATGGAAAGTTTATCTAGCCAACAGTTTTATGTATGGGAAAGCTCTAAAAATTCAAAAAAAATTGGGTAATTAATAAAATCTCACAAGTTTGTAACGAACCAAAAAAAAATGTGGTAATTACCGTACCAGGCTACAAGGCAATACATAAATTACTGTTGATTAAAATCAACCAAATCTGTAAATTTCTAATAGTGTCATATTTCGAGATCTGGCTTTCGACTATTTCCTCCTCCAATATTGGAACAATCTAAAACTTATTCCATAAACTGAAAAAAAAAAAACGACATATGCTGTGCCCCTATGTTTTCCTTTTTGATGACGCATTATCTTTAGAAGAACCTTCAAAACTGGTCAAACTTGTGCTGTCACCAGAGGCCTAGTGTAAAAACCCGACAACTATTAATGAAAAAAACCGACCAAGTGCGAGTAGGACTCACGCACGAAGGGTTCCGTACCATTATCGATAAAAAACGGCAAAATAGTCACGTTTGTTGTATCGGAGCCCCATTCAAATATTTATTATATTCTGTTTTTAGTATTTGTTGTTATAGCGGCAATAGAAATACATCATTTGTGAAAATTTCAACTGTCTAGTTATCGCGGTTCATGAAATACAGTCAGACAAACAGACTGATAGTGGAGTGGAGTCTTAGTAATAGGGTCCCGTTTTTACCCTTTGAGTACCGAATCCCTTAAAAGAAAAAATCTTTCTTATTCAAATATCTACGGAATATCTTTTAAATTTGTCCAATGTTGGAGGAGGAAATAGGCGAGCGCCAAACCCCGAACTATGACTTTTTACTTAGGAAATTCAGTCGGAGCTCTCTGCTCGAATTTCCTCTTAATTGAATTCCGTTAGTAAACAGATTATCAGCGTCTACACCTAGGTTATAATTAAACATATTTTCAACAACATAAAAATTTGCTTAGTCATCACATCACATAGATTTATCACTAGTTTACAGAAGCCAGCCATTTACATATTTTAATTTGTTTGATATTCATAAAGCTCGTTTACATTATTTCTCGAATCCTGTTAAATGAGAAATTTTGTAAAAATATTTTGATTAAAAAGAGTATGTGGAGTCCCTTACACGTTCTTCTCCGTAGAGATCTATGCTTTGGAACGTACATCTTTCTGACTTACCGACTGTTTGTCAATTCGAAAGTGCCTGTAGTTGATATAATCAAAATAATTTGTGTATTTCTTATATTTTCAGGGAGTTCGTCTGGCGCAGAAGTTTGAAGCTTTGGTGTTGGCTGATCAACGATTCGAGATACCCCAGCCCAGAAATTTAGGTTAGTTTTATTATTTTTAGTAGGCATGCATTCAATGGTTACTTAGAACGATTAATGAAAGAAATTCAATACATCTAAACATTCAAAATACCAGTCCAAAACAATATTAAACATGACTCTGCCTCAGATTTTAACTTTATTCAATTGAATGGCACAAAAACTTGAGAAATCATAAACATTGCACTATACTTCATAAAATATAGCTAGATCTCTGCGACAGCTGTCAGTATCAGTACAGTAACAATAGCGTTTGAAAGGCTAACAATAACGTATACGTCAGTTTGACATTTATCGCAGAGATCAAGCTATCTTTTATTAAGTATAGTCACTCTCTAGTGCAATCAGATTGTCTGTATATTAAATCTATGTAGGTAGTTCCAAAATTTAGCTTGGTTTTAAGATGAACATGATTTGTAATAAGTTTATTATAAGTTTGTACTCCATTGGTGTAGTTGCTGCAAGGCGTTGCAGTGCGAGGATAAACTAATAAATAAATAAATTACTCGCATGCTTTTGCTAGCGCGTTTTGGACGTATGACTTACTCTTACCAATCTTTTGTGGCCATATTTTACAAAGCATAACTTTACGGAACATAGGGTGCTATGATCCTTAAAGTTATGCTTTGTAAAATCTCTTCTCTATCACACCCTTCCTTGTATCTTCCTTATCAGCACATGAAGCATTCAAATCTCTGCTTTCCAATGAATAGTACAGAATCTTTATATTGCAAATTCAAAATTCCAGGCATGGTAGCCTTCCGCATGAAAGGCGACAATGCCCTGACCGAGCGACTTCTGAAGCGTCTGAACGCGCGCGGCTACATCCACGCCGTGCCCGCCTGCTTCAAGGGCATCTACGTCATCAGGTTTACCATCACCTCATCCAGGACTACCAACCAGGATATCTTGGGTAAGGAGACTGTTAACAAAACTTCTTACAATAGTTTGTCAGCTCAGTAGAACGTTCTGAGTGGAAAATTATGAGAAATATAAATTATTTTTACTCACTACGATAAATCCTAAAGGAAGGTTATATTTTAAGCCTAATTGCAACACTCTAAGGATTTAAAGTCTATTAATAGTAAAAAAATGTAGGATTTAAAGTGCATTGAATGTAATATTCTACAATTATAAAATTTTGACCACTGTAAAGTTATTGTAGTGATATAATTTATCAAACACTTACCTTAGATCCCTATATAAAGAATGACTTACTTAATCTTAATTTAGTTGTCTTCTCTAAACTGTCGCTCTAAATAATGTTTTCTATTATTTCAGACGACTGGAATGAAATCAAGACTGTCGCCAAGGAGATACTGATGGACGTATTCGGATCTGAGAATGGTAATATTGTGGTGCCCAAGAAGCCAAGGATCTCCCTCAAAGGTAACCTTTTGATTGATGTCGTTGTTATATTATAATCTCATTCGGCTTGTAGCTGTCGGCTGATATGCATACTTTACTTAGACAAATACGTGAATGATCCCAAACATATTTCAGCCACTAATCTTTGCATGATAATTTACCCAGTAATTATTATTTATTTATGGCTTTGGCCAGATTTTCAATGTCCAAACTTTTATCAATACCATCAGCTCTTGTTACTTGGGGTCAGCGCAACACATTTTCTTGTTCCAATCCGACCTAACTGTAACGCCATCACGGACTTCCTTTTCTTTTGTCAATAGATGAATCTTAATCGCATGCACTGCCTGTAGTAATTTCTCTCTGCCAGCTTTTCCAGCAAATAGATAGTTCAGCTTTAAAATGTCCATGTTACCTTTTCGTTTGCATGCACTGCCTGTAGCAATTTCGCTCCGCTAGCTATTTCAATCAGCAATTCAGCTTCCTCTTAAACGCCCTACTTCTTCTAGGTTACTGCATGTATATTGCTTCCTAGATCAGGCTCTCTATCTCCCCTAGCTTCCTCATTTACAACGTAAATGTTTCAGAGACTCGCGAGTTGAACGCAACGTTCGGCACAAGCCTCCTCTTAGCCAACAGCCCAATGAGCCCTAAGATAGTTAATGGTACTCATGCTGCAATCTGCGATTATGAACAGGTTCTTACATCCTGTGCGCAAACTTTTGCGCAGTTGAAGATGGAGCCGAAGGATAGTCCTGGTGAGTCGTGTGTTGTGTTCGAGTGATATATCTCTGATGTTTAGATCTCTTGTCAAATCTCACGTTAAATGATGGAAAATAATAGCAATTAGAAAAATGATTTATTATATGGGAATGCCAAACATTGTCGAAATGACACGTGATCAATCCCATACATTCTGGCATTTCAACCTTCGTCATCGCTGAAATCGAAGAAACTTTTAGTCTAGTCTCTGGTGGCTCAACTAATTTGAGATTTGACGGTAGATTTATTTATCAGTGACTTTTTTGTGTGCTAACTTTTGTGTAATGGCTCATACTGATTTAGTCAATTGAGATCACCGATGCTAGCATTTTGGTTCATGCTTTTCTGTTATTTTTTATATTCACTAACAAAATCATCAAACACAAAACGCGGATGTCACTAAAAATATCAGCCAAGCTTAAATGTATCTTAATCAATCATCTTGGGTAAATCTACCACAACGTGCGTCCCGTAAAACGTTTGATGACATCGCTGCAGTCCCATGTGAATACGGCGGGACGAGCTAGATACCTGTAGACAGGATTGGTTCATACTTGCCCAAAATTGGGAGTGAGGCCTTTGCCCTGCAGTGGAACAACACAGGCCAAAAAGAATAATTCGATTTTGTTTTGTTCAACATTTAAATCTTTTATCTATGACTTGTAAGTTCCTCATTCAAATATTTGTGAAGCATTCACTATGGTCTACTTCAGATCTTGTCTGTACAGCTGTTCTAAAACATTTCTTCTTCTTTGCACACACACATTCATCTGATAAAAACTCATATTTTATACTTCCATATTCATTATTTTCATATCATTATTCCATCATCTGCTAAAAAAATTAACCAACTAACCACACTTCAACCCAATCTTCTTTCAACCCATACTCACGCTTACTCACATAAACTAACTCACTAACAGAAATGCGACGCCGTATCCGAGGCATCAAGATGTGTGGAAAGAAGTTCTCCCTGGATTCTTGCATGGACATGGTGCAGGGTATGATGGTGGAACAGAGTCTTCCGCAGTGCTGCGAGGATGAGAGGGAGGATGTTTCTAACGGTGGGTAGAGTGTTGATGAGTCTGACTATGAACCTGTGATTGATCCCGTTCATAGATTATTTTTCTTCTGTTGTCCCTATCCATCTTAATCCTTCTACAGGAGGTTCACCAAAAGAACCTTAATGATATTCCTTTCGTAGGGCTTATATTGCTAGTAAGTCTACATTATCTTCTCATTTTTATACACCAGTATTTTTGGAAGGCATTGAACTTTCACTGTCTCGTTTAAGGCACTCATTTTCCAAGTAGGAGCACTTCATATCCATGGCCCATTATTATGATCTGATAATCTATGTGACAAGTGACAAAATGAGAATTTTCGCCCTCGATTGTTGTACAGGTTAAAACAAATATGTGATTGCAGAGTCTGCCACATTATTAAATTTATTATGTCCGCATGTATGAAATGCAACAGAATTGGTCAAATGCATTCTAACGAATCATAAATCTGTTTTAGGAGCAAACACTGAAGCCCCAATACTATAAATAAGAGGTAATTCGATCAAAATATTTTGGTGGCGGGAAAAACTAACTTCTCTATTCTGACATTAATCAAATAGAAACTCTTTCCTTAACATTTTGACCTTAAGTAATATTTACTTTTCTAACCATAAATAATTAAAACGAAAATTCTCTTTCCTTTACAAAGTTCATTAAACTCCAGGATCCAGCCCGGGAGAAAAGTCTTCAATCTCATCATCACCGGTGACATCTTTCGGCACCATCAAGCAAGAAAACATAGACACAAATCAACTGCAGGTCCCATTAGCGCCATCTAGACAAATCAGGTCGAAATCCGTCGACGTCTCACTCTCTGGGCTGTCACTAGATGACGCTAAAATCACTGTCGATCTTAAAAATAATGAAATTATTATCACTCCTACTGGTTCTAAGGATATAGCTGAAGAAATGTCAGCCTCTAAATCTAGTATCAATGAAAGCGAAGAAAAATTAAATATTGGAGATAAAATTACTCAAGTGTTTGAAAATTTCCAAGATGGTTTGCAAATGTTGAGCGAATATAAGAGTAATGTTGAGAAAACTGAAGATGATAATACAAAATTGACGATAAGAGGTCCTGGGAGTTATATTAAGAAGTTGATCCAGCAGTTTAGTGAGGCTCCATTTGAAGGAGAGGATCCCAAACCAGAAGCTGATAGGGCTATGTCTACTCAAACCATTAAGGATAAAGCTGATGCTATTTGTAAAAAATGTTTGCATTATAAGGGAAAGATTTCTAAGTAAGATGACGCTTAAAGACGGAAAGTAACTAATGCATTGATTTTGTTTTCTTGAATATATTACTGATATGAGCTTATTATTTAAAAATAAATCTATGCTCTGTGAATGGAATTAAATATGTTAGACTTTTAACTCTCTCTTTATGAGTAAATTTAAATTCATCGTTAAAACTTATACATATGATTATGATTATGAAATTGAAAACTTTATTATTTGGTTGTACAAAAAAAAACTCATATTCTATGTTACTGACTAATAAAAGACCGGTATGTAATAATGCTTAGGGCAGCCTAATAATTTTTAGTTGTCAAATATTTTATTTCCTAAAGCGGTGTTGGATAAGTGTATTTTAAGTTACTGCACAATACTTTGCTTGTTATACTTTGTAAATAAAATAATTATTGTATTAAATATTATTACACCGTTATTTAGTTAATTTAAGAAATAAATACAAAAATATATCGAGATTAGGTATTCGGTGAAATATATTAATAACTCAAAACCGTAAATGTACCTAAAATATATTTTAGAAATCTCAAATTTTGCTTGTAGGTAATATAAATTAATGTAGATCATAATCATAAAAATCAATAGGTAAAAGTAGTTCGGTAAAAAAATATATATTTAATATTAATTATTATTTAAATTAAAATTTCTGAAACATTTATAACTCATACTTGCTACTACTGATATATCAAGATATTTCGTTCAATATATAGAAAATTTATATGAAAATTTTTAGATCTTAACATTATATTGCATCTGAACATAGTTTATATCAAATCAGACTAAGAAAGTGTCTGAGAGGTTAGTATTAAAATAATCAAATAAACTGCTGTGCAATATCAATAAAAATGTAAATTCCCGCTTTAAAAAAGTGCGGTAGAAGATATATTCATGTTACAATCAATATATAAATATATGTTTAATGTTATACCCATTGAGATTTATAAATATATTATTGTGGTAAGAAAAAAATGTGTAATGAGGTTCTGTTATCACGTTGTGTTGTGTGAGTTTTTCAAGTGGACGTAGATGGCCAAAGCCGAAACTATGAAGGATAGCGAATAACACTCAAAGGAGTCACGAGGCCGATTTTAATGAACACTAAAACTGCATCATTGGATTTTTGAAATATCAATATTCCTAGCCAGGACCCAAAACTGTTAATTTTGAAAAAAAACACAACATCAACAAAACATTCTATAGTGTCGCTGATAAGGACCAAATTTTGTGAAGCAATGACGGACGGCAAACATAAGAAAAAGGCTAATTTATAACAAAGTACTTATTATTCCACCTGTTGGGAGGCCTTCCAACGCAACGTCTTCCGGTTCGCGGTCGCCACTCCAGAACTTTTCTGCCCCATCGGCCATCCGTTCTGCGAGCAATGGAACCGATGACCTGGTGAAGGTGGCGGGGATGCGCTGGATGCGGGACGCACGGGATCGGTCAAAGTGGCGACGCTTGGGGGAGGCCTATGTCCAGCAGTGGACGTCTTTCAGCTGATATGATGATGATGATGATGACTTTTTTCTACGTTAAGTACCTCCCTATTAATTATTAAATCTCAAGCGATGACAATTTTTCCAAAAGTAGCCAGATTCGACAACTCAAGCATTGTACTACGAGTACATTCAGCATTACAATCATAATTCCGTTTAGAATTTTCTCAAAAGATTTTTTCATGACATCAATTGCATGATACGAATCTTACGAGTAGTAGATTACCTTAAAAAAAAGTATCTCGTTAAAAATGCGATCTTTCCTTAAGTTTGCCGTATGATATTACATCCCAGAATTTAATCCTTATAAGCGACACTATCGAATGGTATAATAATACAGCATGTGTTTTTTTTTTCAAAACCAATGGTTTTCGATTCCTGGCTAGGAATATTGATTTATCAAAAATCCAATGATGCAATTTTAGTTTTCATCAAAGTCGGCCTCGTGACTCCATTGAATGTTTTTCACTATTCATTATAGTTTTGGATTTGGTTATCCACAGCCTCTTAAAAAACTCACTGTTTAAAAAAGATCTCTTGTAATTTATTATTTGTGTTCAGGGGCCGTACTATTATATGTCAACGCTGTGATGATTTCGCTGTGCAAAAGTGCTCCATCTCTCTCACATGTGATTCAAGATTTATTTCACACTACAGATTAAGTCCCCAAAACTTTGAAACCATGATGACGTGGATATATTCACTTCAATTATCATGATGTAGAATTCCTCCAATAACTTTTGAATGTAAAAAATATATGTTAATATGTTTATATATTGTGCTTATATTCTTAGATATAAATCTTAATAAATACCTAATGTAAAATACGTACTCTTAGACTGTAGACAAGTAGACACAAAATATATGGAAAAAATTTATTGTAGTTTTACTTTTAATGTGCAATAAATATGTTATGAGGCATTGAATTAATGTGTTTTATTTAAAAAAAAAAATAATTACAGAAGAAAAAAAAATAACAATAAAATATGAACATAAATATATTGTGACCCGAAACTTAACATTACCTAACTACACAGTATTTTTTCTTATTTTTGCCAGAATTGGTACAACATAGCCCATCACTCCGTACCAGCTTGATATTGAGTATCAGGACACGCTATATATTGTTGTATATTTTATACAATTTTTATTCTGTTTTTTTTTTTTGTTTTGGTAAAAATAAAACGACATATTAATACTTAAAATGTTTAATAAATACATAACCGTCAATATTAACATTTTACTATTATATATTTGAGCATTTTATTTCATATTTTACTACATTTCGTGTTTTTTACGGGCAGAGTTCGCAGGGAATGTGGAAAGTAACTGGACATAGTATTAAAAAGATATAATATAATTAAATGTAGAAAGTAAATGCAAAGGGGAATAACGAGGTGGGAATTACATATCAAAAGGAAATAATCTATTAAGAATAAGCAAATATGAAATGGAACGTCAAAACGATGAGAATGACGATGAGAAAATTAGATGTTTCAAAAAAACATTAAAGGTAACTCATATTCCACAACAGGTAATTTATTTAAAATAAACAAATATAATAACGTTAAACTAAATATAAAAATAATTTATATCAAAAATATAATTATAATAGAGTGCAAATTCATAAATAATATTTTGCTATCAATATTCGTTTATTAAATAAAAATAATTTTACTACTTAAGCTTAAAAGGATATTATATCAAGAATAATACTTGCTTGGAATATAATTTAGCGTACCTTGCCCGTATAATGGTAATCAATGATAGTACCTACTTTGCTACTTAAGCAAAGTTTAAGAAAAAGCTCATTAAAATTATTTATATAAATTATAATTACAACAATTAATTTATAATTTCTACAATTCAGTCTTAAACGCTAACTTTAAATCTATAAATAACAATAAATAAATGCATTTTCTTTTAATAATTTACAATATTATTACACTAGGACAATATACAAAATTTATAAAATTCTATTTCGTGGATTTTTGGCCAAAGTGGAAATGGCGTTCGTCACAAATGTTAATTTTATGGATTGAAAATATTCTTGTATTAAAAAAATATTAAAAAATCCGTATATTTTTTCTAGTTATACAACAGTGCTTGACCGTACTTAATCCTAAACAATATTAACATTATTTATATAACAGAATTACAATTAATATATAATTATTTTTCAATAGAGAGCTTTCAGTTTAGTTTTTACAAATTCTGTTTAAATTTAAATGATAAGAATTTGAATAGAAGAGGATTTGCAGTTTTACTTTTATTAGTGATTTTGTTGAAAAATAAGATTAAGATAAAAGATTACGAGCAAATGATGAAAGGTGACTATTTTTTTTTATATTTCACAGAAACACAAATCAATTATAAATCATTAATAAAGTAGGTAATAGTTACATTTTTAAACGTAGATAATTTTTCGTGTTTTATTCCGAAAAACGTAAACAGAAATTCGTATGAATACCTAAAAAACATTCTTCCACACAAACTCATATTTTATCAATTTCGTATACCAATACAACACAATAGACTCAGAATCACACACAAATTCACAGACACACAAAAAAATTTCGACACTAATTCATCCTTCATACTATACACGCGTCCTAATTTTAAAGCTCCCTCTTTCAGAGAGGAGGCTTGTGTCCCAGCAATGGGAACGTATAAGGCCTATGCTAGTGAACACCGGTAATACTCTTGAGCCAAGGTTTGTAGAAGGTGGTCCTCATGTACACGCCTGGTAGGAAGGGGGCAGCACACTTGATTCCGTGGGAGACTGTTCCGACGAGTTGCCATTTGCCATCATCGCGTTGTAGGACTAGTGGTCCACCGCTGTCGCCCTGGAAGAAAAAATACAAGATTTATATTTTTATGCCATGAATAGAATTTTCTGGAATCCGATTCCGACGATCCCAACGTAATCGCGAAAATACTAGGCTGATTGTATAAAATTTTCTGGTCAGCCTGAGATAGACCCAACTTATTTCTGATCAGACTTAGGCCGTTAGCTTAAAGTCACCCAAAGGGAAATGAGGAGGGCTATGCTCGGAATTTCCTTGCGTGATCACGTCAGAAATGATGATATCCGCAGGAGAACCAAAGTTACCGACATAGCCCGGAGAATTGCCAAACATAAGTGGCAGTATATTGCTCGCAGAGCGGATGGCCCATGGGGCCGAAAACTTCTGGAATGGCGACCGCGAACCGGAAGACGATACGTTGGAAGGCCTCCCACTAGGTGGACCGATGACCTGGTTAAGGTTGCGGGAGGGCGCTGGATGCGAGGCGCACGGGACCGGTCAGTGGACGTCTTTCGGCTGAAATGATGTAGGCCGTAAGGTTTGGCAGGATATGTAAGAAAACCTCTTCAATCCTGAGTTAGAAGCTATCGCCCGGAGAAAAAAAACACGAACATAGAACCTTCTCCTTTTTGGAAAGTCGGTTAAAACACTGAACTAGACTGCATTTTTTTCCACTTATTACTAGTATTAAACCAGAAGCGCCTTTTGTAACGAAATATTCGCACCTTTTACATAGTCAGACTTTCCAACGTCTAAATGATCCCTCGGTGTACCCAATAACTAAGACTAAAAGCTCCCTCGATAACCAAAAGCAGTTCTCACTATAATACTGCTCACCATATTAAGAATGTGTGCTAGACCATATGTACATATGTATAGGACAATTAATAACGAATACTTACCTCACAAGAATCCTTCTGTCCATTAGCGTATCCCGCGCAGATAAAAGAGTTGAGGATCTTCTTGGAGTGACCAGCGGTCTGGAACATGTCTTGGCAAGCACTGTTCTCTATCACAGGCACCTGGAAAACGTTATTAGTATCTTTAGCATCATAATTTTTGGTTAGGTTTAATAAGGCAATCTATGGTTAAAATCATATTAGTTAGTATGGATGGCCATATTAATAGAACGGACAAATGTTGGCAAAAAAAAAACAAATAATAAATAGAACTGTTAAATAAAATCAGAGAAAATTTTTGGGATGACCGTTGAGGTTACACCAGTCGACCATTCATCCTTGCAAACGTAGTCTGGCGATTACTCCACTGTTTGACGATGTACGTTCAAAATAAAAATAAAATATATCAATTTGTCTCATAATTATGTAGCCCTGTATGGAAACCAAAAAGTAAAAAAAAAAAATTGAATGTTATGAGCGTCGATTTTAACTCATCTTTGGGCGGAAATAAATACCATCAGAAGAAGGAAAATTGCAAAACCGCCTCCATACAGGTATAAATTAGTAATTCAACAATGCAAATAATTTTAATTTGGAAATATAAATTTAGTCGTTTTTTCATGATATCTAGACTAACAAAATTCTGTTTATAAAATCTCGCGCGCTCGTTTTCGTCCTAAATCATCATCCATTTCGATACAAATATGCAAAAGTACTAATTCGTACGCGAACTAGCTTCTTACTGCTCATCACAGCATCTATCTCTTTCGCACGTGTTGTCGGATGAGATAGCATGCATTTTAACCTCGCGCACAAAATAGTTCGTGCCGTCGACTAGGGGAACCTTAAGTCATCTTTTCGAATCTATGACATTCCTTGTAATGTGTATCTTGGGCAGAGTATGAAAAAGAAAGTGACAAGGATAGAAGGAGGCAAATCAAATCGTGGCATCAGAGGAAGACAATTCGGTTCTCATTAGTCTCGTGACCAGAGCCAAATGAATTAATTCATTTAAAAAGTAAGAACTCGCATAAGAAATGCTTAGATACCTGTACTTCCTGCAATATAGCCGGTACAGAACCGCCGTACTTGAGCCGTCCCCAGCCCGTAACGGTCGCTACCCGGCCCGTGAAATCACTCTCATCCGGTGGCATGCAGATTGGCACTGAAATTTAGATGAAGATTTTAACATAATTAATTAAAACTGCCTCTTTGTAGACGAGGTACGTGCTATTGCTGCGCATGAGTACATAAACTTTTACAGGTCGGTAAATGTGAATTTTGGACTTCTCAGTAGGCCAGGTGACTGATTTTTAACCGACTTCCCAAAAAGGAAGTGTTTATCAATCCGCATGTTCCTATTTTTATTTTCATATTCTTAAGGCATATCTATATCCCATATATATATATGAGAGCAGTGGTGGCCCAGTGATAACGGCCGCGACTTACAAGTTGTTGGTCATGAGTTCGAGCCCAGGCAGGCGCTTTACTTTGAGTGTTAATTATTTCATCGCCACTGCCCTCAAAACGGTGAAGGAAAACATCGTGAGGAAACCGGCATGTCCTAGAACCAAAAATTCGAAGACATATGACAGCCACCAACCCGCACTGTGCCCGCGTGGTGGATTAAGGCCCACTCCCTCTCACAGAGAGGAGGCCTGTGTCCCAGCAGTGGGAACATTAATAGGCTGATGATGATTATGATGATGATATATATCTCGCCCTTACTTGATTTAATGACTGCTTGACTAACTGCCTTCAATGTATACGCCTTTTAGGTGATTTATTCTACTTCGCAAGTACTATAGGCACATTAACTTACCAATATGAGCATCAAACTTGATAGGCGCTTCTAGTTCCAATAACGCAAGATCATTCTCGAAGGTAGCTGCGTCATAGGATCGGTGCACGATGACCTTCTTCACGTTTCTTGATACTGGCTTCTTTGGTTCGAAGTCTCCGGAAATGTCGTTCTCGCCAAATACTGCGACTAGAGATGCTAGGAAGCTGGAAAAGAGGACACACACTGTTTTGATTTCATAGAAATAATAATTTGCGGGGATGGTGATTGGTTGGTGAATTGATATTTTAAGAACTTTGTCAAAGCGCAGGTCGAACCGTGACTAACTTTATAAAAAGTCGTTAAATTGGATGCCAGCACAGACATAAATCTAACTAGATGACGCGATTGTATGTACTCCGCGTGCCAAAAAACGGACTAAAGTTACGATCAATTTTTTTTTCTTTCTTTTAAAATAAAACGTTGCCCCACACTAGGAATTCCTTCCTGTATCGTGGGTGCGTTAACAAACATGCAAAATCACATACACAGCACCCAGAGCCGGAACAACTATCCGTAGGTCATACAAATATTTGTTCCGTGCGGGAATCGAACCCGCGATACGCAGCGCAGCAGTCAATCGCTCAACCACTGCGCCAACCATGCGCCCAATCAAACATCGTAATCGATCGATGATCGTAATCTGAGATTTTCATTTAGCATTATCGCCACCGGAAATCCACCGAAATCTAGAAAAATGCCTTTTTATCCCATATTGAGCTGTAAAGAATGTATAGAAGAAGTTGGCCAGGCATTGGACATGTTTTCATTCATTGGTAAGTAAACTTGTTTTTAAATTGTTTGTGAAAAAGTGCCACACTTGGTTTTCATACAGATGGAGGGACTTGCGTTATCTATTTAGATTTATGTCTGTGGATGCCAGTCTAATGTGTAAAAAATTCTACTTGTATAGTTTAGGTGAAGTGAGTTTTCAAACCCTAGAATCTAAGGTGGAATGATTTCTCACTTCATCACTTTCATCTAAGTTTTCATATTGATAATTTTTACAGAATAGTTTTTTGTTCTATGATTGTAACGTGTAGTAACGGATATTATTCAGGGTTCCGTACACGAAGAGTCCAAACGGAGCCCTATTGCTGTCACTCACGTGTCCCTCTGTCTGTCCATCGTCGGCCACATATGTTTTACAGCCAAACGGTTCGTAAAACAAAATCTCAAGTTTTTACAGTATAAGCATCTTGTTGACCCAAAGTATACTAATTGTCAAAAAATATTTTAATTTATTTTTTCCTTTGAAATAGGAAAATACCCCATTTTTCCAATTGCAACAAACTTGATTTTGCGTTTAGATCCCTAAATGAGCGAAGTCCGACATGCACTTGGCCGGTTTTTAGGGACTCGAAACTAAAGTGTCCTTTGAGAGTTTGGTGATAACGATCGACTGTTTGATCTTAATCGAGATTATGTTCCTTCCAGTGAAAGATAATTTAAGTTTCATGAAAACGTAGTACGATTTTTTTTTTTTTTTTAGAAGAAACTTTGTCCCACACTAGGAATTTCTGCCTGTATCGTGGGTGCGTTTACAAACATATAAACTCACATTCACAACACCCAGAGCCGGAACAACTATCTGTAGGTCATACAAATATTTGTTCCGTGCGGGAATCGAACCCGCGACACGCAGCGCAGCAGTCAATCGCTCAACCACTGCGCCAACCGTGCGCCCAAATTTGATGTAGGACTTTCGACATACCATGCAAAAAATATTTCGTGTGTAGCATATTTGCTGTGAAAATAAAAATCTATTTCTTAAGCAAAAACTTGTAACTCACCCAGGCTGACAATGCGCAGCTGTAGTAACAAATCTATTGGTAATCAGGACTCCACCACACTTGTTCTTGGTGAAGAGACCGAGCCAGGTGGACTCTCTGACCAGGACTTGCCAGGGCCACTCTCCGAAGCCAGCACTCTTACCACCGACGATACGGCCCGTCTTGGAGAGGGGACGGACGCCACACACTGGAAATGTGATAGGGGAAGAATTAGGTTTCCAGAATAGATTTTGAGAGACAATATTTTTACTTTTCAACAAAACAAATGAAACTTAAGAAGACAACATGAAAATCAAGGTTGAAAAGGAACTTTAGTTAAAGTGGCATTCTACTGGCGAATAACGAGTGTCAAAATACCAAAAAAAAATTTAATTCTTTTCATAACTTTTTGGGTATTTCGTAAATTTTTGTCCCAATCATTTTTGGCTTTTTGAAAGTTAGTTTATTGCTAGGTAGGCGTACTCCATTTTTAACCGACTTCCCAAAAAGGAGGAGGTTCTATGTTCGACTTCATGTTTGTTTTTTTTTTTTTTTTTTTTTTTGTGTATGTTCACCGATATCTCCGTCAATTGTGGACCGATTTTGAATTTTTTTTTTTTGATTTTTCGAGTATGTTTCGAAATTGGTCCCATTTGAATTTGGTCCCATTTTCATTTTTTTTTTTTTTAATTTGGTGAAGATCTGATGAAGAACTTCGGAGATATACAGCAGAACTCTTCAATAAATGAAGGCAAATCTCTCGAGATTGCTGCAACCGCATGTCTTTTTATTGTTTATACCATTTCATAACATAACATCACGCCAGTACGCTCTAAAGGGGTACACAGATGTGTACAGTTCACCTTGAAACACTTTCATTTCACAGGTTATGATCAAGTTTCATGGCATTCAGTTAATCTATTCTGGCATTACTACCTCACTAAAGCAAGTTGCTTAATAGGTACAACTAAAAAGTGAAAAATAAAAAATCTTTTTTACAAAAAAAATACTACCGACTTCCAACTAAAAACACTACAAAGTGAAAAATAACTTTCTTTTTCGAAGTCGGTGTCTTTGGTAGGTGCCAATTTTTTTCGTTATGGACACCGACTTCGAAAAAGAAAGTTATTTTTCACTTTGTAGTGTTTTTAGTTGGAAGTCGGTAGTATTTTTTTTGTAAAAAAGATTTTTCGATAATTTTCTCATTTGGAAGAGTGTCAAACGCGAGTACTTATATCAATTTTGGATGAAAAAGATACACGAGTTTTGAGTCTTGTGTGTAGCGTCTGCCGAAATTATAATTTTGATGCAAGGTCAAACAGAATTTGGACGTCTGCCCTTGTGGTAATAATTTCACCAAATCGGTCTGGTATTTTCATCATAGTTAAGGTCATTAGTTCGTGCCGACATGAGATAAGAAGTTTATCTGTCTCAGTCCGCGATATGTAAGCACCAAATAATGTAATTCATTGAACACGAACGTGGTCACAACCTTAGCACGTGTCAATCCGTACCTACTACATTTATTAGGACATGCGTTATCGTTAATAGAATTGAAGTTTTCTAGAATTCTGGAATTCTTTGAAAATATCATCTATTTATGTGAAACCGAACAGATCCAGATGGATTTTGAGCATAGGTACGTCTGAAAATGGACGTCA
Organism: Orthosia gracilis; assembly: GCA_947562075.1. NCBI lineage: Eukaryota > Metazoa > Arthropoda > Insecta > Lepidoptera > Noctuidae > Orthosia > Orthosia gracilis. Next base: position 6,310,494 of record OX387276.1, read on the forward strand.
AAGTTATCACTTCATAATTATGATTGCAAATACTCACAATTCTTATCGTTATAATCCACTGGCCGTTCAACATAATTCTCGGTGGTCACCTCATCTGCCAGTTCCGTAGTCGTGGTGGCTGCTTGAGTGGTCGTTGTTACCTTCTTCGTGGGCTTCGGCTTCTTTGTGGTCGTCACCTGAAAGTATCGGGATTAAAAAGATAGCGGACCTGTTTTTTTGAAATATTGTGAATTAACAAGCGCTACTGCTTAGCAAGAAGTTTTGGTTTCGATTCCCGCATCAGGTAAAGTATTATTAGGTTTTTCTATCTGGGATTTCTAAGTAACCACCGGAGTCTGGACTTGTGCCCGCCGGTTGATGGCATTAGGGTCTCCCCTTGTTACGTGGGACCTCAAGTGGATATACTATAGATGCACTTCTGCTTTACCCTTCGGTAGTACGGGTGTGATGTTATGTTATGAAACTTCTTTGGGTACTTTAATATGCGAGGATTCATTATTGAGAGATTTAAAGAACTGTATTGTTTTTTTTGAGTTTTTCATATTTATGTGAACTGACTGCATATCAATAAATAAGACAGTTACAGCTAGTAGGCCCTGGATGCCGAATCAAATGCCTATATTCTGAATTTTGAACTTATTTGTAGTTGAATCTCTGTCGAGCTCCATTTTAGCTTGAAAAACCGTTCAAACTTTGGCGGGTTTGACATGCTACAAATTCTCAATTTTGGAAATATGACGTAAACATATTTAGTTAGAGTTAAAATAAATAACAACATTGAAATTGCCTTGTTCAATTCCTGTAAAAGTTAAAAGGTATCTTCTTTTTAAGTGTTCAAAAACTTACCGGCTTTTTCGTAGGGGCAGCAGTTGTGGTCGGCGGCTGGGTTGTGGTTGGCCGTCGATACTGCGTGGTCAAACGCACTGGCTTCTTCGTCGTCTTCACCGGCGGCCGCTTCGTGGTCGGCTTGGTTGTGGTCGTCCTTAGCGGCTTCTTCGTGGTCGTCAAGAAAGGCCTTTTTGTCGTCGGTAAAGTCCTTTTCGGTTTCGTCGTGGTCGTTTTTATGGTTGCTGTTTCGTTTGGTTTCCTACCTAACATTACTATATCGTGCAATTCCTGGAATGTTCCTTGGAGGTTGCCTACGATTTTGTTGACAAATAAATTCATCTTATCGTTGAGTTTTTCATCCATTTCCCATGTTGGGGTTGTGAATTCTACATCATGTAGAATATCTAGCTCATTGTCAGACATTGATATACTAGTATTGTAAAGGGAAGGATTTGATCCCGAAGCATTAAGCATTGGGTTCCTAACAGGTGGGAAGTTGATCAGATCATCAGGCGACGTCTGCATCTCTGGTTTGTTTGTCGTTGGTGCTTCAGTAAAGTCCATTATAGGACTTGTCAAAAGAGGAGCAGGCCTTGTACCTATCGAAGCTTTTATTGGATAAGGAGTAGTCACAACTCCAGGTTTTGGAGTAATAACAACTGTAGGTGAAGAAGTAGAAGGATAAGTCGGTTTTCCCATATAAATGTTGTTAGTAGCAGCTATATGGTTGTTAACAGTTATCTGACTGATTGGTTTCTTGAAAGGTTCCTGAGATATTTCAACGAATTGAGGTTCGTCTGCATCTAGAGGTGTTTTTGTTGTGTGTATGTCATTTAGAACTATGACAGTTGGGGTCACACTTGAGAAAGTGTCAACGTTGTCAAGATTATCATAAGTCACTGCATTAGGTGGGATTGCTGGTCTTCTAATGGGACTTCCAGTAATATAGCTGGTAGATGGAGGTTTCTTAGGAGTCGTTGGTCTTTGTGTGGTCGTTGAACTAACATAGCTAAAGGTGGACAAGTCACCAAAATCAGTGGGATCAGTAGGATATCTATTGAAGGCATCAATAGCTTGACTAGTAGACTGACTAGGGCTTGGCGAGGAGTAGTACGATGACGGCTTATCGTCGTCCTGTGGCAAGCTGTTCGGAGTCGTATGTAGGTAGTCATAAGACGGCTTTTTACTTGGAGCTGGCTTCTTCGTCAGATACGTTGACAATGACGTAGGTTTCAGAGTGACGTAATGGCCGGTCGATGAATAACTTGGATAAGTGTAGGAGTACGATGGTGCTGGTGAAGACTTCGTTTCCATAACATCAATGGATGGAGTCACATCTTCCTTCATACTTGGAGTACTATCATTAAGCATTTGAATTATACTGTTAATTGATGACAATTCTGGTTTTTGTTTTGTTACTGTTGAAATTACTACATAGTTCTCCGTCGAAGTCACTGGTTTTGGCCTAAAGATTGGCTTGATAGGTCGGTGAGTTGACACTGTCTTCTGTGACTCAGTTGTTGAAGTACTAGGAGTAACCGTCGGCTTCGTCTGCATTGACGATAACTGTATATTGAAATCCGAAGGCCTTACAACCGTATCTACTACAGAACCATTAGTATGTACTAGTATAGTATCTGGACCACCATGGTCTATACTGCTGTGTGTATAGTAATCTGGTTTCGGCTTCATATAAATAACACCGTTACTATCTTTAGGAGGGGAACTGAGTAAAGTATTCGTGATTTGAGTTAAGCCTTCAGAGATCATTTCGGCATGTTCTCCTTCCGTGCTCAAATCATCAGGTTGCAAGGTTGTAGCTGATGTTTTATCTGCAGGTTTATAACCAGGGGTAACTACAGGTTTATAACTGTTATGCCAAGCGCTTAATTCTTCTGCATCGTAATCATCTCCTTCTGTTGCTTCTGGGTAGTCAAGGTAACTCGTCATGACGATGCCTGGGCCTTTGGGGATATGTGACTGGCTGTCAGATTTGAGCTGGCAGCAGGCTCCAAAGAGGAAGCCATCCATGCAGGCTCCTACTACTTCTCCGTCTCGTTGGTAGCATTCATGGTTGAACATACATATGGTGTTACCTCGGTTGTATTTTGCTGCGCGCGACGCTTTGCAGTAGGTGGGTGTTATCCGGTAGCCGCCGAAGAGTTTTCTTGATTCTGTGGAAGAGGGAAAATTTTAATAAGTTTTAATTTATAATCATAAAAATATACAAAAGGAACTTTGTCGTGGTTTAAGCTAGTCCATAATCGTGGATAGTACTTTTGTTAATTAAATTAAATGCATCATAGTGGAATCATTGATTTACGACCTTGAAGTGACAAATATTGCTATAAATAAAAGGCCATGTATATAAAGTGACATTCTATCAGGGACAGCGACAGTAGAAAAAAAATCACAACTGCTTCAGAAGCAAATTAAAAAGACATAAAAATACGTTTTGATTGTCCTGTCTACAATCAAAACAACTGAAGACTTGTTATTCAAACGAAAGCTTCATAGACTGTCAACTTTCACTAACAAACAATATGTTGCATCAAAATGATGTTTCTAGGTAAAAAGCTCTGTACATCTTGTACATTGTCAGCTCGAAGCTCGAAGACAGTGTTTAAAATCTAGACACGCGAGTGTCTGCCTAGATTTCCCCAAGTGAGTAAATTGTGGCTTAGTCGTGTATATGTGACACTAAACTTTCTTACAGTTTCTCTCGTTGCGAGCCAAATCGATTGCTGGGACATGACTTGCAAGATGCTGGGTTTGTGTGTTTCTATTTTTTAACAGACTTCAAAAAAAGTAGGAAGTTCTCAATTCGTCGGAATCTTTTTTTTTATTTATGTTCCCCGATTACCCAAAGACGCCTGGACCGATTTTAAAAATTCTTCTTTTGTTTGAAATTGTATACTTCACAGGTGGTCCCATGATCATCAGGTCAGGATCTGATGATGGGATCCTAGAGAAATTGAGGAGTCTCCTCCAGTATCATAGGCATACATATAGCGATTTTGGTATTTTCATTAGTAATGCAATCATTTGCACTCAGAATGTATCATTTAGTGAAGTGGAATGTGGTTATTTTTCGCTTTGTAGTGTTTTGTTTTTTTGGTTAGCGTTAAAAAAGGATATTTTCTGTAAGTGGATATACTGATTCTTAATAAAAAGATGACTACTACTGAGGCCTGCAGCTTTGCCCGCGTTTTAGTCGAAAAACAAAATGTACGAACGTACAACCGCGATAAAAAGAATTTCTCAAATCCTATGTCCCTAATCCGGGAAAATATGGTCTACTAGTGTGCCAAGTTACATCCAAATCCATTCAATCATCTTGGCGCGATTGATTAACAAACATTGAAACATAGAATTTCAGAGTAATGTAGGATAATAGGAAGTGTACTATCCTAGTAGGAAGTGGGATTATCTCCAAGTCTTTCTCCGATCAGTCATACCAGTTTAATACTGTTTTTTATAGAAATTATTTATGTATTTTATTAGTTAGGTAGTTTATTAATCCGACTTCAATTGTTGTTCATAATTTTTATTTTGCACACCTACCACTGTTGTGTCCTTTTTTACCCAAAGGTTGACTGGTAGAGAATGCCTTGCTGCATTAAGTCCGCCTATGTATCATCAATGTACATGAAGTTTAAATAAATAAATAAATACTGTTCTTAACGTCATTCCAATGACTTTGAAAAGTCAGAGGAAACACGTCAAAATCACCGTAGTTAACAAAAGAATATTATTTAAGGGCCTACATGCGCTTTAGTGCCGTAAAGCGGTAACTTTCTAAAGCATACTCCTTAGTAACGGCTAGGTTAAAAGGTTTAAAAAAATATATATATTTATTATTGTTTCATGTACATTATTTTTTAAACATGGTTTTTTCGTATAACTAATAGTTTTCCTTTAAAAAAATAATTAGCAACACGATATTTTTTGCAACTTTTGGATACTCCTCCAAAGAGACTTGGATGTTTAAAAATACTTTTACACAGAATAATTGATGGACTTTCAATATTGATATTTTGGCATCGAGCGGGCGCACGGCCTGTACTGCGTTTACATTGGGGCGTATATATCGCCTTAACAGGAGAGACGATTGTCAAAAGGTTTTAATTATATGCGATTCACATGCTCTACCGAAAATCGAGTGGTCATTTCCAAACATCTTAGATCTTTAACTGTCATTATCGCTGATAAAGCGTAATTTTTCTTAGACCCCACACTAGAACTAACATTAACATTATTAGCGGGATATTTACCATGTTTACTGTTTGTTGCGAGTTACCGATATTTCGGTGCTGTTGCAAGCACCATGATCACGAAAAAACTGAAGTTATTGCGGATGGGTGTTTATGAGATAAATCGGTCTACCCTCTTTCTTGTTCGTTTTTTGCACTCAGTACCGCTACCACTGTCACTCACAACTCGATTCGAACTTCAGTTTATCCGTAATCATGGTACTTGCAACAGCACCGAAATATCGAAAACTCGCAACAAACAGTAAACATGGTAAATATCCCGCTTCTAATGTTAGTGTCAGTGACCATGACAGTTTAAAAACTTCTATCACACTAGAACTTAAATGCGAACCCTGAACATCAATAATGACACTAATATTATAAAGGCAAAAATTTATGAGTGTGATTGTATGTTTGTTACTTCTTCACGCTCAAACGGTTGAACGGATCTGGATGAAATTTGAAAATAAGAAAATACTTCGCACGCGGGCGACGCCGCTAGAAGAAGTTAGTAGTAAAACAAAACTAAGATACAAAACCAGAACTTTTAATTTAGATCAGCCAGTAGGTCATTACCAAGTCCAAGCTAACAAGAACGGTATGAAACTGCTAATGATCTTAGCACATTATGACTAAGTAGGTAACATTACACCTCTATTGAAGTACTAACTAATAATCCTGTTAACTCTAGCTAAGTAAATAAGTTGGAGAAGTTTACGAGTACAATATGTCTGAGAACAAATTTCTCTACAATAATTTCATCAATTTTTTCCTCGACCGTTGTCCTATATTGTTTAAGTATCTTTTGATTTTTATTACATTTTCGTAATTGCTTGCGGGTTAATGACACCGTCTAAAGCCTCAATTTTACACGTTCAATTCTCATTCAATAATGAAGTACTGTCTTCTACCTAGGGCAGCATTATATTCCATTGTGTTAACTCAATATTATTTCGGCTCACGCGTTTTGCCTACATAGCACTCCCAAATATTCATTTAATATGACACACTAATGCTTATTAATACACATACGATAATTGGTTCAATACACAACCGATACATCACATTCCTACACGAATTTCTGTTTAATAAGAACATTGAGGTTACTGGATCAAAAATAAGAATACCGGTTTCTGGTAACGAAGTAGACAGTTCATCATTAATTACAATATCAAATAAACTAGAAACTTCTTTATCTATGATTTAGTCCCGTGTGTATTGCAAAAAAATACATCCTGTGTCCCACTGTAGAACAAAGGCCAAATATAGAAGATACGAGCATTAGTCACCACGTTTGCTGGAGGCGGGTTGGCGATTGAGGACTTATATTAATTGTAAGACCAGGTTTCCTTAACCGATGTCCAAGATAAACTCAGAAAGTATAAATGAACTGACTAAAAAAATTTTACTAAATCAAAACAAGAAGTCGGAGGATACATAAATGGTTTTGGTCAGCCAGCTCGCGAATATGTATCCTCCGACTGCACAACAAGATTTTCTTCTTGTTTAAATCTTTTTAGTTCGCTTCTGAAGTTGCCTTGCAGTAGGGTTAAACTTTCAATTGAATTTGAACATTGGTTCTTGCCCGGATTTGCATCCACGTGAGGCGAACTCTTAGAACTCTGGGAAACTACGAACGATTCTTAAACAACGACGATCCTTAAATCAGCCATATCAGCGATGGCAATGGTTGGAATGCGAAATTACATTTTGATAACGTGACATTTCGATAGCACATGACAATCCCATACTTTTGATATATTTTCATCCAGTATCGCAGCACTTTGAACGCGAATGTCACTTGTCTAGAGACTCAAGTGTCATTCGATGTAAGCCTTGACGATGTTTGAAATGTTAAAATGTAACCCCGGCTCCACACGTTGGTCACAGCGCTCATACCAATGTTGGACGATAATTGGTGAGGCGTACACACGCTGGCTATTAAACTAGTTCTGTCTCGTCAGAGCCAATGTGAAGATGTCCGATACGGAAATTGCTGTATGCGCTTTTACAGTACTGAGTGCATATTATAATTTATATTTGTTACTGAATAAAAAGAAAAAAACACGTCAAAGAAGAAGGTGGATGACGACACATCATAAAACACGGAACCCTCGATGCGTGTTGCAACAGGACTGAGCAAATCACCAACGTGTGGACGGATTGCGAATGTTGGCACAGATTCCTTTGATAAAACCGACATGCGCCGGCCAACTACCAACGCTCACCCCAAAGCTAGCGCCAACGTAATGTTTTAGATCAACAAGTCGTTTTTTTTTTTTTTAAATCCTTGCCCCACCCTAGGAATTTCTCCTGTATCGTGGGTGCGTTTATAAACATATAAACTCACATACACAAACACCCAGAGCTGGAACAACTATCTGCAGGTCATACAAATATTTGTTCCGTGCGGGAATCGAACCCGCGACACGCAGCGCAGCAGTCAATCGCTCAACCACTGCGCCAACCCTGCTGATAAAACCGACACGCACCAGCCAACTACCAACGCTCACCCCAATGTTGGCGCCAACGCAATTTTCTAGATCCACACGTTAACGAGTGTCGTTGGGATCTACGTTGTGGCCAACGTGTGGAGCCGGCATTAGGGATTGATCTCGTGACATTGCGATAGCTCTTGGCATTCCATACATTTTTGTCATTTCACTAATTGCTATCGTGGCGTTTTCGTTCGTAGAATATCACTTCTTGTCTATAGACTGCTTTACCATTATTTTTTTACTTTTTATTGAAAAATTCTTTAGTTAAGTGTTCAATCATCATCATCATCATCAATGAATATCAATACATATAATAAACCTGTAGAAAAGTCGTTTTTGTACATCTAAAATATATACAAAAAAAAATAGCCTAGTTGTTAAGGGATAACCAGCAGAACCCATTGCCAGCATTTTTGTCTGTTTAGCTGTGCACGCGTCACGTAAAATTTACGAAACCAATGTAGATAACTTTCACACATCAAAATTGTGCGTTTGAAGTATTACTTAGTTTTTGTTTCATTGCAATCGGTTCACTCTAGCAAAAGACATATGAATTTAAAGTTTCAGGAAGTTGCGTGTGTTGCGATATTTTATCACAACATAAATTGCGTGAATTCAGATATTCAGACAGTTGAACTCCGTATTCAATAGATGGCGTTGTGGCATTTGACGTCATTTTCTGAATGGCGGTGTTAAGATTCTCCGCGGAAGAATTACCCTAGAAAAAAATGGTAGGTAGGTAGGTAAGTAGTTGACGGGAGTAAAGTCGCGGGCACAGCTAGTATGTAATAAAAGTTTACTGTTACTATCGCAGACTAATTCAGACAGGATCTTTTTTTAAGAAATGTTTTTCAGAAAAGAAAGAAATAAATCAAATTTATTTAGTACAACAGAAACCATCAGATTGCAACCAGGACTTCAGTTTTCGCAGCTAGGACAAACCCAAAGTAGGCAAAGACATAGCTTCACTATGGCTTTCACCCACCGCACGTGATGTGCAACGCACCTAACTTCCTAAATTCGCGAGTATAGAGGTCAACCGTTACGGAGTTAATATTACAGTTTTGCATAAAATGAAGATTCGTAAACGATACCACGATGGGCTACATGGCACTGGGCTAGTGTTTTAGTAGACTAGGTATATTTAAAGTATTGTGTTTTGTATGGTTAAACAATCCTAAGTGGATCATGATGAAGGCCGTACCCTGACCAAAAAATCTTGAGCATTCCTTGTGCCCTAGCGGCACACTGGTGGCGCATGAATTTACAGTAGTGAATACGCCCAGAATTTAGAATCTTTACAAAATCGAAGTTTGGCCTTTTGAAAAAAAAAAGTTACAAAATGTTCGTTATCAAATTGTCTATCCATTAGTGATAGTACAAAAATTAATTAATGAACACTTTACGAGGAGATGCATGCTATCAATCATTATTTCTCATTTTTATGGTTTTTTTGGAAGGAGATTAGTGACACATATACTTCTTTAAAAAAAAGTATACTATCATTTTGGAATCAATATTATGTAGAAATTTAGTGTATTTTTATTAATTGATATTTCTTTTTAAAAAACGAGTAGATAGCTCTTAAAAACTGCACAAAAACGGCTGGCGCGGCGTTTGCTCGGGGAGGCGCCTTAAGTAGTTAACGCCACACAGACATTTTTGTAATGTCACTGGGCACAGAGGAAGCGCTGGTGAAAATCTGAAGATAATCTTCCAAGATAGACACTGAAATAACTTACTGATTGTAAATAATGGCGGTTTTGCACAAGATCCAATCCGAATCCAAATTTAGGTTCTGAATTCTATACTCCATGTTTGATAACATTGGACGTTTAAATTAGCTTATTTCACAGCCCGTTAAACCGATTTAGAAAAATTTTAGAATCCCAATGTATAGTGACATCAAATAAACGACTGATCAAAAGTTGCTAGATGTAATTTTAAAAAATCAAATCTAACTAATCAAATTTTATAATCACAAATGATTTCTTATTAAGAATTATTAATTTAAATGTAGGTATTTTAACAACATAGTCGACGGAGCCCCGCTGCGGGGCTCCTATTTCCGTCTACAGGGTATAAGGTAACCTAACACCGTGTCCGTGTCGGGGTGCCCTAAGCTCCCGAGCTCGCTTCGCTCGCTCTTGGACTGATTCATTAACCGTAATTTATTCGTAGATCAAATAAAATATGCTCATGTTGTGCAAAGGCTTTCTGTATCAGACAGGCGCTTTTCGCTAAAATATTAATATTATTTTTACCTTTTTCAGTTAAGCCATTTGATAATTAATAATTTATCCAGTAATCCATTTTGACCTTTAAACGATTTGGTCAATAGTGTAATAAATAATATAAACATTGATATTCCAGACTTTGGTCTGCTGAACTTTTGATCAAATGACCATCGTTATTTTAAATTTTGTTGATTTGTACGTTGTTCTTTTGAAATTTGCTCAGAAAAGTTTTGATTTTCTAATATGCAACCTTTCAGCCCCCACAAGATTTAGATATTACGTGATTGTAAGTGATCTTTGCCAGAATGTATTTGAATCTCCCTGTAATAAAATCCACGGAATCTACCGTAAGTATATTCAAATGAAACAAAAGTTATAAGGTGCTTTGCTTTAAAAGCGTAACCTCTGTAAGTTATAACTAAATGACAAATTCTTTCTAAAACTAGACGTGAAATGACAAGCCATATAAAAAACCCGATATAAGTAGGAAAGTTGCCATTTTCCTGCTAAAACCAATAATGAGCTGACAAATTGACAACATAGTGATAGATTTAGTGCTAATTCATGAGCAAAAAAAATTTCATATTGCATGCAGAACTTGAATTTCATTGTCTATAAATCTGCAAACGAGACAGCAAAAGTCATAATTTGTGGCATAATTTTAAAAAATATGGCGACTCCTTCCGGCTTATAATTTGACGCCTTTTAACGATCACTTTCTATTTCATTCATAGGAATGTCTGACAGAATTAAAATAACATCACGCCTGTATTTTACGATGGGTTAGGCAGAGGTGGCCCAGTGGTAACGGCCGCGACCTGCAAGTTGTAGGTCATGGTTCGAACCCAGGCAGGCGCTTTACTTTGTGAAGAAACCGGCATGTCCTAGAACCAAAAATTTTAAGACATGTTACGTCCAGCAACCCGCACTGGGCCCACGAGGTAGATTAGGGTCCATTTCCTCTCTCGCAGAGAGGAGGCCTGTGTCCCAGCAGTGGGAACATTAAAAGACTCATGATGAAGGGCAGAGTTGGACCAATGAAGGGTACAATTAGTTTTTTGTCCGTCAGGTAGATTAATAAAATATATTGGACACGTACTTTTTCATTTGACACGTAAATATAAAGTGACGGCGATATAATGCGTTGAAATATCGTGTGACATCACACCGTTAGTACACTTTATACTGACATAGTGACAACACAAGCCCCTACTCCTGTTCTTTGATGCGCTTTATCTTTGTCAATTTTTATTGATTTGTTAAAGCAAAAAATACGTGTCCAATATTATTTCATATTCTCTCTGACGGAATAAATAGAATTATCTTGTTTTTACCCAGGAATCATCCCTATTATACCAATTCTTTTTGACATCAATTAGTATCTTTAAAATCTGGCAAGCCTTTGCTCATCGCACAAGAACACTTGCTTATAGTTGAGTGACAAAACTATCAGAACTAAACACTATAGCTTCTCGCTGTTCGCTATCTTTCTTGATATGTCCAAAGCGTTTGACTTTGTGTCACACAAGATACTCTTAAATAAGCTAGACAAGTACGGCATAAGAGGCAATGCCCTAATTGGATAGAGAGTTACCTCTCTGATCGCTACCAATGTGTTGAAATTCCAAGTGTAACTAGCCACCACAAAACATCTTATCGTTCTGAATAAATATTAAACGAACACGGTGTACCACAAGGTAGTATACTCGGACCGTTGTTGTTCCTAGTGTATATTAACGACTTACCAGACTCAACTAATTACGAATGCATCTTATATGCTGATGACACTTCATTACTTATACACTCCCACAGTAAAAATACTTACGAAACAGATATTAACAACACTATAGATAACGTAACTACTTGGCTAAATAATAACAACTTAAATATAAATGTAAATAAAACAAATATAATACACTTTCAAACTCATAACAGCACCCAAATTTCTCTTAATATTACTCAAAAAGGCAAAGCTATAGAAAAAGTAGAATCAACTAAATTCCTTGGTCTAGTAATTGATAAACATTGCAGCTGGAAACTACATATCGATAAGATCTGCTCTAAACTAGATAGTTATGTTTATGTACTAAACAGACTAAGACAAGTAGCTACTCCCAATGCTACACTATGTGCGTACCATGGTTATGTTTCCTCAGTTTTACGCTACGGAATAGTCATATGGGGGAATTCTGTGGATTTAATCCGAGCATTCAGAGCACAGAAAAAGTGTCTACGTGCAATATGTGGTGCTGACTACCTAGATAGCTGCTTACCCTTATTTAAAAAACAACGTATCCTGCCATTGCCCTGTCTCTACATATACGAAATTTCCATGTTTGTCTACAAAAACCCCGGCCTCTTTACTAGAAATATTAGTGTAACAAATAGAAATAGTAGATTTCCCAATAAATTATCCGTACCAAGCCAACGCACAACATTATATAGTAAAAATTCATTCTGTATGGCTATCAGAATTTACAATAAACTTCCAAATGACCTAAAGAATCTTAACATAACGTCATTCAGAAGGAAATTATTTGATTTTCTGTTAAATAAATGTTATTATTCTACTAAAGAATTTCTCGATGACAATAACATTGTTATAGTATTAGATAGTACAATATAATTATAAGTAGATAATAAGCTTAATATTTGTACACCGATTCGGTAGAATGTATGATACCCTGAAAAACCATAAAACACCTATTGTAACCTACTACATTCTGACAAATAAACTTTTCTTTCTTTCTTTCTTAACTCATCTCTAGTTTCCAGCTCGACTCGCTGCTCGCTGATCGTCGGCGGTGGGACAAGTGCCTTCGGATCGGCTCCCAGCCTAACCAGATACAGCTGGAAACCAGAATCTTACATGGAGAGACTGCCTAGCTGACCTCCACAACCCAGAAACTGGGTAACACGATACACATTGACAAGACTGATGTTAGATTTTCTGGCTTCTGAGTACCTGTAATGACTTTCAAAGATCTACAATTCGCAGTCAACAATAATGATTTTCACTCAACGACAGCCTTCCGCCCTTCAATTTAATAATTTTCCCGAGGCACGGAGGAATCTCGGTATGTTAAGATGGTCACCCATCCACGAACTGACCTCGGCAACCGTTGCTTAACCTTGAAGATTGACCTATGCGACTGTTGATAAAATTAGCTACGAATGTCTACTAGCTATTTATTTTGTAATATTAATTAGTAACTATATAAATATAATGTAAATAAGACATAAACAGTGTGAAGAATTTGACCTGCTGTCTGATATTAATGGTGGCTAGTAAAATGGTATTTTGGGGCCCACGAGACGATTACGATACGACTGGTTTTGTGAGAATTATTAAACTATGCCTACACTGGGCTTATAATTATTTCTAAGAATATTTCTATGGTATCAACCCATGGCTTCAAAAAAATGCTCAATCTCAGCTTAAGGTTCCCCTAGTCGACGGCACGAACTATTTTGTGCGCGAGGTTAAAATGCATGCTATCTAATCCGACAACACGTGCGAAAGAGATAGATGCTATGATGAGCAGTAAGAAGCTAGTTCGCGTACGAATTAGCACTTTTGCAAATTTGTATCGAAATGGATGATGATTTAGGACGAAAACGAGCGCGCGAAATTTTATAAACAGACCTTTGGGAGTCTAGGTATCACGAAAAAACGACAAAATATATATTTTCAGAATAAAATTATTTGCATTGTTGAATTACTAATCTATCTCTGTATGGAGACCGTTTTGCAATTTTTCTTCTTCTTATGGTATTTATTGCCGCCCAAAGATGCGTTAAAATTAGTGTTGAAATATGGAACATTCGACGCTCATAACTTTCAAATATTTTATATTTTTACTTTTTTGTTTCCATACAGGGCTAGATAAGACAAATTGAGATCATTTTTTATTTTGAACGTACATCCTTAAACAGTGGAGTAATCGCTAGAGTACGTTTAAATGGAAGAATGATCGACTAGAGTAACCTTAAGGATACTCTTTTAGACGTTTAAGGTTGTTTTTGTACTTTCTTTATTATTCTTTGACTTCACAAAAAAGCCATAGATCAAAATGTAGATAATTAAATTGTCTTTGAGACGATGAAAATTTCATTAAAATAGGCCCGGCGGTTTTGGTGCGATTGTCGTTTTTTTGTCCGTGTTAGACATAATTTTACAAATTAATTACACTATGTAATACGAATAAAACTCAAAATGTTCATAAATGTAATTATTAAGAAAATGGTCTAATGTAATATTTTTTTTTCCAAAATATTACGACATGCCGTTTAGAGGTGATTCTCATTTTAAAATCAGCTTCTGGCTACTGAAATTGTTACAGATGAGCTAGTAGGTTTGGTTCCCAGGTCCAAGAAAGTGTTATTGGGGTTTGCCTATTGGGACTGCCCAGTAGAAGCCTTTTTTGTATTGGAAATCATACAATGACTCCCGCTCTGAATATCCCGATGATTATCTGAGGACGTTCTCGTTGGGCAGCTGGATCAAGGGCTTGATCCAGAAAGCGGTACTCCGCGCGTATCGTTAGGAGATTCCTCTCTAAGGAGCCCTGACCACCGGTAGCTTGGACCGTGAACCCGATACCGGTGGGCTACTATTTTTTTAATTTTTTTAATGTTTTTATATTATTTTATTTTAAATAATCTAATATTTAAATATGTAACAAATATGTATATACAATGAAGAAATGAAATTGCGTATATTATAATTGATGTTAATTATTTTTTAAAGCAAAAGTCATACGAAAAACCATGTTTCACAAATAATGTACACGAACCAATTTTTTTTTTTTCACTCTTTACCAAGCCGTTACTAAGGAGTATGCTTTAGATAATAACCGTTTTGCCGGCACTACAGCGGATTAGGGCCTTAAGCAATGAAGAGAGCTAATTATTATACGAAAGTTTGCTTGTAAGTGCTGAAAGTAGCGATTGCAACCATAAAGATAATAAATTTTAACAGATTTTTTAGATAATTTCATAAAAGTAAGAAATCTACTACTACTACAAGTCGACTTTTGCATTTGGTTCAAGGTTAATATGCTTTGTTTTCTATTCTTAAGATTACCAAATGGATTGGTAACACCATTAGAGTACGCACAGACTACAGCACTGAGGTAAAATTTTCTATGAGTTTGTTAAAGGTGATCTCTGGACTGTAGGGTTTTCGTTCCGAAAAACTGCTTGTCTCCTTTAGGTTACTTTCGTAATATCGGTGGAAATATCAGCGTAATGCTGTCATCGCTTTTATGTGATGTATTTCCGTTGTCCCCGTAGGCCATGTGCCCGTTAAAGAGGACAAAGGGAATTTAATAAAATAACTAAAATTATTTCCCCTTGTCTCCGTTAATTTATTGTAATGTATACTTTTCAAATAATGCCCATTGTCCCCGTTGGGTTTGAATCATATAAGTGAGAGAGCCTTAATAAAAGAGATTAGCCGTATGGTGTCGTAAATAATAGTTAGACAAGTGGCATTCGATGATATATTGATCACGTGATTTTTCGATAACTCTACATACATTTTTTACTTTTTTAACCGACTTCGCAAAAAGGAGGAGGTTATCTATTCGACTGTATATTTTTTTAAATGTTTTTTACCTCAAAACTTTTTATTGGGTGTTCTTTTTTCGGAAGTTGTTGTCAAAAAACGAAGAAACGAAAACAGAAACATCGACTTCCGAAATTGAAGTTATTTTTCACTTTGTATTGTTTTTGTTTGGAAGTCGGTTGTAATTTTTTCATACGCTATCGCGGCGCCTGCGTTGATAGATAGAGACGTATTCTTATTCGTACGGCGATGTGATATCGGTACATTGTGGATATCCCACCCATACGCACTAAATGTTTTGAGAATACTTTCATTATGCGTACAGCTAAGGAGTGAAATTCCCTGCCGGAGTCTGTGTTTCCCGATAGCTACAATCTAGGGGTCTTTAAGTCAAGAGGCTATAGAGGTTATTTCTGGGCAAGCGTGTTTCACCGTCGACCGCATCATCGCTTACGATGGTAAGCGATGATGCTCACGCCTGACCACTAAGCGCGAGCCTACAATAAATCAAAAAAAGATAGATTTTGCTGTTGAAATTTTGCTGGTGACAATCACAACAAAAACCTCATGCTTTTGTTCCTTCTCATGTTTTTTATAAGCTTTTAATTAACTTGCAATGTATGTCATGTATGTATGTAAGTGTGTTCGGGACAAATCTTGCAACTGAATTTTAAAGCAGTTTTCCTCCGCCAATTAAGATGAAATTTTGCATACACGTTTAGTTTTGATGACAATTCACGGTAAGTTAAGTGATGTCATTCTAAATCCAAAACAGTTGACGGCCCAAGATGGCGGACTAATTATTTTTTGTGCACTGCCATGATATGTGTATCAAATGAAAGGGTTTGCTGAGGAGAATACGGAAAAAGCTTGTTTTAAAAAAAAGATTTTTAAATATTAATTTAATTTTACAATATAAATAATTTCAATACGGAAATTTAAATCCGTGTTTTTTTAGTTTTGTATTAATTTATCAATATTAATATAAAGAGAATTTAATTTATTTTTATTTAATTTCGTTTCTGTCTATGGCTGTTTGGTTTTATCTCAAGCACTTTTTTTAACAATCATTAAAACTGTTGTGTGCGTCTAAGTTTGTGCTAAACAATTCTTTTATCTTTCTTTATTTCTTTGACTTTCATTTTTCAATCGTCACACCCTCGTCTCCTCACTTCTAAAAGCGCAACATACTAACACGTTTCCAAGCCGGAAGGATCGTTAAAAATGATCAGGAGGCAATGTGTGTCGATCACAGAACGACTCGAATACTAATTGGTACCGTTGAATCGATTTCAAATTCGAATTGAGTTACACTTTCGAATTAGATAGAGTTGGTGTGTTAGTGCATTTTAAGATAGGACTTTTGGCTCAAGTTTGAAATTGGAATGCGTATGATAAAAGTGTTTCTCTTTAAGCGACAAAAGTTTAACACTAAGCTGAATCGATTGATCGATTCTGAAAAAGTTTTAGTTTCCTAGTTGATCGGGAAGTTCCTCAAAAATCACTGCAATTGGTGTCTGTATTTGGTGTCGTTTTTTTCATTGTTACACTTTTTTATGTCGAGTCCTTTAGCCCGCAAACAAATCAGAATTATAACGTGCAATAAGGAACGTTTTTTATTTTTTTTATTATTATTGATAGGCTTGCGCTTGACCGCTGTATCATCTGATGGTAAGCGATGATGTGGTCGACGATGTAGCACGCTTGCCTAAAAAGAAACCTATTCACTCTTTACTTAAAGACTTCCAAGTTGTAGCTATCAGGAAATACAGACTCCGGCAGGGAATTCCACTCCTTAGCTGTACGCATAATAAAAGTATTCCCAAAATGTTTGATGCGTATGCGTGGAATATCCACCACGCACCGATGACGCATCGCCGTACGTCTTGTAGTCCGATGATGAAACGGGCTGGGCTGGGCTGGAAGAACTTATAACTGAGTGCTCTGGCCGGAACGAGGGCTTCCGTTTTTGTGCTCACCAGTTGGCACCACTGGCGAGTGAGGTTCTTGATCTGTAAACGTTGTTATTATGCGCACGGAAGCAAAGTTAAAATCATTTGTGCAAAAAGTGCGATTTAATATAACATCGAGTATGCCAAAGCTTTGCATATACCTTTTCTTCAAAAAAGGAGAATAACATTTTCCGCAAAAAAAACTATATTAAAGCAGTGGTTGATAACACCCGTACCTATCTTAATCTGCCATAATTGGAAAATATTCACAACAATCTAGAAATAGTAAATAAATCGCAATAAAAACTCACTCTACACTAGCGCCCCTAGCGGCAAATTTAAAGGCGATAGTCCTCATTGAAGAAGGAACTCTAAGAGACACTTCTTTCGCTTACAAATAATCCTTGGTACGTTTGAACTTGACCTTCAAGCTTGTTGACTTCGGTGATGTCAAGGTTATTCTTGCATAATAATATTACGTTAAGTTGAACGCTTCTTGAGTGAACCAAACAACCATAAAGATTTGTGGCCTCTTAAAATGATCAACGTGAAATTCGTCTTTTGTTCCCCATCAGCTATCACCCACCTGTAGAAGAGACGGACAAAACTGGGGTTTTGTCAGAAAGGAGATGACGGAAAGATCTTAGAATAGAAGATACTTAGAATAGAAGTGTTTTCATTCCTAAAGTTTATGCCTTTTCTCACACTTTTTAATCAACTTTCCAAAAAGGAGGAGGTTCTATGTTCGACTTCATGTTTGTTTGTTTTTTTTTTTGCTTTTTTTTACCGATATCTCCGTCAATTGTGGACCGATTTAAAAATATCTTTTTTTGTTTGAAAGAGTATATTTCTAAATTGGTCCCATTGTAATTTGGTGAAGATCTGATGAGCAACTTCGGAGATATACAAAAGAACTCTTCAATTAATAACGGCAAATCCCTCGGGATTGCTGCAATCGCATGTCTGTTTATTGTTTATACCATTTCATAACATACCATCACGCGTGTAAAGGGGTACGCAGATCTCTCATTTCACCGGTTATGTTCCATTTTCATGTTATTCGGGTAATCTATTCTGGTGTTACCTTACCTTACTAAACGACTTGTCTTTTATTATTAGGTAGGTAAAACTTAAAAGGAAAAATAAAAAAATGTTTTTTTCAATATATTTTTGGAAGTCGGTTTCCATATCGCAAAAAATGGGTACCTACGAAAGACACCGACTTCCAAAAATAAAGTTATTTTTCACTTTGTAGTTTTTGTATTTGGAAGACGGTAGTATTAAGTACGGAACCCTTCTTGCGCGAGTCCGACTCGCACTTGTTAACTTTAAATTCTCAACCTAGAAACCGAGGCATAGCATTATCATTGGTAACACACAAAACTTCCTTGATTGACAACAAGCCCCAGGCTTGCTCCGAAAATCTCGAGGTCAAGGATTCACTCCGAATACTAATAGAATTAAAATTCCACTTGAGTATCTACTTTCGAATCCAGTATTTAGACATATTTACAATTGAGTCAAGTTCAATGATTCTTGAGAAAGCTTAAACTCCATTTGGGATAACATTAGACTTTTAAATTAGCCCATTTTACAGCCCATTCAACCGATTTTGACTTCTATTACGTTAGTGATACGACAAATGGCAGCTGTAGTAAACAGTTGGTTTTGGTAACAGGTTTATGCTTTTTATGTCATCCTTATAGTTACGGGATAGAACTCAAAATCGGTTGAACGGACTGTAAAAAGATTTGGAAACATGTCTAATGTTATTTCAAATGGAGTTTAGTTTTGGCAGAACGCCATTTTATAGTGTGCTTTGAGTTTTAAATAAGTAGGTATTATGTTTACTTGGCATAAGAAAAGCCTATGTAGATGGCAGCCAAGAAGAAATTTGAAACTTCTTGGCTTCTAAGTGGAAATTGCAGGTGTTTGTAACAAAAACCTGCAATTTCCTTTCCCAAAGGCTTAGTTTAGAATTATTTTCTATGCTAGTAGTTATAAAATGAACAGGGCCAATTGAGAAAGCTGTTAGCCTAACAGCGCATGTAAAATAAATAATAGTTTATAAAACACGCTTTAATAGAAAACCAAAGTAAAAAGTAGAAAATATCAAAAGATCAACCAACCTAGCCTACCCTACCCTATCCTACATACTTACCTACCCTACCCTACATACCTACCTACCCTACCCTACACTATATACCTACCCTATACTACATACTCTACCCTACCTACCAATTAGTTAAACTATTTATTTCAATAAGAATTAATTCTACAATACGAATGTAACCAACGTTTGTTTCTACCAGCGATCTAATTAAATTTTATAACACAAAAGCTGCTATTGTATTACTTAACTATGATAGTGAGATATATACTCTCACAGACTTTTTTGAAGATAATAATGAGTACTTTAATCTTGTAGTAAATAATTTTTATGTATCAACAATTTTTTTCTCAGCTCACGCCAAAAAAATGAATTTTATAGGCAAAATTTTGCTACTTTGGGTTACATTATTGCAATTTTCACAAGGATCTCAATTTTTTTTTTAATAATTTTTAGCCTATGTTAATCGGGCATAATGTAGCTTTCCATAGTGAAATAGTTTTTGAAATCGGTCCAGTAGTTTCGGAGCCTATTCGGTACAAACAAACACACAAACAAACATCAAAAATCTGTCCTCTTTATAATATTAGTATATTGAACACCCAGTCTCTCGAACGAAAACAATGTGACAAAACCGCTGTGAGTGTCTGTGGCAAATTCATTCTACTAATCATAGCAGTCACGAAAGCTTGACACTTTGTCATATTAATTAATTTTGTGCAAATTTTCATTCGAAAACTTAGAGTTAATACTGTTTTAAATGCAACACAAAATTAGGCTAATTAATAGTAGTAAAATGTATGGAAATGGAGGTTCGAGATCTGTAGTTAGTACAATATTTGAAAAGCAACTCCATGACTAACGAATTCAGCAAAACATTGTCACCACTAGTTCCTCATCTGCTTACCCCCTTACAAACAGACAACACAATCTCAATGACATAACAGCCAACCAATTTAAATAGCGAACTATAGAAAAGCGATGACATATCTAACGGTAATCGACAAAAACTAGTCGTGACGTCACCCGGGAGAAAGTCACTCGCATTTTCACTA
Source organism: Orthosia gracilis (assembly GCA_947562075.1). Lineage (NCBI taxonomy): Eukaryota > Metazoa > Arthropoda > Insecta > Lepidoptera > Noctuidae > Orthosia > Orthosia gracilis. Next base: position 6,330,996 of record OX387276.1, read on the forward strand.
AGTCGCGCCGACAAAATGACCAATTTGTCGTGGTTTTATGTAATTTTGTATGACTGTTCATTGGAAGAATTTTTGGAGGAAATTGATTGCGGAAATTGGCGATTTTTTGTTGTGTAACGATGTATAAGTTGACTGCATGCGTCACGAATGGAATTTTGATCTCGAACTTGGCGAGATCTTGAATAAATTTTCGAGATTAAATGTCGTGGTAACCACAAACATACATCTAACTAGATAACGCAAGTCCCTCCATCTGTATGAAAACCAAGCATGCCACTTTTTCACAAACAATTTAAAAACAAATTTACTTACCAATGAAAGGAAACATTTCCAATGCCTCGGCCAACTTTTTCTATACATTATTTACAACTCAATATTGCATAAAAAGGCATTTTTCTAGATTTCGGTGGATTTCCGGTGCCGATAATGCTAAATGAAAAGCTCAGATTACGATCATTTGTCGTAACTTTACTCCGTTTTTCGGCATGCGAAGTACATACAGTCGCGTCATCTAGTTAGATGTATGTCTGTGGTGGTAGCATATTTTAGATATCTTACCGTGCTAGTCGAGATAACAGATAACGAGATTCGAGCTTGAGCTTCTATACACATTGCCATTTATTCCATACTTCGTAATTACATTTCAAGTGTTAAAAGTTGCTTGCCTACGTTTATGTTGGTACAGGTATAATTAATAATAACAAAATAAAGCTTTATTTCCGTTGATTATACTGAAATTAAACAATTTCTTGAACTTGTAAAAAACTGGAAACAATAAATTATAAAATTAAAATTGTTTATTAAATTTGGATTTAGATTTTTTTTTAATCACGTCGGTGCAGGAGCAGTGGTGGCCCAGTGGTATCGGCCGCGACTTACAAGTTGTAGGTCGTGGGTTCGAGCCCAGGCAGGCGCTTTACTTTGTGTTAATTATTTCATCACCACTGCTCTCAAAACGGTGAAAAAAACCATACTGGGCCCGCGTGGTGGATTACGGCCCATTCCCTCTCACAGAGAGGAGGCCTGTGTCCCAGCAGTGGGAAAATTAATAGGCTGATGATGTGATGTACTGTGAATCACGTCGGTGTCACCAGTTTGGAGGCATGATGGAACAGGTGTAAAGTACCACAAACCTCCATAGAAAAGGGAGGATGTTCCGACCAGACGGGTGTTGTGTCTGGTCCGGGCAACTGCCCAACAGTTATTGTCGGAGTTATGTGTTCAAATCACGCCGAAATTTTTGCTTGCGCGATACAGTATTTGTGTGACGTCACGTCATTAGTTCGTAAGTGGTGGCGTTGGTCCCGCTACAAAATTATCAATTAAAATATTGACTTTTACATTATATATAAATGATTAAATTAGAATTGATTATAAATTAAAATTGAACATTTGAATTTGAAATTAAAATGGATTATTGATTTATTAATTAAAATGCATATATAGTAATGATAAATGATTTTTGGTGTACACACACGTTTTTGGTGCACTTATAGTACACACACATTTTTGGTAGCAACATAGTACACACACATTTTTGGTGTCAATATAGTACACACACATTTTTGGTGTCAATATAGTACACACACATTTTTGATGCCAATATAGTACACACACGTTTTTGGCGCCAATATAGTACACACATTTTTGGTACCAATATAGTACACACACATTTTTCCAGTTATGTTTAAGGTCTAGGGGGCGAGTTTATTGCCATCAACCGGACACTAGTCCAGACTGCGGCCTGTTACTGAGGTATTCCAGATGGACAATCCCAATAACTCTATGCCCGAACCGGTAAACGCAACGGTTACCACTGCATCTGATTTTTTTCAAAAAACGACCTCTTCAACTTCGGCACTGTGGAGATTTAGACCAATCTTGCTGACTACAGAATTAATATTTTTACTGCGACAAGAGCAAAACAATCAGCATTACCATCAACCTTGTGTGCCCACTGGTGGGACACAGGCCTCGTCTTTATGAGAGAGGGAATGTGCCAGTGGATTGGTGGATGTCACATGTTTCGATTTTTTGGTCCTAGAACATGTTTCCTCACGATGTTTTATTTCACTGTTTTTAAAGCAGTGGTGATGAAATAATTTACACAAAGTAAAGCGTCTGCCTGGGTTTGAACCAACGATCTACACGTTAGTCGAGGCCGTTACCGCTGGGCCACCACAGCTCAAAGCAAAACAATAGTTACAGAAAAATAACTTACTTACTAATACAGTTTTACAACAGATAAAAATCTGTCAGTTCAACAAATCCCTTTGTTTCTTGCAATAATTTTATTATAAAAAAGTTGTTACACTTTCCATAGACAACGTTATCTTTTTACGACAAGCACCGTTATGTACAGCGAAAACTTTCATTGTTTATAATTAAGAAAAAAAAGATTCGGTAATTGGTTTGTCCGTGGTTTTGTGAGCAGGAAAGGGAAACTGTGTCATGTTCTTGTTTTTGCTTTTGATTTATAAAAGTTAATAAAGATAGGAGATCTTTTGCGGAGAACAAGATGGTCGGTTCGGGTAATCGGAATCGTGGATGGCCGACAACTTTTGCCCTACTTAGGCCCAGTTTTTTATTCTTAACTAACTCAACCAATGGCTAACAAATGGTTGCAAATTTCGGTAAAACACCATTTTCTTCAGTTGTTATCCTCACAAATCATCAAATAAGCGTAGAGTAAATTATTAAACCATTTGTAAGAAATTGAGGCATAAATGCATTTAACCGAAATTTGAAACCATTGGTTAGCATATTTTAACCATTGGTTGAGTTAACTAATTGTGTGTTGAAGATTTACAGTGTGTGTAAAATTCTTAATGAGCAATTAAATAATATAGTTAACATAATTATGTCCCAGGTACGTATAGGTCTCGTCAAACTTTTTGGCAGCTCTGAAGTTGGCTTTCCAATGCACAAGGCACGGATCGGTGCTGGTGTTCTACTACCTACCTCCATCAATGAAGTTACGGACCCTTCTGAAAATAATCTGAAACTTCAGAGTGAAAAAACAAGTGTTAAGTTCAATTTTTCGGACGGGCAAAAACACATCGGAAGTAGGTACAACTGTCAAATTGTGTTGTCACTAGTTCTAAATTCGGGGCCCGAACGAATCATCCGTCCGTAGGTGAAATGGATTTGAAAACGCCCGTAACGAAGGCCGAAACTATGGACTTCGTGCTTAGATAGTAGACCCCCAGGTTTTGTATAAGATATTACTGCGCAGGCATTGTAGCCAACTTCAGGGTGGCCAAGAAGTTTGGCGAGAATTATAAGAGGGATTACGTCGACTTGTGTCAACTATCAACCGTGCATAAATCTATTCTACGGGTCAAAACGCTAAACCAACGATATGTTTGACTTATCTGCCGTTTTAACTACATTAAATGAATTCTTTTGGTACTTATTATGACATAATTACAAATGGTGCTAATCTATACGTACGGAGAAGCTTTTTTTCTCAATTGTAGAAATACTCTTTTAGAATCTATACCTAATATAGATGCAGCTTTTTTTGTAATAAAAGCATATAAAATCGTGATTAGTAAGATAAAATCTCACGTGCTAAGTCTGCGGTTGAGATAGAACTCGGGTGGGATTGGGCCAATGATGATGATGGGCTCTTGGCTCTGGGACCCTTTGCCGCACTTAGACTTTTATTCTGTCCGTTGAGCTTGGAGGTTCTGGCTAACAAAGCCAGCCTAGCTCCACCCAAAAGCACACAAGCTTCCTGAGAGCTTCACAGGTTTCGTGTTGAGTAGCCATGGCCTCGCATTCCAGAATGCTGTGGGTGGCTGACTCCTCGGCGTCAAGGCAGTCCCTGCAAAACGGGCTGTCTGTGGCGCCTATATTAAAAAGATGTTTTTAAGGGGGTTATGGCCCGTAACTGTTCCTATGATTATTCTTAGGTTCTACTCGGGCTGACCAATTCAACGTAAGCTTAGGTAATTAAATATTCTTTGGGCAATAAAGGTAAGATGTTGAGTATGTGCAAGTTTCCTCTTCATATTATCTTGTTAATAAAATGCACAGTTACCTGCATGATTACTAAGAATTTGCTATAGGGAAAAACCTTCACCACTTTCCCCAACCGGTGATTGAACCCAGGATCTCACTCCGATAGATTCACGAAGAAAATGTAACCGAAATCGAGGCCCTTGAAATGCTAAGTTTAAGATCTCCTACAGGTAGATAAGTAAATCCTATTGCTATACGTATTATTTCATTTTGTATCTGCGATCCTCACATGCTCATTCATCTTTCAAAGCAAGGTAAAGTTGACAGTTCTCGTCCGAGTGTAGTAAAGAATACAGTTGTTTTCTTTTCAAATAACCAGATTATTTGTTTTTGGAGCATAGTAAGATAGGATGTCTAAATTCCCTGACATACCTATATTTAGCACACCAACAGAACAACTGCTTAAAAATTAAAAAAAATAAATAAATTAAAAGTCTGAGTTACATAGCAATTATACAGATTACAGGTAGGCATGACATTGTAAATAAATCAAAATTTAAGACTACAACTAAATATTTATCACAATACATCAGTTAAGTCTACTCGTTTCAGTCTCTTAAACGTCTCCAAAAATTCTTACCATTTCACACTAAGGTAACTCTTGCGCAATCTCTTCTTCTGCCGCTAATAGACTATGCGGATATCTGTTTTCTAGATGCAACGGAGGTACTCCTAAACAAACTCGAGCGACTGCAGAACTTATGCATCCGCTTTATTTTTGGCCTCCGCAAGTACGACCATGTGTCGGAATTTCGGACCAGATTGAAGTGGCTGCCGATTCGGCGTCGACGAGATACCCACATCCTATCCCTTCTCTATACTATCCTGCATAATCCTACTTCTCCTCAATATCTTCGCGAACGGTTTGAGTACCTCGTCCCGAGGGGTAAACCTTGTCGCACCGCCACTTCGCTTCTTCTTCGAACTCCGCGTCACACTTCCAGCCGTTATGATGGCTCCTTCTCTGTTACTGCAGTGCATCTCTAGAACTCTCTACCACACTCCCTACGCGATAGCCCTTCTCTCGATGTCTTCAAGAGGAAAATTAAGGAGCATTTTCTTTCAACGCAATAAATAATATTAGTAGATATATACGTATATATATGTATATTTGTATTTATGAATGTAGTTTTTTTATGTATGTATTATTATTATATATTTAATTATATATATATTTAATAAATCTTACTGCAAAATTGTACACTGGATTACTGCCCTCAATTATAATGATCTCTATCACTCAAAGGTTTGCTGGAAGAAAACTCCATTTTGGAGTTAAGCTCGCCCTTGTACATGAATATTGATTTCACTTTCTGTAAACGTATTGTTTTGGTGTACAATAAAGAATTAAGAATTAAGAATTAAGTTAAGTATATAAGTAGTTTCCGATATTAATTTACTTATACTTTTGGAAGTAATAAGGAGCATTATTATGAAATTAGCAAGCCTACACAATAATTATCCACCACAGATTTAATCATTAGAAGCAAACTTGTAAACTTTTTGCATTTTGCGGTCATAATTAACTTCACAATTGCAACCGCTAGCACACTGAGCTAGCGGTTCAGTTGATTTCCCACGCCATAATATGATATGGCTAGGAAGGAAGTCTTATGTTTTAAACCGCTAATAGAGATACATCAACCCCAAATAAATCGGGGTATTGGGGTATCTTCAAGGTTAAGCAACGCTTGACGAGGTCGATCCGTGGATGGTGACCATTTTCAACATTCCGAGTTTCCTCCGTGCCTCGGAAAGCACGTTAAGCCGTTGGTCCCGGCTGTCATTTGAAGATCTTTGACAGTCGTTACGGGTATTCAGAAGCTTGAGATCTGACACCAGTCTTGCCAAGGGGTACCGTGTTACCCAGTTACTGGGTTGTGGAGGTCAGATAGGCAGTCGCTCCACGTAAAACACTAGTGCTCAGCTTTATCCGGTAAGACTGGAAGCCGACCCAAATAAAGTTGGGCAAAAGGCTAGGCAGATTGATTGATTGATTGAAAGGTATAATTATTATGAGGACTTTCCACGCTATAGAGCTGTCAGAAAAAAAAATAGGAAAGAGCACATTAATACAATTTAAATACCAGCTTTCAAGCCCATCACCTCTTATTTTTAGAGTCAAGACACTAAAAAACTTTGAAAGAAGAATACCAAATCATAAACAAAGCGACAGATTCAAACAATTTGCCACTACTTCTTGAAATTTCTGCAGCAATAAATCTAAAGAGAAATTACTGTTAACTCTCGCCCCGTAGTGTGTAGAGTGTAGAGAATATGTAACCAAATTTTCCATTGATTTAAACAATTTTTTGTTAATTTTTTTTGCAATTTCTGCAGCAAACACTTGTAATTTTGACCCTACAATAGAACCACCATTTCTTTTAACAAATAACTCTACAATCAAAAATAATCCAGAGGGATGACAACTAGCTCTCCCACCCTACTCTCAGCAGACGGAAGTGCACCTATTTGCCAATCAGAGCGTACTAGAAACGCATACCCGATAGCGTCTCACGATACGATCATAATTGTGTAGCTGACTTCATTGGGTTAGGTTAGTTGTACTAATAGATATAGTTATGGTTGAGACGTATAGGTATTCTACATAACACATACGCAAAAATTTAAATGGCTAGGTAATAAGTATTATTTTATTTATTTCGCTAAGGCAACTACAGGTAAAAATTATAGTTTATCACTTAAGGCGCCGATACCCCTGAGTAGCTGATTTTAAAATGATAATCACGTCTAAACGGCTAGTCGTAATTTTAAAAAATATATATATGTTACATTAGACCATTTTCTTAACAATTTGACTAAAGAAATTTTTTAGTTTTATTCGTATAACTTAGTGTAATTAATTTGTAAAGTTATGTCTAAAACGAACAAGAACACGACAATCGCAACAAAACCGCTGGGCGTATTTTAATGAAATCGACACCATCTCAAAGACAATTAAATTATCTACATTTTGATCTGAGGCTTTTTTTTTAAGTTATAGATTAATAAGGAAAGTACAAAAATCTACTACATTTTGGGTCGCGCGGGTGTGAAACGAGTATGCGTTTTGTTCCCTCAAGGTCGTTGGCGACAGTCGTCGTCTTAAGGTTTGGTTTCATTCTAACTATAAGCCAGAGCGTAACCACACAGCTAGGCAAGCAAAAATATTTTTAGATATACTTGTATCTGTCAGCGGCTTCGCCCGTGTGAAACTCTAAAATTAACCCAAGGGATGAGATATGAATAAATCATGCCCTAATCCAGGAAATGTTCAGGAAATGTTGTTGTTCTACTGGTGTGCCAAGTTTAATTACAAAACGTTCATCCGTTAAGACTTAAAATGGTATCACCATCTTGTTAAAATCTTCACTCCTGGCTACTATATAAAAATCCCACATCAATAATAATTCACTCTACCCGACAAACAAACCTAGGACTACACGATAGTGTTCCAGGCTCGCCTCAAAGAAGTGTCAGCATAATCTGACGGGGTCCGCTAGGGCCGATGCCCGTCTGGGTCGCGGATAAATTTGAAAGTGAGTTACCGCGGCGCTGGCACAAGCAACTGAAGGAACACGGGTGGGTTTTAGTCAGTAAAAGTCTGACACGCTCTTCCGCTTCATCCAGAGCGGGAGAAGTCATTGGATGATATCCCACCCCAAAAAAAGGACTACACACTACTGCTATAGCAGTTATCTATTAGATGGACTAATCCGGGTCGCAAGGTTCTGTTTCCAATTGGGATAAATCCAATAAGAATAACCCAATATTATTGTTTGACTAGTTCCTAAAGCGTAAGCGGTTAAAGTTACGCAACAATCATGTATGTAGTGTAGTTAGGAAATGGTAGGTAGGGTAGACGGGTAGGTACGTAGCCAGTTGAAGGGAGCGAAGCACCGTGGGACAGCTAGTTAATTTTTATGGGAATATGTAAATTACCACTTTTACATTTGAACCAGGTCTAATACAATAGGCTTACATTTTTATAATCTACATTGAATTCCCTTGTATAGACATGAGAATAGTTTTTACTATTATTATAACAAAGACATAGTTCTCAAGTATGGAAATAATTAATTTGTTTAGACAAAGAAATTATTGTTTTTAAAAGTAGCTGTTATTTTTTATAGTGTAGATAAAATCGTGAACTTAATTCTCCCTCCAAATTTACTTAATTCAAGTCTCAAATGATTAATATTGAAGTTAGTAAGAGTATGTTCTTATTTTTAATTAATTACTTGGCAACAATACAAACGACTTCAAAAAAATATACTAGGTGTTTTTTTTTTATAACCCATAACTCTAGGGTATAAGACCATATCAAAGAATCAACTGGCATATGAATTATTTGTCAATGGTCATATGCCAGACATACCAGTCATACAATCAAAAAACGTTTGCTGAACCGTGATACAGAATTGATATTATTATGTCTCCGTGAAGCCGGCACCCACAATCTCAAAACCGGAATACAGCTGATTCTTAGTAGGTATAGAAAAACAAGTGCTTCCTTGGATGTGATCAAAATTTTATTTCCCTAGGATAGCAAACAAGAGTGTTGTTGATGCATCAGGTATTCGAAGTAACAATCCATAAGCAATGGTTGTCGAAGGAACGATCGCTGGTGGAGCAGTTCAATCCTACAATGGAAACCACGAGTCGGCAAACTAAGCGTGGGCCGCCTTCAACCGTTGTCGTTCAACGAATAATTTCTAAGGAAATGAAAAAATAAATAAAACTAAGGCCGATTCTACAAAATACTGAAGAACACATAAAAACCGTTGTTAATACTCTGATTAGTTCTCCTTTTTTTAAATTTAATTCGACCTCTAAAATTACTTCAATCAAGTCTCAAATGATTATTATTAAAGTTAGTGAGAGTATTTTCTTATTTTTAATTAATTACTTGGCAACAATAATTCTAAGGAAATGAAAAAATAAATAAAACTAAGGCCGATTCTACAGAATACTGAAGAAAACTTATTAGCCGTTGCTAATATTGTTTTTGGGACAATCTGGATGCAAAAGGCGGAGGACTGAAGGTTGTGGCGCAGCTTAGGATTTTGGAGAGATGTCCAGCAGTGGAATATGATAGGGCGAGTTGATTGATCCATAAACAATGGTGACCCTTACCATAAGGAGATTGTCGGAATCAGAATCATTTATTTGCCAATAATGCACGTCTAATCCAATCGCACAAAATAAAATAGCAACAGGAAAGAAAGAGATCGTCAAATGCTCCCGAACAATACATATACACAGTCAAACGCATGACCTCCCCTTTCTCCACAGTTGAGTAACAAGGAAAGCCGTCGTAATTCGAGAGCACATGGTAATAGCTAATTCAATTTGTTTGCGACATTTTCTAAAACTTTCCCTCTTTGAAGTCAAAAGTAAATATTGCGCGGTTCGTTTGCTATAAATGTCAACATGTAATGTTTACGAAATGCGCGTAAATGGAGACGGGCATTATTTTTTTTTCTTTTCGCTCTCTTCTGCGGATAATTTCATGTGTGGGTAAATGACCATTGAGTTTATGTTTAATTAAGGTGATTTTTGATAGCTAGTGTACGTAAAACTCGACACTTCTCGTAACATGACGTTAAAGATCACACTAATATAATAAAGGCGATAGTTTGTGTGTTTGTTTGTATGTTGGTTACTTTTGACGAAAAAACTACTTAACGGATCTGGATGAAATTTAGCACAGAGATATATTTTAATCCAGAATAGCACATAGGATTTTATATCCCGGGAATACGTCTAAACCGTATGTAGTGGGTCTACCTCGACGGAACGGCAGTAGGGTCTGGATGCGGTGCTGTGTCGTGAATTCTGCACAAGTTTGTACTCTACCCTCAACAACATCATCATTTCAACCGAAAGACGTTCACTGCTGGACATAGGCCTCACCAGGCGTCACCATATTAACCAATCCCGTGCGTCTCACATCCAGCGAATTCTCGCAACCTTAACCAGGTTATCGGTCCACCTAGTGGGAAGCCTTCCAACGCATCGTCTTCCGATTCGCGTACGCCATTCCAGATCTTTTCGGCCCCATCGGCCATCCGTTCTGCGAGCAATGTGCCCTGCCAACTGCCACCTAAGTTTCGCAATTCTTCGGGCTATATCGGTAACTTTGGTTCTCCTGAGGATATCTTCATTTCTGATACGATCATGCAAGGAAAGTCTGTGCCCCAAAAAGTCCAGCCACAGACCAGACCGTGGCAGTAGGTACCTAACGAAGTTTCAGGCTAACAAAGTTTTATATACTTACTATCATGTTTTTGTGGCGAATAAACACGTTTTCCTTACTTTATTTTCTTTCAAATACAAGCCCAGTTGCTGAGTGATAGGTTGCTAATCTTCGTACCTACAGTCGGGCTCAAATCTCACTTGTTACAAATAAATATTTGCATGACCTACAGCAAAGAACTCACGATTTCCACTAGAGATTTTTATTGGTAGAAAATTGTTAACCACTCGTGAATTTCTTTTATTTCAAAAAGTAGAACTGTTTAATTATGTGTGGGTTGAGTTTAGAATTAAGACAAATAGAAAAATGTGTGATTTTTCATGTTTGCTTGGTAGAATCTTTTTAGTGTCTTCATAAAGTAACGATCTCTTACAATATATAATTAATAAACTTTTTTGTATTTACCCGACTGCCGAAGGAGTGTAATGTGTTTATCAGTCTATGTATGTATGTTTGTTCGTATGTGGCGTTCTAAAGACCAAACGCATTGGCCGATTTTGATGATTCTTACGTCAATCGATTCGTCTTAACCCTGCGAGTGTCACTGGCTGCATTAAAATTGGATAATAGAAAAATGGCGGATTTTGGGCGCCATATTGTGGGATTTTTTTCTTCCAAACCTATCTTGTGGGGTATCAAAATAAAGGATTTTAAGAGGTGCTTTCAAAAATATAAAACACTTATATGTTTAAATGTACCTAAATCATGCTGTGCAGTCGGAGGATACATCTGGTTACGGTCAACCAGATCGCAAATGTGTATCCTCCGAGTACACAGCATGATTTTCTTCTTGTTTAAGTCTTTTAGTTCACTTTTTAAGCAGTCGGGTTTAAGATTTTTTGAATTAACTTTTTTTAATACAGGGCTTGGTAATTTGCTTTTTTGGCAATGTCTTCTTCTTTTCTTTGGATTCGAAACCGAATAGGATAAATAGGACCATATATAGGTCTTAAGGAACTTATCAAAACGTTGTGGATTCTCGATAAAATCTTATTAACTAAAGTGCTTTGTCTCGGAGACTTTAGGACGGCGCGCCCCAAATTTATGTTGGTGACATTCAGCTTCGTGCGAATCGCCACAGTAAAAATAAAACTATTAATAAATTTATTACATAAACAATCTTTTTTTTAAACAAGCTTTTTTCGTGTTCTTCTCAGCAAACCCTGTCATTTGGTACCCATATCATGGCAATGCACAAAAAATAACTAGCCCGCCATCTTGGGCCGTCCGCCATATTGGATTTAGAATGACGTCACTTAGCTAACCATTCATTGTCATCCAAACTAAACGTGCAAGCAAAATTTCATCTAAATCGGTGGACGATAACTGCTTTAAAATTCAGTTGCAAGATTTGCCCCGTACACACTTACATACATACATTGCAAGTTAATTTAAAGTTTATAAAAAATGACAATTCGCACATTTCGTGCGAGTTGAATTCGTGCGAATCATCCAATAACCCGTGCGAGGCGGCCAGAAAGGCGCCTATCTCAGTTCTATTGCAGCGATACTAAAAAGAATTACAGTGCAGTAAATAAGTACTTTCTTTGAATTAAAATTGGTGCGTTAAAAAGAAAAATAAGCAACGTGTTCGAAATATGCGAGGAATGAATGAATAGCTACGTAATAACGTAGTACGTGAGTGTACATTTCATTGTTTCAGATGTTAAACCATTTGCCAAAGTGATTGTTAAGAAAATGTTAAAAGTGAGTCAACATTTTTAAGACTTAATTAGACATGCAGGTATGAGTGTGAGACAAAAGGAACAATATTGGTCACTACGATTCTACTTAGGCTCACTTGCGCCACCCTGGAATATCTTACTAACTCCGATTTAGCAGCTAACACGACTAACTCTGAGTTAACTTACTGATGCAAGTAGGCCTTACTGCGTTATGAACATTTTAGACCATTTAAAGTCCATTTCATAAAATGTGTGCTTAAAAGGTAAATACATAAAAACGCATCACTGCTTTTAAAAATACAATTTATTTATTATTATGTCACGTAGTTTCCGCGAAAACCGTCTGTGATAAACAGACAAATGGACGCAGAAATAATCTTATCCTGAAAACCATTTCCGTTGGTACAGAACATCATACCTAACCCTAAAATGCACTGTTGGCTTTTAAGGTTCCCCTAGTCGACGGCACGAACTATTTTGTGCGCGAGGTTAAAATGCATGCCATCTCATCCACACGTGCGAAAGAGATAAATGTTGTGATGAGCAGTAAGAAGCTAGTTCGCGTACGAATTAGCACTTTTGCAAATTTGTATCGAAATGGATGATGATTTAGGATGAAAACGAGAGCGTGAAATTTTATAAACAGACCTATGGGAGTCTAGAAATCATGAAAAAACGACTAAATGTATATTTTCAAAATAAAATTATTTGCATTGTTGAATTACTAATCTAATTTTGAACGTACATCGTCAAACAGTGGAGTAATCGCCAGACTACTTTTGTATGGAAGAATGATCGACTAGTGTAACCTTAAGTATCAACTTGTGTAGCCTTTTCACGTCTATGTAGAAGCCAAATTTCTAGACATGCAGCTGAACAGAACTATTTTAACCCCTTTATGGTGTTTTTTTTTTGTTTTGCGATGGTGAGGGCTATCGGTGGATAGGCCATTCAAAAATATTACGGGTCCATGAAAACCATTTTTTGATTCAGGGATCCGTTTGCTTAAAATTAAGCTTTAAATTGTAAATTTTTGTTAGAGTCAATTGTCGCTTTTGGATATGTAAAAAAAATCACGGCTCGAAGTTAAAAGGAAAAATATCACAGCTAAGTAGGCTTTACAAGTTTACGACTAATAGTCGACGAACTCATAAAATTTACTTGGAAAAGTACAATTTTTCTTTTCGGTAGAACAATGCTCAACAATGCTCAACAATGCTCGGCTGGGCGGCGTTCGGGAAGTTGCGTGGTATCTTCTCGTCCAACTTACCACAGTGTCTCAAGACAAAACTCTATGACCAGTATTGCCAGTGATCACCTATGGGACCGAGACGTGGTCGCTCACAATGGGCCTTTTCAGAAAGCTTAAAGTCACCCAAACGGCAATGGAGAGGGCTATGCTCGGAATTTCCTTGCTTGATCACGTCAGAAATGATGATATCCACAGGAGAACCAAAGTTACCGACATAGCCCGGAGAATTGCCAAACTTAAGTGGCAGTGGGCAGGGCACATTGCTCGCGGAACGGATGGCCGATGTTGCCGAAAATTTCTGGAGTGGCGACCGCGAACCGGAAGACGATACGTTGGAAGGCCTCCCACTAGGTGGAGCGATGACCTGGTTAAGGTTGCGGGCAGGCGCTGGATGCGAGACGCACGGGATCGGTCAATGTGGCGACGCCTGGGGGAGGCCTATGTCCAGCAGTGGACGTCTTTCGGCTGAAATTATGATGATGATGAATGGTCGTTGCTTTCATTGTTTTTGAACTTCAGTATTCTTACCTAATTATGTTGGTGAATGCAGTCGTTTGTATGGGACCCTTAATGCACGAGTCCGACTCGCACTTGACCGGTTTTTATTTATTAAATAACTCGAATAAAAGTCTCACCCCGATCCAACTGGCATGATACATTCATGACAAATGTCCACGGAATGCAACACAGTGCAGTGAAAGTTCTCTCTCTCTCCGAAATCCTACCGGTTTACGAGAACCGTACAAGATTGTCGGATAAAAGGAAAACAAATTAAGGCTCCGTTCATAAAAGAAACGGGTTGAATTAAGGATATTTTTTCTTTTAAACAAAAACAGTTAAGTTGCAACTGTGTTAATGTTTTTGGTGATTGTTTGATTAAACCTGGGCTTCAAGCTCAAGTCCTCCGACAACTCGAACGGAGCAATAACTCTACCATTCAAAATTAATTCCTCGATTGTTTTTTTTTTCCTCTATTAAGAAGTAATCTAGCAAGTGTCATACCATTTTGGAATCCAGACTAAACGCGCGATCTTCTAATGGTACCTACTCACCAAAATAGCACAGTACATTTTGTTACAGTACCTACAGTCGGTTAAAGTTGGGTAAGAATGTAATGGTGGGCAAAATTCTAACATTTTAATTAAAATTGAGGCAATTTTTTTTTTTATTTTAATCCATTATTAGAGAAGCATTATTCATAGTCACATTAAAAAAAAACTAAGAAAAATAATAGTCAAAATTTCAATTTTTTTTTTAAAACTGAGGCATTTTTTTTTTAATTTTCATCTGTAATTAGAGAAGGATTATTCATAGTTACATTACAGAAAAAAAAACTAAAAATAATTCATATTGGTAGGGACAAGACTTGAAAGATCATCACAGGGTGTCAGTTTCTCCGCTTAATTTTTTGATACGTATAATTTGAAAAGTATACGACCATGATTTTTTTTTTTATATTGATTTGACATATTTGAGTTGGCCTATCACCTGTTTTCTTGAACTTAATTTACGGGACATCCTGTTTAATTTGCACTTTTGTGTCATAAAAATGATCAAGAAGTTTAGTGATCTCACTTACCAAGAAGAAAGAGAAAATTATTTTGAGAATTTGAATCATCATCATACAAATTATTTGAACGAAAGTTAACAGACTGAGTCACCAGTAGTCAACAGACAGCATCTGTCTATCACAACTATATTAATCTTTAAGGTTAAGTTCAAATAGGGCCTGCCCGAGCTCCAAATGGGCTCGTTCAAAAGTCATTACATCGTTCTCTGACGGGCCCAGAAATTGTGTGTGTATAATTTCACCGGTACTCATACTCTTCGAAATATAACAACAATGCATGTCCGTACGGTGATAATATCTCTACGGAAAAGAGCTCAACAATCTTATATCAGGTAAATATAGAGATTATCTTGTGCCATCCGAATGCTAAAACAAAAACACTACAAAGTGAAAAATAACTTCAATTTCAAAAGTCAGTGTTCCTGTTGTTTTTTGACTTCGACTGCCGAAATCTTTTTAGAGTTTTAATTTGGAAGTCGGTTGTATTTTTTTGTACTTAAAAATGTTTTTATTTTTCACTTTTTAGTTTTGGTACATAATGAGCAAGTTCAATAGTAAGATCCCTATAATTCCCAAAGTTATGCCTGAATTGGTTACCTGAACAATGTAAAACTAACAAAACCGGTGAAATGAGGGTGTAGGTATCAGGGTGTACATAATAGGTAGGGGAAAAAGTTTCTTCGCATTTTTAAAGATAATTCAAAACATTTTTTAATATAGTTTATTTACATTTAACTAAAGTATGTAGGTACCATTTTGTTCGATAACTTTTTGCCATCTTGTAGGTAGGGACATGATCCCATTGCTATAGAAATTTTGGGACTTCTGATCAAAATACCGCGACAAGTGGTTTTGGCAGTCCTCTTGTGATGACATTGCCTAACGAATTCTGAAGAGACCGAAACAGGTGGAAATCTGAAGGTGCAAGGTCAGGACTATACGGCGGATACATTAACATTAATATGTGCATAACCCTTTGGAGTTTACCAGAATGATGTTATGTTTTGAAATGGCGAAAACAATATACAGGCATGCGATTGCAGCAATCCCGAGAGATTTGCCATCGTTTATTGAAGAGTTCTGTTGTATATCTCCGTAGTTGTTCATCAGATCAAATGAGACACTACGGGAAGCACTAGCTATCAAATAAAAAAATATCATCAAAATCGGTTTACCTAGAAAAAGTTTTGAGGTAACACACATTAAAAAAAATACAATCGAATTGAAAACCTCCTCCTTTTTTACCCGACTGCCGAAGGAGGGTAACTTGTTTATCAGTCTATGTATGTATGTTTGTTCCTATGTGGCGTTCTAGAGACCAAACGCGTTGGCGGATTCTGATAATTCTTACGTTAATCGATTCGTCTTAATCCTGCTTTACCCTGTTTCACTGGCCACATTAAAATTTGAAAATAGAAAAATGGCGGCTTTTGGGCGCCATATTGTGGGGACCCAAATTTTCTTTTTCAAATTTTCTTCCAAACCTCTCGTGTGGGGTATCAAAATAAAGGGTTTTACAAGGTGATTTAAAAAATATGTAACACATAATGTTTAAATATACCAAATTCTAAAAAACTAAACCGTGTAACTGTGTGAAAGCTATCATCTGGATATTAAACAGTTCTTCTTCTATGACCTATTTTGCAACCAGTCATGAACCCAAATACCTTACAGCTACTAAAGCCCTCCCCAAACGTTACTATAAACCCTATTGCACACCTGCCCAATGTACCCACCTGTTTCACTCTATTCTATGAGGTTTCACTTTCGGTGACCTTCGCGCTTAAGGCGCCGATTCCCTTGAGTAGCTGATTTTAAACTGAGAATCACGTCTAAATGGCTAGTCGTAATTCTTTGAAAAAATATATGTTATACTAGCTGTCCCACGCGGCTTCGCTCCCGTCAACTGGCTACCTACCTACCATTTACCCTACTTAGCCTACCCTACCTAGCCTACCCTACCTACACTACATACATGATTTTTGCAAAACTTTAACCGCTTACGCAGCGCACGCAACGGAATCTCTTAAAAAAGGATCATTTTGCCCGTTTTTGTAACATTTTTCATTTGTGCTCCGCTCCTATTGGTCGTAACATGATGTTATATAGCATATAACCTTCCTCAATAAATGGACTATCCAATACAAAAAATTATCAATTTTTTAATTCCAACCAGTAGTTTCTTAATAATTTGATCTAAGCAAATTTTGAGTTTTATTCGTATAACATAGTGTAATTTATTTGTAAAGTTATGCCTAAAACGGACAAAAACACGACAATCGCCCCACAACCGCGGGGCGTATTTTAATGAATTCAACACCATCTCAAAGACAATTTTATTATCTACATTTTGATGTAAGGCTTTTTTTTTAAAGTCATAGAGTAATAACGAAAGTACAAAAAACTACAAAATTTTAGGTCGCGCGGGTGTGAAACGACCGCGCGTTTTGTTCCCTCAAGATCGTTGGCGTTAGTAGTCGTCTTAAGTGTTTCGGTATGTAAGGAATTGTCACCCATCTAGAGATCGACCTCAGGAAGTATTGTTTAATCTGCTATAAGGTCGACTCGTGCAGCTATTATTATTTAGCCACCAAAATAATATCTGACCCATTTCTCGATCAAGAAACAGATATAACAAAAAACCTTATATAACCTACTAAAACGACACTATAAATCCAGTTGCACACCTGCCCACAGACCCACCTGTTTCATTCTATTCTATGAGAATTTCACTTTCGGTGACCCGCGCGCTTACTTTCGAAGTGCCGTACCGACTTAGTGATCTGATTCGATTTGAAGATTTGATTGTGATTCTGTTTGGAGGAAAGAAAGTGGTGTGAAAGGACTTTTGTTTGGTAAAATCTGCAAGCACAGTTGTGTTTTCTGTTGACATTTTTAGTATAGTCTTCGGGGGGACCAATGCCGAAAATAAGGCCAAATAAAAATCCAAGATTTTTGAATTTGGAATTTTCGAATGTTCAATTTCGTCGACTTTTCAAATGATGAATTCTTTTAGGACGGATTCAATTCGGGATGAAAATAATACTGTCATCCTGTTTCTGATTTGATAATTTGAAGTTAAGAACTTGTTCAAATTAACTTTAAGGTTCAAGTTTGACTGGTTTTCAGTCTGAATTAGTGTTTTACAAATACTCAACTTCAAACTCTGTAACATTGGGTATATTCTTCTTCAGATACAACTTGAAGCTAAATCTCATTCAAATGAGCTTAGTTATTTAGCCATATAAACGTACCAAACATACAGACTAACTTTCGCATTCGGTAAGGTTTGGTATCTGAGCATTTAACATAAGTAAATGGATCACTTTCTAAAGAAAATGGAAAGTCGACAATATCATGATGGAATCATTTATCAATCCATTTGTCTTGATTTCTAACTGAGCAGATTATTTCTCAGATATCTAATAGTTATGCCTAGATGACGTCTCGTTGATGATTATTTTCAGGCGTCCCATCATTTCCAAATTCGAACGGTATCTCGGTGTGAATCCATGATACAGAATTACCACTGTTGGTATACAGGCCTGTTTTCTGTGAATGTCCAATGATTTGCTTTACCTAATTAACAAGTAAAATTTAGAAAACCTCCGACACATTTTTATTTCATAATTTATCTAGTGGTAGACATGCTTCGACCGACTGTTTATTGATTACGACACGATATCTTGAGAAAACACTCCGATTCAAACATCAAAACGCCCATAACCTTAGAACGGCTGAACCGATTTTCATCAAACATAGTTAAGAGCACTGTCGATAAAGTCAGTTTACAAATACAAAAAACTAAATCAAAATCGGTTTATCCGTTTAGGAGCTATGATGCCACAGACAGGTTCCCAATTACAAGTCATGTCAAGAATTTTTTGACTGGCAAACCTTATCAGCTATGTATCAAATTGCAAGGGATTGATCACTCACCTGGAGCCTTAAGACACTTTGACCCTTAAATGACTATAATTTTAATGGGTGATACAAATATTGCAAATTCGTTTCTTTTTTGTATGAGAACATGAGCACCTTCTTTCGAGATAGTTACAATTGAAATTATTACTTTAAAAGGCGGCAAAGGCAAAGACAAAATATCACATTTTACTTCGTTCCCAATTATTTCGACGCACATAAATCAGTTCGTAACCAAAAATTCGAACCCAAACATACCGTACGAAGGGTAGTTAAACTCATTATCGATTCTCATAAATCGTTAACCAAATGAGTCAGGGTTGTCACACTTCCATATAAAGCTGGATATAGTTAGAGTTTTTGCATGCATGTTTGCACAATAAGAAGGTTTTCGACCTATCCAGCTTTTGTTAGGATTTATGCGTTCTACCAACCAAATTTTAATAAAGAAGGCCGAGTCATTCAACGTTTATTCAATCAAAGTTATGATGATTTTTGACAAACGATCAAAAAAGCATGGATTTGCAATAATATTTATATTTAAGACACTAGGAATTAGAATTATTTAGCTGGAAACAGCCGTTCACTTGAACTATTACCGGCTTAGCTGGCTGATCCGTTTGGCTTTTTAGGATAAATGGTATTCTGTCAAAATTATCACCTCAAAAAATAAGGTGAGGTGAGCTAGCTGTCAATAGAAATGGAACCTATAGTTCACTTCACCGAATTGGAGAGAGAGAGTGAATGAGTGTGTGATCTGCGAGATTTTTACAGAATACACCAGGTGATAGCCCTAGATATGAGTCAGTTTGAGTCAGTTTTAAAATACGGGCGATCTGATAACTGCGGCATTTCGAGCATGTTTTAAACTGTACTCTGACCTCAAAAGGACACCTTTAATTTATTGTGTCCGTGCCGTAAATATTTTGATTTCTTTTCGTGTTTTTGACCTGGTTTGAAAGTGAAATGGAGTATTGTTGCTACCTGTTTATAGATCTCAATTTTAGAATTTTTTGTATATATGAGAAGACGAAAGAAATGCTAGATAGATTGTGGGATAAATGGTATTTCTAGAAAAGGGTAGGAGCAATCAGATATGCTGCACTGACCATTGATTAAATAAATCTAATTTTAAGCACTTTTGTATTCTTCTCAGCAAACCCTTTCATTTGATACCCGTATCATGGCAGTGCATAAAAAATAAGTAGTCCGCCATTTTGGGCCGTCCGCCATGTTGAATTTAGAATAACGTCACTTAGCTAACCATGCATTGTCATCCAAACTAAACGTGTATGCAAAATTTCATCTTAATCGGTGGAGGATAACTGCTTTAAAATTCAGTTGCAAGATTTGACCCAAACACATTCACATACATACATACGTACATTGCTAGTTAAATAAAAGCTTGTAAAATAGCGTAAGATTGGAATTTAGAGAAAGATTTAGATGTGGGTTTTATTGGTAGCGGCGAACACCAGAAAAAATGGAAGCAATTGGAGGAGGCCTATACCCGTAATGGGCGATGACAGAAACATCTTTTTTTAAAATAGATTTTTTATACCAATTTTATTTAATTTTTCTTTTGTTACTGTCTTGGAAATAAAAAGGATTATATAATAATAATAATTTATCATAATTATTTTCTCTGAGTGTGTTTAACGAGTTTTACATTTCGTTTCTAGCCTCCACTAGTGGCGATCCTTATAAATAAAAATTATGTTGTACCATAAAATGGTAAACAAGCAGGTGACACACCTGATGATAAGTAATCACCGCCTATGGACAATCACAATATCAGGTGTACCTCAGATGCGTTGCCTACCTTGGTGTGTGAATTAAACCTCAGGCAGCCGTATGATTTTCTCAAACTCCACACGCTTGTTGAGAAAAACATAGGTATTAAAAATCGATCAATCTCAGTTTATTTTGGTTCCATCACTATGGAACCGTTATTTTCCCAAACATTACGGAAAACAGTGACAATAAATTGGCGTCGAAATACTCAAGCAATAAGCTCAAATATACGAGTAATAAGGGTCAATTCACACGTATCGTTTTGTAATATAAAGAAAGTTTACATTGCTTATGCTGGTGGTGTTATAAAATTGTACTTCATTTCATTACCCGAATACGGCGAATTTAAATGGAAGGGTTATGATTTTAGCAGTCTGTGTATGTATGTTTGTATTTACGTATCGTCTAAACTATTCATCCGATTTTGATGAATAAGGTGTCAAACGTTCGTTATTATGGCCCGGGTAACATAGGCTAAAAAAACCGCAGCCGGGTTAGGTATTTTATAAGACTTTTTGCTTGTTCATTCGAATACCTATAACGTCATCTCTGTGTTTCCAGAGAGCCCTTTAAAGCAAAAAAAAACAAAATTTATGGAATGGACCAAGTGAATATTTTTGACGATTGTTCTCACTGACAGAATGTAATTTTTGTAGGCGCTGACGAAATATCACGTGATGGACCACGTGATATTTTGAACTTTTAATAATCGTTATCTGTGAAAACATGTCCTTTGTCTAGAGCTCCTAGATACTAGGAAAGGAATGGACTATATACAGTGAGGCCTCATTAGTGCGTTGCGTCGTCGCAGCGTCGACGCTGCGTCGTTTTACATTTAAATTTTAGTGTCATGCCACATTATGCGTTGCGTCGTCGTACGCGACGTTTCAACGGATCGACGGACGAGAGACGAAGCGGGGGTAGGGTGATGTGCTGCGCTGTCGGAGTTCCGGTGCGTCTATGTGCAGTGTTTGTTCCGATCCATTATCGAGTCTGAAATCCAAAGTGAGACGCGGCGCTGTGACGATGTGCGTCGACATCTTGCGTTGCGACGTCGTGCGACGACACAACGCAATGGCCTCGGCTCTCTTCAAATCAGGGTGTGATACGTAATAAGCTGGTATTATGTACCCATGTCTGACGGATTGAGTGACAGACTGACTGACAGGTACCGCATAGCGGCCTAGCTTACAATGTTTAGTTTAAACCACAACGAATATAAACATAATTTACAAAATATCGTAAACGAAACAGTGTAGAGGTGCACTAAAGCCGAATCCATCGATATATATGTACTACGCACTAGATTTGGCGATCCGAACACTCACTCTGTCCGACTGAACTGTATTGCAATCCGTACACCTTACTTTACACTAGGTTGAACGAAACGCGTTACGACGTTTTGATCGCAAGTAAACTAAACTCTATAAGCGGTCTAGCGCTGCACGTTTTAATAGTTTGATTAGACAGCACTTTAGTGCTAACTCATTAGAACAATTCTTTTTCATGAATGTTCTTGTCTATCGATAGCATATATGTCAATTGCCAAACCCAATAACGTATCTGTCAGTAGATTCGCCGATACAAGAGTTATAAGACTTTTTAAGAGAGAGTGTAAGAGATATAATCTTCCGACAGATCTAACAATCCTCGCGCGGTTCCAAACTATGTGGGCTCTGCTAACCAGATTCAGCTGAGTACTAGTATTTGACCTCACCAACCCAGCAACTGGGTTGGTGAGGTCAACGATACCCCTTGGCAAGGTTGGTTTTATATTTTCTGGCGTCTGTAAAATATAGAAATGATAACTGGGTCTACAGCGGTAGAACGATCAGAGTGGCAGGCGGGAGCCAACTCTAGAGCAGGCAAAACGGTAGTTTTGAATTTTACATGAACTGGAAAACAAAAATTAACTGACCTTTAACATAAAGCTCGGCGAAATGCAACGCAAGAAATAAAAATAGGTATAATAAAACTAAAAAACCTGCATCATGAACACACACAGCACACACAACACAGCCAATCCGTTACCGTCTGAGGCGACCTTAACTCGAATTAATCAACCTCTTTTTGGGCCACCGAAAAAGTAGCCCCATTAGTGTTGAGCCTCGACCGGTCGGTACCGATACCAGTTTACCAGTTTCGGTACGCACACCTGACCGGGTTTTTGGTGACGCGGCCCGAATAGTGATGTGACTATTCGGTACAAGGAAATTTTTTATGGGTTTTTTTTTTTAAATTGAATCAGGATACTTTTGTGGTATTAACTTTTGTGTAAGTAAAAACTTAAAATAACCGACTTCGAAATAAAATGAAACATAACTCCAATTTAGGAATTCGCTGTACCTGTTTTTTTTCTTCGTTTTTTGACACTGGCTGCCGAAATTGAAGTAATTTTTCAATTTGTAGTGTTTTTATTTTGAAGTCGGTTGTTTTTTTTTGATGACATAATGAGCAAATTTTATGGTAAGGTACCTATAAAGCCCAAAGTTATGCCTGAATAGATTATGTGAATAACACTAACGGTGAAATGAGAGTACGTGTATCAGAACGGACTGTAAAAATTTTGAAAATCGGTCCACAATTGACGAATAAATCGGTGAACATACACAAAAAGAAAACATTCAAACTTATAGCTGAACATATAACCTCCTCCTTTTTGAAAAGTCGTTTAAAAAGTGAATGGCTATATTGAGATAAGACCGATAAGACCATAGAAACGCTGGGTAGACTATGAAAGAGTGTTCTTATTATGGCCAGAAAGGGGTCAACACCATTCTAGTGACATGATAAGGTAGTTTTCTGAATTGAGTAGGGATTTACGTCAGGCACATTTTGGTTTCTTTTTTTTTTTTTCTTTTGGGTCGCGTTTGACCACTGATGGTAAGCGATGATGTGGTCGACGGTGAAGCACGCTTGCCTAGAAGTAACCTATTCACTCTAGTCACTATGGTTTCCTTTTTTGTCTGTATTTATAAGCTTTAAATCCTCCATGTTCTAAAATAAATAAATACAGTAAGTGTGGCAGAACATAACATTTGGCCTCGACCCCAAATTCATTGGGACACGGGCAAGAAAACAATAAATAAGTCACCATTTTTTTTTCTTTTCATTTATTCATTCAAAAAAAAAAAAATTTAAATTGTTTTAGGTTCATACTACGTAAAATCGATGTCTGTTCTGATTGAAATTAATACTAGCCAACAATTTTCATTCATAAAAGTACACTTTCGGAACTACAATCAACACTAATCTTCAAAGTTGAATGCATTGCAAGGTATGCCTAAAGTATTCCTTTACTTCCTGCACAGTATAATTACGATTATAATTAAACTTAATGAATTTAATTATAAATAATAGCCTGTCCACTGCAGTCACTCCGGGGCAAAGGCCTCATCTCATACCAGAGAGGGAATGAGCATTTATTTATCACCATGCTTGTTGGGTGTTGGCGATTTTAAACCACTAAGGTCTAGATTTGTAATGTTAGCTACTAATACTAAGTTTTATTATGCTGTAATTCATTGAAGTCATAGTTGTTTGCGTCAATATTAAAAAAAGACAATTGATTCATCACATTTATTCATGTCTGATTTTGAACCCGAATCCTTGGTATACAAAACTTTTTAACAAAAAATTAAACCGACTTCCAAAACAAAATATTACAAAGCAAAACCGGTTCTCAATTTTGGTCCATTAATGAAGGCAAAAGCTCAGCTGGCTGCCAAAAAGTTCAAGATTTTTGCAAAAGTGAGACGGTACTTCACGCCAGAACAGTTGCTCAACTTGTATCAAGCGCAAGTTCGATCATACATAGAGTACTGCTCTCATCTCTGTGATGGATCTGCCAAATACCAACTGGTGCACTTGAGTCGATCGAAAATGGGCCAAGAGGCTCATCGGCAATGAGATACTTGTCGAGTCTAGGCTCCAGAGCCTTGAACATCGGCGCCGATGACGTCGATATTTTATCGGTTACATTTCGAGGAGTCTGCGATGGAATTGTATAATTGCTTCCTCCTAGCCCATACTATCACTGGACTACAAGACGTAAGGCAAATTGTCATCGGTACATGGTGGACATCACACCCTTACGCATACGCGAACGCGAATACGCGAACAGCTAAAGAGTGGAATTCCTCGCCGGAGTCTGTATCATGTAGCTATCATGATATGTACAACCTGGGAGTCTTTAAGTCAAGAGTGAATAGTTTTTTTCTATGCAAGCGTGCTTCATTATCGACCACATCATCGCTTACCATCAGGTGAGATATTGGTCAAGCGCAGCAAGCCTACCAACGCTTTTTTTTTAAATGCCTTATTTCGACAAGTAACGGACAGGCTTGTTACGTAAGAAAAAGCAATCAGCAATCATCGCGCGATAAAACACTTTATGTCATAAAAGTCGGAATTATTCACAATGTAGATATGGTAGGTCTTACACGATCGTTTACTAATCGCTCGCTGTTTCTCAAATGCACTTATTTAAAAAAAAAAAACGCCACCATCGCGCGATATAACACTTTATGTCATGAAAGTTGGAATTATCCACAATGTAGATATGGTAGGTCTTACACGATCCTTTGCTAATCGCTCGCTGTTTGTCAAATGCACTTATTTAAAAAAAAAACGCCACCATCGCGCGATAAAACACTTTATGTCATGAAAGTTGGAATTATCCACAATGTAGATATGGTAGGTCTTACACGATCCTTTGCTAATCGCTCGCTGTTTGTCAAATGCAGTTATTTAAAAAAAAATACGCCGCCATCGCGCGATCAAACACTTTATGTCATAAAAGTCGGCATTATCCACAATGTAGATATGGTAGGTCTTACACGATCGTTTGCTAATCGCTCGCTGTTTGTCAAATGAACTTATTTAAAAAAAATCGTCAAAACCTCTAAAACTTCTGTATTGAAGAGCAATTATTGCGCAAAAATCGTTATCGTTTTGCTCTTGCAAAAGATACGTAATAAGCCTGCCGTCTAGTAATACAGCGCCATTCTTAACTAACTGCTCTGTTTATGAATGGAACTAATTATTAGTTGCAGCTTTGATATGATCAGTCCATCTCCTTGGAGATCTACCCCGTGATATAACGTCAAGTAGACTTTTTAACACTTTCATATTACCTTTCACAGCACGATACAAAACAGAATTAATATTGAAAAGGAGTGATTGAACCTCTCTTAAAAAAGATTAATAAGTAAATATGATTTAATTAATTCAATTACAGAAAGAGAGAACTTTAATTATCAGTTAGTAATAGTGCGTTTGTAACGGTTCGTCGTTGTTAATAACATCCTTACTGTGATGAATGAGAAAGTTTTTATGTTTGTGTGTGAGTCAATAATGCCGAAACAGCTGTATGAATTTAATTGAAATAAATTAATGTCTCTTTGTAAGAGAGATTTTGAGAGAATACAAAGGAAGGTTGGAAGTGCCTATGTTTATTTTCCTCCAACGAGAATTTACAAGGAGCTCTAGTTGTTTCACAAAATGTAAAATACGAAAGAAAAGAAATATTATATTTATTTAATTTTTTTATATTTTACGTCTTGCAACGAACCGGAAGACGTTGCGTTGGAAGGCCACTCACCAGGTGGACCGATGACGTGGTGTAGGTTGCGGGGATCCGCAAATATAATACAAATGTCGAGGAACACAGGAACGTCCTTGAAAAACAAAATTAACTTCCCATCAATTTGACCCACAGACAACGTCTCACATATTACCATAATGCATTAACGCATCAGCTAGTGAAGAGAAAGTGGCGAGTTTACTGGCAACTCGTAAATCAAGCCGTTAATCACAGGTGATAAATTAGTGCCAACCTTTATAGGGTTATGTGTCAATGTGGCAAGTTAATTGCCACTTTGTAAGTGTCAATTTTCAGTGAGGTTTTCATGTTTGAAGTAAGTGATCGATGGAATTTTGTGATATGTAGTTATTATATACTTATTAATAGCTGATAATAATGTTTTGATGGTTCAAAGGGTAATGTAAAAGCTTCTTAGCCCCAGTTTCCCAGCTCAAAATTATCGCAGAATTAATGTGACAAACTGTCAAGCACGCGTTATCTGCTATGATTGGCTGCTGAAAATTCATTCAACCAATCACAGCAGATAACGCGTGCTTGACAATTAGTCACATTAATTCTGCGATAATTTTGAGCTGGGAAACTGGGGGTTAAGGTTCTACATAATATGTATATCTGTCATTGAATGTGTGTAAAATTAACATTTTCTGGAATCGAACATAAAAATTGTATGTTCTTGTTTAATCAACTCTCCTAAGTACAAAATTATGGAATATTGGGCTCTTAATGCACATTTCAAAGATTATTTGAATGGATCATTTAAAATTGATGCCAATAGATGGCGCATTTTTTAATTTCTGAGGCATTCCACTCGATTGTTAAAATTTGCATAGTGACACATTTTGGTGCAAAAAAAAACTGTAAAAACGTGCAAAAAATCACTATAAAACGAACCTTCACTGTATTTAAAGAAAAAATATTCACGAACCTAGTAAACCCTTTTACTTGCAAGTTGCTGCTAACACCATCTATCTATCACCGTGAAACAGAACCGAACGCGTTCGATGTACAAAAAAATATCAGATTAATCAGACGAAAAACGCTAGTTACGTCGGCACAGTTTCTTTGCATGGGATGAGGCATCTGTATGCTAGTGTTATATTATCTGTGCTTACGATATTGGATAACCGGGACTTAATAGACTGCAATCTCCTACAAGCAGTGAGCAAGCATGGTTATTATAACGCTAGTATTCCCAGAAGGGCTGAGTACAGATGTTAACAGTACAACCACATATTTCATCAGTGATTCGTTATAAGACACTAGTGCTCGTTCACACAGAGGTCCGTTTTACAGATCCACTTTGTCGTATACGTTTTTATTCGGCGCTGTCGTATGTAGTTGTATGAGCAACTTCACACACATGAAAGTATTCTGAATCCAGTAAAAACTACCGATCCGACAAAATATACAGCAATCCGTTTCATAGGTCTGCTTTATCGTATACTTTTTTATTCGGCGATGGTGTAGGTAAGTTGTATAAGCGAGTTCACACACACAAAAATATAAAAATACTGATCCGTTTTATCGGACGTCCATCCTTGTAGAAAGTTGGTTGGTGCAACATTACGCCCAGTAGCGACGGATCCGTTAAAACGGTACTGTAAATGCGGTGTGGACATCACCTCCAGTATCGACGGATCCGTTAAAAACGATCCTGGAAATACGGATGTTCTGTGTGAACGTACTCTAACAGGAGTATGTAAGGATCGTAGCAGTTAAGTTTCTGCAGTGTCTGTTTACCCCTACTGGAAAGACGTGTATTTATGTATGAATTTATAGCAGGTACGCTAGCTATACACTTTTGCCTGCTCAGAACTGAACCCACGCTGATAGCCAATCACAGCGAAGACTAGAGAGTTATCCTGCTCAAACCAATGGCTTAATGTCCGTTTCCGAGGCACGGATGAAACTTCGAGTTGCTACTGAAATTTCTTATGAAGGTTCCCAATACTTAACACTCAGCAGCTTAACAGAACTTGCGACCTCTATTCCAATTAGACAAAGGGGCATTTACAATTAATATCTAAAAAAAACCTTTTTTTAAAACTAATACAACCGACTTCAGTTGTATTTTTTTGTAAAAAAGTTTTTTTTTATGTTATTTAGTGGTGCATAATGGATAAGTTCTGAAGCAAGGTACCTACAATGCCCACAGTAATGTCAGAATAGATTACCCGAATAACATGTAACTTGAACATAACCGGTGGAATGAGAGTGTATCAGGGTGAACTGTACACATCAGCATACCCGTTTAGAGCATACTGGCGTGTATATGTGGTGTAAACAATAAACAGACAGGCGATTGCAGCAACCTCGAGAGATTCGCCGTCATTTATTGAAGAGTTCTGTTATATATCTCCGAAGTACTTTATCAGATCTATACCAAATTTAAATGGGACCATTTTGGAATAAATTCTTTCGAACAAAAAATAATTTTGCAAATCCTTTTATATATCACGGAGTTATGCCCGAACATGCATAATATATATATATATACCTACAAACATCCGAATTGAGGACCTCTTCATTTTTGGGAAGTCGGTTGAGTATAAAACTTAGTATGGACATCGCACCCAACCAAGTACCGCTACCAACTTGCTGTCGGTCAAATATTTTAACAACAATCTCACAACCATTACAAATGGTCCTCACATGACCATACACAAACAAGACTTTTGTGGTCATTTCAGTCTTGAGCACACCATGTTCTACGAGTAAACGACTTGGTTCACCACAAGACTATATACCGTTTGCGGTTTTTCCTTTCAGAGACTCTTAGTAGGTATATACCTCTATTTAATTGCTTGTGGTATAAAACCTTTCTGTGTATGTATCCTTCTTGATGATTGTGTGACTATTCTTTTCACTGCGATGAAAAGCTAACACAGTTTCGGGTTCATCGTTTACTGTTAGTGCCTTGTGGTCTAATATGAGGAAACTGTTACAACTGAGTTGGTCTTTGGCCAAATGATTATCACTTTCTACACTTGCTACTCCACGTTACGTTAAAATTATGGTTTTTGCAACTCCGACCTTATACTTATGGTATCCATCATATTCCGCCTGCTTTTGTTCTAATTTATTTTGTTCGACAAGAATATTTTGTTCTTCCATAAATCTCTGTATGCTTTTCTCACCTCAATAGTCCTTTCTTGCCATATTGTCATCATTCACACAATCCAACCATCTTTGACCAATACCATTTTTGCTATACCTATCATTGGAATCAAATATACGAGTAACAGGTCATATTGTAAGGACCTATTAATATCTATACTAATATTATAAAGCTGAAGAGTTTGTTTGTTTGTACTCGTAAATCTCAGGAACTACTGGTTGGAATTTAAAAAATCTTTTTGGTGTTGAATAGTCCATTTATCGAGGAAGGTTATAGGCTATATAACATCACGCTACGGCCAATAGAAGCGGAGCCTAAATGAAAAATGTTGCAAAAATAGGCAAAAAGATTCCTTTTTGAGAGCTTCCGTTGTGTGCGCTGCGTAAGCGGTTAAAATTACGTAACAATCATATATGTAGTGTAGGTAGGATAAATGGGTTGGTAGGTAGCCAGTTGACGGGAGCGAAGCCGCGTGGGACAGCTAGTTAATGATAATTGTTATCCATGGTGCTAGGTAACTGGGCTTATCCCAGTGGTAAACGACCCTTTGTGCCTATTGGCCTTGTTTGTTTTGTCATCTCCTCGATATGGCAGGCAGTGGCAATTATGTTTTTATTTTATTCCTCCGTTATTCTTTCCTGATTAATTTCGTTGCGGCATCGAAGACAGTTAAATTCATTCTTCGGGATTTCGTCGAGTTTCATTGCCTTGGCGCTTTTCTGTTGGTCACCACTGTTGATTTTGGCTTTCAGGAGTTGCTGTGGTTTGGGAATAGTGAGGTGGAATAATTGAAAAAAAAATCGGTCATCATTTCATTGGTCTTCCTCTACTCCATTCACATTCAAACCAAAACTTTCCTTACGACATCATCATAGCATGACTGCCGATATAAAGTTAAACACAACTTTCCCTTAAGGTTGCCTTAGCCGACGGCACGAATTATTTTTTGAGCGGGGTTAAAATGCATGCTATCTCAACCGACAACACGAGCAGTAAGAAGCTAGTTCGCGTACGAATATACTACACATTTGCAAATTTGTAGCGAAATGGATGATGCACCGACCACATAGCCACTCTGATGGCTTCATCGCTGGGATGATGATTAAGAACGAAAACGAGCGCGCGAAATTTAGTAAACAGACCTTTGGGAATATGGATATCATGATGAAAATACTAAATGTATCTGTTCAAAATAAAATTATTTGCATTGTTGAACTACTAATCTATCCCTGTATGGTGACTGTTTTGCAAATTTTCTTCTTCTTGTGATATTTATTTGCGCCCAAAGATATGTTAAAATTAGTGTTGAAATATGGAACTTTCGACGCTCATAACTTTCAATTTTATTTTTTACTTTTTTGTTTCCATGCAGGTCTAGATAATTATGAGAAGAATTGATATCGTTTTTTATTATGAACGTGCACCGTCAAACAGTGGAGTTATCGCCAGATTACGTTTGTATGGAAGAATGGTCGACTAGGGCAACCTTAAGTAACGAGAGCCGGTTTCAGAGCAATATTATATTCTTTTCGTACTTTCAGGTTCAAATGAACCTTTTATTTCTATACATAAAAAGTCGATTAAGGCACACTATTTCGATAAATATTTTTGTTAAAAGTAACAACAGTCGTATCCACGGCCAGGCTACTCGAATTCGGATGATATTAACGCTGTCTAAATAATATCATACCGTAAATGTAGGTACAAGGTCACTTTCTACAAACACTACAACTGGTCTCACACTGTCTCTGCTCAACGTACTTGTATAACGTAAAGAGTGTCCATGAGTTTCTTGCACGTTCTTCTTCCATGCATTTCATTATTTGTGTTTTGTCTTTTCTTGTTTTTTGAGTCTCTTGCACATTCTTCTTCCATGCATTTCATTATTTGTGTTTTGTCTTTTCTTGTTTTTCTTATTTGTAAACTATTTTGATATAAATGATAAATGATTTTATTTCTGTAAGTTGGTTTGTACAAACACTTTTACATGTCGATCATATTTTTTGAAACTAGATGAGGTCAGCGTTTCCTATCGGACTACTCTGAGAAGAAAGGCCGAAACAAACTCAGAGGTCACAGTTTCTTTTAAAGTCCAGACAAAATCTTGGTTAGATCATGTGAAGACCATGTAGACTGAAGTCTGAAATGGTCTTTTGAGGAAAGAACCAGCCAGATTGAGTGGACCTGTCCAGTCAGTGCACGCATTTGTCAATAACCGTGCAGCTAAACTCAGGATTTAAGGAGATAGAGAGAGAACGATTCGACGAACAATACAAAAGAAATGATATATATGATATGACTTGATGAATGAATAAATAATTAATTTTAAAAACTATTCTCCATAGAGATTTATATACGCTTTGGAATGAGTAACAAGCTTCATCTTTTGGACTGAACGACTACTTGACAATTCAAAAGTGCATTCAAATAGTTCAATTGAAATATGTGGTTTGAGTAATTTTGATCAGGTGTGAGACCAAAATTACCCCAGAGATATCCACGGAATTTTTTGGTTGTCAAGTAACTCCCAAGTACATCTAAAAGCTGGAGTATTAAAACCTCCTTCGAAATGTTTTTGTTAAATCTTGTTTTTGATTGGCAGTTGTTATTTTGGGTCAAAAAGTTTCAGAAAGACTTGAGTAGTCTTCAATCAAACAACGAACAAACATATTTAACTAAAATCCTAGCATACATTTTTCTCAACTCTTCGTATAGATAATAAAATTGTATTGCATGTATGTAGGTATACAGGCTACAAGAAAGTGCATAAATATTAATAATTAAAGATGGCTAGTCTATGCCTAGCGTAACAGTGACATATTTCCCACACCGGTCACAACTTTCGCGCCATTATAAACAGGTATTGCTTACTCTATGGATTTTTTACTATCAGCATGACAGCGAGATTCTTTTGTTTTTTTTTCATAACCGTGTGTTTGTTTGGAATTGGAACAGTTTTATTTTTATTTGGGCATCGTCTTAATTTCTTTTTTATTTTAGTCGACTACTAGTCTAGCAGTTATGGACTTGTTTTCTACGATTATGATTAACATGACTAACTTATAAAATGTGATTGCCCGAATAGGTTCACAATATTAATCAAGATTAATTTTGTTGCCCTAAATTAATTTTATCTGGGAAAATGCATTACGATGATAAAAAAAAAATATTTAGAGTAATGTCAAGTCTGATTTACTAGTGAAAATCGTGTCGAGTCTGATTTACATATAATTTTATATTTAAAATAAAATAAGCTTACCTCTATTATAATCTTCCCCCTTACAAGTTAAGGGCAAATAGTCCAAAACAGATAATATCACTAAAATTAAAAACATCATTTTCACATCACTACTTTTCAAAGATTTTCCAAATTTAAACCACTTTCGAACTGTCATTTTGACGTTTAAATTCGCGCGCAAAAATCGAAACTTATTTTTGACGTTCGATTTTCAAATCACATTCACATTTTTTAAATCATATTTTTTTTTTAGCGGCTGCCACAAGGTTTTCTCAACATGTTTTTCGTAATATTTTTTTGTTAGTTTAGTCGAGACGTCTGCCCGCCGTCAGAACTGCGAACCTACTAGCCAACTGACCAACTTAACACTGTAAAATAAGAAACATACATATTACTAGCAAGAAATTACTTTGAGAAAGTCCCATCTCACTTTCTCTTCACACTTCAAACTGAACCCTACCTTTCTAATTTCAAGACTCAAAATGTTATAGCTGGCGATACCAGAACCAACTCGGTCGCATTTAGTACCGACTTGCTAAACAAGTGAACGGTGAAATGAGAAATTGTGAGAGATAGATAGATGTTGGAGAGAGAGGGAGAGACATTTCTTTTTATTTATGGTTCAACTGGTGAAACTGAGAACTTTAGTAATGTGGTTTGATCATCGATGGAGTATTTATCAGAGATAATGGTATCCTGGCCTTTTATCTGGGCATAGATTAGAGAGCAAAGAAATGCCTGGTTTGGTATATTGTAAGATTTCTAAATGGCCAGTATGGTAGTCCCTTGAAAATTTTATTGAAGCAGTGATTAGGACAACAAAAAAATCACAAAACAAAATATTATGTATTACTGACCTACTTTAAATATGGAACATGACATGTGTGTTTAAAAAAAACTTGCTCTGCGGCAGTCGACCTTAAAAGATTATTTAGAAGCTATAAGCGGTAATGACATTAGTTTAGCAAAAGAGAATCTTGGATTGACCATTGAATTACATATAGACTGGCTATGTGAGCAAAACCAGACGAATCTACGAGGGGAAAATATTCCAAATCGATATAAGGGCTCAATGGTTAGTTCTTCCTTAGACCACTGTGGTTCTAGACAAGTGTCATTCTATCAACGTAAACATTGCGTTGGAAAAATGACAAAAAAAAGAAGAAGTACCAAAGATACCGTCTTCCGAAACGGAAGTTATGTTTGCACTTTTTAGTGTTTTCCTTTAGAAGTCGATTTATTTTTTGTAAAATAGTTTTGTAAGTTCTCCGCAAACTAACTAACTATTAACTTCGGGCTTTCGAGTCCGACTCGCACTTGGCCGGATTTTTACTAAAATCGATTCAATAGTTTAGGATCTACGAGCACCAGAAGCAAAAATAAAGTAAAAACAAATGAAAACCACCATTGTACTTCCCAAATTCCAAAATCAAAGTTCGAAGTTTAAGTAGCGTCAGCACAAACAAAACAGCCAGAGGTATCATATCACTTTTTCTAAATCTTCAAATGACATAATTATAAGAAAAAAACTAGTTTTATACCAACTGACTCTTTTAGATCACATAGAACGTGTTTTATATCAAAAGTAGGATTGTATTACATATTTATAGAAGAAATCGTAACTGTTTTGTCTGATTACACCGGTAGAAGAAAATTATAGAAATGAAGATGCGAATGTGGGCTTGTAATATCTGAACCATTGTAGATTTTTTCAAACTTATTGAGGGCATAAGAAGTGGGTTAAATCATGACCTCATTTATTACATTTTAATTACTTTAGCATATAACTTCGGGCTTCAAAAGTCATCATCATTATCATCAACCTCTTAACGTTCCCACTGCTGGGATACAGGCCTCAGATCTGTTAGATAGGGAATGGGCCAAAATCCACCACGCGGATGTCACATGTTTTCGAATGTTTTGGGTCTAGGAAATGCCGGTTTCCTCACGATGTTTTTTTTTTTTTTTATTGATAATAGGCTTGCGCTCCTTCATCTTTTTTAGAGCAGTGGTGATGAAATAATTTACACAAAGTAATGCGCCTGTATGGGTTGGAACCCACGGCCCACGACACGTAATTGGCCGGTACCACTGGGCCACAACTGCTCTCCAAAAGTACCATCAATTATTTTTGGAACTAAAGTATGGATTTTTCTCTCGTATTGAATAGCCGCACAGGAGCAGCTCATGAATCAATCAATCTACCTAACCTATTTCCAACTGTGTTGGGTCGGCTTCCAGTCTCAACAAATGCAGCTGAGTACCAGTATATAACATCTGACCCTCGCAACCCAGTAACAATGGTAAGACTGGAAACTACTAATAATAACTTTGTGTTGCCATTACCATACTGCCGCCCCAGGCATACAGATAGCACACCAACTCTCATTCTAGTAACAATACTTCGGTAAAATTTAAAGGAAACCAAAAATTATATCTGAGAACTCTTACACAACAAGGGTTCAAACCCAAAGTCTAAAACAAAGCACAGCAAGCAAGTGGAAATTGGCTAGAACAGTACGAGTAAGACCTTGAAAAGAATGAACTCATGAACTCAAAACAAGCAATTAATTTTATTAGATGTCCATTTTTCTTTTCTTTTTTTGATCGCGCTGGGAAAAAATGCATTACGCATACCAACCCCTATCCTGCTTTAACCATATGACCTAGTAACTAAAACTATCCAACTTGCAGGCGTCTGACTACCAGTAACGATTTTCAAAGATCTATTCATGACAGGAAAAACTCATGAATATAAAAAGACTAGCCAGTTCGCAAGGTTTTATGTTTGAAATACTTGAATGCGTCACTGGCGGAAGCAATTTTCAAACATGAATGAAATAAAAATCATCCCTCAATTGACCTCTTTGGATGGAACTTGAGGTAACAATAAGGTTGTCGGTATTGTAAGAAGATCTCAAATCCGTCGACAGAAGGCATGCAACTTCGGAAACCAGAACTAACAGTGGCGATACCAGAAAGCACCGTGTCAATGAAGGTCGATGAGTCTCCGAGAAACGATTCAACTATTTTGGATTCCGCAACGAAAGTAATGAGAAGTAACTTTCCTGAGCTAAACTATAAGGAACCTACGAGTACAATACCTAGGATATATCGCCCATCCAGATCTGCATATAAATAAATCAATAAACCTAATTTCATTAACCCCTTAACTTAAAAAAAAAGAGACAGATTCACCGCCAAACCAATACAAGTAAAAGAGACGAATATACTTCCGTCACTGCGTCATTCCACGGTAGATCGACTCTTGCGTCGAAATGGTGGTTAATTGAGCTAATTCAATTCAAACGGTAAAATAATCATGAGCTAATGAATATTTCTTCTTGCTTTATCTTATTGGATCAGAAGTGAAGTAATAACGGCATTTTTCTTTTATTTCCATGGTTGAAGTGGTACTAGGTCGGTTCTGTCACTTTCTTTGGTTATGCCTTTGTTTATTCCGGTTTTGTTTTTTATCGATAGTCTCGCGCTTGACCATTATCTTGCCTGATAGTAAGCGATGATGTGGTCAACGATGATGCACACTTGCCTAGAAATAACCTATTCACTCTTGACTTAAAGACCCGTAGTTTGTAGCTATCGGGATACAAATACGTAGGGAATTCATTCCTTAACTGTACTTACAATGTAAGTATTCCCAAAACGTCTAGTACGTATGGGTGGGATGACCACCTTGTACCGATGGTGCATAGCCGTACGTCTTGTAGTCCGATAATGGAACGGGCTAGGTGGAAATAGATCATAAATTCCATCGCACTCTCCCCGAAATGCAACCAATAAAAAACCGACAAGCTGGCAACTTGGCGTCGATGTTCAAGGCTCTGTAGCTTTGACTCGAACAGCTCATTTCTGATGAGCCTCTTGGCCCGTTTTGTGAACGACTCAAGTGCATCGAGCTGATTCTTTGCAGAACCGTCCCATGCATGCTCGAACTTGCATTTGATACAACTGCTGAATATGGTGAACACCGGTGTCTCAATTGGGGAGCCTGTGGTTAAGTCACAATGATCTTCAAGGTTAATCAACGCTGAATGAGGATGAACAGTGGATTTGGGACCATAGGGCTTTGTCACTATGTCTCATACTTCTTTGTTGTTTCCAGTAACGGGAGGAATCTTTGTTATATCAGAAAATCGATCCGTCAACTGTTCGCAGGCGAATTTTGTCCGACGTACGGTGCCTAGGTCTTTATCATCATCATCTACTTGTAGTAGCCCATTGATTGCTATATAGACTACCGAACGCCATTTCATACGACCTTGGTCTACTCTCATCCGGATGCTACTAACTACACAGTGAAAACCGTTTCTTGTGTTCTACTCGACCTGAGATTTGATGCTTGTAGTGTCTATAAACAGTTTCCTTTTTTCTTTAGTGATCGCTGCATGCTCCTTCACTTCTTGTTCTGCCTTCCCTGGTCCCTTTATTTGGGTTCCGGTCTTTCCTGGGCCAAGTGGCTCTGTCATAGGTTGTCTGTCCCAAAATTACCAGGTTGATGCTTGTTACTTTAGTTTTGCCGAAAACTGCTACAGTGTAACGCTCGCTACTGGCTCAACCTGTAATTGTTACATTTCTGAGCAAAAAAATCATTAAGATTAGAACGGTTACAACAGTGATTGATATGTTTATATTAAAATCAGATTGATGCTGATTGAATACTGACATACCTACATTGAAATATACAAACAATAACAATATTGTCGTGGTGGCCCAGTTGCTAAGACCTCACGAGAGGTGTGGGTTCAAATACGGTCAAGGCTTGAGAGGTTGTGGGTTCAAATACGGGCAAGTTTTCTAAGTTTATCTTGGACATCACGGATATCGGTGAAGGAAAAATCGTGAGGAAACCTGCACCCTAATTGTGTATGTTTTTTTTATTTATTTTTTATTTTGTTATCTGTAGGCTCGCGCTTGACCACTATCTCACCTGATGGCAAGAGATGATGTGGTCAAGTTCATAGAATAGCGCACGGTACGCTTTTATGCATTCATTTTAACTATAAATATGCTTCAAAATTATGTTCAAATAAATCTCGACAGCGTAAAGAACGCAATGAATACTGTTGAGTTGCCGAAATGAAAGGGAAAGAATGTGCTTCGTGGTGTCAAAACTGATACTCAATAACGGTGCAGGACTTATGGTACTGGTAATATAAGTTTATCGCTTTTCCCTTCTCTGTTTGAGAAGAGCAATATGCATTGGGCCAGTAATGACTAGTATTTTTTTATAATAATTAATAGTCTGAAATACAGTGGCTTGGTTTTTTTAATGAGTCAAAATTAATTTGTTGGCTGCGAATTTAAATTGTATACATATTCCATAAATTAAATATTGCTAGAAAAAAAGTCTATTATTCCGTCAAATTTAGAACAAATAAGTCTGATTCATCAACCGTTACTCATATAGATTTAAAAGTAAAGTATCTTTATCGACTTTCATTTTCTTGATATAAGTGTGTCAATACTAAGGTTTAAACTATTGTCGTAAGATATCGATGCGTGATTTTACGGACTATAATGCACATCACTAGCCTCCTTGACAGCGTGGACTTTCGCTTGGAGGTCATGTCTAGGTGAATAGGGATGTGCGGTGGTGATATCGATAGTTTTTCATCGACTGTTTTGTTGACATTGATGCACAGACATTAATCTAACAAGATAACGCAAGTGCTTCCATCTGTATGAAAACCAAGCGTGCCACTTTATCACACACAATTGAAAAACAACTTAACTTAACTTAACTTTACTTTTATTTAGTCTATAGTTAGATAACTTTCACAAACTGAGTGTTTTTTATTTTTAACTTGAAGGATTTTTTTTGACATTTTTGGCTTTTTGCGCTAAAATATACTAAGGTGGGCAACGATCTATTTCGCTGTCATTTCTGAATAAACTATTCGTTAAAGAAATAGGTACCTAAAGTTAACATATATATTTTTAAATTATCAATAATTAATCAAACGTTGCATGATTTTTACAATAATTATTCTACTCATACAATATTCACTGACAAAAATTTAAATGACTCTTCCTAATATCAGCCTACATATAACATTTTTTGCAGTAAGTCCTTCCAATACATTTAAACCTTAAACAAAACCGTTATCCACATGATACATGAAACAGAAAACCCATAAATTACAAAACAACCATACACCCCATAGTAAAACATTATTACAATATCGATAAATCACTACACACACATCACTAGCTATTATCGATAAAGTATTCGACACAGCCAGCACAATAGAAAGTTTATTTGTGTACGATATTTACGTAGCGTCAGCAAAAAAAGTAAATAATTGTTCAACTTTTTTTTTATTTACACGTTTCGGTCAGCTTTTATAAGTATTTGAATAGGAGGCTTTTAGAAAAAAAAGGTATTTACTTGTAGAATTTTGAGGTTTAACATGAATACATTAATCAGTTTCGGTGAGGTGTAAAGAATTTGAAAATTACGTGATTTAACAAATGGACATAGAATTACAAGCTTTAACCACCCAATACACCCAGTATTTATGATGTACGGAGAAACTCGGCTAAATACTTCCTGTGGAATAAGTATTAGTAACTTTTTTGGACAGCTAAAGTATTTTTTATTTATCTGCATTTAATTATGTAAACACTTACACAATTAAGAACTATTTGCGGGAAGTTTGTGTTGTGTGTTAATTTTGAGAATAATGGAAAAAATCTTTTTTTTCTTTATAGGAAGGTTCGCCTTTCACTACTATCTCACCTGATGATAAGCGATGATCACGCATGCTTGGAAGAAAATAATTAAATTTTTCCTTAAAGATTGTAGCTATCAGGAAATACTTCTTCATTGGTTGCGTTTTTATTAGCTTATGTAAATACAAAAAAGCATTGTAGTTAGTCATTTTTTTGTGGTTATGTACTTAATATGTATGCATGTAGATTTTCGTTAGCTAAGTAAATACGCCTTTTTATGATTAGTGCGAAAAACATACATAGTTTTCTAGTGTCAAATAGAAAGCTGTCAAATATTGGTTTTTAAGCTTAAGTTTAAGATTATAAACCGATCGTTAAACTCAATTAACAATACGGTTGAATCTCTTCATCTTTTTAAAATACGACGCTCTCAGACAGACGGCTGACTAATCATCATCATTTCAGCCGAAAGGCGTCTACTGCTGGACATAGGCCTACCACAAGCATCGCCACATTGACCGATCCCGTGCGTCTCGCATCCAGCGAACTCCCACTCCCTTCACCAGGTTATCTGTCCACCTAGTAGCCTTCCAAAGCAGCGTCTTCCGGTTCGTAGTTTCCACTCAGGCGGACAGTTGACCCACCTACATAATTAAAACTTAAGTTTATCGGGAAAGACCCTTCAGTGGGCCTTGCCCAACTTTAACTGATTTTCATTAACCAGGGACTTCATTTCTGCAATAATTACTGACTATTGTTACATCTTTTTATTAAAAACAACTGTAAATAAAAAACCACAAACAAAAAAAAACTTACTTATAATTTTTTCGTCTAATCACGGTCATTTTTTGCTGACCATCTCAACCATTGAGCGCTAAAACCACAAGTAACAATGTTTTATATTAAAGGCTGGCTTTTTTGCGGACAGTACGTTATTGTAACATTATAATAGACGACAGGTATCGGAGGTTGAATGCATCGTTACGGTGCGTTCACATTGGGTTGTAAAGGGGATATACACTGGCACAATTTTACTGTTTTTTTTATTACTTGGTAGTCTTTGAAAATGTCCATTCATTTCTAAACCATTCTTCTTCTGTTGGTTAATCCAGGAGGTTGGTCAGTTTTGAGATGGCACACTTAGGAGAAGCCTATGACCAGCATTGGACGTCTTTCGGCTGAAATGACGGTGATGATGATGGTGGGCGATGGGCTGAAAGATTCTGAAGTGAGAACTGTGTTGGAAGGTCTTCTACAAAAGTAGAGTGACGACCTAAAGAGACCACGGGAATGCAAGAAGGAACGGTTGATGTTCAGACGAGTCCATGAGAAGAGACTGTGACTTGAAACATGCAAATAAACCGTTTTTTTCTGGGACAAGCCTGCCACCATAGACATAAATCTAAATAGATAACGCAAAATCCTCAATCTATATGAAAACCAAACGTGCTTCTTTTTCACAAACAATTTAATAACAAATTTACTTACCAATGAAAGAAAACATTTCCAATGCCTCCGGCCAACTTTTTCTATACATCCTTTACAGCTCAATATGGCATAAAAAGTCATTATTCTAGATTTCGGTGGATTTCCGCTGCCGATAATGCTAAATGAAAAGCTCAGATTGCGATCATTTGTCGTAACTTTAGTTT
This sequence comes from Orthosia gracilis, assembly GCA_947562075.1. NCBI lineage: Eukaryota > Metazoa > Arthropoda > Insecta > Lepidoptera > Noctuidae > Orthosia > Orthosia gracilis. Next base: position 6,371,809 of record OX387276.1, read on the forward strand.
GTTTTTTAGCACGCGAAGTACATACAATCGCGTCATCTAGTTAGATTTATGTCTGTGCCTGCCACCCTTCAAAGCCTGAGTCAGGAGTTGCGACCTCCAAAAAAGCGCCGAAATAATGAAGCTTGTATCCCGGCGAACCATTCAACTGTCTGGTATGACAGGACTGTTTGGGATGAGTTAATAATATTTTTCTCCATATTTATGCAGCAGATTTGTTAGCCAACTAAAAAGCCTAAGGCACTTGTCCAACCGCCGCCGCATGTTTATTGTTTACACCATTTCATAACATAACATCACACTGGTACGCTCTAAAGGGGTACTTTTTTTTTCATGTATCTTGTGCGGGTCACAGTAAAAAAAATATCATTACCATCAGAATCAATGAGAGATATCAAACGATCTTCAAGCTTGTCTATAAGAATAATAAGTGAAGCAGTTGGCTCCACAAAATAGGTTACTTTGGTCAGAGACGTGCCGTGTCAAAAGATCAACTGACTGTCGCATTATTTGACATTTTAAGAGGAAATGCGGTCGCAGACATCTGACTGAAGTAAAAAGTCATAATTCGAGATTTCGCCCTCGCTTTTTTTGTCTTCCTCCAATATTGGACAAATTAAAAAAAAAAATCCATACACTGAAAACGAAATATATATAATATGCTCATATGTTTTCTTTTTTGATGACACATTATATTTAAAAGCACTAGAACCCTCAAAAAATGCTCACCAGAGGACAATTAGACAACAAGAATTGCGCTGTCAACAGAGGCCTAGTGTACAAATTTGACAACTATAAATGAAAAAAGAAAACCTAGAAGCACAAAATACATTTTTTTATTCAATTTAAGGCATTTCTTTTAAACTTGTCAAATACTGGAGGATGAAATAGGCGAGAACCAAACCTCGAATTATGATTTTTTAGTAAGGAAATTCAGTCGGAGCTCTTTGCCCGCATTTCCTCTTAATATCTGACTTCCCTTTCTGATTCATGATATGAATAAAGTGAGAAATAAGTATATTAGAGGAAGTTTGAAAGTGGCGCCAGTGACAGAAAAGTTGAAAGGAAACCGTTTGTCCTGGTATGGTCATCTGAAGAGGAGGGATGAAACGCATGTTACTAAAAGAGTTATGAATATAAATGTGGATGGATGGAGAGGGAGGGGACGGCCAAAGAAAAGATGGATGGACTGTGTGAGGAGTGATATGAAAGAAAAGGGAGTCAGTGATAGCGTGACGGGGGACAGGACGGTATGGAAGAAGAAAACGTGTTGCGCTGACCACAAGTAACATGGGATAAGGCCAGGAAGATGATGATACAGCTGCGATAAACAAACTATATTAGCTGGCAAATCTTTACAAATATGATGAGTATCAATATCCATATAAAATAACATCACGCCTGCATTCACTGTAGGGTTAGGCAGAGTTCAGTTAGGCATCTCAAAAGGGCAGTGAACTGTCACTGCCAGCCGTATTCGAGTGGTCGGCAGCGAGGAGACAGTCGTCTTGCAGAAGGAGGTTGCGGAAATGGAGAGGGAGATCTCTTCCACTTACCCGGCCCGCAGCAGACGTACCGGCGGCGTAAGGCGGTCGACGCCCTCTCGGGTCCAGGGGTGACGGACTCCGGGTAGTGGATCACCCCAGTCGAGGCTCCGGTGACGGACAGCCGCGGGTTCCCGCCATAAGCGGCACAGGAGGACACCGTGGAGTTTTAGTGGGTTCGAGTCCCACATAACTGCGCTATCTCCCCGTGGTAGCGCAGAATGCATGAGCATATTTTCTCCATGCTAAAAAATAAAGAAAAAAGGGGTCTTTAAGTCAAGAGTATTTATTCTAGGAAAGCGTGCTTCACCGTCGACCACATCATTGCTTACCTGCCATCAGGTGACAAAGACAAAAAAAATAAAAATAAAGAAAAGCAGTGGCGCCGACCGAATGTTTCTATTTTATATCAACATTCCTCCGTGCCTCGGAAAGCACGTCCAGCCGTTGGTCGCGACGGTGATTTGTAGATCCTTGATAGTTCTGGTGTCGGACTGTAATGGTGGCGTATTAGTACCTAACTAGATTATGGACTTCAAATAGGCAGGCGTTACATATAAAACTGGGAGATAAATGTAAGTTCAGAACTAGATATCCTTATAGATTAATTATTAATTATTCTTAGAATGAAAACGGAGCTATATAGGCGAAGTTGCTATCCTATGTGTATTCAGATTTATAACAAGATTCAAACGAAATTAAAGAAATTCCAATGGTCTGTTTCAGAAGGGTTTGACGCATGGGGTTAGTAGAGAATTCCTTCTATACTTTAGGAGAATTCCATCAGTTTAAATTTAAATGTAATTAAAATTGTAATAATTGTATACTTACCAAAAATTTGCATGTCATTATGCTATAATTAAACATGTTAAGCTAATATTATACTACCACTAGCTGAACCCCGTGGCTTCGCTCTCGTCAATTGGCTACCTACCTACCCTACCTACCATACCTACTCTAGCCACCTACCACACCTACTCTACCCTACCCTACCTACCCTACTGACCTACCCTACCCTACCTACCCTACTGACCTACCCTACCTACTCTACCCTACCCTACCCTAGCTACTCTACCCTATCCACGCGAAGATAGCTCTCAGAGGGCAGATTTTTTTCCGACTTACTTGATATTTATCGTTATATTATGACCAAATTACACAAAATCATTATAAATTTTAATTTATATGTTATTCTGATGTAAAACCTATATTACTGTGAAGTTTCATCCAAATCCGTTTAGAAGTTTTTGCGTGAAAGAGTAACAAACATACATCCATCCATCCTCACAAACTTTCGCATTAATAATATTTGTAGGATTGTAAGAACTTTTGTAACCATATTTATCTGCAAATAAATGTTTGACTTTGACATTATACAAGATTTTTTTTTTTAAATCCTGACCCAAATACCTCTGTAAACTACATAATTATTTATTTGTCTAGTGGTAAACACGCTTCGATCGACAATCCTTCGAAATACGTAATTATGACACGATATCTTGCGAAAAATCTCCGATTCTAAGAGAAAAATGCGCGCTTTTGAACGGATGAACCGATTTTCATTAAACATAGCTAAGAACACTCCCGATAAAGTAACTTCTCAAACAAAAATACTGAATCAAAATCAGTTCTTCCGTTTAGGAGCTATTATGCAACAGACAGACACACAAATACACAGCAACACACATCAAACTTATAACACTCCTCTTTTTCCGTCGGAGGTTAAAAATATTGAACACTTCTGCCCAACCTTTCCAAGAGTTAAACCGAGATATCTATTATATTAGATACACGAAGATCATAACCATTAATTTCAAATTACATGCACATTTACACTGACACCCTGACTTGGCACAATCAGTAGGCCATCTGTCCTCAGGTGGGACTTGAACCCGCGACCCTCACAGTAGAAAGTGGCCATTTCGCCACTGTACCGTTTAGATAGAGGATAACACTTTCACATGTTAAATTCAGCGTTTATATGCAAAATGAAGGTGTTCGTGGCTGAATAACAAGCTACATTGATCTGTTAGGTTAAGTTTACACTACTAGTAGATCATTCTTCCATACAAACGTAGTCTAGCGATTACTCCACTGTTTGACGATGTACGTTCAAAATAAAAAATGATATCAATTTGTCTCATCATTATCTAGCCCTGTATGGAAACAAAAAAGTAAAAATATAAAATATTTGAAAGTTATGAGCGTCGAAAGTTCCATATTTCAACACTAATTTTAAAGCATCTTTAGGCGGAAATAAATACCATAAGAAGAAGGAAAATTGCAAAACGGCCTCCATACCGGGATAGATTAGTAATTCAACAATGCAAATAATTTTATTTTGAAAATATACATCAAGTCGTTTTTTCATGACTCTCAAAGATCTGTTTATAAAATTTCGCGCGCTCGTTTTCGTCCTAAATCATCACCCATTTCGATACAAATTTGCAAAAGTGCTAATTCGTACGCGAACTAGCTTCTTACTGCTCATCACAGCATCATCTCTTTCGCACGTGTTGTCGGATCAGGTAGCATGCATTTTAACCTCACGCACAAAATAGTTCGTGCCGTCGACTAGGGGAACCTTAAGCTGAACTTGCCGGGACTGGTCAGTGGATGGGTGACTATAGACATTATTTACATATGGGTCACCTTTATTTGAAAATAACGTCATGAGCAATGGTTCACGCTATTCAGATACTCGGACAATTGAACTCTAAATTCAATAGATGGCGTTGTGCATTTGACGTCATTTTCTGAATGGCGGTGTTAAGATTCCCCGCGCGCGGCAGATCATACTTCCGCTAACTATATTTTTTTTTCTAGGGTCATCCCTAGAAAAAATTGGCAGGTAGGTAGGTTAGGCAGGAAGTCAAGTAGAGTAGGCAGTCAGTTGAAGGGAGTGAAGCCGCGGGCTCAGCTAGTCTTTAATACAATACCTGCTCAAAAACTTACCGTCGCAAAAACTTAAAAAACTTTTCACAGAATTACTTGAAGATAAATGTTATTTTTCTGCGCAGGATTCCCTAAATGAATGATTGATTCCATAAATTTATATATATAACAATAAAGGCAGAATATACATTGATCCTATTTTATAATAATAAATAAATAACAAATTGTTTATTGTTCCAAAGTCATTACAAATGTGTATTATGAGGCAGCCACATTAAGTTATTAAGTTATAATGTATTACTTATACTTATTATTTTAATTATACTTATTTTTATGTACCTACATCAAAAGCAAATAAAGATCTATTCTATTATCGCTTATCTCGTGTCTCCTGTGACCCGTAGTCACAAATAATTTTTCTTTCATTCTTTCTTTCTTTTTACCCGACTGCCGAAGGAGGGTAATGTGTTTATCAGTCTATGTATGTATGTTTGTTCCTATGTGGCGTTCTAGAGACCAAACGCGTTGGCCGATTTTAATCATTCTTACGTCACGACTTAACCCTGCGAGTGTCACCGGCTACATTAAAATTGGAAAGTAAAAAAATGGCGGATTTTGGGCGCCGTATTGTGGGGGGCTAAATTATTTTTTTCTTCCAAACCCATCGTGTGGGGTATCAAAATAAAGGGCCTGAAGCCCCACATCAGTCGGTTTTGGTCAGCCAGCTCGCGAACATGTATCCTCCGACTGCACAGCATGATTTTCTTCTTGTTTACGTATTTTAAGTTCGCTTTTAAAGCAGTCGGGTTTTGTGTTTTTCTTAACTATTTTTTTAATTCCTTCAAGCATTTTTTATATATTCTTTGTTATTATTTATCTTAGGAACGCCTTTTACCAACTAATATAACGGCCATAAGGTCTGGTACGTAATGAGAATTGCATGAAAATGAAATATTTTTACTTTCTTTCCTTCTTGAATTACCACATTACCATAATGACATCATCTAAGCTGACATTTACTTTCTCGTAAACAAACTTTCATGTGTGACAATTTCTTTTGTGTCGTAATTTCAAATATTTGTGGTTTAAAAAAAACTGGAAACTGCGAGTCGGACTCGCGCACGAAGGATTCCGAACAACTATCGCTAAAAACAGCATAAAAATCACCTTTGTTGTATGGGAGCCCCACTTAAATATTTATTTTATTCTGTGTTTGGTATTTGTTGTTATGGCGGCAACAGAAATACATCATCTGTGAAAATTTCAACTGACTAGCTATCACGGTTCATGAGATACAGCCTGGTGACAGACGGGCAGACAGACAGACGATAAAAATGAGAAGCTGTTTTCGAATGATTCATCTATGGTTTTTCTTTTTTTGTGCGATCTATGGAGATACCTACTGCTTCTTTGTTGGTTGCTAGAGCGCTACTGCCGAGCCGGAGGACCTGGGTTTAGTTCCTGGATCGGGTATGTGTTGTTTGGTTTTCTGTCTTTCCTCTCTGGATATTCAGTAGCAGCCGAGAGTCTCAATTTGTACCTGATTGATGGCAATGGGCTAGGCCCCTTTTTACCTCATATCTGGTGAAATATGGGTGTATTACAGATACAACTACCTAAACCTTCGCAAAATACAGGCGTGATGTTTGATTATGCTTTAGATAGTTCAACTCATCTGTGCGCGCGGCGCTATGTGTGGGAGGTTGTTCACTCGGACAACGACTGCCGCGTCCCTGCCACACACATGCATAATGTATAATTACAAACGCACGCACAGCGCACGCATACATGGCGCCGCGCGCATGTATGAGTTTGAACTATGAAGATGTATCTATTGCTTGCTGGAAAGAATACAAAGGTAGGTAATGCAAAGATTGAATTTGCATTGAGTCCAAACCTTATATTTGCACTGGCATGAAACGCTTTTTGGTTTTCAGAGGTATGTACTCGTATATCATATTTAGAAACGGATTCTAATACTTTGATGAATGTTGTTTTATTTCGCTCCTGTAAAAGCCTTCAGAAGCAACGATTATCGATGAATACAAGAAAATAAAAGAAGCAAAAAAACCCGACTGCTTAAAAAGCGAACTAAAAAGACGTATACAAGGAGAAAATCATGCTGTGCAGTCGGAGGATACATACTTATTCGCGAGCTGGCTGACCAAAACCAGATGTATCCCCCGACTGCACCGCATGATTTTCTTCTTGTTTACGTCTTTTTAGTTCGCTTTTTTTTTTTTTTTTTTGTTTAGAACTTTTTAATCAACATTTTTTTTCGAATTAGGTACATTTAAACATATAAGTGTTATATTTTTGAAATTAACTTTCCAAATCCTTTATTTTGATACCCCACACGATGGGTTTCGAAGAAAACAAATATATGGCGCCCAAAATCCGCCATTTTTCAATTTTCATATTTTAATGTAGCCAGTGACACTCGCAGGGTTAAGACGAATCGATTGACGTAAGAATCATCAAAATCGGCCAACGCGTTTGGTCTCTGGAACCATATAGGAACAAACATACATATATTCATAGACTGATAAACACATTACCCTCCTTCGGCAGTCTGGTAATATGTAATTGTTGCCTTTTTAATTTATTAACGTAGACTCTTTGCTGCATTATATGTTATATTAAAGTAACAGCATTCACGAAAAATTATAGTTCGTTCTGCGCCCTAAGCATTCCTGCTAACAACCTAACAATTTTTCCTCTAAAAGCTATTAAAGTGGAACGATAATAATAAACAAATGAATATTGCTACAATAACAATCACAATCTGTATCTAATTCCGTCGCTGACGCAGAACAGCGAAAGTGTATAAAATTGGAAAATGCGATCACAACATGCATGCGGACGGTCACGTTTATTACCATAGAAAGGTAATATTTTACGCTGTTATGTTAAACTAGATGGCTTATGCCGTCATGGTGAAAATATTTGGCATTTAGCGAAATGGTAGCAGGAATGGTACTAGCCTTACGCTCAAGATAGCCTGAGATGGATTTCTAAGAGGAGATCGCGTGTAAATTTTAAGATCTTCTGCATAAAGATGGTAGGAAGAAATTAATTCGTTGGATATTAAGTTAATACAAACTGCGAACAGTAAGGGAGATAGAACGCCGCCCTGTGGTACCCCGGCAGAAGTACGACACCAGGAAGACTAAGTCTCTCCGATGTAAATATGCTGTCGGCGACTGAACAGGTAACTACGAAACCAGTCAATTACCGGTGGAGATATGTTAAGAGAGCAAAGGGTGCTAAGTAAAACATCGAAAGCCACGGTATTAAAGGCATATCTGAAAGCCAGTAAAGATAAAACCGTTAAATTTCCCATCTCTAAGGTAGACCTTATATCGTTTGTAATATTCGGCAGCGCTGTAGTTGTGCTATGACCAGGGCGGAAGCGAAGATGAAAGGAGAGAGAAGAGGAGATTATTTATCGTGAGAAAGATGCGTATTTGTTTGTGGATTAACCGTTCAAGGACTTTGGATAGAAATGGCATCACAGATATTGGACGATACTCGGAGAAGGATGTGAGATTGGGCTTTTTAGGTAAAGGAATTACTTGAGCATCTTTCCATGAGCTTTGAAAGACACTGCAAGAAGCAATAAAAAATGAGGATGTGGCAAATGACGGGCAGGATTAATATCCAGCGCCGGGTCTGCCGGGAGTAGCATTTTACGGCTTTATTTATTAATCAGGAACAATTTACATTGTGTGAGGTACATTACTTAACATAACATACATCAAAAATACATGCAGCAATAAAAAAAATAAAAAATGATTACTAAAAAAAAGACCATTTTTTTAAATAGAAATTTGGCATATTAATATAAAATTACAGTTCGTCTATTAAGCACAAGTTTCTATTTAACAGAAAAACTTTGAGCTAAGCCTCTTTTTAAGCTAGTGTATAAAAAAAAAAATCGGCCGGCAGTTTAAACATTTGCACAGCTTGTTATTGAGGGCGTTGCTTGCCAATTTTCAAATTAAGTAAAACTTTAATTTGAGATAGTCGCTTCCTAATGATGATAATGATGAGCGGGGATGGGGTTGGCCTTATTGCGTAGACACTGCCCGAGATTGTTGGAATCGGCTAGTCCAGTTCCAGTCTTACCCATTTGCCTTAGTATCGTAACTCAAGGTATTTTGATAAACCTTTAATTTAACCTCGTTTCTGACCTTTTAGATTTTTTTTATGTTCATCGATTTCTCCGTCAATTGTGGACCGATTTTGAAAATTCTTTTTTTTAAAGAGCATGTTAGTGTTTGGTCATTTTATAATTCGGTGAAAATCTGATGAAGAACTTCGGAAATGTACAACAGAACTATTCAATAAATGACGGCAAATCTTTCGGGATAGCTGCAATCGCACGTCTGTTTATTGTTTATACCATTTCATGACATAACATCACACCAGTACGCTTTAAAGGGGAACGTAGATATGTACAATTCACCTTGGTACACTCTCATTTCACCGTTTTTGTTCAAGTTTCATGATATTTGGGTAATCTTTTCTAGCATTATAGGTACCTTGCTAAAGAGCTTGCTTATTAGGTACAAATAAAAAGTGAAAAAAAAAATACAAAAACTTCCAAATAAAAACACTAAAAGTGAAAAATAACTATTTTTAATACCAAAGAGACTGCGATGTTGGGCCACGTTTGCCTGCAAAGAATGTTACTGTTCGATGTACCGATGACTGTATAGTGCAGGCAGACGTGGCCCAGACACAAAGACAAGCTCTGTCTTACCGTCGGCGCTGATCCCTCCCCAAACCGTCCACGAACCGCCACCATAGCTGAACTTTTCTTCAATGCAGCATTGTGCAAAGCGTTCTCCATCTCTTCTGTAAACCTTGTTCCTACCGTCGTTTCTATACAGCATAATTTTACACTCATTAGAAAAGAGGACTTTGTTCCACTGGAGGTATGACCAATTTAGGTGATGATGACCATTTGCTGGCTTGTGCGATACCAGTCCACTTTCCTTCAACCTTCTTCTAATTGTAGAGTCACTTACAGCCTCCTTACGTACAACATGAAGCTACTGCTGCAGTTGAAAAGCATTAACGCGTCGATTTCGTAAAGAAGTTGTTACAATAAATCGATCATCTCGCTCAGAAGTGACCCGATTCCTGTCAGATCCTGAACGGCGCGTGAATAAACCAGTCTCCCGATAGCGTTTGTAGACTCTATAAACAGACGACAGGCTTAGAAACAATCTATCAGCCACAACACGCTGACTAAGTCCAGAATCCAGCAATGCCCCCACTTGGGCGGCTTCTGCGGGCGAAGTATCCAAATGTTGCAGAAAAAAACTTTTTCAGACGTCCCAAAGTCACAGTCCCAAAGTATACAGAACACAGAACAAAAAAGTTGTTTAGTTTTCAAAGGTGAAATGTACTCCAACTCTAAACACACATTTGTCTCAAAACAGTGAATAATTTCATTTCATTTATAGGATAAACAAATGAAATTCTAATTTTGAATTTTCGCTTATCACTGTAATGGCCAACCTGCCAGCTATACAATCAAGTGATTTTTTTCATGGAATGAAAACCCTTTTGTGTTAAATTAGGACAGAAACCATAAAAACGGAAGTGTTTCGATTTTTCTCATGAGAAGTGTATTTTAATTTAATAATTATTAATTTTTTTCCTAACAAAAAACGCCTTCATCCTCTCTCCTATTGAAAATTAACTTTGCTGTGCCCGACAAGGTCCATAATTGATTCGATGTTTTAACATACCAACTGTTACATGTACACACTATGGAATGCAATAAAGTTTTGAGTATTGAGTACTTTTCACCCCGGTATAGGTAATGTTCCCTTGAGATAAGAAAATTCTTTTCACGCGGGCGAAGCCGCTGGCAGAAGATATTTATGACGTATATGGAACTTATAGGTAATGTTCGCCAGAAAGGCCCAGGTGCGTAGAACTTATAACCTGCATACATCTGGTCTTACAAGCAAGACCAGATGTGTGAAAATTATCGAAGTTAAATAAGTATGTAAGGATCAAAAGGAGTTGCTGGTGGCGTTCTGTACTTTTTAACCGACGAAAAAAATGAGGAGGTTCTCAATTCGATATGTATGCTTTTATTTATGACCCCGCATAAATTTTTGTAGAAAGATCGGATTTCAAATTTTTTGTTGTTGAATTAGGTATTTTACCTATGTTTTAAATATTTGTAAGTATGTGAGAACCATGTTCCTATTTATCAAATTAATGAATTTACCTGTGAATGCTTTTAATACTTTATACCTGTACGTAGTATAGTGTATAGTGCTATTCTGGGTGCATCGTCCTCACATATATGAATTTATTAATGTATGTACTTACGTAAATATTGTAAAACACATATTTGTTTTAAAAAGAGTAAGTAGGGTGTTTCTTGTGCGTTCTTCTCCATAACAAGCTACTTTTCCGAATGCATGGTAGACTAATTACTTGACGGATTACTTGTCAATTTTAATTTTAATTCTTTGACGTTCAAAAGTGCCGCTTTTTGGCCTAGTTGAATAAATATATTTGACTTTGACAAAAAATCGTTTTTTATTTGAAAGAAATTAGAGTTGGTCCCATATGAATTTGAAAATTAAAAACCATCCCTAAAGGGTTTATTGATAATTTTCACAATGAATTTGCTATTATAAACCGATTGTATAGTTCATCAAGTAAACAGTATCTAAAATAATTAAAATAAACTTTAGTCTAGCATTTTGATGCGGTGCCAAACAAATAATCAACGAAAATTAAGCTAGCTACAATCATTTTACTCTTTCGGCGCCAACTCAAAATGCTAGACAAACTATTTTGTGTTTCGCCTTTCATCGCTCAAACCCATGGGGAAAAGGCGTGAGTTTATACGCGTGTACGTGTATGTTCATTGTTAACCCAGCCTCTCCGAAACATCGCAAGCTTAAACACTGAACGTAAATCTCCCATTTGTAACCTTTACCCAGAAAGCACCCGCATCCGTTAACCTAAAAGTGCACGTAAACTGAATGTGTTAACTAAAGGCCGTGGGCTCAGGTTTCTCTAGCACAATAGCTTATTAAGAATCAACGCACACTTGCGACTTGTCAACGAAAGTCGCAGAGGTTTTTAGCCTTGTGTGTCGATAAATTTCTTGGTGATAACACACTTAAGATTGTCGCACTTTCATTGGGTGTCGTTAAATTGAGTGTACTATGTGCTAATGTGTCAGGTGTACTCATGAACTTGAATTAACATTCAATAAATGTTACTTGGTTGGGCCGGCCCCATCTAGCAAACGACTGTTGTCCATCTGGCCATCGTATCGATCGATGACAATCTAAATAGAGCCAGCCAAGAATTTGGCAACGAGCAACATTATCGATCAATCATTTCCGTTTACAAGTAGAGAACAGGACACGCAGGATACGATTTTAAGCGTCTTATTATCAGTGGAACAGCACCATATAAGTTGTATTCCAGGGCGTCGCTCGGCCTAGATCTGCAATATAAGGACTTTCAGTGACGAAGAACACAAGAGAGGTGAAAGGTTTCTTCGGGACCCGTCGAGCTCTTGATTCTGGCTTTTAGGAGTTATAGTGGTTGGAAATAATGTGACGGTTTTTCCTTTAAAAAAAACATAGCTGAGCATGGCCAAAAGCTTGGACAGACTGAATACGGAAGGCGGAGAACCGTGGTTTTTTTTATAATCTATAGGCTGGCGTTTGACCACTACCCCGTCTGATGTTAAGCGACGAAGAAAAAAAAAAACAACTGTAAAATTTGTAAACAAAGTCACAAATTCACACAATTGTTAACTTACTTGTAAACTATGATATCTTCTTCTCTTCTCCTATAAACCCATGTCCCTTTTACATGGGGAACGATCTTCCTTGCCCTTATTTAATAATTAAACACGTTTCGTGCGGTGTCATCTTTAAGTTGAGCTATCGAGAATCGAAAGCTTTGAAAGTTCATTATCTTTCAGGATGCGACCGCAAATTCTAGAAAGTAGTTTCCACCTGTGTGCCCTAATAATATTGTACCTAGTGTGATCAGTAAGCTTGCCAAGTGATTTGATTATATCCTTAATGACAAAGTAACTCTCCTTTATTTTCCCGTCAAATAAGTAACATTTGTTAGCCGACTTACCAAAAAGGAGGAGGTTCTATGTTCGACTTCTTGCGTTTCTTTTTTTTTTATGTATTTTCACCGATATCTCCGTCAATTGTCCACCGATTCTGAAAGTTCTTTTTTTGTTTGATAGAGTACGTACCGTTAAATTTAAAAAATTAAATTGGTCCCATTTTAATTTGGTGAAGATCTGATGAAGAACTTCGGAGATATACAACAGAACTCTTCAATAAATCACGGCAAATCTTTCGGGATTGCTGCAATCGCACGTCTGTTTATTGTTTATACCATTTCATACCATAACATCACACCAGTATGCTTTAAAGGGGAACGTAGATATGTACAATTCACCTTGGTACACTCTCATTTCACCATTTTTGTTCAAGTTTCATGATATTTGGGTAATCTTTTCTAGCATTATAGGTACCTTGCTAAAGAGCTTGCTTATTAGGTACAAATAAAAAGTGAAAAATAAAAAACTTTTTTACAAAAAAATACTACCGACTTCCAAATAAGGAAACTACAAAGTGAAAAATAACTTTATATTTGGAAGTCGGTATCAATAACGCAAAAAAATGGTACTTACCAAAGACACCGACTTCCAAAAATAAAATTATTTTTCACTTTGTAGTTTCCTTATTTGGAAGTCGGTAGTATTTTTTTGTAAAAAAGTTTCTTTTATCACACATTATCATTAGCTAATTAAACAATAATTTCTCTTATTCTAACCGAGTTTACGAGAATAGTGTTTAAGTTTTTTATTTCTTTGAATTGTATTTCGGATGGTAGGTTGCATGAATGAAAACGACTTGCTGGATTCAATAATAATTTTCTTTTCACTAGTTAAGGTTCCCGTAGTCGACTGCACGAACTATTTTGTGTGCAAGGTTAAAATGCATGCTACCTCATCCGACAACACGTGCGAAAGAGATAGATGCTGTGATAAGCAGTAAGAAGCTAGTTCGCGTACGAATTAGCACTTTTGCAATTTTTTATCGAAATGGATGATGATTTAAGATGAAATCGAGCGCGAAGTTTTATAAACAGACCTTTGGGAGTCTAGATATTATGAAAAAACGACTAAATGTATATTTTCAAAATAAAATTATTTTCATTGTTGTATTACTAATCTATCCCGGTATGGAGGCCGTTTTGCAATTTTCCTTCTTCTTATGGTACTTATTTCCGCCCAAAGATGCGTTAAAATTAGTGTTGAAAAATGGAACTTTCAACGCACATAACTTTCAAATATTTTTTGTTTCCATACAGGGCTAGATAATGATGAGACAAATTAATATATTTTTTTATTTTGAATGTACACTATCAAACTGTGGAGTATTCGTCAGACTACGTTTGTATGGAAGAATGATCGACTAGTGTAACCTTAATACAGAATATTACAGAATACGTGTTGCCACATAACCTCCAAAAGGGTCCGTGCCCACTCGACCCACTTAGACTCGAAGAACAAATAATACCAGATGTTTTACTAACAATTCAGTGCCATTTGTATAGTCAGCCAAAGTGATATTTTAATTCTAAATAACTTATTCAGTTATACTTAGAATATATAATATTTTGTACTGAAAATTGTAATCTTTTAATTGTTATGTTCTTACTTGAATGCTGATTATTTATCGATATTTTTTTTAATTTTTGATTTTGTATTGCTGAAAATTTTAATCTTTTAATTGTGTTGTTCCAATCTAGTCTGTATTGTTTAAGATACCTAATGCATATTTTAAAACCAATTTATTCAACCATGTGTATTATGTTTTAGAAGTAATTACGCAGTTAGTCCTTGTTAACCTAATAATTGGGTTATCCTTGATTCTTCGAAAACAAACTGACAAATTATCACTTCCCCAACAATTTTCCGCATAATTTAATTTGCCAAATTATTACTTAGCCAAAAATCTCTTCACAAATAATTGTAACGCAAACCTAATGCTTGGCAAGTGAACGTTTAAACAATAACTTTTTCACCAACTAACTTTTACCAATTTTTATGTAGTCAAATATTTCAGTTGGCAACAACACATTTTACGCAAAATAAAATAAGCCAAAAATTTAGTATCGTCAGTTTTCAATTTTCCATTTCTATTCAGTCAATAGGCAATTGACTGAATAGAAATGACAAAACAAATTGCATCTTAAATCAGTTACACTGAATATCAATCTGCCTAGCTTTTTCCCAACTACATTGGGCTCGGCTTCCAGTCTTACCGGATTCTGCTGAGTACCAGTGTTTTATGTGGAGCGACTGCCTATCTGACCTCCACAACCCAGTAACTTTCTGCAAAAACGAGCCATCAGAGCGATATACAATCTTCGCCGGCGCGATTCTCTAAGGGAACTGTTTAAGGACATTAACATCATGACGGTATCTTGTCAATATATTTACGAAAACATCATGTACGTTAGAAAAAAATTACATCTTTTCAGTAAAAACGGCGAGAGACATAATTATGTTACTAGAAATAGGGACCAATTAATCCAACCAGGTTTCAGGCTGGCTAAAGTAGCATCATCTTTTATGGGGTACTGTATAAAATGTTACAATAAAATACCTCCCCACATTCTAGAACTGAATGAGACGAAATTTAAAACTTGTATAAAACGCACACTATGCAGGCAAGCATATTATAAGTTGGGGGATTACATCGCTGATAAAAATGCTTGGCTAAATGCTGGTCCCGCTCCGCAGCCATTAGGGCGCAAGAACAATAATTAATGATGGGCAGAAAACTTTTGAAGTATTGTTGGAGCTGCTGAAGACTGTATGAATGTATTTGTATTGTATAAACTCAATTTCTTTTAGTATTATATAACTGCAGAGCATATGTGTGAGTACTATGTTCCGACTGTAAATATACCTATGTGTCGTTGGTTGACTTCTGTGTGCCCTGGCATTTGAGTGTGTCATGCTCTCTCCAATTTCTCTCTGATGATGACACATGTGTTGGATCATTCGGTTCCCTCCATAATGGTAGCTGAGTGGTGCCGATCCATGCGTCATGTTCGTGAACGGGCGCCATCAGTTGGGATTGGTCATAACTTAGCTGCCTCGGCCTGTTATTGCATTTTTATGTTGAAATTGTTTGTTACTCTAGACGCTTTTACGTGCACGTCTTTTTGCATCGTTCTCACATATATGTATTTATTTTTTAACAAGAATGATGTAACCAAAAACTTGTAATTTAAACTGATGGAAAAGAGTGTCCGTGGAGTTTCATGCAAATTCTTCTCCATTGAGATCTACTGACGTTTGCGAATTTGCAACTAGAGTCATTTTTTTTTTGTTTGACAATTCAAAAGTACCTTTAAGGTTTATTTGAAATAAACTATTTTTGTTTTTTTTTTGGTAACACGGTACCCCTTGGCAAGACTGGTATTAGAGATCAGGCTTCTGACTACCCGTAACGACTATCCAAGATCTTCAAATGACAACCGGGACCAAAGGCTTAAAGTGTTTTCCGAGGCACGGAGGAAACTCATTATGTTAAAATAGTCACCCAGCCACGGACCGACCTCGTCAAGCGTTGCTTAACCTTGATGATCGACCTGTGCGGCTATTATTATTGTTACACAGCAGATGCAAATTAAATTACAATGTGTAAGTAAGATTACTATTTAAACAACGAAGACAAAAAATAAAACAATCATTAGTTTTATACAAAACTTATGATTGTTTTATTTTATTTGTTTGTCAGATTTGTCCTTCGGCTAATGCGTCGGACTAGCGATGCGAGGTCAAGAGTTCGAACCTCACGCTGCGCTGTTTTAAAAAACTAGAAACTGTTTACAAACATCGGAATTTCTCATCTCGTAGGTGGCTTCCAGCTAGCTAATCGGATACCGGTGATTGTTATCATAGTCACCTAACCTAAACGATAGTAAATATTGCCAAATAAAAAACATTTTGACAAAAAAATCAAATCGACTTCCAAAACAAAACACTACAAAGCGAAAAAAAACTTTCATTTCCGAAGTCGGTGTCTTCGTTACCTATTGTTTTTCTTTTTTCGACACCGACTCCAACTTCGACATCGTATCTCAAATACCTGGTTAACTAACTAGATATTCGAGACATTATCTTATACCCGTGACATAAATATCATTCAGGAGTTCCAGTGGCCTTCTGTGGTCTTCTTCATCAGTTGCACTTTACCAAATAATACTTTATGCGTGCAAATGATTGCATTGTTAATGAAAATACCAAAATAGCTGTATGTATGCTTATAATATTTGAGGAGCATCCTTGATTTCCATGGAATCCCATCATCACATCCTGAGCTGATAACGATGGGACCAATTAGAAAGTATACCTACTCTTTCAAACAAAAGAAGAATTTTCCAAATCGGTCCAGGCGTCTTTGAGTAATCCGGGCAAATACTAAAAAAAGAAAATTCTGACGAATTGAGAACCTCCACAGTATAGAAAAAACTATTTTTTCTGTTCCGTGAGAATCTCCAACTTTTTTTGGAGTCGGTTAAAAAACTCTAAGAACAGATTTAATTTATTTCCGGCATATCAATAGCAAATGCAGCAATTAAGTTTCATAGATCTATCAAATCAAATCAAATAATCTTTATTGACATAATAATTGTTTACATCAATGTTGAAGCCTCTGACTCCCGAACTAGGCGGACATGTATGACAGGAGTCAGCGCCCTCCCCATTTTATTTCATCTTAATATCTAATGTCAATTCGAATTCTAATTAATATTAAATTCGGAGGAACATTTATAATAAATATTATTAATAATAATTGATAATATAATAATATTATCGAATGTCAAATCAAATTAAAATAATTATGAAAGAAAATGAACAAGTAATAATAATATAAATTTTTGGATTAACATACAATTCAACAATAATAACTAAAACTAAGTCTAAGTCGTGCTTTGTGTGTGTGTACGTGTGTGCGTGTTTGTGTATGGTGGTATGAGTAGATGACTGAATAAGTTTCTATATAAAAAAATCATAAATGAGATTCATTTAAAAATTATTTAATCAATTAAGTATTTTAAGTACTTTATCTGCAACACCTGACACCTGAGATACAGGACATGTCTTAGTTTGGGTGTCATAAGTTTCTATTTTTTTTGCATGTACTAATGTAGCCTACTTATTGTATTTCTTTTGTCAATTCTCTCAATGTGTATTAGGCTTTGAATGAATAAAAATTATTATTATTATTAATGACAAGCTCCCGGAACCATCTTAATTCTCACTTCATCGCATTCAGCCCACCTCTACAAACCCCAAACACCACCAACATCTTCATGCCGTCCCTGACATGTATTTAACACACAAACCAACAGTCGGTCAACCACACCTACGTCCCACTCGGTCATGAGTTCACTGACCCGCCGACTGCCGATATTACCCACGTTAACTCACTTTTACTGAATGCCAGGTGAAAGTCACTTTCCCCCGTAGATCGCGAATTTGATACCGATCTTCGATTATTTATTTAGTAAGTAGTGACATTTGATATTGAGATTTGCAATTTTATATGAGTAAAGAGATGTTTTTGTTGGAGTATTTTAATTGATGGGCGATGACAGGTGTCGCGTTTGAATATAGTTGACAGAAAAGATCACGGCGAGTTTTTTTGGCGGGAACGTGATGGCGTCTATGTTGCTTCTCTGTTTTATTTTCCTAAAATTGTGTTAAATTGAATATTAAGGTTCCCCTAGTCGACGGCACGAACTATTTTGAGCGCGAGGTTAAAATGCTTACTATCTTATCCGACAACACGTGCGAAAGAGATAGATGCTGTGATGAGCAGTAAGAAGCTAGTTCGCGTACGAATTAGCACTTTTGGAAATTTGTATCGAAATGGATGATGATTTAGGACGAAAACAAGCGCGCTAAATTTTATAAACCGACCTTTAGGAGTCTAGATATCATGAAAAAACGTCTAAATGTATATTTTCAAAATCAAATAATTGCATTGTTGAATTATTAATCTATCCTTGTATGGAGGCCGTTTTGCAATTTTCCTTCGTCTTATGGTATTTATTTCCGCCCAAAGATACATAAAATTAGTGTTGAAATATAGAACTTTCAAATATTTTATTTTTTTGTTTCCATACAGGGCTAGATAATGATGATACAAATTGATATCATTTTTTATTTTGATCGTATATCGTCAAACAGTGAGTAATCGCTAGACTACGTTTGTATGGAAGAATGATCGACTAGTGTAACCTTAATAGTGTAAAAATGGTGGTTTTTATTCTAATAATATAAGTGAACGTGCACGTGCGTGGGCAAGTAATACACAGCGGTAGAACATGAGTTTGTTCATGTTGTCGACAAAACTCCGTAGAAGCTTCCAATAAAGTTACCACCATTTTATTGGTGCCTAACTGGGATATTGGACTAAAATCTAAAGAAACTAGAACTTCTATTCTAACGTGACACTGGCTAAATGCACAAACCGTGCGAAGTCAAAATATAAAAAAAAGAGATCATTGCATTTTTTTGACATAACTTTATGTAGAATCCGCAGAAATGCATACATGCTGCATAAATTAATATTTAAAAAAATAATAATTAAAGTATTGATCTTAATTAAATTCATTGTTTTAAATTGGCGATATAATATCATTCTAGACTTTGGTTATTCTAGCTCATTATCCTTGAACAAAAAAAAATTACATAGGAACTTATTTAAAAAATGATTTTTAGGACATTGTTTAACCATTTTTTTTTGCCAGCCTTAATATAGCCCAACTGTTGGGTTACGGTGTCCCCGAAGCCATCTTACTCTTCGCAGTGTATTTGCTTCTTCGATCAATCCGTCGTAACTCGGCTTTAAATCATCAAGCCCGTGTAAATTTGGCCATCCTCGTCAACGAGGCCCGTCCTAACCAGAATTAAGTTCGTAAATTGTTTTTAGAACTTTAGAACTAAATTCCTTTAAAACAATTATCGCATAATTATAGTAAACTTACATTGGTGTTATTGTTAATAATTATAACAATACTTTTTAATTAATGTTTAGTATCCTCAAAGCTTTTAAATATTATAATTTTAGGTCTAATTTTTAGTCACAATCATCGTCAATTTTTATTGCAAGTGTCTAGACAAAACCTTACTTTTAATGTAACATTCTCCGGTACTTATTTGAAATAGGCAGTAAAAAATAATGATCGACTAATTACTGTAAAGAATCGACATGGTAATAAATTTTAACTATGCATTCAATGTATGGTGAGTTATTAATTTGATAGGCCAATCATGATTTAGTGAGGACAGGCTTTTTAAAATTAATTATCTTTTTTTAGAATTTTTATTTAGCGCTTCTTCTCAATGAGCTTTCATTAATAGCTATATTTTTTTCGCCAATCAACGATGCGGTGTTGAAAGGTATGGGTGCCCCCCTCCCTCGGTGGATTTTCGCATTGTCGAGGCGGGGTGGCTCATAAGCCACCCGTGGTGAAGCGAAGAGGAACACGAGGAGGGGCCTCCATCAAGGCTTTTGCCAATTAAGCCGACGATGCACCAAGTAGGTTGCGGTGCCACTTGGGTAGGCCGCGATGTCCCATGGGAGGCATCGTGGCTGAGGGTAGGAGGCCGCGGCGGGAGAGAAGTGCCGGTATTGCAGTACGCTGCACAACCTTCCATGAAAAAATGGTATGGGTGACGGCGTAATCTTTTACTTATTAACTTTACTTTCAGTCTGTTCGGTTTTTCTTCTTCCTTCCAATCCTCCCGGTTGAGGACGATTTTGGAACAATTCTTTCAATAGGCATCAAGCTCATCCCGCCATCTTTGCATGGGTCTGCCGCGATGTTACCAGACATTTTCCGGGATCCACGGGACGCGTAATCAGCTCATGATAATTTTAATTTTGTTACAGGTGAGCAAAAAAAAAGAATGGGAATAAGTAGTCAATGCTCAGTTTTTAAATTTTCGAAGTAGTCGATCTGGAACTTAGACACGAAAGTTTACGCATTCGGTTTCGTAATAGCAACTTTGAAAATAACTTTGAAATACGCTCTGTTTTCCTCGTTTTCTATTTTCATAAGAAGATAATAAATGTACCCTTTTAATAAATGTTGCCTTTACCAAGTAGTGTGAAGGAGAAACATTATGATTATTTTCTACATCAAGTGAAACGACAACGCAAACCGTAAAAATTAAAGTTAACGCTAAAAACTTTTACGTTCGCGGTTTTAAAGTAAATAGCGAAAGTCTGTAACGCAATTGTGTCCAATTACGCGTTTCCATGTTTACCGGTGCTCCAATTTTGTTCGCTCCATAATATTTGGCTGTTACGCTTTTGATTTTAATGTTTCATGTCGCTTTCGAAATGTATGGGGTGTTGCTTTAAACTGGCTAGCAAAAGTTCTTGCTGGTCTTTTTATTATTATTGATAGGCTCACGTTTGACCAATATCTCACCTGATGGTAAGCGATGATGTGGTCGACGGTGAAGCACGCTTGCCTAGAAGAAGCCTATTCACTCTTTACTTAAACAGCTCTAGGTTGCCGCTATCAGGAAACACAGACTTGTTGAAATGATAGGCAACTGGTTATCAGACTTATACTTGGTGTTCTTGGACTAGATCCTCTTCATCATGGCATAGATAATATAATACTAGCATACAGATGCCTCATCCCATACAAAGAAACCGTGCCGACGTAACTAGCGTTTTTCGTCTGATTATATTGATTATTTTTCTAAGAACATCGATCGCGTTCGTTTCCGTTCCACGGATATAGATGGTGTTAGTAGCGACTTGCAAGTAAAAGTGTTTACTCGGTTCGTGAAAAGTTTTTTTTTTAAATACAGCGACGTTTTGTTTTGTTTTATTTTTTGCACATTTTTAGTTTCATCGTAACAAAATATGTTACAAAACAAATATAAAAAGTCGAGTGTATGGTTCAGATATTTCAAACCACGCCATCTTTTGGAAACAATTTAAATAACCCATTCAAATAATCTTTGAAATGTTAATTAAGAACCCAATATTCCTTAATTTTGGGCTTGGGAGAGTTTATTAAACAAGAACATAGATTTTTTATGATCGTCTCTAGAAAATCTTAATATTTCACATAATTCAATAACAAATCGATGCTTATCACCCCATCTAGTGCAATTTATTTGAACCAGATTTTCTTTCTTCACGTTGGGTGCCCGTGATCTTGGATACAAAGTTACTAAGGTATCTAAACGAGGATACGTGATGCATGTAGATGGAGAAATCTGAAAGCTCCTCTAATGCCCAGATTTTGAAGAATGCTGGCCTAAAATCTTTAAATTATCTTGATTCCCTGGAATGAGATAGTTCATTTCAAACATATTTTTCTGTTATAATTTTAAAGCGAACATTTATTGTATTATTGTAGACTTTTTTATTGTTTATAGGCTTGCGCTTGACTTTGCTCATAATATTCTCCTTCTAGACTTCTTTGCGTTTATATATTTTTACTTAATATTTTAATGAGGGCTTCCGTTTTGTTGCCCACCAGTTGGCGCCACTGGCGAGTAAGGTTCATAAATAAAGCTGTTAACGCGCACGGAAGCAAAGTTTGTATTAAAATCATTTCTAATGCCTTAAAAGTGCGATTAAATAAAAAATCAATAATGCCGCAGTTTTCCGCAGCCCTTTTTTTCGAAAAAAAGACAGATAAAATTTTCCGAAACAATAATTTTCCGAAACTCTAAGCAATGGTTTGTAAAATCCGTACCTATCTTAATCTGCCATATTTGTTAAATATTCACAACAATAAAAAAGCAGTAAATAAACACGCGCCAGAACCCGAAAATCTATGAAATTCGACAATTTGACGACTTCACTCTACACCAGCGCCCCTAGCGGCAAATTCAAACGCGGTAGCCCTCGTTGCAACAAATGAGATTTCTGATTTCACCGATCGCATCAAAATGAACATCCTGTACACAAAACTAATGGCTACAAAACGCTCGCTTTACGTTATATCATCATTTAACAGTAATAGTAAGTTGTAATGCAACAACTACGTTATAGTAGGTGCCAATGCGATGCTCTTTGCGTCATCTCATAACTCTATGGTTAGTGCCAAAAAATAGTGGAAATCTTTAAACCGCCTCCGAAGCCAAGTGGGTCGCTGCAGGCACAAATTAGCTAGATGGGGGTACTCCAATGACCCGCAGTGCGATTGTGGAGCTGCGTTTCAAACAATGCCCCACCTCCTATCGTGCTCTCGGTGCAACAACACCTGCACCCTGGATGACCTTTTTGAGGCAAATGAAAACGCTATTGCTGTGTCTGAATTCTGGTCAAAACGTTGATTGAGGAATCATCGATACGACGAAGAATAAGAAGTGCCAAATGTATAGATGCAGACATGCTACATAGTGAAGCAAATTGGACAATTAGCTAAGGTACAAATTTTGTTACTGTTATTCAATTTGACTAGGTTTTGCCCTGACTACACTTCTGAAGGTGTTGTTTATATTTGCCACAAGAAATTGTTTTGTGTGTTTGTTAACTGCTGAGCCCGCTCCTTTTGCCATACTGTGACAATATTGTACTTTGGAACTAAAAATGTGTCTGTCTAAAACTAATTTTGTTACAGTTTGGCAATAAAAAATTTCTTTCTTTTTAGGATTCCGTAGGTACCTATAAGGTCCAAACGGAGCCCTATTGCTGTCACTCACGTGTCTATCTGGCCGTCTGTCTGTCTGTCCGTCATCTGTCACAAAGGCTTTAAAGCCAAACGGTTGGAGCTACAGTCTTCAAATTTTCACAGTATGAGTATCTTGTTGATCCAAAGCCATACAAATTGTCAATAAATATTGTCGAATGTTTTTAAAGGGGGCTCCCATGCAGATAAAGGGGAGTCTTTCATTATTTTTACGGTTTTTTTAGCCTACAATGTCCAACTGCTGGGCGAAGGCCTTCCACATATATTGCCACACACTCTTTTCTTGCGCCACCTCGAACCACCCTCCGTTCTGGGCATCCAGGTGAGGTATGAAAAAAATCCGCCAAGTGTGAGTCGGGCTTCGCACATTTAGGGTGATGTACCAATATATTGGTTTTTGTTAGTAAAATATACATAGTAATGAACATTATCACCATATTTCAAGTTCTTAGGTCAGTGGGAAGTTAAAAAATTCTTCGGAACGTATTTTATGACAGGTGACGGCCAGACGGATACTTGAGTGACAGCAATAGGCTATGGCACTCGACAATAGTGTTAGCTACCTATGAGTAAAATGATTGTCGATTTCATCAGTACCCACTTGCAGAGATGTTCTTTGCGTCATAACATGTGGCCTTAATTCTATGGTTAAAATAGGGTGAAGCAAATTGGGCAGTTAAAGTACAGTACAACTATTTTCTTAATGTCCCTCGGCAAACTTCATGTCTCGTCAGTCGTCGGATGTCTATCAGTTGCCCTTTGCTCTTTTAACATAATGTAATTTATTTAAAAAAATGACTTTCTGCGAGTCGTACTCGCGCACGAAGGGTTCCGTACTCTTTTCGAAAAAAACGGCTAAAAATCACGATTGTCGTATGGGAGCCCAACTTAAATATTTATTTTATTCTGTTTTTAGGGTTCCGTACCCAAAGGGTAAAATAGGACTCTATTACTAAGACTCTGCGGTCCGTTTGTCTGTCACCAGGCTGTATCTCATGAACTGTGATAGCTAGACAGTTTAAATTTTCACAGATGATGTATTTCTGTTGCCGCTATAACAACAAATACTAAAAACCAGAATAAAATAAATATTTAAGTGGGGCTCCCATACAACAAACGCGATTTTTTTGCCGTTTATTTGCGATAATGGTACGGAACCCTTCGTGCGCGAGTCCGAACTAAGATAGACTTAGACTACTAAAAAACTGACTAGGGTTCCGCCTAAAAAAGGTAGGAAAGCTGCTATTTTTACAGCTCTATATATTTCACACGGAAATCGAAACAAACCAACAATAAATTACTTAGTTCTGAATTCAAATAATTATACACGATAAATCTAATAATTAATAGACATGGTAATTAGAATTCGTTTGTATTCGGAAATGCGATGATTACCGAGGGATATTAAGAAAATAGATGTACTGTACATACATGTGGTACAGTTATAGTTATTATGTTTGTAATTGTACTACATAGGTAAGTAACATCCGTTTTCATATTGGTTAAACGAAAGGGAAAGCCTTGATTTGAATGTAGTGATAGGCTTTTCTTTTCCCTCCATACCAAGTAAGAAACAGAACAAACAAGGGCAATAGGCGTTTACAACTGAGATCAGCCCAGTTGCCTAGCACCACGGATAAAAATATGCATTAATATTAATGGGTCATAACATTGTGAGCTATATTTGATTCCAATAATAGGTATGGCAACTCCTGGTGAAGCCTGTACATTATTCAACATAATATATAATGCTGCGTGGGAAATTGGGCAACACAGTGATGACCTCTAGCCACGTCCTGGCCGCACGCGAACGGATAGAAAGAATTGGTGGAGGTTTCGGCCCTTGATGGAATTATCCCACCTTATTGCCATTCGTATAAAAGTGCCTCCCTGACGTCAATATTTGATTTGAATAATCTAGAGATTTTCTTTGTCATTCCGCGTTAAAAAGTCCGCGTTCAGTTAGTATGTTTAAACTGTCGTTTGAATCGCGTGATCATTATTATTAGTACTTTAGGCATAATCCCGGTTTCTTTCGGTCGTAATGACAAACTTCGCAAGATTTTAAAGAAATGTTGTAATGATTATTCCATCAGAATCTTTAAGCTTCGTATTCTGAAGACAAACCAAAGAACTTTACAATAATCACCCACATTTCACTTAGTACCCAAGTGAAAACCTCATAAACTAAGTTTAGTGCTTAGTCTCCCGTTTCACTCTCTGTGTCCAGTTTTTTGATCAGTAGTTAACTCAACCAATGGTTAAGTATGCTAACCAAGTGTTTCAAAATTCGGTAAAAACGTTTATTCGCAATTGTTAGTCTAACAAACTGTCAAATAATTAACTCTCCAACTTATTCGACCATATGTGAGGTTGACAACTGGAAAAATATGGTGTATTTACCGAAATTTACAACAATGGTTAGCATTAATATTAACATTAGAAGCGGGATATTTACCATGTTTACTGTTTGTTGCGAGTTTCCGATATTTCGGTGCTGTTGCAAGCACCATGATCACGGATAAACTGAAGTTATTGCGGGTGGGTGTTTATGAGGAGACAAATCGGTCTACCCTCTTTTTTGTTCGTTTTTTGCACTCAGTACCGCAACCACTGTCACTCACAACTCGATTCTGTTCCCGACACACGAAACTCACTGTGTCCGCTCGCGAACTACAAAAAAGTATATGGGTAGCAAATTTAACCATTAGTTAAGTTAACTACGAATCGAAAAACTGGTCCTAACAACTCAAGACTTAAGTTAGGTCATGAACTCACTCTCTCTTTTTGAAATAATTATAATGTATAATTCAACGTGCTTTGTCATAATTGTAATAGAAATTAATAATGGCGGGTCACGTTTTCAACAATAATACTGTTGGGATTTAAGTAGTAGTTATTTTCTCTTTCTAATTGTTATGAGAAGGGCTTGTAGAATAATCTTACTAATATTATATATGTTAAAGTTTGGATGGATGTATGTTTGTTACTCAATCACGCCAGAACGTCTGAACAGATCTACATCGGAGAGAAGTTGTCTTCCTGGTTTAGTACTTCTACCAGGGTACCACAGGGTGGCGTTTTAAACTCTTTACTTTTCGCCGTTTTTTTAATCCCAATCTCCAATGAACTAATCTCTTCCTACCATCTTCATGCAGATATACTCCGGCGCCCGAACAGGTAACTACGAAACCAGACAATCACCGATGGAGATATATTAAGAGAGCATAGAAAACATTACTGAAATCCAGCAATGCCAAGACCGTTAGATTACAGCTTGCCATGGCTGACCGTAATGTTGAGAAGAGCTGTCGACGTGCTGTGACCAGGACGGAAGCCGGACTGGAAGGGATTGTGGTGATATTTTTTGTATAGGAAAGTGCTTATTTGATTACGGGTTAATCGTTCTAGGACTATTCTGGGTGCGCCGTCCTCACATATATGAATTTATTAATGTATGTACTTATGTAAATATTGTTTTTTAAAAAGAGTAAGTATGGAGTTTCTTGTGCGTTCTTCTCCTTAACAAGCTACTTTTCCGAATGCACGGTAGAATCAATTTTTATTACTTGTAAATTTTAATTTTATGTCTTTGACGTTCAAAAGTGCCGCTTTTTGGCCTAGTTGAATAAATATTTGACTTTGACTTTGACTTTGGACAGGAATGTTAAGATAGAAATTGGACGGTATTCTGAAAAGGATGTGGGATTGGACTTTTCTGGTAAAGGAATTATCTACGCATCTTTCTTTAAGAATGGAAAGACACCGCAAGACGCAGAAAAGTAAGGGATGTGGCAAATGATAGGAAGGATAGATGTCCAGCACCGTTAGTAACATTTTACGGCTGATACAAGCACTTCCTACTGCATTGGAAGTAATTGATAGTATAGAATAGAATAAAATAGAATAGGTACTCTTTATTATGTACACCATGTAAGTTACAGAAAGTATAGAAGAAGAAACATTACACTGGGGGACACAATGGGCGGCCTTATCGCTAAAAGCGATCTTTTCAAGACAACCTTTGGATGGATTTTGAAAATGACAGGAAAAACAGGTAGGTAGTCTTTGGTGTACTATTTATATAAAAAATTAATACTATATATATATTTTATATAGACAAATATATACAGTAATAAGTATGGAACAAAAACATAGAAATCAAGAAAAACAACTATTAAAGAGAGAGGTAGTGATTCTTTACCATAGTTTTAAAACACTTTTTTACAAAAATTACAACCGACTTCCAAACAAAAACACTACAAAGTGAAAAATAACTTCTATTTCGGAAGTCGGTGTTCCTGTTTACGTTTCTTCGTTTTTTGACACCGACTTTCGAAATTGTCGGTTGTAATTTTTGTAAAAAAGATTTTTATTTTTCACTTTTTAGTTGTGGTACATAATGTATCAGTTCTATAGGCTAGGTACCTACGCGTATAGTGCCCAAAGAGAAGCCAGAATAAATGAACCCAATAACATGAAACTTAAACAAAACCGGTGCAATGAGAGTATACCAGGGTGAACTGTTCACACCTGTGTACCCCTTTAGAGCGTACCAGTGTAATGTTATGTTATGAAATGGTGTAAACAATAAATAGACATGCGATTGCATCTATCCCGAGAGTTTTATCGTCATTTATTGAAGAGTTCTGATGGATTTCTCCCAAGTTCTTCATCTTGATGAAAATTAAATGGACCACATGACAAGCACCAGCTTTCAAATAAAAAAAGAATCATTAAAATCGGTTCACCCAATAAAAAGTTCTAAGGTAACAAACATTAAAAAAAAACAGTCGAATTGATAACCTCCTCTTTTTTGCGAAGTCGGTTAAAAATGGGCAGAGATTGAGCACGCCTTAGTGACACGGGCAAAGCATTCCAAATTAGTATGATCTTTCTTCATCGTATTCAACATCATAATCAAATCAACACATGACCACTCTACCCGCATTGCATAAAATAAACAAAACACATACAAGAAAGTGAAATGATACTACATACAAAGTCAGCATATTCCTTTACTGCAGTTTGCAGCGAGAAAGTGCAATTTAGAAAATAAAGTAAAAGTTGTCCCTTGGGCTTTTTACTCGAGCTGCGGCATTTTAAGTAGGTTCACAACTGGGTTGAGTAAAGAGTACTTTACATGCATAATATTTCGCTTATGAGCTTTTGTAGAAGAAAAGGTAGGGATTTTAGTTGTTTTTCTTGTTGTGTGTGTTGCGGAATGTTAGAAGGTTTTGTGTTTCAAATTTTAATTTATCAAGATTTTCTGATAGATTGTTATTATTTTATACTTTATTGTAAACCACTTAAATAATTACAGGACAAAACATTATAAATATCAGTGTACAATGGGCGGTCTAATCGCACAGGGCAATCTCTTCCAGACAACCTTTGGATGGACAGAACGAGAGGGGATAGACATAGGGCGGTCAGTGTACAAAAACTATAAAAAATAATATTACTTAGATATAACATAAAATTCATACATACAAATAAAATAATATACTAATAAATATCATATACAGAACAGAAAAAGGAGAAGAATAGTTACAAAGAAAGGAAATGCTCCTTCACCATTTTTTAAATGAAGGTATTAAAGATAAGTAAAGATTACCGCTACGAAAACATAACATTTTTGATTTTGATTATGAATGTGAAACTTTGGATGGATGGATGTCTGTGTGGATGTATGTTTGTGACTCAATCACGCCAGAACGGCTGAACGGATCTGCAAGAAATTTGGCACGGAGATAGATTATAGTATTGAATAGAACATAGACTACTAATTTTATCCGGGTGTAATGCTCTCTTGGGATGCTAAAACACATTTCACGCGGGCGAAGCCGCTGGCAGAAGCTAGTTCGAATATAAACGTAAAAGTTTTATTCACTCGATGGATGTTTTTTAGTCTTTCACGCAAAAACTACAGAACATATTTTGATGAAACTACAGACATTAGCTTACTAGCTTCTGCCAGCGACTTCACCCGCATGAATATTGAAAATTATCCCGAGGGAACATATTCCCGGGATAAAAAGTATCCTACGTGCTATTCCTGACTATAATCTATCTCTGTGCCAAACTTTATCTAGATCCATCTAGCCGTTTGAGAGTGAAGATGCAACAAACGTAGGAGTACTAATACAACACGGGCAGAGCCGCGGGCGGCAGCTAGTTGTATATAACATTGACATTTCATCAGTTATGTTTAACTGTCTCATTGGCCCAGTGCTCGTAGGTGCTACTGCTGAGCATTACAATACAATAATCATTTATTCAGAAAAATACGTTTACAGGATCAGAAAGTAAGGACAGCTTTAACAGCATGTCACATTAGATCCGGATTTCCGGGTAGGACAAGGACATAGTTTAACAACGTGGAAACGAATGCGTAGAGTAACGGCGGGGATCTCGCGGGGAGGTGAGCGGAGCGGAATGCAGTGCTCGATCGCGCTATATTAGTAGTGCACTCGAACGCTGAGGGTAGACGCGTCCGTGTAAATTTTTATTTACGCCAACGTGCATACTTTGCGTGATTCTTTTGGCGGGCTACATTTACCTCCAGCTGATTTTGTGGACTACTGTGAAGAACTGCAAAACCATTTTAGGCAGAATTTCCGTTCATATGTAGGAAACAATATTTTAGAGAAATTATTTAACGTATTAAGTGAAGTAGTATTTAAATCTAAGCTATGGCTCATGTTTCCCCCAAACATTGTTCATCCGAATGCGAATACATTACATAATTAAATTTAATATTGTTCATATGTTTTTACAACCCTTGCATATTTGCGAATGATAGCGTTAGGTTGTTTGTACACAAGGCACCGCACGACACGATTTGCAGCCACGATTTTTAACACACGGCACACTGTATACGGTCTGTCGTCCGTTCATTTGTTCACTAGACACGATTCTGCAACGACACTGCAGTGCACTTGTATTGTTTTATAAGCGCGTGAGTGACGAACCACACGTGAGCCGTGCGGTGCGGTGTGTACGTGTCGTCAACCCGCACATACTGGTTTTGTTCAGCCGCTAAATAGCCGAAAATCCATATGAAAATCGTATCACGTGTGTTGCGGTGTCGTGCAATGAACAAACGGTCTATACAAATATATGGAGCTCTGAATCGTGACCACATTTTGCGGTGTCGTGTGTCGCGTCGTGAACAAACAGCCTAAGCAACTACACGGGCGGCGGTGTCGTCCGAAATCAAAGACGTTTCCCAAATGTGTGATTGATAACTGTGGCAAGGTGTTATTGGGTTTTTTTATCTGGAATTTCTCAGTAGCAGCCCGGATCCTGGATTAAAACTCTGATGATGGCAATAGAATCCTCCTATTTCTATTACCTACATCAATACGATAATTTACTTAAAACTATTGGGTTTGGTAAATATTTAACCAACAGCCAAACAGATTGATTGACATCAGATTTGGCAACGGAGTCATTTCAGAAACAAATGGTGCCTTTCAGGGTTCCGTACCCAAACGTTAAAAACGGGACCCTATTACTAAGAATCCACTGTCCCAGACGGACAGTGGATTCTTAGTAATAGGGTCCCGTCTGTCTGTCACCAGGCTGTATCTCATGAACCGTGATAGCTAGACAGTTTAAATTTTCACAGATAATGTATTTCTGTTGCTGATATGACAAAAAATACTAAAAAAAGAATAAAATAAATATTTAAGTGTGGCTCCCATACAAAAAACGTTATTTTATTGCGATAATGGTACGGAACCCTTTGTGCGCGACTCCAACTTGCACTTGGCCGGTTTTTTAAATTATTAAATAATAAAATAAAATCACAAAATTATGGGAAATGCATTTATTTGTATAGTTTTACAAAAATCGTAAACTAAGTGCTTAATATTTAAAGTTTTTGTATGTATATCGCAATCAATTTCTTCGTGGTAACTTATTTCGATTTGGTAACTGAATACAAAATAACTATCGCAAAGTATAATTAAATACTCAAGAAAAACACATGTATATAAAACAAGTACAAGAAATACGAAGGTATATTCTTAAAAATATAATAATATTATTTTTAATGAATTCTATATCATAATCATTTTTATCCATATAATACTTTTATTTCACTTAAATAATAAGCATTCTAAATGATTCACTTTAAAATAAATATCATAAACCTTATAATTACATATTATTTTCATTATTATTTATAAAATTTTGAATACGCATCGTCAATTCAACCCTAACAAAAATTAATTTAAAGTCAAACTGACAATTTATTTAAAGCACCAATCCTTTTCTTAAAAAATATTATTATAAATTTAAGTACTAAAATATTTTACTTTAAATTTATTTATTTATTTAAATTACAATATTTTAAACATAAAATATTTTATTTAAAAGATACTTCAAGAAAAATATGAGCATTATAAATCATAATGAAACCTAAATTTTCTTCGAATTATCTGTATTACTCTCTTGCTTACTCTTTTCTCTATCTAACAATCTCCTTCTGACTTCATCTGGGTTATACCTCTTCCTATACACCCTTCTCACTCTTCTTACTGGGTTCACATTCCTCGGCTTAATAATCTTCTTACCGAACGAAGCAGAAGACGCTAGGTTAGTAAGTTTAGAATCATCAGTCGATCTTAAACTCTTACTTCTTCGAGTAGAATTCGTCAAAAACGTATCTCTTTGCTCTCTTATAGTTGCATCGTAAAAGACTTTTCCGTTGACAATAGCTTTTCTAATATTTTCCGTGGTTGAAAGAACTCTTGGAGGTCGTACAAAAGAAGTTTCACTAACTTCCAAACTCTTATCGACTCTTTCTCTCTCTATCTCATCTTTACTCACTTTCTGTATCTTTCCTCTTCTTTCAACATTAAACTTATTCCCAAAATTGAAGTCTATTAGATCTTTATCAACAGCTATACTTTTTGCTTCCAAATCTTTTTGAGACCTTTTGTCTAAGACTAATTTCCCACCTCTTCTTGAAGCTAAAATCCTCCCAATCTCCTCAATCTGTCTTTCCTCTGCTTCTAGAGTCTTCAAATCAGATATCTTATCTCCTTTAACATCATCCAGATCTAAAACTTCTATAGAACTTGAGAAATCGTCTAGTTTGTCGTCTATGCCTTCGATTTTATCACTTACTTTGACACTTTCCTGTTTGACTATTTCGACTTCTGTAACATTCTCTGTTACTTCTTCTGGTAAAATAGTAGTAGTACTAGTCGGTTTATATGTTGTTGTACTTCTGTAGTTTACTGTACTAGTTTCTGCATCGTCATAGTCACTCATGTTTCTTTTTTTCTCGTCTCTGTGCTTCTCCGTATGGTCAGGTCTAGGTGGGATTGTTGATGATTGTTGTTGTTCTGTTGTGTAGCGATCTGTTGTTGTTGTTGTTGTCGGTTGTTGTGACTCATTGTAGCGGAAGTATGTTGTGTTGGGAGGTGGGCCTTTGTGGAGGTAGGCTACGGGCCAGTATCTGGAAATTAAGTTATAACATACATCAAATTCTATCAACCAGGTAGTTATTACAAACCGTGTGCACTATGCGCGGCTTTTTCATCAGATGCGAATCTTTTTGTACTACTATAAGCTAATCGAAAGAGATCTCTTGGTCAATAAGCTGTTTATCCAGAAGGAACAAGTCATACAAAACTGAAAGGGCTCTTTAAAACACAGGGTTTGGGGCGAAGTACCAAGCAGTGCAAACTGCGAAGATCACTTTGTTTATGTATTGTTTACAGTCTATGAAAACCACATCATAAATTTTATGGCTCCATGAGATGACACATTTTTTCAAAAATCGCTGAAGTAAGAAATGCGTGTCTATCATGAATAATATGACAACAAGGAGAGTATCCAGACAAGTATTTGTCTGGATCCGGTGATTGGGATGGCTACAAGATTATTTCAAAAGCCATTCAATCATAGCATCTGCTCTGCTCAGATCAAAATCGAGAAGCGCTACATACCTTGGAGCTCCTAATCCATTAGGTGGGGGTCCATTGGGTGGAGGTCCATCTTTCCCCAGTGCTGGTTCCACAGGCAGCCAGTTACCGCCGCCAGGACGAGGGTAGTTGTGCTGAACTTTTATGTGGGGACGAGACTCTGTTGGGACGCGGGAGTAGCCTGTAAAGAGAATGTTTTAGTATAGAATATAATATCATTTATTTCTGAGCAAAAGAAAAGAACACACAAACAGAAACACTCACAAGGATATACAAAAAGACAGAAAGAAAAACAATAGAAAGGCAAAAAAAGAAAGAAAAAAAGGAAGTAAGGTTTTAAATATTATACAGATGAGTCACACCATTATCAAATATGATCTTATTCTGATCTTCAATAAAGATCTGCTAGAAGTAATCCCGAGTTTTTGTTACCTATTCGATTTCTTCCGTTGCAAATGGAAATTACATTGATCGATGTTCTTTTGATTAACCAATGCCAGCGTTTTAGACAATAGACTACAATACAAACAGTACAATAGACTGATAATTAACAAAGGTTATTAAAAGAAGAATTTTCCAAATCGGTACAGGCGTCTTTGGGTAATCAGTGTACATACATAAAAAAATACAAATCGAATTTAGAACCTCCTCCTTTTTGGGCAGTCGGTTAAAAAGTCGTTGGTGATTTTAAAAAAAATTCTATGACTTTCGCTAGTTTGTCCTGAATAAACTTTGGTGGAAAATAAATTAGTTCTTTTTTTCGGTCGGTTCGTTACCTCGTAACCACTCAAAGGACCATGATTAGACTTTTTGGTCATATATTCATTATTATTATTACACACTAAAAAATAAAGTATGAAGTAAATAAGTCCAACCTGGCAGCGGATTTCCGTATTTATCATAATAAGCTTGAGGTCCATTGTTGTACAGATCATCCCAGTATTTCCTATCTCCTTCCGATAGGTATGGACCTGGGGGTCCAGAGGGTAAGGGTCCTGGAGGTATCGGTCCAGGTCTGTCAGGGTAGCCTGGTCTGCCTTGCCAGGGTCTAGAGGTGACTGGACGAGGTGGTATATCTTCTAAAAAGGAGTTCAAGGTTTTGAAAGAATGTGTACAGCGCAATTATCTTCCTAGTAAGGTACAGTCAGCAAAATAGTTGAGTTAGGTAAACTTTACTACAAAATGGTTTTAAGGACAGGCATGTAGTTCAATAATCAATATCATCTAATACTTGATGCCAGCCATATTTCATAAATGTTATACAATCTGATAAAATTTTCATCCACACACTCAATTACTTAACT
This sequence comes from Orthosia gracilis, assembly GCA_947562075.1. NCBI lineage: Eukaryota > Metazoa > Arthropoda > Insecta > Lepidoptera > Noctuidae > Orthosia > Orthosia gracilis. The sequence continues at coordinate 6,406,270 of OX387276.1, forward strand.
TGAACTCCATTGGAAATAACATTAGACATGTTTCCAAATCTTTTTACAGTCCGTTCAACAGATTTTGAGTTCTATCCCGTAAACATAAGGATGACATGAAAAGCATAAACCTGCTACCAAAACCAACTGTTTACTACAACTACCATTTGTCGTATCACTAACGCAATAGAAGTCAAAGTCGGTTGAACGGGCTGTAAAATGAGCTAATTTAAACGTCTAATGTTATCGCAAATGGAGTATAGTAATATGAAGTCTAAACTCATTTTGGAGTGCACATTTCAAGAAAGAAATAAGGTTAACATGTTTATTTGGCACATCACGTCACATGCATACAATGCAGGTACAAAAAATACAAGCGAAAAAATCTTTTTTCTAAAACTAATAATTACACTGTGTGCCTCAAGGCACGCCATTTGCCCAAGGTCCTTTTAATCTTCAGTGCAAAGAGACTTAAACCTTTTTTATTATTTTTTTCTTTTTTTAGGGTTCCGTACCCAAAGGGTAAAAACGGGACCCTATTACTAAAACTCTATTGTCCGTCTGTCTGTCTGTCTGCCACCAGGCTGCATCTCATGAACCGTGATAGCTAGACGAGATTTTATTACCGTTTTTGGCGATAATGGTATGGAACCCTTCGTGTAAGAGTCCGACTCGCACTTAGCCGGTTTTTTTCTACTTTTCTATGGATGACATCAAAACTTGATACTATGAATTTAAGTATAGGTAGTTGAATATCACTGAAACTCATGTTACCTCTATGCCCAGGCGCATGCTGGTGTGCTTGTGACGGATGAGGAACCTTATGTTGATGATACGGGTAGTACTTCTCACTGCATGGCCGCCATTGGTCCTCATTTGTTCCTACGTAGCACCTGTGGTATTTAGAAATGGTTAGTTTGTGTACTGATTGAATGGCGAAAGATTGCAAGGCCACGGGGTCTCAGCGCTAAGAAAGAAAAATTTGTTTCAAATAAATCTCACTAGATGGCGCGATATGCACGAATTTGTTATTGGACTGTGTGTAAAATTAACATTTTCTGGAATTGAACATAAACATTGTATGTTCATGTTTACTCAACTCTCATATGCACGTGTTTTCAACGAATTAATCCAAGAACAAGCGAAGCGACCTCAGGAGCTTAGAGAACCCCGACAGGGATAGGTTACGTTCTTAGGGGATGAAGTGAGCGAGCAAAGCGAGCGAACTTAGCTCTCGTCTCCTTCATGTTAGGTTCCTTTAGACCCTGCAGACAGAAAAAGGAGCGCTCCGGCGACAAACTTTTATTTTGAAGTCGTTGTTTTAAACATCTGTATTCGCCCACTGTTTGCCGCCCACTTAGTATTTCAGTAAGCAATATATAGTATTTTGTACACCTTTAATTTGAATTTATTTTCGCTCGTTGAAATCCTATCCTTTTTATTTAGGTTAAAAATATAATCTTTTGAGTGCAAAGGTACAAAGACGGACTTAGTGCCTTAGACATTATGTATCAGCCAATCAAGAGTGATGAAGAGACAACATGGCAGGTGCATTGTTTAATCTATTAAAAGTAAAGAAATATTGAAAAGATACCACAGTTTAAAAACCTAGATGATAATGTTGGGCATAAAAATTGAGCAAATTTTTATTTAACAAGCTTTTCTTTTTTTTTTTAAGTTTTAATTCTTTTATTTACATATGTACATAATTTGTAAACTAGAGTTAGGACTAAAATAAGAGTAAAATATTTAAAATTACGGGGCGTCAAAAAATTCATCCACATCGCTGTCAACAGGAAAAGTGCCCAGAAGGCTGGCAGCATTGCCACGTTGGATGGTTTTCATTTATTGGAAACCGTAAATTTAATTTTGAAATGTATCAATGTTATTTTAGTTTTTACTGTTAAATAATAATTTATTCATTTCAAGCTTTTGTAAAACAAGCAGTGCACAACAAGTAACTAGTCCACCATCTTGGGCCGTCCGCCATATTGGATTTAGAATAACGTCACTTATCTAACCATTCATTGTCATCCAAATTAAATGTGTATGCAAAATTTCATCTTAATCGATGCAGGATGACTGCTTTAAAATTCAGTTGTAAGATTTAACCCGAACACACTTACAAACATACATACATACATTGCAAGTTAATTAAAACTTATAAAATAAATAAATTTTATTTATTATTGCAGGTATCGGGACTGCCTAATATACCATGGTTTATGGAATCCCTCGCTGTAACCACATCTATGTGTTGGTGAACAGCAGTAGTCCCAAGAACCGATCTCTCCACCCTCTGGTTCACACGCCCAGTGTCCAGCGACGGTGTTCTGTGCGCAAGTAGTCCCAGCTCTGCAGGGGAACCCAGATACTGTGTAGTGGCGCCAAGATACTGAAACTGGGGGGTAAAATACGGGGAAGAATATTATTATTGCGTACGTAAAAACATTAGTTTTTTTTGTTTATGTGCAGAATGGGGCAGTTCTTGACTTGACCATTTTATAAATTGGATAGTTTTTAATAATGTTCCCGAGTAATTTTTCAAAGAAATATATCTTAATTTCGAAATCAACTAAGATGAAGTATGGTTAGTGTGTGATTATGATTTTATTCTAATGATTGTGGCGGATAAAGTGCATTATTACAATGAAGCAACAACAAATAACAAAACAACAACAACAAAAACAACAACATCAAAATGATTAGAAATAAAAAATAGAGTCATATTATTTTTTCACATAAATCTGTAAAAAACAGCTAAAATAATTTAGTAATCAAGTGTTAGGTCCTCTAATTGTAATTATAACACATCTAGCGATATCGTGTTATAACACCCCGATTCAAAAAATAAAACGCCTATAAATTTTGAAGGGCTGAACCGATTTTTATCAAACATAACTAAGAATACTCTCGATAGTCACATTACAAACAAAAAAACTAAATCAAAATCGGTTCATCCGTTTAGGAGCTATGATGCCACAGACAGATGCACAAGTACACAAACACACAGATACACACGTCAAACTTATAACAGCCCTCTTTTTCTATAGGAGGTTAATACGAGTATAATAACCATGTTGTAATTTTATTTTTATTAAATTATAATCTTTTGGTAATAATTATTTTTACAATCCAGGAAAGTTACATTTATTGTTAAAGACTAAATTTGAACGAAATAGTTGCTTTAAAAAATACTTACTTGGTTCATTATCAACTCTATCTGGATATCCGGGTTTCGGACCCGGTCTGCCGGGCCTACTCGGTCTCGGCTCTTCATAAATAGGTCTATTTGGACTTGGATACCCTGGTCTACGGTCTGGCAAGTAACCCGGTTTCTCTGGCAAGTATCCGGGTTTCTCTGGCAAATATCCGGGTTTTCCTGGCAAGTATTCTGGTGGACCCGAAATTGGTCTATAAACTGGTTTTTGAGGCGGCGCTGGAGGGCGGAAACCAGGTTTTAAGTCAGGATCAGGGATGTACCCAGGTCTGTAACTAGGACCACTTGGTTCTCCCGGATAACCTGGTTTAAGATTAGGATTTACTGGCGGTGGGTACGCAGGTTTAAAGCTAGGATGAATAGGACCTGGGTAATCTGGTTTATAACCCGGTCCCGAAGGATCAGAATATCCGGGTTTATAACTAGGACCCGGGTAACCCGGTTTGAAGTCCGGTCCAGATGGTTCTGAGTAAGGTTTGTGTGGACCACTCGGTGGGTAGTTTGGTTTGTAACCAGGTCCGGAGGGTTCAGAGTATCCGGGTTTAAAACCGGGTGGTTCAGGACCGGATGGGTATGGTTTGTAACCGGGTCCGCTTGGTGGGCCTGAGGCTGGGATGAACGGTGGTTCTGTGAATGGAGATAGGTACTTTATTAATTTGTTTGTGGAAAATATGTTTTAATTATTTTATGTTCAGATATAATCATAAATTAACATATATACAATTGAATATTCTATAAAAAAACAAAAGAAAATATTAAGTAGATTGGGATTTTAAATCACTGGCAAAAATATTGTTTCGTTGGTCAGACAATTACATTGAAAATGTAACGCCTGACCCATTCATAATAGCAGCATGTTGTGGCTGTGCAAGTGTTCCCAAAGAAGCGACCTAAGATCTTTTAAAAAACATTGATTTTTGCTTGGTATTTATTATGTTTGAAGGCTCAGATACCACTGAGTAGCTGATTTTAAAATGAGATACACGTGTAAACAGCTAGTCGTAATTTTTGGAAAAAATATATGTTACATGAGATCTAAGAAAATTTTGAGTTTTATTCGTGTAGAATAGAATAGAATAGAATTTTATTTTGCAAATATGGGTATAACCTCAGCCATATTTTACCATTCGGCATGCAAACATTAACATTATTTCTCCAATATGAATTTTCATTTTAAAACCAGATAAATTAATAAATTATCATTCAATGGATCAATTAACAAAATATAATTACAATTATCATTCAGTAGATCACTTAATAAATTAATCATTATCATCATAACATGGTGAAATTAATTTGTAAAGTTATGTCTAAAATGGACAAAAACACGACAATCTTACCAAAACCGCTTGGTGTATTTTAATGAAAGCGACACCATCTCAAAGACAATTTAATTATCTCCATTTTGATCGGTTTGTTCCCTCAAAGTTTTTGGCGTTAATCGTCGTCTTAAGCGCAAAATGGAAATGTTTGTAAGAATATTTCTGTGTCGCAGTAAGTCTTGCTTTTTAGTCAATTTATTACAGATTTTCTATACTCACTGAAAGTCATCGGGTAACAACTTTAATCGAAGGTATCCGACTCACCATTATGATCATGTTCCGGCAGATACCCGGGTCCGGAAGGTGCTGATGGACCGGATGGTCCGCTGATACCTGGAGGTCCGGGTGGGCCGGATGGACCGGAGACGGCGTATGGCTCCTCTATGGGGGGCGCGGAGAGGGGGCGGGGGATCTCTGACGCTGGTTCACTGGAATTGAGAGATGCGGATTATATTTTTATTGTTTATTGACTGTATTTTATCAAAATATTTTAACTCCTCAAACATCGAATGGCCACCAGGGGGGAACCATAAGCTCTTAGAGCAAGTTTATTTTCAGTGTGCGTAAGGGACAGATGTATCCGACTTTGAACCAGAATAGTTTTGACACTTCATGGTGGGGCTGGTGTGCGCAAGCTGTTAATAAAGAAAAATAAACTTAATTTGGCATCATCATACACATACATATTATGTAGGTACGAAATAAAAAATATCTAACAAAAGGACATGGCCAAAAATTGTATGGGCTTGTGCCCCAGAATGGACAGATATAAAATCTATGTCTGTTAATAGTAATGATCTTCTAAAAACAAAATTAAAAAGGCGCATATTGCTTAGCAGTCGTGAACAAAAGTTATTAAGGATTAAATTAGTTGATTTCTGCACTACGGGTAAGGTATTTTATATCAACTAATGTACATATATCTGTGCCAGGCGTTTGATATATTATAATTTGGTTGAAAAAATTCTAAAAGAGAGCTAGTTTTTATAATCTGAGAAAGTCTACCTATAGTTTGTTACTATTTTTTTATAGAATAAAAAGTAATTTATAGGTATAGTACCATATTCTGTACTAGGCAAATAAAAAATAAAACTACGAATAATATTTTAATCATTTAATGTAATGTAACTTTTAATAAATATTATTTCTCCACTGCTGCTATAGTGCTTAAAAAGCCATTTAAAATTCATATTTTTTTAATTCAAATTAACTGCAATAAACGAATGTTTGCACATTTTGGCCATGACCTTTGAGTCCAAAAATTGGTGTTTAAAACTGGAGGTCTAAAATTGGGTATGTATGAAAGGATCGTAGCAGTTGGCATTCTGTACTTTCTGCCTACCCCTATGGAAAAAAGTTTAAGTATAAATGTAAAAATGTATTATCCTAAAATATATCGTCTTAAAATGGGTATTAGGTTGCCGAAAATTAGGTATCAAAAACAATTGCGATTCAAAAATAGGAGGACAAAACTGAATAATCAAAATAGGTGTGTTTAAAAATCAAGACCGGGCTACTTACTCATATTCCACGACATGCACTTTCCTCCAACATTGTCCATTGAACAGATCAAAGGCGAACAGCCAATCGTCTGCCGAGTGAACATAGTCCACTCCTCGCTGCAGATCGAAGAGTCGTATCTCTGATAGAAGACAGTTGTCTGTTTTTGGTGGTGCGTTGTTGCTGAAAGATGATTTTTTTTTTGTAAAAATCTGTTCTTACTACAGTGTTTTTTTATAAACAATAGACTCGCGTGTGACCACTATCTCACCTGATGGTAAGTGTTGATGTGGTCGATGGTGAAGCACGCTTGCCTAGAAGTAACTCTTGACTTAAAGGGGGACGTTTAGCACCGTTCCGAGCGCGCGATTGGTTGGTCAGTTGGCACAAGGATCGACTGACCAATCGCATTGCGTCCAGGTTCCGTTCGCTCTATAGAGAGAACTTAGAACTTACGCCAAAACTTGCCAAGTTTTATGCCGGGAACTATATGATCGTTCACTTCGACGACGTTAACATGTTACTGGGTTCTTGAGGTTAGGTATACATCAGTTAGTTGGGTCGGCTTCCAGATTATCCACACGCATCAGAATATCAGTATTTTACATGGAGCGACTGCCTATCTGAACTCCACAACCCATTAACTGGGTGACACACAATACTCCTGTCTGGTGACTCCTCTGGTCCTCAGCAAGACTGGTGTTAGATTTTCTTGATTCTGAAGTTCTGACTACCGTAACGACTCTCGAAGATCCACAAAAGACAGTCAGGACCAACGGCTAAACGTGCCTTTCGAGGTGTCTCGGTAATGGATGGTCACCCATTCGCGGACTGACCTCAGTAAGCGTTACTAAACCTCGAAGATCCCATGCAGCTGTTATTACTAAGTCAAGAAAACCAATACCACACAGAACACTACTTACTTGAAAGAAAAGCTAAGACATCTGAAGGGAGCCTCGTTGCAGGCGCGACCGCAAGACTGTTCGTCTTTAACGTGCGCCTGACCGCGGATGGAGGGGCCGGTCAGCTTGGCTGCCTTGTCGTATTGCAGGTAGCATTCTGGCAATAAAAATATGAGGTACCGAAATAATTCTGGGCGATATGTCTTGACAATCATCATTATCATTTCAGCTGAACACATACTCTCACAGACACACTCACACTTACACACACTCACACACACTCACACTCACTCACACTTTCACTGCTATACATAGGCCTCCTTCAAGCAGACTCCTACAACTTTCAACCAGATCACCGACTAACTTATAAGAGGCCGCATCATCGCTGCGATGCCTTTCGGTCCGCGGTTACCACTTGCAAGAAAATATTAGATCTGAACAATACTACTGAATATTTGAACTGTATTTGACAGCCTTGTTGGTTTAATAAGCGGAAATGCTACTGCTGAGAATGAGGTTCTTGGTTCTATTCCCGGCTCAGGCCAATAAAGAAAGAAAAACGAAACATGTTATTTAAAAGAACGATGATGTGTTTATTGATTATTATTGGGTGTCTCTGCCATCTAACATTTGCACAAAATATGCGTTATGTTTGACATAAGTCGCGTGCGACAAATGCAACAATTGTAACTCATACGACATACGAGACTTTTTGCGAGGCATACGACCCCTGCAACTGCAACACACTAGACTTTTCAAAAGTCCCATATTTCGTCACAAATGTAAACCAACTCACCCTCATCCCGATTCTGCACATCATCATACAAGGCAGGCTCGCAGCCTCTTCCATAGTTCCCTCTGGAGTATAGCTCATGCCCACTGTTGGGACGAAGCCCACGGCCATTCTCTAGGGAGGTCGGCGGTGATGATGTGAGGATGCAGTTCTCTAGGTCGTCACCTATGGTGGGGGAGTCAAATCTGGGGACGAAAGTTAAATAGAATTGGAATGAAAGATTTAAAATTCTTATATTCTTATATTTTACACAGAACACAGTCTCTGAAACGCCCACCCTTCAAAATTCTCGAATGTTTTACCTGGGAAGAAGTGGCCCCACAAATTCTCCAACGAGATATCAACCTCAAGAAAGATACTCATGAAAACCATGAAAGAGTTACTCTCATCGGACCATCGTCATCATTAAGCATCACTGTTGAACATAAGCCTCCAAGTTGTTGCAAAACTCCGATTTTTACCTGCCTTCCGCATCCAGACTGCTAACACTGCCTTCTACAAGTCCATCGACGTCGAAGGGTATCCTTGCGAATTACATCTGCTCTAACAAACCAAGACTGACTGGTAATCACTTGCCTACAGCATTGGGGTAGCTAATTACAGCTGTCTAACTTTATTATGCTACGAGCTGTTGCCCGCGACTTCGTCTACGTAGCATTAGAACTTCAAATAACCTATTTTTTTATATCACGCAAGAATATTGTATGCCTTTTGAGAAATTATCATACAAACTTCCACCCCCTTTCTACTCCTTAAAGATGATCTCCAGGATAAAAACTATTTATTTATTTATTTATGTACACACAAAACACTTAAAAGAGAAAAACATATAAAAACATATAAACTATTCTATTTAACTATTTTTATTATAACTATTCTATGTCCTTTCCAGAATCTCAAACTATCTGCATACAAAATTGAATCTGAATCGGTTTAGCGGTTTAAGCGTGAAAAGGTAACAGACAGACAGACAGAGTTACTTTCGCATTTATAATATTATACGTTTCGACGAATGAAATAAACTTACCGGAAACTGAACCCTCTGCAGAAGAAAGCATGTGCTCTGATACATTCAGCCTCGCAGGCCCCGAGTCCTGCTACTGTCAACGCAGCGCGTACAGCTGTGTCACTCACTGCAGCGCCGGAGCGGACGTGCCAGAAACATTCTGTAAAGAAAAGATGTGATCGTCACACATTCTTGAAAGAAAAGATGCGATCGTCACACGTTCTCCAAAGAAAAGATGCGATCGTCACACGTTCTCGAAAGATAACATGTGATCGTCACACGTTCTCGAAAGAAAAGATGCGATCGTCACACATTCTGGAAAGAAAAGACGCGATCGTCACACGTTCTCCAAAGAAAAGATGCGATAGTCACACGTTCTCGAAAGATAACATGTGATCGTCACACGTTCTCGAAAGAAAAGATGCGATAGTCACACGTTCTCGAAAGATAACATGTGATCGTCACACGTTCTCGAAAGAAAAGATGCGATCGTCACACATTCTGGAAAGAAAAGACGCGATCGTCACACGTTCTCCAAAGAAAAGATGCGATAGTCACACGTTCTCGAAAGATAACATGTGATCGTCACACGTTCTCGAAAGAAAAGATGCGATCGTCACACGCAATTAATATCTACCACAAAAATGGGCTTCTAAGATAAATATAGCAAGAACAAACAGATACATTGATATATAGGTTAAAGACAAAATAAGGAGGAAAACTTAGTTTAAGATCACGAGGGTTGGCAAAAATAACGAGACCTGTCGCAAATACTCCTTCTCAAACAGTTTAGAACTATACCACGTTCACCGTAAGGCGTTTGGTTTCTTAAACACCCTGGAGAATTGTATCCTCTTTTTGGTCCTTCTATTGGGTTTTAAAATTGATGGTCACACACCCCTACACCCTAATTGTGTACGTTCAAAGCGTAGTAGTAAGGACTGTTTCCCATCACTGCTTCACCATTGCAGCACCATTCATTGCTTTATATGTTCAAAAATCCGTCTACTCGACAGCGTAAAACACGCAATGAATATTGTCGAGTAACCAAAATGAAAGGGAAGGAGTGAGTCCGTGTTAAAAAAGGTACGCAATTAGGGCATAGGTCTTGTGGCATGACGTAGATTTTAGAACTGCTATCTGCTGCTTTCTCTAGTGTCCTCGCTTAGAACATTGTGATTTAAACCTTACCACTCCTAACTCTTAAGTCCAAAGATAAACAGGGAATTATACTCTCTGGAAATCACGACAAGATATAAACAAGGAATTATACTCTCTGGAAATCACGACAAGATCTGTAAACCGCTTTAACATACAACAATGAACCTCACCGCTCTCCACCCAAGGTTTATAGTTGATAGTTACACAGCCCTGGTCCTGTGGCATCGCATATACATCAGAACTGCTGTCTGCTGCTAGTTCTAGTCCTCTGTATGGACGCTCGGAAAGAAAGCAGTTGTCTGTTCCATGGGAGTTCGAATAACTGGAAAGAAATGTATTATAAGTTACAATTTTTTGTGGTAGTCAAAGTAACGTCCATACCAAATCAAAAATTCGGTAAAAAAAATTACCAACAATCTGTCATTTTTGGTAAATTTTTTAACCAACTTTCCAAAAAAGAGGTTCTATGCTCGATTGCATGTACGTTTTTTTTAAATTCATTTTCACCGTTTACTCCACCAATTATGAATTGATCTTGATATTTTTTTTTTGTTTTAATGGGCTTCACCTCTTGAGGTGATCGCACTGTCACCAAGTCTGGATCTGATGCAGGGATCCCATGGAAATCGAGGGAACTCCTCAAATTTTATTTTATAGGTAAACGTGTAGCGATTTTGGTATTTTATCAACATGGCAAGCATTTGGAATTCAGAAGTATCATTTGGTGAAGTGGAACAAGAAGAAGACGAAAGATGGCCACGGGAACTTCTCAATGATAAAATTGTTTTGAGTATGAGATATCACGAATAGTTAAATTACTGTGATGAAGCAAATTTAAATAAATGTTTTTGTTGAAAATGGTACATTTGCACTGATCTGGTAATGAAGCCTATGAAGTAATTTTTCGCTTTTTTGTTAAAAAGTTATTTAAGATTTTAGAAATAAGATCAGAACGAAATTTCAAATAAACATGATCACTGCAAGAAGAAGATGCTTTAACAGAGGTACTGCCACAGACATAAATCTAACTAGATAAGTCAAGTCCCTCCATCTGTATGAAAACCAAGCGTGCCACTTTTTCACAAACAATTCAAAAACAAATTTACTTACCAATGAAAGAAAACATTTGCAGTGCCTCGGCCAACTTTTTCTATCCATTCTTTACAGCTCAATATGGCATAAAAAACAATATTTTTTCTAGATTTCGGTGGATTTCCGGTGCCGATCAATGATCGTAACTTTAGCCCGTTTTTTGGCACGCGAAGTACATACAATCGCGTCATCTAGTTAGATTTATGTCTGTGGGTACTGCCTTTAATTTGAGAATCCTTATGAATAGAAAATCGAAAACGTAAGGATGTAAACTAGAATAATTATAATAGTTATAAAATCAAAGTTAAGAAGTGTGATAAGACACTTTTAGGTTCATAAGAGAGCCAAAAAGAAGAAAAATACTTTAATTTTCGCTCCTAGTTAACTATTACTTACCGATAACTATAAGACACGCATTTGAACTCCCTCTCACTGAAGCACGCAGCTTCACACTCCACTACATTCCGAGAGATCAGTGCTCTTCTGATAGCACCCGTTCCTAAGGACATTCCTGGACGGCGGCGGGAGGAACAGTCTGGGAAACACACAAAAGAAAGTTTTGAATGAGGCAGATCAGATGCACAACATAAGGGCATTGACGGCATGTCTTCTTGTTTTGGTTCTTGTGAAGCTTAAAGATTCTTCGCGTTTTCATTACGTCGGCCACCGTATACGACGACCGCTTTCGATTGAACCGGAACGGTTAACCGAATTGGGTTGTTTACATTAAGCCGGTCATCGAATACGGTGACCGTATTCGTTTAAGTTGTCGGTTTATCGGATTCAGTCACCGCATCCAGCTGAACTGTGTACACTCGTGTTAAAAGCATCATGGACAGGCATATTGTGTTACCACAAGGAGTTTTAATTTACTTAATTTCAACAAGACAGCCGAATACGGCTAACCGAAAACCTGTTTACACAATTCAGTGACCAAATACGGGCTGTGGTCAAATACGGCTAACCGGAAATCTATTTACACTAGTCAGTAACCGAATACGGGATGCAAACGAATCGGTTAAAACAACCTAATGTAAATGATTCGCCCTTTAAACTTGCATTCTCTCTTCTTGCCCTAAATTTACGAGAATTTTTATTAAGCCATGTTGGAAAGATTAGGCAGTCGGCAAGGTTGATATACTTGAAGAGTATTGTATTGTAAGTCTATTGTATATCATTATGGGTTCCTTTGGTCTTGATAACATAACCTTATACCAAATTTTTGCATAAAAGATCACAAATCATGTTAATTCTTTTTTTTGTTTATATTAAGATAAGAACTAACATAGCTCAAATGAACTTAGGGTTCCCGAGTTTTTTTGCAGGGTGCTCCTGATAAACATTTAAGATATATTATCATAAATAGATATAAAAAACTTACCTTTAGTCCGTCCATCATCACTCCGATCAATAGAATCATGGTGATGCTGCTTCGACTTATAAAAACTTGTATCTCCATGTTCTAACACATTTTGACCCCCGGAACTTCCAGAGTTATTCCACCGCCCCCTTTTCCAAGACCCGTAGCCATATCTGTTACCGGCCCAGGCCCCCCCACTCTTGCCCAGACTATGGTAGTCGAAAGACCCCTCATTTTTGCCCAAACTGTGGTAGTCAAAATTGACGTTGGAGTGAGGTTTGACCCCATAGGAAGGGCGTTCGACGTCGGTGGATATTTGCCAGTGGCTGATCGATTTGTGATAGTCGTTTCTGTCTTTGTAGTAGCGGTCATATCCTCCGTATTCTCCGCCATATTTGCCCCAGTTCTCTTGATCATCATTGCTGCGGGCCAATCCTGCAAGAAACAATAACCTTTATGTTAATTTTTTGAACAAAAATGAAAATTATTGAAAATAGATTAGAATTTTTACAGTCGGTCTTTCCAAAATAAATCTACCTCATCTCTTTTGTTTTGTATCAAGAATACTATCCGCAACATGAATAGATATGAATCTCTGAATATCATTTAGGAATCTAAAACCTAGACAACAAAATAACACTCGCCTTGGTTGATCTGATAAGGCACAAAGAACCGATCCTCAAATCCTCCTCTCCTGTTCCCATAAGGCCCTCTTCTATCACCATCGAACCTGTCTCGGTGTCTCCCATCGAACCCATCATACCGATCCCTCCATCCGCTCTGAGCGCCGTCCCCATCAGGAATTCTATTCGTTTTCGAGGATAAAAAACCAGAATGTAAGACCCCTGGACCTCTCAACGTGTCTGGGCAGTTAGGTTCCAAGCTATTTCGGTCGAGCTCGAAAAAATCGAAGTCTTTGTCCTCAACGAAGTCTCGGCGTAAGTCGAAGGCTTCTATTGGCTTTGTCATGAGCTCGCAGAGGCCTTTGCCGCGGAATGTGCGGTCTAATCTGTAAAACAAAGATTTTTCAGATTAATCATTCAAATATTTCTCGGCGGTGTACGCAGATGGATACCACAAATAATCATGAATAACTTATAAAGTAACTAGTGGGTCACAGTCATCCTGTCTATTAAGTGGGAATTGCAGTAACTCATGTTGGCCTATTGCGAATCGGTAGGTGGCTGTATACCACCTGTCGTCAAAAATTTGTATTTTCACTGTTATCATTAAGTTCTATATAATAAGAGACGAGTCTGTTGCCATAAACCTGACACACCAACTACCACAAACCACCAGAACCAGAACTAGAACCAATTTTAGTGCGTTCAAGCGTTTTTGCCGTACCTATTATTGGAATCAAATGTTAGGACCCATTAATATTAATTTTATCCGTGGTGCTAGGCAACTGGGCTTTACCCAGTTGTAAACGACCCTTTGTGCCTCTTGGTCTTGTTGGTTCTGTCTCCTACTTGATATGGAGGGAAGTGGAAATTTATATATTTTCCTACTCCTCCATTATTCTTTTCTGATTAATTTCATTGCGGGATCCAAGACAGTTAAATTCATTCTCCGGGACTTCGTCGAGCTTCATTGCCTCGGCGGTTTTCTGGTGGTCGCCGCTGTTGATTCTGGCTTTCAGGAGTTGCAGTGATTTGGGAATAGAGCGGAGGGAATGTCCCAAAAAAAAAAAAAACTGACAAAAATTCAAACCCCGGTCTGCTACTGATAATTTCCTTATGAAAAAATCCGATGACATCTTGCCTGGGGATCGAAACTAAGACTCCGTGCATTGTTGCTTGTAACTATTAAGATGCGTACAATGGCAATTGTGATTAATTATGACGTTCCGGCAAAAAAACAACCAGCAATGTATGGCAAATATGGCAATACAAAGATTGTACAGAAATTGCCAAAAATAGCCCAATTTTAGCTCCCCATGTGCACACCATGAAACAAAGAGCCAGTTAAATGATGAATTATCTTAAGGGCCTTCCACCGCTTTAGTGCCGTAAAACGATTTCTTTCTGAAGCATACTCATAAGGTTTGGAAAAATATAAATATTTATTATGCATGTCCATTATTTGTGAAACATGGTTTTTTCGTGTAACTAATAGGTTTTCTTTAACAAAATAATTAACAACTCCATAGTTTTTCGGTACTTTTGGATACTCCTCCAAAACGATTTGGATGTTTAAAATATTGTTACACAGAAAAATTATGGTTAAAATTTCTTTCATCATTTCTTTGTAATTGTAATAGCATATGTAAATCATAGAATATATAGCTTACAAAACTGTCCAAAAGGAGGTTAAATATTGATATTCTGGTTCAGAGCGGGCGCACAACCAGTACTGCGTTAACATTGGGGACACTAGTCGATCATGCTTCCATACAAACGTACGAGTCTGGCGATTACTCCACTGTTTGACAGTGGACGTCCAAAAAAAAAGGTATAAATTTGTCTCATCATTATCTAGCCCTGTATGGAAACAAAAAAGTAAAAAATATATATATCTGAAAGTTATGAGCGTCGAAAGTTCCATATTTCAACACTAATTTTAACGCATCTTTGGGCGGCAATAAATACCATAAGAAGAAGGAAAATTGCAAAATGGCTACCATACAGGGATTGATTAGTAATTCAACAATGCAAATAATTTTATTTTGGAAATATACATTTAGTCGTTTTTTTATGATATTTAGACTCCCAAAGGTCTGTTTATAAAATTTCGCGCGCTCGTTTTCGTCCTAAATCATCATCCATTTTGCTACAAACATGCAAAAGTGCTAATTCGTACGCGAACTAGCTTCTTACTGCTCATCACAGCATCTATCTCTTTCGCACGTGTTGTCGAATGAGATAGCATGCATTTTAACCTCGCGCACAAAATAGTTCGTGCCGACGACTAGGGCAACCTTAAATGAGAAACACTGGAGACACAACTTACTAGACATAGCTGAAGTGACTAATCATAAGTTACTTTCAACAATTTAATAAATCTAAAAATTCTTCCTCAGGAATGCACAACTATTTATACACCGTGAAATTTAAATGGTTGTTTTCCCGCAGCGAAATGGTTTTGTCTATGTAATACAATCGTTTCGTAGTTATATAAAATATTAGAAACAAAAACTGGCATATTTAACATTGTGAAAACTAAACTCGAAAGCGATCACGAACCAATAGTATACCTCCCGATATCTAAGACCGAACGACAGCAGGCCGTTGACCCGGGTGCTAGGTCACCGTCGAAAGGATTAGGTTCGAAGGCGGCTCCGTTTAATCATGTTACGCGCGGGCTAGATTATGCCGTATAATTACACGCGAGAGCTTATTTTACTTTAAACATTTAATAAATCGGTCTTTGCTTTGTCGGCTTGTGGCTCGCTCGTTTGTTTTGCGTGCAAACTTTTATGCCGTATCACCACGTGCGAGATCTTATTTGGGTTTGACATTATTTTGTGCGGTTTTCTTTGTAGGTGGTGACACGAGTAGTACCTAGTACCTACAAGTTACGTCTAGAGTTACTATTGTTACTCACTTTTTCGAGTTGATGAATATTTTTTTAATTATTTTAAAACAGAAACATCATTATTTATTTACTTTAACTCTATACTTCGAAAGTACTCCTTAAGGCAAGTCGTTCTGCCGCGGGAAAACAACCAATTAAATTTCAGGGTGTATACAGCTAGATCCCACGTCAGTTCTATGTGCATAACATAATTTTCACATAACAAATAGCAGGTTATGATATAGTTATATCTAATGACTAGCTGTCCCACGCGCTTCGCTCCCGTCAACGGGCTACCTACCTACCCTACATACATGAATGTTGCGTAACTTTAACCACTTACACAGCGCACGCAACGAAAGCTCTGCAAAAGGAATATTTTTTCCCGTTTTTGCGACATTTATCAATTATGCTCCGCTCCTATTGGCGGGAGCGTGATGTTATATAGCCTTCCTCGATTAATGGACTATCCAACACAAAAAGAATTTTTCAATTTCAACCCGTAGTTCCTGAGATTAGCGCGTTCAAACAAACAAACAAACTCTTCAGCTTTATAATATTAGTATAGACTAGCTTTCTGGCCGCAGCTTCGCCTGCGTGGACTACACGATTTTGGCAGTTTTGTTTTTTTGCAGTTCTGGCGGGCTATTGCAAATTATTATCCAAACATAGTTTTCCTCCCGCGTCATTGTTCGCGTAGACTACAAAATTTGCTCGACTTCATTATTTGATCGAATTATGTAAATTACGTGTAAATTGATTTAAAAGCATAAACTGAACTGCCGTCGTGTTCTAATAGCTAGAGCGTAGGTCTTTCATTCTGGAGGTCTCGTGGGATCGATTTCCACGGGCAGGTACAAATAGTGAAAGACCACTTCGCTTTCAAATTCTGAATCCTACTACCGACACGATAGAAAATTAATACAGGTTGGCGCAAAAGTTATCACCCGATGTTCTTTGGCTGTAATTTTTTTTATTAATGTAATACTCTGGTTCTGCTTCTGGATAATGTTTATTTGATGTCTTAATTAATTTTCCCATTAAGTCGAAATAATGATACGACCGCGCCGTCGCCAGAATTGATAAACGTTCGGGCCCGATTAATGCAGCGTATATTATCTTTGAGGGCTTCAAGAGTCTGAAGCTTGTTGACATACTCGTAGACTAATGACTTAAAAAACCTATTGAAAGAAGCCTGGAACAGTTAAATCAGGCGATCTTACCGACCGGAGCAAGTTCGAATAGTGCATTCCTCAGAATTTCGGTTGTGCCTCATCCTCTAGTTCCATTTTTTTATTAATAGGCTCGTGTTAGACAACTATCTCACCTGATGGTAAGATAGTGCCAATAATAATATATTTATTTTTTTAAGGATAGAAACCGCGTTGATTATGGCTCTGGAACCTCGTTGTCCACAGTAGTCGTTTGGTGGCCCGATTACGCTTCCAACGTAAACAACAAACCTTTTTTTTTGCCTGCGATGTGTTTAAGCATACTGCGCTATTACGGGGAGATAGCGCATCTATGTGGGACTCGAACCCGCATTTTAAACTTTACACCCTTTTTTACACCTTTAAGGGATGAAATTCAAAAAATCCTTAAACACGGGTATCTTTAATTTTATTGAAGAGTAGAAATACTAAATTTCAGGTAATTTTGATAATAAACAATTTAATTTTCTTACAAACTTTTACACCCTTTTTTACCCCTTTAAGGGATGAAATTCAAAAAATCCTTAAACACATGTTTCTTTAATCGTATTGAAGAGCAGAAATACTAAATTTCAATTAATTTTGATAATAAACAATTTAATTTTCTTACAAACTTTAACACCCTTTTTTACCCTTTTAAGGGATGAAATTAAAAAAAAAATCCTTAAACACGTGTTTCTTTAATTGTGTTGAAGAGCAGAAATACTAAATTTCAAGTAATTTTGATAATAAACAAATTATTTTTCTTACAAACTTTAACACACTTTTTTACCCCTTTAAGGGACGAAATTAAAAAAATCCTTGAAGACGTATTTTTTTATTTTACATTTAGAAGCTAAATGCTACATTTCGTTCATTTCAAATTAAAAACGACAGAGTTTCATATAAACTTTCATCCCCTATATAATTCCCTTGGGTTGAATTTCGAGAAAACCTTTCTTATTCCTTGTCTACATTATAAAAGGAACCTCTGTGCAAAATTTCAGCTTTTTAGGTCCAAGGATTTGGGCTGGGAGTTGATGAGTCAGTCAGTCAGGCAGTCAGTCAGGACTTGTCTTTTTATTTATGTATAGATACATTCGAAAACCATAAACTTGTACCAAAAGAAAAAAAGAGATTATCTACTTATTTGGTAAACTTGGTGTCGATGTGTGGGGACAACAGTTTTCCAACGGCAAAATTAATTTTGTTCCTCAATCTTTCTTTGCTTTCATTGTTTATGAACTTCAGTAATATTACCAAATTATTTTGACGAATGTACAGAACCTGTTTGTACGGAACCCTCGCACTTGGCTGGTTTATTTTCCATTCTCTACGAGTCGTTTTTTGCAATTTATTATATTTCGTCCTTTCTGTATATTTATTTATTAACATATATTATGGTATGTATATGTGAATAGTTAGTACATCTAAGACTACGTTCAATATTATCTATCCTTCTCCCATTAAAACAATTCTAAGGTTGTCTTTATAATAATATAATCGCTTGTAGCGATAAGCCCTATCATTATCATCACCCTATTTATTAATATAGGTATATTTAAGACAGCGGCATCTGCTGCAATAGTGCAAAACTTTTTAAAGCAAAGAAATGTCATTGACAAAATAAATGTAGGGAGTATTATGATACTGGATCGTACCCAAGAACTTCACCTCGTTAGTCTTGCCACCCTATATATACCTTTTCTAGAATTAAAAAATAACAAAAAAAAACAGTCTCGTAAAAGAGCTATTAATTTATTATTTTTTCCTGTCAAGGACCAAAAACTAATCGAGATTAAGAGCCACCTCTAAAAGGTTAACCGATTTCTTTACTTTATTTTTCTGTTAGTTTTTTATGAAGTACATAATAAAGAGTACTCAGTCTATGTATGGATTTTTCTCTCGGGCGAAAATATCTAATTCTTGAAAGTCATTATCTACTACCAACTTCCAAGTGACTACAAGCCCTTCATTGTCAACAATTCTTACGTCATTCGCACTAACATTTTTCGTCATACCCTGCTGGCCTGGCGATCTCATTCGCACAATGCTCGCCGGTACTACAAGCAACCTTGGTTAGCGTCCCAATTATGTCACTTGGTAGTTCAAATTAATGTACACCATTCTATATGTGGGTAGACGATTCACATCATCTTTTATGCAAATTATTTTGTTTGGACCACGGATTTTGAATAATTTGTTTGTTTAACACAATTTGAGCGGTCGTGGCCCAGTGGTTATGGCCCCGACGTACGAGTTGTAGGTCGTGGTTTTGAACCCGATCAGGCTCTTTACTTTTTGTAATATAGTTCATCACCACTGCCCTCAGAACGGTAAAGGAAAACATTGCGAGAGGATGTCCTAGAACTAAAACCGGCCAAGTGGGTGTGGGGCCACGCGCAGTAATAGGGATCCGTAGTTGATTACTCGTAAACTTGTAAAGCTTATTTAGCTGCGATAGTTTTCCTTTTAATTTCGTTATATATACTACTGCCGTGTTTTTTTTTCACATACCCAAAAGCAACCATTTATCTGGTAATTGCTAAATTTTGTTTTTTTTGCTAATTGCAAATTGCTAACAAAAATTAGCAATTTAAAGCTCAATTTTACGCAAACGGAACCCTGAAACAAAAAATGGTTTTCACATGCCCGTAATATTTTTATATGGCCTATCCAACGACACCCCACACGATTCGATAGACGAAAAAAAAAACATTCCCACTTTACGTGTACAGGAGGTATCATATTTTTTTATTTATGATATTTTTTACCACTTTATCATGGTGATTATTTTGTACATCCAGGCCAAATTATAGCTTTCTACTACAAAGAGTCTCTGAGCAAACTGCGGACGGACGGACGGACAGACGGACATGGCGAAACTATAAAAGTTCCTTGTTGACTATGGAACCCAAAAATTCAAAGAATTCTAATGCAAAAAAAAGTAGTGGAGAGTTTTTAAGTTAATAACTCTAGTCGTTATATGAAACAGCAAATTTAACATTAACCCTGCAACAGCACACAATGCTGATGCATCTGATAACTGAGCCGAGGTTAAACGTCATGGATTACGACGAAGCAGTTAGCGTAGTAACTTTTATATACTATAGAAAAAATTGTTATAAGGGATTTGAACCTGATTTTATACGCGATTTCCACCATCTGCTCACATATTATTGGGGGAATATTACCAAATTAGATAACAGAAAAGTGGTGATTTAAAAATAAATCTCTTGCGGTCGGAAGATTTTAGTAGCCACTTTTTGAAGACTATAATTCGCAAACTCGTTATTTATATTCTTCCTAAATTTTAAACTAGCTCATAGGAGTCTCATTGCTCATACTTAAGAGCATAATCTAAACTTTTGAGTTATCATCAAAGGTAAATACCTCTTAAATAAAAGTTAAGCTTTTACAATTATCGCAGACACCATTTTTCGAGCTACTGAGCATCATGTCATAATGCTGAATGCATCGACAATATATTCCAGAGTGTGTATCCGAACGTCCTAGTGATTTTGACGTTCCTACGCGCGCGCAATGCCCTGGTGCAGTATAGTCTGTGGTGGAGCCTTGCGTTGATCTTATTACGATCTTATCCTATTTATAGTGTCTCTCGCTTCTTCTCTGATCATAAAACTTAAACTATTGTAAAGCCATACCTCTAAGCTTTAATACGACGTACTGTATGTCAATGTACATGAATATTTATTGATAGGGCATAGCTCTATACAAATTCTGGCCATAAAAAAAAAAAAAAAAAAAAAAAATTTTGGTCATCAAATGGAGTTTCGAAGGTCAAGGTGTTACTGACTGACGGACACAAAACCTAAAGTGCTTAAGATAGAAATATGAATAGCCTAGATTGTAAGAATTAATTGTTTGTCGAAACTCTTCCACTGACCTAGTCCACCACAACGGTTGAAACCTAAAATACGAGCGAAGTCTCAAGCACGAGCAATAGACAATATAGCAACAATACCACATCAGAGTCAACCCTGTCCCAACCCAGATACTCACAGACCATGCAGAGAAGGGCCTACTAAATAGTACATAGGTACTACTAGTATTCATACTATTATTTAGATTGTAAGATTAAATTGTTCTGAACCATCTGGGGAAGGTTACTGTTGAAGACGCGAAGATTTGTGATGATAGGAGATTGTGTTATGAAGATTGCGAAGGTACTTAACCTGGAATATGTCTGGGTGATGTTCGGTTAGAAAATACTGGTGTAGATTTATCTATAGGTATTATTACAGCAGATGGCACTTGGTAGTATGGTGTATCTATGTGGCCTAAATAAATGAATTAGTGGTGAGACGGGGAACATATCTTTTACTTACCTTTGTACCAATATGGTACTAAGAAAACGTAAACAAGAAGAAAAGCATGCTGTGCAGTCGGAGGATACATCTGGTTTTGTTCAGCCAGATCGCGAATCTGTATCCTCCGACTGCATAGCATGATTTTCTTCTTGTTAACGTCTTTTTAGTTCACTTTTTAAGCAGTCGGGTTTTTTATATTTTTTAACTAACTTTTTTTTTAATTGTGTATGGGTAACATAGTAATGAATTAGGATTATGAATTTGATTTTTCAATTTCTTACGTACAAAGTTCAATTCAATTCAAATCTTGATTAATGGCTTTTGTGGAAGAGTAACCACAATTCTGCCAATATCCCGTACTTATAATGATAGACCATCAAACGAAGGAGATTGTACAGTGATGAAATTTGGACAGTATTGCATTTTCTACGCAGAGCAAGACTGGAAGACAGTTTTTTTTTTTTTTTCCCTAATGTTGTAGGTAGCTATTAGCTATCGTAATAGTGTATGAATGTTACAATACTTAAATAATCAAATAAATAGAATATTATAATAGTTTACAACTTAATTTTATTTATTTCAATGAACTTACTTAGAATATATACAAAGCGGGTAAATACGAGGGATAGGAGGCATTTAGCGGAAGTTGAACGAGGGATATGGGGTGGAATGATATCATACATAGAAAATCGTAATTTAGGACAGCTGAAGAATAAATGGTTCACGTTTCCTTCATCCAGACCACATTCACAGAGGGAGCTATCCCTTATCCTAAGTTTAGCCAAAAAAGCTGGGGTGCAGCAATGATTGAGTCGTAACCGACAGATTATTGAAGTGGTCAATTTATTTGCCAACTGATACTTGAAAAACCAAGGTTTGTGAGGAATCTCAGGTTGAATATCGCCATAGAATTTTCCCTTTATGTTTTTAGAAATTTTCCATTTTTGGGACCACGAGTTATACAAAGTGGTTGACAGAGTGGCACAGATGTCATGGGAATAGATTTCAGAATGGTCAAGTGTGCCAGTCAGAACTGCATTTTTAGCACACGAATCGGCTGACTCGTTCCCATTAATACCTATGTGACCAGGAATCCAGGCCAAAATAATATTGATACCTAATGTATGGCACTGGAAAAGTAAATCTCTTATTTTTAAGATAATAGGAAAATTGGATTTTGTTCGGAAAGGGTTAGACAAAATGGATTGGAGGCAGCTCTTTGAATCTGAGAATATTATGGAGTTATTTAAATTATGAGATTTAACGAATGAAATGGCTTCAAAAATGGCAATAGATTCACCCGTGAAAACTGATGTAACCGAAGGGCACTTGAAACTTAAAATGATTTTTGTAGAGGGGATCCAAACGGCAACCCCAACCGGACTATCAGAGACTTTGGAAGCGTCAGTGAATATTGTTACCCAGTTATTAAAATCAGAGGAAATTTTTCTGGAAAAAAGCCTGTTTGCTTCCAGAGTGCTTTTATTAATTCCAAAGTCCAAGATGACATCAGGGCGGTATACCAAAGCGTCATATGGCAAAGAGTAAAGAGGTAAAATAGGGTTTTGAAAAAGTGGGCTAGGAAGACGAGTGAACTGGAGGAAGGCACGAAGAAGGCATGGAAGTTCTCTATTAAAACGACGACCAGAGTCAGAAATGGTAGATAATTGGTCTAGCTTATGTAAGAGGGGATGCTCCGAATTTTGAACGAGTTTAAAGAAAAATCTATTAGCAAGGAATTGTCTTCGATTAGAAAGGGGGGGATCAACACTTTCGACTTGCATAGCGTTAATTGGAGATGATTTCATCGCTCCAAGAATTATGCGTAAACATTTTGCCTAAATTTTATCAAGTTTTTGAAGGCCAGATTTATTACAGGGGTCTAAAAGAAACAGTCCATAATCTAAATGACTACGAACTATAGCATTATATAACAATTTTTGAGTATACGGATGAGCACCCCACCAAACACCAGAAAGAGAACGGAGAACATTAATGTTTCTTTCACACTTTTGAGAAATAAAGTCAGTATGAGCGGTGCCTGATAACTTTGAATCTAACCAGATTCCTAAGAACTTGACTTTATTTTCTTGAGGGATATTTTGACCATTAACTTTAATGTCAACAGAGGCGGGAAGTCTTTTTCTAGTGAAAACGACTACAGAGCTTTTGGGGACCGATAAAGACAATCCATGTAAAAGAAGCCAATCCGATAGATACCCGAGGGCAGAATTTAGCCGCTCAGAGGCATCTTCCAGAGATTTCACGGATATGTACAGAGCCAGGTCGTCAGCATATTGTAAAATTTGGCAAAATGGGTCAACTGTTAAGTGAAGATCAAAAGTATATAGGCTGAATAGAAGAGGGCTAAGTACTGAACCTTGCGGTAAACCTTTCCAGATAGTCTTAGGGGGTAAAAGAGAGTCAAGAGATTTAATAGAAATGGTTCTTTCCATCAACAAATTACATATAAAACGAACCAACCTCTCAGGGATGCCCAACTGATAGATTAATTTATCCTTAAGCACCGGAAGTAGTACATTATCATATGCCGATGCAATGTCAAGAAAAACTCCCACCAAATGCTGTTTATTCAAGAAAGAGATGCGAATGTCGGTTGTTAATATGCTAAGACTATCTAGAGTGCACATCCCTTTTCTGAATCCATACTGGGATACGGGCAACAGGCTCCTGCTTTCCACAAACCATTCAAGGCGGTGCTTGAGCATATGCTCAGCGACCTTACACAAGACTGATGAGAGTGCAATAGGTCTATAATTACCTGGTTCTGAAGGGTTCTTACCCGGTTTTAGGACCGGAATTACCGTTTGGTTTTTCCACGGTTGAGGAACTAAACCATACTCATAGAAGCCATTAACAAGGTCCAGGTAATACTGCTTAGATGCATTAGAGGCATTTTTTAAAAAAGAGTATGGTATTCCGTCTGCCCCAGGGGATGAATCCACGAGACCATCAAGTGCCAATTGAAGTTCAGAAAACGAGAATAAGGAATCGAAACAGCTTACAGAAGGAAGAAGGCTTGGAGGAGAAGGAAGGTTGTCTAGGTTTGGAGCCGAAGGTGGAGATAGTTTATCAGAAAAGGCTTCGAGCCAAGAAGAGGGGTCATTGACTGAAATATCAACAGAGTTAGATGAACCTCTGAATCTTTTAAGTTGCTTCCAAACAAAGGAAGAAGGAGACCTAGGGGATAAACTTTCACAATAGCGGAGCCACCCTTCTTTTTTCTTTTTAGAGAGAAGTCTAATGGCAATAGCTGCTTTCCTTTGGTAATTTAAAAAATTGTGAAGGGACATAGAGGCTTTATAACCCTCCTCTGCTATTTTCCTTTCGTTGACTGCTGATGTGCAATCCGAATCCCACCAAGGAGTTGAAACTTGAAATTTGTAGGGTTTTTTAAGAGGGAAATTATCCTCAGCACTAGAAGTAATCGATTCCACGAATTTGGAATAGCAATCAACGAGGCTGTTTCTGACTGGAGTCGGGAGGGAAAATATCCTACTCTCAAGGGATGAAGAATAAGCGGGCCACTTTGCATTCTTTAATCTATACTTAAGAGAAGGGTTGAAATTACGCATTGGAGTAACTTTATCAGAAATAAAGACGAGAATAGGAAAATGGTCACTTCCGTAAGAGTGTGGCAAGATACTCCAGGAAATGGTAGAAGCTAGAGAAGCGGAACACATTGTAAGATCCACAGCCGAGTTAGGATTTTGGGTAGGACGAACTCTTCTAGTAGGAGAACCATTATTAATGACGCAGAGGTTCGATTCATCAAAAATTTCGAGGAGGGAAAGACCAAAGTTGTCATCATGACTTGAACCCCATGATTGATGGTGTGCATTAAAATCACCCATAAAGATGATTGGAGAAGGAACGGAGGAGATTATACATAAAAGATCTGGGATTAAACGAGAATGAGGATGAGGTATGTACGCAGAAAGGAAAGTTACACCAAGAGCCCTGACGGCCACAATATTAATGTCAGGAGAAATATAGGGAAGGGGAATATGGGA
Organism: Orthosia gracilis; assembly: GCA_947562075.1. NCBI lineage: Eukaryota > Metazoa > Arthropoda > Insecta > Lepidoptera > Noctuidae > Orthosia > Orthosia gracilis. The sequence goes on from OX387276.1 coordinate 6,431,676, forward strand.
GAACGGAAGGGAGCGCCTAACAAGTAAGGCACTTCCAGCATATCCGTCAGCCCTATCATCTCGGAGGCAGGAATACCCTGGGATCCGGAAATGAGAGCCAGGTACCAACCAGGTTTCCGAAATGGCAATGATCGACGGGTGAAATTTATTTATAAGAAAAAGCAGTTCAGGCTTCCTCGGACGGATGCTTTGAGCGTTCCACTGAAGAGCAGAGACTGGATCCATAATCAGAATTAATAGAAAGAATTTGGGAAAGTTTTTGGGCAACGTGGGGCGGTAGGGTTGACTTATTACGGGAAACTAGACTAATAATTAGAGACAAGAGCAATTCCAGAAGGTCATTATCTTGAAGCGACCCTGAAGAGGGGAGATTCTGAGAAAGGAGGGCAAAGCCATTGGGAAGGGAAGAGGGTTCATTAGCAACAATGGAATGGTGGGCAGCCCTGTCATATGATTTACCTAATGGAGCTTTGGGACGCGGGGAGGAGAGTACAGTTTTCCTGTAAGAGATAGATGGGGAAAGACTGGGAAGGCTAGAGTTAGGTTGCGAGGGAGAGAAAATAGACTGGGAACGAGGAGCGTTTTGCGTAACTTCAGAGTATAGTTTTGAAGCTTTAGGGATAGATCTTGATGCCTCTTCGTATGAGAGGTTTTCTTGTGCCATGAGGAGCTTTATGGACTTCTGCCTCCCCTGTTCGGGACAGTTACCACTATAAGAAAAATGATTTCCCAAACAGTGTATACAGGTAGCTCTGGACTCGATAACGTCACAACTGTCACCGGTGTGAGGTTGCGAACATCGATAACATCTGGCTTTAGATCGGCATTGAGCTTTAACATGACCAAAGCGACAACAATTTTGACATTGAATAGTGGGGTATTGATAAACCTCCACAGGCAAAGAAGTATGATACGAGAAAACCCTTTGAGGAAGGACTTGGCCTTGAAAGGTGATGACGATGGTTTGGGTAGGCACCCAAGATGTCTTACCTTCCTCTCTAACTTTTCGATTAAGCCTACGGGCTTTTAAAATTACACCACAGCCCTCAGCGAGGGTCACGGACTCAACAAATTCGTCCATTGACATATCCACCGGCACATGACGGACAATACCCATTTTTGTAATATTGTACGAAGGGATGGTTGCTTCATAATTGTGTGATGGTAAAATAGGGTTGTCGAGAAACTTGTTAGCCGCAACACCAGAAGTGAACTCGACCGAGATCTTATTCCTCCCCACTTTTTTAACCCCATCGGTGCAGATGTTAGCAATTTTATTAATAAATAGAAACTGACCAAATTTAATAGGACGGATAGTCGTCCCAGCTGAAGGATCCGGTATAGATCTGGAAACGTGAACAATAAAAGGTCCTTTGTCCAATTGGGTGTATGCTTTAATACCCACCACAAGATTTGGGTGGATATACATCGTCTGGATGGAAGCTACAGCCATCTCTTTGTCAATTATAGTCTTTTTTGCAGAAACAATATCATTATTTGCATCTACGTCATCCAACCGACGCTTACCGTGTGTACCGTATGAAGATGGGATTTCGTCAGGAGGATCAGGGGGATCAGGTAGGGGATGAGGGTCCATAGTGGACTCTCTACGGGAACCTCTGCGCAGAAAAAAAGAAAATATAGTTGTAGTTTAATCCGAAATTCACTGAATGAAAAAATTAAATCTCCCGAACACGTGTGACAGCTATCACCGTCAAATCGAATTCTACGTACAAAGTTATCGCGGCATGTAAAATAGGAAACGTCATCGGACGTCATCGGACGTCATCGGACTTCTTAGACTGTCACAATTTTAGTAGCAGAGGGCATAGATTTAGAATTTTTTTGCTACGGGCAGAGGGATTTTTTCCCGTTTTCATGGCAACGGAGTGGAGTGGAGTAAGTTTTCTTCAAAAGGACTTAGAATATAGGTCCAACTCATGTCCTTGTTTATTGTTTGCCAAAATTGCAAAAAATCTTGTTAAGGCGTCTCCCCGAGCAAAACGCCGCGCTAGCCGTTTTTGTGCAGTTTTTAAGAGCTATCTGCTCGTTATTTAAAACGAAATATCATTTTTTTTAAATACATTAAATTTCTACATAATATTGATTCCAAAATGGTAGTATACTTTTTTTTAAAGAAGTATGTTTCACTAATCTCCTTCCAACAAAACCATAAAAATGAGTAATAATGATTGATAGCATGCATCTCCTCGTAAAGTGTTCATTAATTGATTTTTGTACTAACACTAATGGATAGACAATTTGAAAAAAAAACATTTTGTAACTTTTATTTTTCAAAAGATCAATATTCGATTTTATAAAGATTTTATTTTAAAATTTGGGCGTATTCAATACTGTAAATTCATGCGCCACCAGTGTGCCGCTAGGGCACTAGGAATGCTCAAGATTTTTTGGTCAGGGTACGGCCTTAACTGAGCGCTTGATACACTTAAATCGTTTAAAAAAAATGACTAGTCATTAAACTCTATTCAAGAGGTGTTTTTAATCATTCAAAAGATTTAATGTCCTCTGTAGTCCTCAGTTCAACTCTCATAGCTATTGCTATACAGTTTTTCAACTACGTGTATAGTTGAACCTTCTTTGAGAGAATACTAAGATATCTTCTGAGTTTCGACTGAAAAGCTTCGTCAACTACGTTCAGAAACTTGTGTTTAACTAATAGCAATACAGAATATTTGGAAGTCATTGCAATAACACAGAGAAGGGATGCCCATCACCGTAGCGACCTTTACAATCCCAACATTCATACACAAACAAAAATAATATCAGCATTGACAAACGTACAGTATCTACGAAAATGTTGTAACAATTAACATATTAAGGTCGCTAAAGATCAGGAAACGCACACAATAGTGCGAACGGATCGTGTGAACAATATAAAGTCATTTGACTTCATTTTTGTAGCTGATTATGAGTATTTATCTGTCATCTGTGTTAGCAACTTTGTTTTTGGAATATCTGAGTAGATGCTAAGTGGAAGAATATGAATATGCTTAAGGGCCTACATCCGCTTTAGTGCCATAAAACGGTAACTTTCTAAAGCATAGTCCTTAGTAACGGCTAGGTTAAAAGGTTTGAAAAAAATATTTATTTATTATTGTTTCATGTACATTTTTTTTTAAACATAGTTTTTTCGTATAACAAATACGAGTAGTTTTGCTTTAAAAAAATAATTAGCAACACGAAATTTTTCGCAAATTTTGCATACTCCTCCAAAACGACTTGGATATTTAAAAATAATTTTACACAGCAAAATTGATGGCTGGAATTTCTTCATAACTGACATAGCATATGTAAATCAAATAATATTTTGCAAAAAAAACTGTTCAAAAGGAGGTTCAATATTGATATTTTGCGGGCGTATATATCGCCATAAGGCCCTTTTCTGAAGGCGCGATACAATTCGGTTTCTAGCACACTGATAAGCGACTTCTAGGGTTCCGTACCCAAAGGGTAAAAACGGGACCCTATTATTAAGACTCCACGATCCGTCTGTCTGTCTGCCCGTCTGTCTGTCTGCCCGTCTGTCACCAGGTTTTATGAACCGTGATAGCTAGACCGTTGAAATTTTCACAGATGATGTATATTAAAATTGGGTCGCACCAACGGGAAAGGGCCTAGCTCTACAAAAGAGCCGTGCAGAATTATACTTAACTACCTATAGAATATACAAAGCCTACCCTATCAGAGTTTAGTCCATGGTTAAGAGGAAATGGTGGCAAAGAGCTCCGACTGAATTTCCTTAGTAAAAAATCATAATTCGAGGTTTGAATCTCTCCTATTTCCTCCTCCAGTATTGGACAAATTTAAAAGATTTTCTATAAATTAAGTAAAAAGTATATGTTGTGTTTGTATGATTTTGTGATCGCTGGCTGTTCACACTGCTGGCGAGTAATTTCCCACCACAAGTTTGTCGCAGGAACAAGAGCTATCAAAGATAATACTCGGTCAATCCCACCGCACTATTCCCAAACCACTGCAACTACTGAAAGCCAGAATCAAAAGTGGCGATCATCAGAAAAGCGCCGAGGCAATGAAGCTCGACGAAGTCCCGGAGAATGAATTTAACTGTCTTGGATCCCGCAACGAAATTAATCAGAAAAGAGTAATGGAGGAGTAGGAAAAATTCAAATTTCCACTTCCCTCCATATTAAACAGGAGACAGAACAAACAAGGGCAATAGGCACAAAGGGTCGTTTACAACTGGGATAAGCCCAGGTGCCTAGCACCATGGATAAAAATTATCATTAATATTAATGGGTCCTAACATTGTGAGCTGTTATATTTGATTCCAATAATAGGTATGGCAAAAACCTATACGGCATAATACTCCGTCGGCGATACTCACTCGGCGATGCTCGTTTGGCGGTAAGAACTCATGCCGAGACACTATAACCAACCAACGCGTGCAGGACTGACCGCCCGAACGAGTGGTGTGAGTAATCGGCCGTCTCCACCTCGTATCTAGGTTCTAGCTCTACTCGCTGCTCGCTGATGGTCGGCGGTGGGACAATTGCCCATTGCTAGAGCAGCATTGATTACGGACCAAACTCTGATAATGTATGAAAAACTAGTAACACGAGGACTCCTGAGGCTCTAGCTACACAAATGTTATTCGATGACAGCGTTAACGATGGTCGAAATTCTAAAAGGTAAGGAATTGATCACGTGAAATTGCGATAGCGCTTGAAAATCCCATAAGTTTTTGACATGTTCAGGGTTCCGGTCCCCAAAAGAATAAAAAAGGAACCCTTATAGGATCATGTCGATATCTGTCTGTCTGTCTGACCTTTTTCTCTGGAACATCTGGAGATATCAAGTTAAAATTAATATCTTAAACTCAAGTCTGCAAGTTTGAAAGTGTTAATTAGCTACACTATTTGCAAGCAACCCTCGGTGCGCGAGTCCCACTCGCACTTGGCCGTTTTTTGTTGCAATCACTTTCACAACGCTATCATTGATAGGATGTCACTTCTACACCTCTGATAATGTAAGAATCATTAGTATTAGGAGCTCAGTGGGGTAACCATAAGCTCATAGAGAAAGGTTATTTTGAGTGTGTGTAAGGGACAGAAATCTTGACTTGTATACATCACTCCCTTACGCACACTCAAAATAACCCTACTCTAAGAGCTTATGGTCACCCCACAGACATTGGAAAAGGCAATTTTTACGCTAGGTAAGTTCACAACAAAAAGATTTTGCTGATGCAACAAGTTTTTGTAGAACAAAACGTCCTGACAACACAAGCTGTGTGATTGAAGAACACACAATGAAAACAGTTTTACTTACTGCATTGTATTTACAGAAAGATATCGTCTTCAGCGGATAATAACAGGGGAATGAACTTATAAAACAGCCACTTATAAAAACCTACAACTTGCACTTTCTGTAATGATAATTTTAATAGGAGCACCCCATCATCTTTGCCACTTGAAATATTCTTTGATATTGAAACAAGTGTGCACTTAAACATTTTTGATTGACACCAAGTTCCCCTTTTCCCAAAAATTTGCAAAAACTCTTTTTTATATATTTGATTACCTATACAATAAAAAACATACTTTTCACTCGACTACGACGAAGCCAAAAGGAAGGGTTATGATTTTAGCAGTCGTTGTACGTATGTTTATATTTCTCTTCAAAGTTAGAGTGAACAGGCTTCTTCTAGGTAAGCTCACTCCATCGTCGACTCTGTCTCTGTCATTGATCTAGACTAGAGTCAAGAGCAAATCCATCACAAGTGAAAAAAAAAATGTTCCTCAGTAGCTCCTAAATTATTCATCCGATTTTGATGAATAAAGTGTCAATCGATTCGTTATTATATCCCGGGTAAAACAGGCTAAACAAATAAACCGTAGTCGGGTTTCATTTTTTAAACTTTTTGCTTGCAATACAGGTTGTGTTATTGAAGCTTCTGGATCTGATGGCTTTAGTTGAGTGTTGTTTGTTAGTGAAATAATAAAATTTAAGATTTCCACGAAGCAGATATTGCAGTGGTATCCAAAACATAAAAAGAACTTACCTATAATTAAAGCTCTCACAAGGAAATCTTTTCTCTTCAGCGCACTCTCTCCGGCAGTCTTCTAGTCTTTCGCAGGGGACCACTTTTCTGACGTGGCTCCTTAGCGCTCGCTTTCCAGCTAGGACGCGGCGAAAACATGCTATGGAAAAAAAAGAACATGTTGTAGAGAGGTGTATGTGAAAATTGGGCGTTCATGGGATAGAGACTCCGATTTTTAATAATCTAGCTGTTGACCGCGACTTTGTCGCAGCATTAGAACCTACTTCGAATAGCCAATTTTTTATATTGCGCCATAATATTGTAGGTGTGTGGACCGCCTTACTTGAAAAATTATTAGTTCACCATACAAACTTCCACTCACTTATGTCCTTTCCAGGGTCTCAAACTATCTCAATGCCATATTTCATCTAAATCGGTTCAGTGGTTTAGGCGTGAAAAGGTAACAGACAGAGTTACTTTCGCACCCGCGTGAAGATCGCAAATTATCCCGAGGGAAAATATTCCCGGGATAAAAAGTATCCTATGTGCTATTCCTGACAATTTCATCCGGATCTCTCCAGCCGTTTGAGCTTGAAAAAGTAACAAACATACACATTCACAAACATTCGCCTATATAATATTAGTGTGATTATAGTATGGAGCATAATCAGCTAGGAGATTGGACGAAATAACAATATTTATTGAAACCCAGATAAGCCTATTTTAAAGTAAAATTATATACTGTTTTGATCCCAAGAGCGACAAAGACACACGAGTAAACGAGTTGCATCTGGGTTTGCTAGAATTTTATTTTTTGTTACTTATATGGTGTACACAATGAAAATTATCACAATCTATCTATCCCTGAGGTTTAAGAAATGTGTATGTTTTAAAGGACAGGGCCGCTAATGAAATTATAGGTTCAAAACCTCCACAAAAAGTGTTCAACTCTGTCTAACAGCACGGGGTCTCAGCGCTAAAAAAATTTGGTTAAAATAAATCTCACTGGATGGCGCGATATGCACCGATCTGTTATTGAATGTGTGTAAAATTAACATTTTCTTGAACTGTACAGTTCCAGAAAATGTTATGTTTGTTCGTGTTAAGTATAAAAATTGTATCTTGTTTAATCAACTCTCCTAAGGTTAAAATTATGTAATATTGGGCTCTTAATACACATTTCAAAGATTATTTGAACGAATTATTTAAAATTGATGCCAATAGATGGCGCGGTTTTAAATTTCTGGGGGATTCCACTTGATTGTTTGAATTTGCATTGTAACACATTTTGGTGCAAAGAAACTGTAAAACGTGCAAAAAAATACCACAAAACTAACCTTCACTGTAATTAAAGAAAAACATATTCAAAACCGAGTAAACCCATTTACTTGCAAGTTGGTGCTAGCACCATTTATCTATCGCGGTGGAACGGAACCGAATGCGATTGATGGACACAAAATAATCAGTTTAATCAGACAAAAAACGCTGGTCACGTCAGCACGGTTTGTTGGTATGGGATGAGGCATCTATATGCTATCCGTATGCTAGTATTATATTATCTGTAGTTGTGTACACCTATTTTTGAATCGCAATTTTTTATTGATACCTAATTTTCGGCAACCTTACACCCATTTTATAAAAACTTTTTCCATAGGGGACCCTATGAAAAACAGTTTAAGTATAAATATAAATTTCATTATCCTAAAATATGGCATCTTATAATGGTGGATATATAATGATACGTTGGCGAAAATTAGGTATCAATGGTAAGGCAGAAACTACAGAACGCCAACTGCTACGATCCTTACATACATGCCCAATTTTTTGATACCCATTTTTAGACCACCAGTTTTAAACACCAATTTTTGCACTCAAATTATTGAACACCAGCTTAGAAAGTTTTGTTAGATATTTTTTTATTTTGTATCTATATAATATGTATGTGTATAATGATGCCAAAATAAGTTTATTCTTCTTTATTAAGTCAAGTTCAATTGATAATTTATTATTTAGTATCATATCAATCAACATACCTCCTATCGGGAAGGTTACTCATAGACAAAGGTTATTGATATTATGCGTAAGAAACAGATGTATACAAGTCATATACATCTATCCCTTTATCACAGTCGCACCATGATAGTTTTGATACGCCATGGTACGGCCCCTGATTCGACTTATATGTATTATCGACTAGCTGTGCTCGCGGCTTAGTCTCCGTCAAGGCAACTGCCTACCTTACCCTACTTACCTTGCTACCAATCAATCGGCCTAGCCTTTTCCCAACTATATTGGGGTCGGCTTCCAGCCGACCGGATTCAGCTGAGCACTAGTGTATTACATGGAGCGACTGCCTATCTGACCTCCACAACCCAGTAACTGGGAAACACGGTACCCCTTGGCAAGACTGGTGTCAGATCTCAAGCTTCTGACTACCCGTACGACTATCAAAGATCTTCAAATGACAGCCGGGACCAACGGCTTAACGTGCTTTCCGAGGCACGGAGGAAACCTACCAAACCTACTTACCTTGCTACCTAACCTACCATTTTTTCTGCATTTGCTCTTGACTCTAGTCTAGGTCATAGGTGACAGAGACAGAGTCGACGATGGAGTGAGCTTACCCAGAAGAAGCCTGCTTGCCCAAAGTCATCTACATTGGTTTCTTACATGTTACGTGTAGCATGCACAACTAAACCGACAAAAATGCCAAAAATGCTGAAAATGGGATCTGTTGATAATCCTTTAACATCTTTGCTATTTTTTTTGGAAATACTTTTCCACAGATTTATTATATGTATTTATTGTAGCGATCATTAAACTATGTCTACAGAAAATCAATAATACTAGTTGGAAACAAGAACTTGTTGAAAATAAACAGCTAGATTCGATTCAAGCACACGCTTACATCATACAATAAGAACATTAGCACATACCTACCCGAACACAACATAAGTTAAGCTTAGATAATTACCATACAAGGAATAATAAATCCTAAGAACATACTGACAAAAAATACGCGAATTGCAGCCTTGAAGAAGATCCGTTACAGTCAGAATTAAAATTAAATATGACCTACTGAGATAATTAGATGATTCACAGAAGTAGGTTTTATCTATAAAGTATTTCCTGGTGACTAAGAGAATAAAAAAGGAAATTAAAGGACTGTGGGCGGATTTCTGATTTAAGTATTTGGAGTTAAAAACGTATAAAACTCCACTTTAAAGCCAGCTTTTGACAGTTTTGCAGGCTAAAATAGACATTGCCAAATACTCAACTTCGAATACTTGATTCAAAAATCGAAGGTATGACAAGAGGATAGATAGCAGCGTCCAACCTGGTAACAATGACGACGATTATTTCTCCTCCGAGAAATCGGAGGATACTCAACTTCATATTAAGAATTTGGAGTTGAGTATTTGTCAAACTCTTCTTTAGCCTGAGAACCTGTGAAAATTTAACTTTAAAGTAGGGTATGAAACGTTCTTAACTCAACGTTTCTAAGTTGTTAAATGGCCCTATAGGCTATAGTCCGTTTGCAGTTGCAACTATGAACTCGTAATTTGAAATCAAAGAGAATATATATCACAATATGAATGGGAAAGATGAAGAGAACAAAATAAATCGGTTTAATGCTTCTCGCGTTCAGCGGATTCAAAAGAATTTTAGATCGAAAATAGGTAAATATTTGGACGCCTGCGCAAATATGGAAAATATCAGTTTACAAAAAAAAAACCTAACTTTGATATTTTTAAACCAAGCTTTGGTTCGGAAATATAGTTAGACAATTTGATATAAAATTCAGATAACAAAACAGTTACCACTTTTGAAAAGCAGACAAATACAAAATACCAATAGAGAGGATGGTGTTTGAAATTAAAATTGACCTAGACCTGAGAATTGTGAAATTAAAAGGAGACCTAAACTTAGCACCAAGTACAACAAGGCTGTTACGTAATGACAATAACGACATAAAAACAACAGATTTACACAGATAAGACATAATTGCACAAGTAATCTTTAGAATCACAACCACTCTGAGCATATTAAAAGGTATCCATGTCGTTCTGACCTCTGTTAAGAATAATTCACATCGTCTTCAGCCAGGCGTATCGTTATGCCGCGAGATTGACTTAATTCGGTTTTTGAATTAAGAATTTGAAGTTGAGTACTTGTTAAGCAATATTTTAGCCTGAAAAGTTTGGCAGTAATGCTCAATTACTACACTACGCTACACTGGGAAACAGTTTAGCTTGGTTGATTGCTTTGTTGGTCTAGTCTGGGATCCCTAATTCCCGGGTTGAGTAAAGAAAGAAAGAAAGAAAAATTGTTTATTTGCGCCAGTCATGACGCAAAAAGAGTTGAGTATTAGGTTTTTCTCAGACACAGCCCTGAGTCTGGAATTGTGCTCGGTTGCTGGCATCAGGCTCACTTTCTATTGCATGAGACTTAAACACAAACGGCTAAATACAAATAATTTATTTCTCTTTCATAGATTTGTACTACATCTGGTTTTTAAAGCGTCATTTTAGGCTTAAAATTGTTTGTTTTAGAACACTTCACTCCTCTAAAACCTATTTTTGTAAGTACCAGGGCAACCGAGCTCTGCTCGGGTGAAAATAGAGAAAACGACGTTTTCTAAAAATGAAACCTAGCTAGATCGATTTATCGCCCCCGAAAGGCCCTGCATACTAAATTTTATAAAAATCGTTGGGAGCCGTTTCCGAGATTCAGATTATATATATATACAAGAATTGCTCGTTTAAAGGTATTATAATATATATTATTAGTTAGATAGATAGGTAAGTAATAACTCGCATAATGTGGCTGGTGTTGCTATTTACGATTGTGCCAACCCTTAAAGGCGTGATATATGGTGTATGGACACAAGTAATCTTAACAATCTAACCTACGATATACTTAGGATTTTAAAAGGCGCATGTGCCATTTTGACCTCTGCTGAGATTATGTCAGAGGCGTATCGACACGAGTACACGACTTAAGTTTGTGGTTGCTTACACATAATGTCGGTTTCAGAATTGAGTATTTGCCGTTTGACAAATACTCAAATTAGTCATTCAGAGATCGGTGTTCATACAAAATTAAATTTTAGTTAAAGGCAATAAGCCAGTTGCGTATAAAATGGGACTTAAGTATAACTGGCTAAATTAGTGTCGTAGGTAATAGGCAGATATGCCTATGTAATACTCTGACGGGGATATATGCATTATGAATTGATTATAGAAACCAAGTAATCATTAAAATCTCAACTAAATATTATATTCTGAAAATGTTAATAGGACTTTATGCCATTTTGACCTCTGCTAAGAATAAGTCTCAGCATCTTCAGCCAGGCGTATCGACCAGACAAAAGATTGTGCTTGCTTAGGCTGCGAACTAGACTTAATGCAAAGCGGAACGATTGAACAAAACAAAGGTAACTAAATTTTAAGAATTTTTTTCCCGGGTTTGAAGCTCCTGATGAATATCTAGGGAGGCTTGGAATAAAATGTGAAAGGCTACAGAAACAAGGCCGCAATAAGGAAATGCCTTAGTACCTACAGTATTTATAGGTTTTCATGAAACGAAATAAAGGAATATAAAGGATTTTTCTATTGTAGGAACTCCAGAACTTGATTAACGTTTGTATATCTAAAAGAAGCCATGAAGACGATCTAAACCTAGAAAATGAACACTGATAAGTTTCGCAAAGGGCTGATAAGTTTTCGATATAGTATGCATAAATTATATATGGTAGTAGTACAAACCAGCAGTTTAAGTACACAATAACAATACATACTTGGTGCATTCTCCACGAGTATAACCCTGGATCCAATCACAACACACACAAAATAACAAAACAAAAATATTGTAGTCCACAAATTCATTTTCACAGCACTTATTCATTTGCATCATCCAATAAATGCACTTTTATACACCACACTTTTATTAAAATAATTCATAATTGTTATTAAATTAATAAACAACGTCTATTTTATTCAGTTAAAATAATTATGCACTCATTCCCGTTCCAATTTTGAATTTAAATAAAAACTTTATCGTTTCATATTTTTTAAATTAGAATATTGTTTTCCAATTGCAATTTTATTGCGTTATTCATTGAATAACAACTTTTTATTTTATTAATTGAATATGTGTTGAAAATTAACGAGTTTTTTGTGTTAAAATATGTATGAATGTTTGTTTATGGGTCAATGAGATCGTGCCGCGTAACATAGTGCAACTGAACAGAAGCATTGTCTGCTATAAGCTTATATGTGAATGGAAAATTGTGTATAGAATTGTATGGATAAGACCTTTGGATAACAATGGGATAATAAAATAACGTTTTCACAAATGGACAAAGTTCCATAGGTTTTGATGGAGCGCCCTGCTACTATAGCCCATAGACTCTTATACAGTTTGAAACAACTCCATTCAATTCGATGTCGATTTATGTCAAAATAAAAAGTTATAAATGTCAATTTGTAATACAGTTTTAATGGTTGCTGCTCAACACGGTAGCCATAAAAGGTTTATTACGAGTCTCACTAACCCCGATTACCAATATTTCTGAAAACCAAATTGTATGCAATTCCGATAAGCCATTTTGGCGTTATAGAGTATCAATGCAATTAACGAAACATTCGATTGATTTTGGTATGGTTTCAATCACGTGCAATTTTGGTTATACAAGACAAAATGTAAGATAAAAAGTAGGTATGGACTTCCAAAACTACCGTATTTTTTAGGGTTTGAAGACCAAAAGGTCCGTATTTATAAACCTATTTAATCAGTTTGTCTGTCTGTCTTTCATTAAGGTGAGAAGCTCGTGGCTAAATAATAACAGCCGCACGGATCGATCTTCAAGGTTAAGCAACGCTTGACGAGGTCGGTCGGTGGATGGGTGACCATTTTCAACATACCGAGTTTCCTCCGTGCCTCGGAAAGCACGTTAAGCCGTTGGACCCGGCTGTCATTTGAAGATCTTGGACAGTCGTAACGGGTAGTCAGAAGCTTGATATCTGGCACCAGTCTTGCCAAGGGGTACCGTGTTACCCAGTCACTGGGTTGTGGAGGTCAGATAGGCAGTCGCTCCACGTAAAACACTAGTGCTCATCTGAATCCGGTAAGACTGGAAGCCGACCCCAAAATAGTTGGGATAAGGCTAGGCAGATTGATTGATTGTCTGTCTTTCAGTGGGTCTTGTCTTTAAAACCGTTATTGAAATTTTCACCAACAACCTAACATTTCGTCCTTTTATTTCATATTGAAACGAATTATTACAGCTAATATTTGTAATTAAAAAAAAACTGTATATCCTGACAAGTTTAAAAAATTATTTAAACAAGTCATTTATATTCAAAAGTCACATCCACAAAAAGCCAACGTCGTGTTGATTACATCTGATAACTTTGGCAGCCGGCCTATTGTCTCTAAAAAAGGATTATTTGAGGCAAAAAGCCTAATATATCCTACCATTGTGCTTCCATGAGAATGTTTAACATAATATTATGGTGTTTTAGTAGTTTCATAAATTAATGCACGTGAATTATGAATGGTTTTAAGTTCATCATAATTTGTAGATAATTTCCTAATGAGCGTAATTAACATCGAAATCAAATATCGATTTATTGCGTTATAATACCAATAACTAATACCACTGGTATTTGTTTCAACTCGTTTTTATTTTCTACGCCGATAGGATACCACTCTTTAAATAATTAAATTTAATGTGCGAACGAATACCAACAAATTGAATTTGGTACAGTCAGCTCAGTCAAATAAAAGTCAAATGCCCATTTTTGGCCATGAAATGCCCAACAATTTGCTATTGTTACAAAAAAAAACATTTTGTTTTATTTTTATTAATCGATTATCCAAACAAGATTGCAACATTTTTGCACAAAAAATGTACCGAAAAGATAAAATGAAATTAGGTTTGTGGATAAAGTAAAAAGTGTTGCCATTTACTAATTTCGTACAAAATAAACTCAATTCGCTTTTCTTCAATCATAATTACGTACCTATCTTATATTATCTAAGTCAGGTAATTTTAATATAAATTATTTTGTAATCACATAGACGGAAATCCACATCACACATTTTTCATACTCTTTGCCCTTTGCCTTGCCGAATTCATTACACAAAAAGGCTGCTGAACAACCTTTCCGATTGTGCTTGGATACTTTGCCCATCCCCTTTACAAATCAAACAAACTATTTTTGAAGGAATCCAATTCATCTCAGAACCAGTATCATCAACATAGCTTACAGGCATAATACTGAGTGGCAGTAGGCCACCATGTTTGTAGCAAAACCGATAGCCTGTGAAGAAGACGTCGAGTCCTAGAATAAAGAAGTATCGGCAAGCGTAGCGTGCTGTGGCCCCCAGCTAGATCGGGCAACTACTCGTATCTTGAAAGGTAGCTGGGACAGCCTGGATGCCGAAAGCAGAGGACTGGATGTTGTGGTGCAGCTTGGGAGAGACATATGTCCATGAAGGAACTGCGATAGGTTGAGTTGATTGATTAAACTTACTCGTATGCCACTATTGATGATCTCTGTCTGGGCCTACCGCGCTATCGCTTACCGTATTGTACAAAGCAAACAAAGTACAAAAATCACACATTTCTGTAAATCACCATAGTGACAAAGACAATACTAATCAAAAACGAAGCCTGCACAAAAAACCTCAGAGTCAGCATTTGAAACAAAAGTCTTCCGTGTAATTCTACAAATTGTGTGTATCCGGTAACGACTGTTCTAATGTACGGACGTTTTAAAAGCAATTTATTTGTTAGGGTTCCGTGAGGGCGATAAAAAGACGAAGTGCTGAAAATGCCGTATCGGCCCCGATCGGCTTGTGCAATGTGGAGACTGGAACTGGGTTTATCTAAACAAATTGTTTGTATCTATATTTATCTGTGCGTAAAAAATAATCTTTGAAATCCCCTTTTTATGGGACAATCCCACCACTATTCCCAAACAAATGCAACTCCTGAAAGCCAGAATCAACAGTGGCGACCACCAGAAAAGCATCGAGGCAAAGAAGCTCGACGAAGTGCCGCAGAATGAATTTAACTATCTTGGATCCTGCAACAAAACTAATCTCGTTGATCTAGTTTTATTACGAGAACAATTTATTCTACGATAGAAAGTTACTCTACCGCTGAGTAACAAAGGCTATTTTTTACTGCGGAAATATACACTGTTCCGGTGAAAAAAGAAAAAAAAAAGCCCTAGGGAACAAAGCCGCGGAAAAACTAGTGTAAAATCGAGTATGCAGCTGCATCTGGACCGCCTAAAATCAGAGCTAACATAGTTAGAAAAGGCTGCGCAGATTGTTGAGAAAGGATAGTACAGATTAAGAACTTTCAGTCGCATCATTAGTTTTCATTAGCATTGAATTGACTTATCTATTGCGGAACCCAATACAGATTTCAAGAACAAACTACACTTATTTTTTTATTCAAAACAATAAGACTAAGCTTTTAAAACGTCCATCCTTGATGGATACGATAGGCAGTCGTCTTAATAAGCAATTTGTTCCTTTAGCTAGGAATCTTTAAGTTATTTAATGAACAAGCCCTTGTTTTCTGAAGACAATGTTACAAAACTCTGATTTGGCATTTTCGTCCATAGCCCTCTCGTCACTTATTGTATGAAAAACTTTTTTCAAAAAAAATACTACCTACTTAGAAATAAGAAAACTACAAAGTGAAAAATAACTTTATTTTTGGAAGTAGGTGTCTTTCGTAGGTACCATTTTTTTGCGTTATGGACACCGACTTCCAAAAATAAAGTTATTTTTCACTTTGTAGTTTCCTCATAAAAGTTTTCTTTCTTTTTCTCTTTTTAGTTGTACCTAACTAACAGGCAAGTTGTTTAGTTAGTTGCCTATAACGCCAGAATAGATTACCCGAATATCATGAATCTGAACATAACCGGTCAAATGAGAGATCTGCGTACCCCTTAAGAGCGTACTGGCGTGATGTTATGTTATGAAATGGTTTAAACAATAAACAGACATGCGATTGCAGCAGTCCCCAGAGATTTGTCATTATTTATTGAAGAGTTCTGTTGTATATCTTCGAAGTCCTTTATCATATATTCACCAAATTAAATGGGACCAATTTCGTCACATATTCCTTCAAACTAAAAAAGAATTTTCAAAATCGGTCCACAATTGACGGAGATATCGGTGAACATACACAAAAAAAAATTACAAACATAAAGTTGAACATAGAACCTCCTCCTTTTTCGAAAGTAGGTTAAAAATAAAAACAGCATAAATAACTGAATTTGTACGATCTTACCCTTATCACTTTCCCCGAGCCTTCCTACGATTGTGCAGTGGAATGTCAAGGCCCCATCCCCAGCGCATTGCTCGAGATAGAAGATACTTGACAAATACTTTTTAGAAACAAGCTTTTTCGTATTCCTCCTAGCACACCCTTTCATATGATACCTATACTTACCAAGGCGGTGCATAAAATAATTGGTCCGCCATCTTTGGGAGTCCGCCATATTGTATTTAGAATGACGCCACTTAACTAACAGTTTCTGTCCAAAATAAACACAGCACTTAATAACTCAATATCAACGATCCTACCCTTGCCACTAAGCCCAAGTCTTCCTACGATTGTGCAGTGGAAAGCCAAGGCCCCAGCACAATGGCCGAGATAAATGATAACACTGCACTCTTACATCATACCACAGAATTTTTGTACGTTACCGACAAGGTAATTTAGATCGGGCGATTTTGGTTTGTTTATATTTGTGTTAAGTTTGGAGAAACCTGGGGTCGTGTAAAGTTTAGTAGCAAGGGTAAGTGTAGGTTAGAAAGAAGATGATCCGGCAATTGGGACACGAGGTGGCCCTGCACAAGTCCGAGGCCATGTGTTTTCATAGACCTCGGAACGCGCCACCGCTGGGTTCCCAAATAACGGTAACTGGACACGGCTGTTTTAGGAGGTTCCTGTTCAGGGTTAGGTGGGAGGAAATGCCCGGGTGTCACCATTGTGTGGATCATCTGGAGGACACGGTTACGGTGGACTTCTGCCCCGCTTGGGCGGAGCAACGTCGTGTCG
This sequence comes from Orthosia gracilis, assembly GCA_947562075.1. NCBI lineage: Eukaryota > Metazoa > Arthropoda > Insecta > Lepidoptera > Noctuidae > Orthosia > Orthosia gracilis. Next base: position 6,448,793 of record OX387276.1, read on the forward strand.
TCGTGGAGGCGATCGGTGACCTCTCGCGTCCGGCCCTGGTTCAGACCACGGTACGGGGCGAGAGGAAATGGGAAGCTGTCGTGTCCTTCTGTGAGCAGCAGTAATGCTCGGGAAAGAGGAGGCGGAATGCGTGAGGGAGACGCAACGGAGACGCCCCAAGCCACCGCAGGAGTCGCCCCGCGCGTCGGGCGTCGCAAGCCAATTCCCGGCCACCGTAGGTGCGGGCTTGCAGACGGCAAGCAATGGGTAGCTCGCCGTCCGATAAGGTTCCAGGCCCGAGTTTACGACGCGTAGTGTTCCACGCGCGTCTCAAAGAGATGTCAGCAAAAACTGACGGGGTCCGCTAGGGCCGATGACTGTCTGGGACGCGGACAAAATTGAAAGAGATTTACCGCGGCCCTGACACAAGCAACTGAAGGAACACGGATGGGTTTTAGTCAGTTAAAGTCTGACACGCCCTCCAGCTTCACCCAGAACGGAAGAAATCATTGAATGAATTCCAACCAAAAAAAAAAAATGTTGCAAAGAAGATCCTTTCACAAACTCAGTTCTTACGATTGTTATTTTGATTGTTAGGGCGCGGGCACACAACGCGAAGAAATAAAATTTGATTCAAATAAATTGCACGCCTCATCTAGGCGTGATAAGCTTCGATTTGTTATTGAGTCTTGTGAAATAATAAGATTTTTTAAAGACGATCATAAAAAATGTATGATTTTATTTAATGGGCAATTATGAACCGGGCGAAAAATATACTGAATGGGCGACTATTGTACTATTGAGTTATACCTTTTACGAGGTTTTTGTGAGCTGCTGTAATAATATTATTACATACCTACTTTAATTGTATTTGGGGTTCTATTTTCCTATTTTAGCATATTATTCTTTTGAATATAGCTGAACAACCATCGAGGCGACATCGCAGTGCAGCGCGGGAGTTCGGGTGTATACATGGTTTCAACGAATTAGTCCAAGAGCGAGCGAAGCGAGCTCGGTAGCTTAGAGAACCCCGACACGGATAGGTTAGATTCGAAGGGAGATAGACAAACAAAAACTGCAGACAGAAAAAGAAGCCCCGAGCAGCAGGGCTCCGCAGCTATCAACTGTTATTTTCAAGTCGCTGTTTTAAACATTTGTATTCGCCCACTGTTTATCGCCCACAAGTTAAGTAAGCCATATTCAGTATTTTTTACACCTTTAATTTGAATATATTTTCGCTCGTTTAAATACTATCCTTGTTTAATTAACTCTCCTAAGCACAAAACATTGTGCTCTTAATTCAAATTTCAAAGATTATTTTAATAGATCCTTTAAAATTGACACCAATAGATGACAAAGTTTAAAATTTTCACTCGATTTTTGAAATTTGTTTTGTAACACATTTTGGTACAATGAAACTGTTAAAACGTGCAAAAAAATCGTATAGAACAAATCGTCACTGTATTTATAAAAAAAAAGTATTCAGGAACCAAGAACAAGAACCCTTTTACTTGCAAGTCGCTGCTAACATCATCTATAGCCGTGGAACGGAACCGAACGCAAGTACTTATAAAAATTATCAGCCTAATCAGACGATAAACGCTAGTAACGTCGGAACCGTTTCTTTGTATGGGATGAGGCATCTGTATGCTAGTATTATATAATCTGTGGTTAGGGGAACCTAACGAACCTGTCGCTTGTCTGCTGTCAAAATTTCTTCAGAAATAAGCAGTATATTTGTGTGTCATCTTTCTTATATAGTTTTGTTAATTCAATTTTCAAATCAAAATCAAATCAAATCAAAATAGTTTATTTCAAATAAACCTTAAAGGTACTTTTGAATTGTCAAACAAAAAAAAATATGACTCTAGTTGCAAATTCGCAAACGTCAGTAGATCTCAATGGAGAAGAATTTGCAAGAAACTCCACGGACACTCTTTTCCATCAGTTTCAATTACAAGTTTTTGGTTACATCATTCTTGTTAAGAAATAAATACATATATGTGAGAACGATGCAAAAAGACGTGCACGTAAAAGCGTCTAGAGTAACAAACAATTTCAACATAAAAATGCAATAACAGGCCGAGGCAGCTAAGTTATGACCAATCCCAACTGATGGCGCCCGTTCACGAACATGACGCATGGATCGGCACCACTCAGATCAACCATTATGGAGGGAACCGAATGATCCAACACATATGCCACCATCAGAGAGAAATTAGAGAGAGCATGACACACTCAAAATGCCAGGGCACACAGAAGTCAACCAACGACACATAGGTAGATTTACAGTCGGAACATAGTACTCACACATATGCTGGGCAGTTATATAATACTAAAAGAAATTGAATTTATACAATACAAATATATTCATACAGTCTTCAGCAGCTCCAACAATACTTCAAAACTTTTCTGCCCATCACTTATTGTTCTTGCGCCCTAATGGCTGCGGAGCGGGACCAGCATTTAGCCAAGCATTTTTATCAGCGATGTAATCCCCCAACTTATAATATGCTTGCCTGCATAGTGTGCGTTTTATACAAGTTTTAAATTTCGTCTCATTCAGTTCTAGAATGTGGGGAGGTATTTTATTGTAACATTTTATACAGTACCCCATAAAAGATGATGCTACTTTAGCCAGCCTGAAACCTGGTTGGATTAATTGGTCCCTATTTCTAGTAACATAATTATGTCTGTCACCGTTTTTACTGAAAAGATGTAAATTTTTTCTAACGTACATGATGTTTTCATAAATATATTGACAAGGTACCGTCATGATGTTAAAGTCCTTAAACAGTTCCCTTAGAGAATCGCGCCGGCGAAGATTGTATATCGCTCTGATGGCTCGTTTTTGCAGAATAAAAATTGAATCAATGTCCGCAGCCCTTCCCCATAGTAAGATACCGTAAGACATTATACTATGAAAGTAACTAAAATAGACTAGCCTCGCGGTATCTACATCAGTAAACTGACGAATTTTTCTAACAGCATAAGCTGCCGAACTTAGCCGCCCTGGAAGTGATATTAAATGAGGACCCCATTGCAACCTTGAGTCTAGCGTGATCCCCAGGAATACCGTTTTATCGACAAATTCCAGCTTCTCCCTACCCAAGATAATGTCACAATCAGTACTTTTGACATTCGGCAAGGCAAATTTTACGCACTTAGTCTTTTTAGCATTTAAAACTAAATTATTAGCCGTGAACCAATTTTGAACCTGTCGCAAGACGTCATTTACGTCGTCAACGTTACTCGTACGTCTATTTATCTTAAAAATCAAAGAAGTGTCATCAGCAAATAACACCATGTTTCAATTGTTATTCAATAGATGGGGTAAATCGTTAATGTAGACTAGGAATAAGAAAGGACCCAAAATTGAACCCTGGGGTACCCCCATTTTCACGGTTAACCAGGACGAATTGACACCGTTTATTTGAACTAATTGCTGTCTATCATTTAAATAAGATTTTACTAAACTCAACGCTGATTGGCCTAGCCCGTAATGCTCAAGTTTCAAAAGTAATGTTTCATGATTAACGCAATCAAACGCTTTCGACAGGTCGCAGAAAACATCTATAGCATCTTGTTTGTAAATTCATCAATGTTTATAAATAGGTGGTGGTGGGCATCTGGTTAATAAAAAAAACCTAAACAAAACTGGAATATACGGAGAGTCAAGCTATCAGACATTTGGACTTTTGAATAGGTACCCGTAATGCAAAGACTGCCATGTAATTCAATGAAGACCACGAGGGCCAAGTCTAAGGGACAGCAATCCAAATAAACAATTACGAACTTAATCCCTACAGTGAACACAAATGTCAAAAAAATTACAGGAAGTCACTTTTTTACATAGGGATGCATCTTAACCTAGAGGTATATAAGTATCATATACTAACAGTTATAACTTAATATATTATTTCCACCATGAAAATAACTCTACCCAAATTATACAAGAAGACTTCTTAATTTTTTATATAGATTTTTAAAACAAAAAGACAATGGCGAAGGCCAGCACAAATGGCTGTATGATATAACATAAACAATAAGTTTTGTACACAATGATTCAAAGAATCTTGATATCTGATCTCTATCTAGTGTGGTTTGGTGTAGAAGGAAAGATGAAGCGGCTCTTTGTAAGGGTTTCTTTACGTTGTTGGATAGCAGATAAGGTATTAATTCAGTAAGATTAGAAGCTGATCATACATAGTTGTGAAAATTCTAGGCAGATTGATTGCGATGGCAAACAAGACGATGGCCCATCTGACGGTAAGTGGTCACCTTAGCTAATGGTCAACTAATTTCTGAATAAAAATTATTACTATTATTAACTGCAAGAGCTTTTCTGACATGTGACCTACTTAAGGTTACCCTAGTCGACAGCACGAACTATTGTGTTCGCGGGGTTAAAATGCATGCTATCTCATCCGACATGTGCGAAAGAGATCGATGCTGTGATGAGCAGTAAGAAGTTAGTTCGCGTACGAATACACACTTTTGCAAATTTGTAGCGAATTGGATGATGATTTAGGACGGAAACGAGCGCACGAAATGTTACAAAAAGACCTTTGGGAGTATCGATATCATAAAAAAACGACTAAATGTATCCGTTCAAAATAAAATTATTTGCATTTTTGAACTACTAATATAATAATATTAGTGTAACCTCGCACTGTAACGCTTTGCAGCAATTACACCAATGAAGTACAATCTTATATAATAAACTAACTATTAGAGTCCAGGTTTCCTTCACCGTTGTAAGCAAAGTCCAAGATAAATATAGTTTATATATAACCCTGTATGGTGACTGTATTGCACTTTTCATTCTTCTTATGGTATTTATTTGCGTCCAAAGATGCGTTAAAATTAGTGTTGAAATATGGAACTTTCAAATATATTATTTTTCACTTTTCTGTTTCCATACAGGGCTAGATAATGATGAGACAAATTGATATCATTTTTTATTTTGAATTTACACCGTCAACCAGTGGAGTAATCGCCAGACTGTGTTTGTATGGAAGAATGATCGACTAGGGCAACCTTAAGCGATAAAGTTAGATTCTCCCTGTGAGACTCCCTGCTTGACATTGACATATATTACAACATACCAGTATAAAAGGGATGCAATGATGGTAGAAAACTTTCAGGAGTACTCCAACTATAGGATTTCTGAAGATTTAAATAGGCATAAATCCCACAAAATGTGAAGACACCCTGACTCTTAGAGAATTTGTTGCAAAGTTATTGAGCCATTTATTGAAGTGGTAGAGGTTTTTTGACACTATTAGCTGGCGTTAAAAATATGATAAATAAAGATTCTCTATCTTAGATGAGCATAAATTTTCTTATGATTTGCTCCACACCCCAATAGTAAATTGCAAACGGTAGGCCTGGGCAAATTGTTTAGACCTTCCATTATGCGGCATTATTGAATAAAAACGTAAGGTATCGGCCGGACGCGAGATGATATACAGCATAACTATGTAAACGACCTTCGGGATTTAAGCGGAAAATCGAAGGCATTTAAATAAGAACCACTATTTAAAACGATGAAAACCAGTGCCTCTGTCTCACACGCGTGTCCCAGCATTATGCTAAGTGATAGCTGTTTTGGGCTGGTGAGACGCATAAATTCCTTATTTGCATTTAAGTTTTTACTTATGTTTTTAAGGTAAGTGTCATGCCTGGCGCAAGTTAACTCTTCTTTTTTGCTCACGATACTGAAATACCTAAGTCTGATGCAGTTTGGGCTCGACCAGAGAAGTGAATGGGACACTATACACCAAAGAGGATTTTACAATGTCTGATCGTTAACATAAAAATCAAAAGTCATATATTAAAATAAGGCTGAGAGCTGGCACTTTTTGAACCTTCAACATAAAGACAGTCGCTGAAAAGATAGAAGACTTAAAACATAGATATTGACGAACTAGTTTAGTTTTATTATCGAAGGATCTGACGCAGAATATCTCATTCGCAAAAAGTCCTATTCGCACAGATCTATTCGCGCAATATCCCATTCGCACAATGTCCCATTTGCACAATGTCTCATTCGAACAATATTCCATTTGCACAATGTCACATTTCCACAGTGATCCTTTTGCACAATGTCACATTCGCTCAATGTCCCATTTCCACAATGTCCCATTCGGAATCACCAGTCATAAAAAAGGAAGAAAAAGAAATAATGCTACGATGACTTTAAATAAATTGAGAGAAGAGCAGAAGAATCATGATGATAAAATTTGTCCTGGGAAATGCTACCACCAGATCAAGTTGAACCGCCAAGCAGTATTGATTGTTGCGTGCTATTTCAATTCGTGTGAATTGCGTGTTGAAAACCCAACGCTTTATTGCGTCAAGTATGATTTTTGCTGGGAATTCTTCCATAGATCATTATTGGTGTTACTGTCTATAACTTTCAATCACCATCAGACGATAATGATTTTTTTGGCAGATATGACACTTCCATCTAGTTAGGTAATAGTGTTTTCTTCAACTATGATTTTTGCTATAGAACAAAGTCGTGTTAGTTACAACACTTATAACTCAAGAACGACTGAACCAATTTTTATGACTTTAGTATTTTTGGTTTTATCTTCGTCCGGAATAGGATAATAAAACATCGAAAAAATTCACGATAAATAAAAAAAAAACTCAAATTTTCATCTTATAAAAAACAAAGTCTAACTATTTGGGAAGACCTTACCCACCTAAGTATGACACTTAATTGCCCAAAGGATGTACCACTTAAACCTGCACAAAAAGCTTCAAATGATATAATACGGTTAGCCTTCGTCTGACCATCATGGCGGCTACACATATATGAACGCGTGACATGATTTAGACATCATTATGTTATGGGTTCACGGAATTTCGGCATTATCTTTGCGGTCTTTTTTCCGTTTTGATGTGTATGAGTAATGTCAATGTCATATTGCCGTTTTCTTGTCTCGACTATTGTGCATTTGTGGAGTAAGTAAGAAAGAAAAAGTTTTTATTCGCCACAAAAACGACATGCAAAATTTTAGATTTTTCTTTAAATTGAACCATTAACGGTAGTATTAGTACTTAAATTATGTTAGTAAAGAAAAGTAAGATTAAAATAAAATACTAAATTTGAGTACCTAATAGGATGATGAGTAAGTACAAGCAGATGCATGTCGTGACTGTGGCAGGAAGGCTTCCACTCAGCATAATGCTGTGCCGTGGGAGACCCACAGCACGGCGCTGATTTACAGTGGTCGCCTAGGACGTGACGTACGGAAACCAAAGCCTGTTGCGTCTAATATAATACAAAAATATAAAACAAATATAGAAAGATGGTGTTAGCAGCGACTTGCAAGTAAAAGGGTTTACTCGGTGCATGATTAAATTTTCCTTTAAATTTAGAAGATTGGTTTTATAGTATTTTTTTGCACGTTTTTGCAGTTTCATTGCACCAAAATGTGTTCAAATACAAATTAAAAAATCGAGTGGAATGCCCTAGACATTTAAAACCGCGCCATCTATTGGCATCAATTTTAAATGATGCGTTCAAATAATCTTTGAAATGTGAATTTAGAGCCCAATATTCCATAATTTTGTGCTTAGGAGAGTTGATTAAACAAGAACACACAGTTTTCATGTTCAATTCCAGAGAATGTTAATTTTACAAACAATTCAATAACCATCTTATTTAAACTAAATTTTATTTCTTAGCGCTGGGACCCCGTGACAAAACATAAAGTGCGGCCCGTATTAAATCTAATACCTTTAAACGAGCAATTCTTGTATATATGTAGATATATATATATAATCAGAATCTCGGCAACGGTTCCAACGATTTTCATGAAATTTTGTATGCAGACCGAGCAGAGCTAGGTCATCCAGGTTCTAATACCTAATAGCCGCACGAGTCGATCTTCAAGATTAAGCAACGCTTGCCGACGTCGATCCATGGAAGGATGATCATCTTATCGTAAAAAGATTCCTCCGTGCCTTGGAAAGCATGTTAAGCGATTTATCCCGGCTGTCGTTTGTAGACCTTTAACAGTCTTTTCGGATAGTTAGAAGCCAGGTCACTGACACCAGTCTTTTAAAGGTGTATCGTGTTACCCAGTTACTGGGTTGTGGATGTCAGATATGATAGGCAGTTACTCCAAGTAAATACTAGTAGGTACTCCCAACTGCCTAAATTGGAAACCGATTCCAATATATTGTGTAAGATGCACGATCTAAAAAAGTAGATACAACCAGAGTATTTTCCACAGTATAAAATTATTCATAAAAAACGTTTTTTAAACAAGTTTTTTTTTCGTATTCTTCTCAGCAACTCTTTCATCTAATACCCATATCATGACAGTGCAATAAAATAAATAGTCCGCCATCTTGGGCCGTCCGCCATATGGGATTTAGAGTGACGTCACTTTGCTAACCATGCATCGTCGGCCAAAATAAACGTGTATGCAAAAATTCATCTTAATCGGTGGAGAATAACTGCTTTAAAAATCAGTTGCTAGATTTGACCCGAACACACTTACATACATACACGTGCATCGTCATCGTCATCATCATCAGCCTTTTTAATTTTCCCACTGCTGGTACACAAGCCACCACTCTGTGAGAGGGAACATACATACACACATGCATTCATTGCAAGTTAAGTAAAAGCTTGTAAAATTAAATGGAAAGAATGGATTTTCTTACAACTAAGAAATGTTTGATTAAAGAAATGCAGCGTTCCAGCACCGATCCTTTCTGTGACAGAAATCGCAAGCCACATACAGTCAGGGGCCGTCCATTAATCACATATAGTGTTTTTTTGCATTTTTAACCCCCCCCTCTCCCCCTTTGTGATACGTGATGAGGTTTAAGACTAACCCCCCACCCCTCTCCAAAATCATGTGTATTTTTTAGTATCTACAATTTATCTTAAAATTTTTAGAGTATTGTCTTTAAAAACAGATATAAAGAATAATCTAATTTTATTCTGAAACTAGCTGTCCCACGCGGCTTCGCTCTCGTCAACTGGCTACCTACCTACCCTACCCTACCTACTCTACATACATAAATGTTGCGTAACTTTAACCACTTACACAGTGCACGCAACGAAAGCTCTCAAAAAGGAATAAATTTGCCCGTTTTGCGACATTTTTCATTTATGCTCCGCTCCTATTGGCCGTAGCGTGATGTTATAAGAATTAAATAGCCTTCCTCGATAAATGGACTATCCACACAAAAATATTTTTTCAATTCCAACCAGTAGTTCCTGAGATTAGCGCGTTCAAACAAACAAACAAACTCTTCAGCTTTATAATATTAGAATAGATTAAGGACCATGACAAAAATGTCTAGACAGAAAGGTTGTAGGTTGTTTTTGACTGGCATAAAAATAAATATTACACGCTAATTACACTACACGCCGCTTTTCGGTTTTAAAATCACGCGTTTGACGAAAAAGTAAATACACGTTTCAGTGGCTGAAGAGGTGTTTAATAGTTCAATGATTTTAATTAATAATTTTAATTAATAATAACACTAACCAAATTGGTAACGATCGTTCCTTCAAATAGGAACCTCGCAGTAGTGGTTCATATTATCAATTCACATATCATTAAAAACAGATTAAAGCTCATTGACAACTGACCATTAGATAATCTAACAACTACCACACAAAATTTGATGAACCCCATAACTCCATTGAACAATCAAAACCGACCATGGGAGAGTAAGGTCATGAAACCGACAGACATTCAGATGGAAATGATACAAAATCCATCATGGCGGCTAAAACAATGGCGCCCGACCCGAGGTTGTAGGTGACGCATTTCGGGTGTTAACAAAAGGTCATTATTATGGTAACTGGCCTTAGTTTTGATGTGGATTAATGTAAAGTAGTTTTATGGGTAAATTGGATGGTTTCCTTTACGCTTTGATATGCAATTGATACTTTCCAGGAGCACGCTTGCCTAGAAGTGTAACCTATTCACTCTTGACTTAAAGACCCCTAGATTGTAGCTATCGGGAAACACAGACGCCGGCAGGGAATTCCACTCCTTAGCTGTACGCATAATAAAAGTATTCTCAAAACGTATAGTGCGTATGGGTGGGATGTCCACCATGTACCGATGGCGCATCGCCGTACGCCTGGTAGTCCGATGATGAAACGGGCTGGGCGGAATTAGATCATGCAATTACATCGCACACTCCCCGAAATGTAACCGATAAGAAACCGACAAGCTGGCAACTCAGCGACGGTGTTCAAGGCTCTGGAGCGTTGACTTAACCAGTGCCTCATCGCCGATGTGCCTCTTGGCCCGCTTTTCGATCGACTCTAGTGCATCAAGCTATATTGATTAGCAATTGATTGGATTTTCTGAATGGCTAGTACTCATCATCTTCCTGCCCTTGTCCTTATTACTTGAGGTCGATGCAACACGTTTTCTTCTTCCATACCGTCCTGTCAACCGTCACTCTATCACTGACTCCCTTTTCTTTCATATCAATCCTCACACAGTCCATCCATCTTTTTCTTTGGCCTTCCCCTCCCTCTCATTTATATCCATAACTCTTTCAGTAACATTCGTGTCATCCCTCCTCATCACATGACCATACTAGGATTGGACTGCTACTTGAAAAACCTCGGCCATCTTCGTAAGAGATATTTTTGTCCGAAGATCGAAAAAACTGCCATAGTCCTTCAATATTGATCAGACATTATATACAAATGTTTACTCATTTACGCATAAACGACAGAATAGATTTGAGGGAATGTACACTAACATAATCGCATAAAAAAATTGCCCGACCAGAGAATCGAGCCTTTCTCATGCTCAGCACTGTAGAGTTTGCAAACTCTGACCTATATGGTCACATTAATAAGTGTAGTGTACACATATAGCTGTGCCTGTGGCTTTTCTCCCGTCAACTGCCTATCCTACATACCTACCATTTTTTTTTCTAGGGTCATTCTGCCGCGCAGAATCTTAACACCGCCATTCAGAAAATGACGTCAAATGCACAATGCCAGATGACATTGTGCATCGAATATGGAGTTCCAATGTCCGAGTATTTGCATTGCGTGAGTTGTGATATTTTACTTCTTGAAACTTTAAATTCTTGTAGTTTTTGATAGAGTGATCCGATTGCGATGATGAACAAGTATAAGATATGATAATAAGTAATACTTCAAGTTACGCAATTTTATATATAAAAGTTATCTACATTAGTTTCGTAGACTTTGCGTGATGCGTTCACAACTAAACAGACAAAAAAATGCTGGAAATGAGTTCTGCTGGTTATCCTTTAACAACCTAGCTATTTTTTTGGAAATATTTTCAATGTACAAAAACTAGTTTACTACAGATTCATTATAATATGTATTGATAGATTGATTGATAATCAATTTTCCAGAGGATCTAGGAGTTCAAGCTGAAAAAAACCTCAGGCAAGTCTGTATCTGCTAAATCCCGTAACAGAGAAAATCTAAAAAAAAAGTAATGTTCGACAAAATATCACTTAAGTACCTTTCTACATGACAAACAATAAATAGACGCACATTACAATCATTTGTTCAAAAGCCATTCGACTAATTTACACTGCAGACCAAAAAAAAAATATTCCGTATTCTTTCAATAGTTTAAATTAATTGCGTATTGTTTGTATGCCAGTATGTTGATGTGTACAGACCGTTGCTAAATACATTTGCGTGTTAGTTTTGCAATGTCGTTTGGCATTTTTTTATTCTTGACAAAATCATTTTGTGTGACAAACACAATCTCAGATGCACAAAAATCCAGACACGGAACAACTATCCGAGGAGAAATTCTAAACATTCGCATTTAAATCTCTAAAAATATTTTATTTGGTTGTAGCTGAGATGTGATTGCGATTATTTGTGGCTAGATGCTGAATGTTTTTAATTATGGTAATCGGAATTCTTTACACCATGCAAACATTTTTGCCCAACGAAAATCAAACATTTTTTTTCTTTTTTATTTGTTATAGGCTCGCGCTTGTCCACTATCTCACCTGATGGTAAGCGATGATGTGGTCGACGGTGGAGCACGCTTGCCTAGAAGTAACCTATTCACTCTTGACTTAAAGATCCCTATTGTAGCTATCGGGAAACATAGACTCCGGCAGGGAATTCCACTCCTTAGCTGTACGCATAATAAAAGTACTCTCAAATACGTTTAGTGCGTATGGGTGGGATGTCCATCATGTACCTATGACGCATCGCCGTACGTCTAGTTGTCCGATGATGAGACGGGCTGGGCGGAATTAGGTCATGCAATTCCATCGCACACTCCCCGAAATGTAACCGAGAAAAAACCGACAAGTTGGCAACTCGTCGACGGTGTTCAAGGCTCTGGAGCTTTGACTTAACCAGTGCCTCACTCAAATTGTGACCCGAAGTTTAGGCGCAGATTTCTCATCCTAGAACAGTTTACTGCTGGACATATAGACCGGTCAAGTTAGCCCGAAAAAAGATATCGCTTTATAAGAGGTACCCTTGCATAAATTCCAAAGAAGCTGAAAATTTACATGAACGTTAGGTTAGGACATGGACGTTACATTAATGAAATTTTGAAAAGTCCTCATCGAATCTATGAGTGCAATTTTTTTTAATCAAGATTAAAGGGCACAAAAATCTGTAAGTTTTACTGCAATTTGTGCTAGGGCAAATTTGTTCCTTGTTCAATTGTGCACAAAAAAGTCCCTCATAAGATTCATTAATGTTCATTAGTTTTCGAGATATGAGCCAAAACACATTTTTTACATCTGTGCGCATGGTAATTTAGGCTAGTTAGATTATTTTTTATGCTCAAGAGAGCCGTTCAACATTAAATTTGACGTTTGCTGGTATGTTTACCTGCAGTGTTTTTCACTGGCACTGAAAAGCACTGCAATGTTTCAGTACCGTCATCTTTCTGATTGTACGTATTTTAAGTACCCATAATTAACAATATTCCTGTCAAAACATGAAAACAACAAACAAACGGACCCTGAAACGGTTGCAGTGAAGATGAATGAAAAATCACTCTGTAGGTATATATGTGGTTTTCTTATCTGTTATGAATTATTATTGATAGGCTCGCGTTTGAACACCATCTCACCTGATGGTAAGCGATGATGTGATCGACGATGGAACACGATTTTCAAGAAGTAAGCTACTCACTTTTCAACCAGCATAAAATAAAGAAAGTGCACTCACCCTTATAGACCTCCTTCCCCGGGTTCCTGCCATACGCATCTTCATATTCACTAACAGCCATCGGTCTAGAAGTCACCACTGCTCCACCAGGCCTAGCTATATAACTGGGCACATTGCCAGGTTTATCCAATTCGTACTCATAAACCGGTTTGACGTTGGGTTTCTCGTAACCAGTTGTGTTGGGTTTCTCGTTGCCGTATGCTGGTTTGTCCGAATCAGAATCGTAACCGGAGTCGTTCGGGTTGATGTAGTCGGGGCGGTTTTCGTCGTAAGCTGGTGGTTTGCCATAACCTGTTGAAAAATTATTCCAGTTATTTTCAGAGATGATCAAACTTATAGAGGTAATCAGATATTCCCTGAGTACTTTGTCACAGATAATATAATACTAGCATACAGATGCCTCATCCCATCCAAAGAAACCGCGCCGACGTAACTAGCGTTTTTCGTCTGATTAAACCGAATATTTTTTTGTATATCGTTCGCGTTCGGTTCCGTTCCATGGCGATAGATAGATGGTGTTAGCAGTGACTTGCTAGTAAAAGGGTTTACTCGGTGCATGAATCTATTTTTCTTTAAATTTAGAAGATTGGTTTATAGTATTTTTTTGCACGTTTTGCAGTTTAATTAATTGTACCAAATGTACCGAATACAAATTAAGCAATCGTGTGGAATGCACCAGACATTTAAAACCATCTATTGGCATTAATTTTAAATAATGCGTTAAAATAATCTTTGAAATGGGAATTAAGAGTCCAATATTCCATAATTTTGTGCATAGGAGATTTTATGAAACAAGAACACACAATTTTTATGTTAAATTCCAGAAAATGTTAATTTTACAAACAATTAAATAACAACTAGCGCCATCTAGTGAGATTTATTTGAACCAAATTTCATTTCTTAGCGCTGGGACCCCGTGATTTTGTTAATGAATGGACCGATGGATGACAGTGTGAGGAGTGATATGAAACAAAAGGGAGTCAGTGATAGTGTGCGCAGGGAGATATGGAAGAAGAAAACGTGTTGCACCGACCCCAATTAATATGGGCAAAGGGATAAACGGAATAATAATAATGTTTTTTTATCTAAAACATTGTAGTACATGATGACAGTTTACAATAATCGTTTACTTTACAGTGTACAAAGACTACAATTAAATGAAGGGTATGGTGCTGAATTTCTAGCTAGGTTAATAGAGAACCAGTGCCGATACCCAAGGAAAGAATCGGTAAAATCGTACACAGTATGCATTATGGTACATTATGATGTGCTCACTACAAGCAATCTTGATACTTAACTCAAAACTAAAAAGCAAAACAACAAGTAAAAAAAAGGAAAAAAGTGGGGAAGTATATAAACCAAAAGTAAGTCATGTAACTTGTGGGTAGGTGAGCATTTTTTGTGACCAAGAATGTGTGTATGCTATCATGTGCGAATGTATGTAGTATATATGCTACAGGGAAGGAAGATGATGACTTTGAAAAACTCAACCTAGATCAAACAAATCAAATAGCTAGCTAGTTAGACTTTAAATATTTTAGACAAGTTATTAATTAAAGAATACAATTAGATTACAATCGACTCGCTAAGAAGTATATTACTGTTTTGTAACTTCAAAGAAACTCAAGTTAATAAAACGCAACGCAAGTTAAGGAAACATGCAACAGCAAGTTACTAAAATCGTGTCTAAAAGAAACGTACATTGGCAAAAAGCTAAGTGATACTAATTCCTTTAATATTTTAATTTCTATCTACACTAAAAACGTAATGATCCAATATGAATTAAAAAAATATTGTAGAAACACGTACTGTTTTTTCGTGGATAGGTAAAATAAAAAAAAAAAACAAAACCATTACAGTGCAACATTTTCCTTCGATTTTTAAATAAAATAACTTTTAATTTTATAGCACACTTTTTTTTAAATCAATGCTTGTATGGGCTCATTGACTTAATTTATAAAAATAGTGTCGTTGCCTATGGATGCGCGCGATCTAAAGTTCCCGCCATGCCACATATTTTTTCCGTTTACACTTTATTTTTATTTCAACTGTATGAGTGAAGATAAAATAGTGTATGCAAATAATTAGGTATTAAAACACTCGTGTGATACTATTATCACACTCGTGTTTTAACAACCTTTATTAAATGACCGTTGCATAAACTACTATTATTCCATTAGAATCTTTAATATAAGCAGTTAGTAGTATTTACAATAGTCTAATTAGGCGCATTAATAAAAGATTTCAGGTTTTTAGGAATCTTACCTGTATCAGCGTCATTATTTTCATAAGATGGCTTCGGTTTCTGCGGCTTCCCATAAGCAGGCTTATCATAAGACGGTCTACTACCATACGAAGGTCGATTCTGACCACTTGGAGTACCATAAGACCCCTGGGAACCCCCATAAGACCCAGAGCTCTGGCTGCTGCCGTAAGAACCGGATGTCCCACCATATGACCCTTGGCTTCCACCATAAGATCCACTGTTGAAATCATTTTGACTTCCATAAGAACCTTGGGTACCATAGGAATTACTGGTACTGATTTGTGAAGATTGTGTAGTTCCATATGATGCTTGAGAGCCTCCATAGGATACAGAACTACCACCATAGGAGCCTTGGCTCCCACCATAAGATCCATGACTACCATAGGATCCTTGTGAACCACCGTAAGATCCGCTTCCATATGCTTGACCACCACCATAGGATCCTTGGCTACCACCATAGCTGCCCTGTCCCCCATAAACTCCTTCATCGAACGATCCATACAAGCTCTGGTTACTACCATATCCACTTTGACTTCCTCCATAAGAACCAGTCCCGTAAGACGGCCTATGATAATCATGGCTAGGTTTCTGCAGCCCATAACCAGTGTCTTGTTGATCATAAGGCTTATTACCGTAGTACTGACTGCCATAGCTTGCTTGATGGCTGTTGTATTCACTCTGACTACTAAAAGAGGCATGGTTGCTGCCATAAGAAACTTGACTGCCGTAGCCAGGTTTTGCAGGAACGTAAGCTGGTCTGTCGTTAATGGGTTTTTGCGGTTTTGATCCGCCACCATAACCGGTATCATCGCTGGGTTCGCCATAACCAGGACGTTCAGGTTTAGGATCTGGTCTAAAAGGGTTAGTACCATAACCGCTGTCTGCAGCCGGTTTTTCCGAACCATATGCTGGTCTATCATTTGAGGGTTTGTTGTTTCCATATGATGGTCTGTCGCTGCCATACGATGGCCAGTCACTTCCATATGACGGCCTGTCATTAGATGGCCTATCGCTTCCATATGATGGCCTGTCGTTTCCATACGACGGCTTCTCACTTCCATAAGAAGGCCTTTCATTTCCATATGATGGCTTATCATAGCTTGGGTTTTCAGCTCCATAAGCTGGTCTATCATTCGAAGGCCTATCGCTTCCATACGATGGCCTGTTATTCGATGGTCTATTGTATAATGGTTTCTCATTCCCATAAGAAGGTTTGTCATAATCATTCGAAGGCTTTTCAGCACCATAAGAAGGTCTATTATTTCCATAAGATGGTCTCTCATTTGTATAAGTCGGTTTGTCGTTTCCATATCCAGGTTTTTCAGCACTGTATGATGGTTTATCAGCACCGTAAGCTGGTCTGTCGTTACTAGGCTTCTGTGGCTTCATTCCACCACCATAACCAGTGTCACTTGGTTCTCCATACCCTGGTCTATCAGGTCTAGGGTCTGGTCTGTGAGGGCTACCGTATCCACTATCAGCTGCAACAGATCCGTAATACTGAGATTGACTGCTTTGAGACTGCGAATATGAATTCTGACTCGAATAAGTGCCGTACCCATAAATTCCTTGCCCAGATGTTGGTTTTGGAGGCTTATAAGGTCGTGGAGGGTCAACAATTTCAACATGAATGGAATTGTCCTCATATGGGGAACTTTGACCATAACCTCCCGCTGGTCCTTGGTATCCAGGCCCTGGACGTTCTTTATTTGGGTATGGCCTTTGAGCTGGAGTATATCCAGTATCGGCTTGACCGTAACCTGGCCTGGGATAATCATTCGTAGGTTTAGTATAACTAGAGTCGGCTTGTCCATAACCTGGTCTGTCAGGGTAATCATTTGTAGGTTTATTATAACCAGAATCGGACTGAGGTCTAGGCTTTCTATTTGGCCTGATGATGTAGTGGTACTCAGGCTTTTCTGGCTCATACGGAGGTGGTCTTGGCCTATTATAATCATTAGAAGGATAGCCTGGCCTATCGTTAGGTCTATACGGATCTTGTAACTGCAAAACATCTTGAGGATCGGGCCTTGGTTTAGAGTACCCATCCTGGTCTGGTTTTTCCGGCCTATATGGCATATCCTGAGGCTTATGAGCTCCATAACTAGGTCCTGTATCAAAATCAGGTTTAGGATTTGAATAATCGTCCGGTCTTTCGTCATATTGAGGTTTGTATACAGGTCTGGGTACTCCATAAGATTCTAAGTCCCCAGATAAGAGGTAGTCATCAGTGAAAGGTTGTTTAGGGTCATCTACGGGTCTGAAAACTGGCCTGTGGGCTGGACCTGCTCCTGGTCCATCTGAGGGGTCATCAAACTGGCCTTGGATGGGGGAAGGGGGGGATTGCTCGCATCCCAACCGGCGGACGTAGACGTCATAATCAGGATGCTTGAGAAGGAGACTCTTCTCCTTGAGTGACTTTTCGTCATTGTTACTTAAGTTGCATGTTGCGTTGCCTTTTGCGCCTACTCTGGAATAGAAGAAGTAAATTTTTAGTAATTAGGTATACGAATGCAGAAGTAAAACCTTAATAAAAAGAATGTTGGACACTGTTTACACCTATCCTATCGTAAATATGCATACTGAGTTTTGGAAAAAAATAGGTTCTCATATTGTCTCTGTTACACTTGTGTGACGGATTTATAATTTCACTAGCTTTTACCCGCGGCTTCACTGCGAGCGAAGAATATATGAACAAAGTTTCATGATGATCGGTTCAATAGTTTTTGCGTGAAAGCGTAACAAACAAACTTACATTCACATTTATAATATTACTAGCTTTTACCCGCGGCTTCGCTCGCAGTGAAGCCATTTAAAAAAAATGATTTTTTTGAAATAAAATGTATATTATGTTACTTCTAATACCTCCAAGAATATACGAGTATGTACAAAGTTTCATGATGATCGGTTTAGTAGTTTTTGCGTGAAAGCGTAACAAACAAACTTACATTCACATTTATAATATTAGTATGACTAGCTTTTACCCGCAGCTTCGCTCGCAGTGAAGCCATTATTTTTTTTTTTTTTTTTAATATGAAGTATTCTATGTTACTTCTAATACCTCCAAGAATATATGTAAAAAGTTTCATGATGATCGGTTCAGTAGTTTTTGCGTGAAAGCGTAACAAACAAACCTACATTCACATTTGTAATATTAGTATGATTTAATTTATCTAAAAGTTATTTTTTGGCTCGCGTATATGACCAGAATATTGTATGGACCCAGACGTCGACAAGGTACAGAAAAAAGAGCGTGTGGGTAGCATCTGTCTTCCCATGGAGTAAAGGCGTAAATTAATACTACGTTTACAATTCTGACGATTAATAACTAGCAGCGCCATCTATACTGTATGATAAACAATACGTACCCATAATCATAGCTCTGGCACTGTTTGTCTTGCTTGCAGATTTGCTCGCACTCGCGCGTCGTTAGTTCAGTCACATTCCGGTAGATGCCGTCAGGGGGCAGCTGCTCGCCTATCGATATTCTTTCGAAGCAGTCTACAAATTGGAGAAATAAAATTAATTCAAATCAGTAATCAGCAGACATCACGCATTGAACAATTTATTACCTTACTTATGCAATAATTGTCGTTCCATAAACTGAGCGTAATTTTTGGTCTAGTCGTAGCAAGCACAGCCATAGACTAACAGGCTTTGAACCTGATTTTTAATCCCCGACGGGAAAAGACTGACATGTCTGCCTGTGTGTTTGTGTATTTGTGTATCTGTCTGTGGCATCATAGCTAATAAACGGATGAACCGATTTTGATTTCGTTTCTTTCTGTTTGAATGGTTACTATCGAGAGTGTTTTTAACTATTTTTGATGAAAATCGGTTCAGCCGTTCTAAAGTTATGGGCGTTTTACTGTTTGAATCGGGGTGTTTTTGCAAGACATCATGTCATAATTACGTATTCAATAGATTGTCGAACGAAGCGTGTCTACTAACTACTAGCTACTAGATTGTGAGTGTAAAAAAATGTATCGTGTGCATTTTTTTATTTTCTTATATCTTCCTAGATTAAATATTATGATGATGTAGTCGACGGTTAAGTACGGATTATGATTATCATGGATTTACGCTTGTTTCATGGCAATTAGATATTTTTGACATATCAACTAAGGGAAATAATTAACCGGGCGAAAAATATACTGAATGGGCGACTATTATACTAAGTAAGCAACTATTTATCCGGTTTGAGGAATACCTTTTAGGAGGTTTTTGTGAGCTGCAGTAATAATATTGTGACATACTATAATTGTATTTGGGGTTCTATTTTTTCTATATTAGCATATTATTCTTTTAAAAATAGCTAAACAACTCCAAGCGACTTCATCGTAAATGAAGGCGATATCGCTGTGCAGCGCGGGAATTCGGGTATAATTGTGTTTTCAACGAATTGGTACAAGAGCAAGCGGAGCGAGTTCGGGAGCTTAGGGCACCCCGACACGGACAGGTTAGGTTCGAACGAGATGACGGGAGCTGAAGTGAGCGAGCAAAGCGAGCGAACTCAGCTCCCGTCATCTCTTTCGTGTTAGGTTACTTTAGACCCTGCGGACGGAAATAGGAGCCCCGCGCAGCGGGGCTCCGTCGACTATGTTGCCAAAGTACTAATCAAGTCGCTCTTTTAAACATTGTATTCGCCCACTGTTTGTCGCCCACTTAGTATTTCAGTAAGCCATATTCAGTATTTTGTACACCTTTAATTTGAACTTATTGTCGCTCGTTTAAATATTACCCATCAACTAATACCTACCACGACTATTTCTAATTTCCCAAAGGTGTAGATCCTTGATATGAATTTTCTTTTCATTTATAAACCCAATGCCATTCTCGCCCAACCCGAGGAAAACCCAGGAACCCCCTGTCAGCAGTTGCATTTATGATCACTAACCCCGAGTTTTCCAACTTAAAATTATCGCAGAATTAATGTGACAAATTGTCAATCACGCGTTATCCGTTGTGATTGGCTGTTGAAAATTAATTCAACCAATCACAGCAGATAATGCGTGCTTGACAATTTTTCACATTAATTCTGAGATAATTTTGAGCTGAGACTCGGGGTGTAGACCAAACAGGCAGCCAAACGATCATGATTTTGACCTCTGCGTAACCTTTTAGAGAATACAAGCGTGATGTTACTGCCTCTTTTTACCGACTTTAAAAAAAGTGGGTCTAATCAACTCGATACGTTTGTATGTAATTTTGTTGGAATTGCCCAATATTCACATAATTTTGTTACTCTTTATTCCATGTTCTATATTCTAAATTTCATAAGTGTATGCACTATGTATGTATGTATGTTTGTCCACGCATTTCTTCGAAACTAATTAACAGATCGAGACCATTCTTCTTGATATCGAACAAACAACCGAACTCCTTAGCGACAAACAGCACTAATGTGTAAATTTAGTTAGTATAGGTATTTTTCAATCTTTTAGGTACCTTAACATAGAACTTGGTCACTTTTTTGTGATAGTGTACTAACACTAAATACAAACTTTCACAAAATATTAAACCGACTTCAAAAGCAAAGCACTAAAAAGTGCTAAATAACTATAATTTCGTAAGTCGGTATCGAAATACGGAAAAAACAAGAGCACCAATGAAACCGGCTTCCGAAACGACTTCGGTTTATTGTTTTGTGAAAAACTTTTCAATATATAATATCGTCTGCCCGCGCATTGCAGAATAAGCTTCCACAACAATGTCAAACAAAGACTCTTTACTTATTAAATTACTCGTTACATTATTATAATTTTATAAAGTACATGTAACATTATTATTTATTATCGCTATGGTATGGATGCAACACAGCGGATACGTTTGGAAACCGTTGGAATTATTTTAAAATGGTTTCGACACATTGACAGAATTTGGGCAAGTGAAGTGCATTTATGTTACTTGAAGTGTAACTTAGAATACAATATTGTTATTTTTTCCTTGTAGGTAGTATTGTATACTACATGTAAAAACTATGAGATTTATTATGAAAATGAGAACTGTCATTATCGAGTTCAATCTGTTGGTCTAGTGGTCTGTAGGATGTCTGTTTAGCGTGAGGTCTTAGGTTCAATTTCCTAGTCTGACGGTGTTAAATATTATGTTTTTTCAGAAGTAAATATTTCTCAGAACGTCTGGATTTGTAACAGTGTGGTACTCAATCCTTAAGATTGCCCTAGTCGACGGCAGGAAGTATTTTGTGCGCGGGGTTAAAATGCATTCTATCTCATCCGAAAACACGTGCGAAAGAGATTGATGCTGTGATGAGCAGTAAGTAAGATGCTAGTTCGCGTACGAATACACACTTTTGCAAATTTGTAGCGAAATGGATGATGATTTAGGACGAAAACGAGCGCTCGAAATTTTATAAACAGACCTTTGGGAGTATGGATATCATGAAAAAACGACTAAATGTGTCTGTTCAATATAAAATTATTTGCTTTATTGAACTACTAATCTATCCCTGTATTGTGACTGTTTTGCAATTTTCCTTCTTCTTATAGTATTTATTTGCGCCCAAAGATGCGTTAAAATTAGTGTTGAAATATGGAACTTTCGACGCTCATAACTTAAAATTATATGCTTTTTTACTTTTTGTTTCCATACAGGGCTAGATAATGATGAGACAAAGAGATATAATTTTTTATTTTTAACGTTCACCGTCAAACAGTGGAGAAATCGCCAGACTACGTTTGTATGGAGGAATTTTCGACTAGGGCAACCTTAACACGCAAAATGTAGGAGATTATAGTTAATTGTAGGTACAGTCAGCAACGAAGGCAATTATTATTATACTAACTACACGTTGGCCTATTTCTTTTCAGTGTGTACCCAGGAGTGAAGATTTAACTCTCAGTTTCTACCGCCTAGAACTGTCGCTGTGATATAGTTATTTTTGTCTTCGATAGTCTTGGACATGCGTTGTTTCAGAACTGTTTACAAAGAATAGGAACTTACCTTCAATAGAAGTTCCAAGCTGCGAATCGATGGTCAGAGTTTGCACCGCAGCTGCAAGCAGCACCGGACACAAAACTAATATGTTTAACATTTTTACTAACATAGCACAATATGAGAAGTTTTAAACGTCCATTTTTAATCTAAAAAAGTGCTTAAAATAATTGACACTAATAATAGAATTTAATTTTACATTTTTTTATGAAATTTGAGTAGATATTGAAATAAAATAATTATTTTTGTGTCCATATTCCATTGCCTCTTATAAAGGACGAATTTGTTTAAAATAACGAACAATGCGCGCAATGGAAAATGAAAATAGTTCGAATATAATTTTACAGCACTCTCTGAAGAATCTTCAATTACGGCGAATTGATAAAACTACACCTATCTCCCTCACTTCATATCGAAACACAACGAGTATCTAAAAGAGACGAACACAACACGTCAACATCACAATTCGAATTACAAAACTCGAAATTCGCCCGCTCAAATTGTTCCCACAGATAAAACAAAAGTCTGCAACTTTTTTTTTGGAAAGTTTGCAAAGGCACACGTCCATACAGGTTTAGTTTTGCAAATATTGTGGCGCAAATGCTTGGGTGTGCCTTGTGTCACGGTTGGATGCCCAGAAAACACTTCCTTAGCATCTTATGTGAACCTTTAAGTTTGTTAATCGGGCAGGTAGGTGGTTAGTAGGTGGCTTTAGGATTAAACCGTGGGTTTGCCTCCATTAGCGATTTTGTATTTTTTTTTTGAATTTACAGCGTTCCTGCTTGACTTGGCCTCGGAAGACTACTCAATCGACAAGACTCCAATATAAATATACCTGGCCTCCGGCCGTATTATGTTAAAGTAAATAAATAAATATTTCAATAAACAAGCATATTCGCAAGCTGGGTGACCGAAACCAGATGTATGTTCCGACAGCACAGCATAATTTTCTTCTCGTTTACGTCTTTTAAGTTCGCTTCTTAAGCAGTCAGGTTTTTTGATTACTTGAATATTTTTTACTTATTTATAACTTTTTTTTTCGAATTTGGTACATATTTTTGAAATCACCTCTTAAAACCCTTTATTTTGATATCCCACACGATGGTTTTGAAAGAAAAAAAAATTGGGCCCCCACAATATGGCGGCCAAAATCCGCCGTCTTTCTATTTACCAATTTTAAAGTAACTACTGAAACTCGCAAGGTTAAGACAAATCGATTGGCGTAAGAATCATCAAAATCGGCAAACGCGTTTGGTCCCTAGAACGCCACATAGGAACAAACATACATACATAGACTGATAAACGTACCCTCCTTCGGCAGTCAGTTAATGAAGTTAGTAGTAGGTACGTATTTGTCTTAACTTGTTAGTGTTTGGCGTATAGAACGCCACATAGGAACGAACATACATACATACATACCTAGACTGATAAACGTACCCTCCTTCGGCAGTCAGTTAAAAAAGGGAGGCCAAAGTGGGTGAAGTCAGGTTGTGAATAATGATGACGGTGACTTTAACTCTACCTTTTACTTGCTTGACTTTCAAAGCTCTCTTGGCAAAAACAAGTGGCTGGAAAAGCGTAGATCTTGACCTAATAACAAACATTGGTAACCATTAATTTCTGATCATTCCAACTGAGCATATCGAACTAAATTATTTCAAAATAACATACAAACATTTCCACATAGCATAGAAGAATGAATTGTAACAAAAAAAAACCACGCGAGTTCACGGTCTGTCCGCCATAGTTAAAGAAGAACATAATACTTTGATAAAAAATATTAATTATACCGCATTTCTGAGCCAATCTTCTCTTTAACACCGCTTTGTGTCGGATTCCAGTTAAAATTAAACTAATTTTATACCGCGTATTCACTTGCAAATAAAAATAACAAAACGCCATTTTATAGCTAAACCTGAGAAGCAGCTTAAGAAGCTTAGAAGCACAGCTTTTATTTGCCAACAAGCAGGCAGCTAATCTGATAATGTGAGTGCTAACGCGTGCCCGTGTTAACCACCATAAACAGCACAGGAGTTTTAGTGGGTTGGAGTCCCACATAACTGCACTATCGACCCGTGGTAGTACAATATGCACGAGCATTTCGCTAAACCAAAAAAAACTCATCTGATGGTGATTGATTACCGATACTAGAAATAAAAAGCCGGTCTGTTACTCAGAATCAAAGTCTATCACTCGTTGCCACTAGTAAAATTTAATAAACCCCCGACACATTTTTGTTTGATGCTTTTTAAACTGCACAATATATTTAGTATTAGACACGCTTCGATCGAAAATTTATCGAACACGTAATTATGAAACGAAATCTTGTAAAATACTCCGATCCAAACAGTAAAACGCCCATAACTTTTGAACGGCTGAAGCGATTCTCATCAAACAAAGCTAAGAACACTTTCAATAAAGTCGCCTTTCAAACATTCAAAAAAATAACTAAATCAAAATCATCATCATCAGGTTCATCCTTTCAGGAGCTATGATGCCACATACAGATACACAAATACACAAACATACAACACCGGTACACACATCAAACTTATCCTCTTTTTCCGTCGGGGGTTAAAAC
Source organism: Orthosia gracilis (assembly GCA_947562075.1). Taxonomy (NCBI): domain Eukaryota; kingdom Metazoa; phylum Arthropoda; class Insecta; order Lepidoptera; family Noctuidae; genus Orthosia; species Orthosia gracilis. The sequence goes on from OX387276.1 coordinate 6,473,771, forward strand.
AATCGAACCTTGCGACCAATCCATACTCGATAATGAGTTAATGACATTATAAATGCAAAAGTAACTCTGACAGTTTGTTACACTTTCACGCCCAAATCGCTAAACCAAAACTGAGAAATTTTGGTACAGAGATAGTTTGGAACTTGGAACATAATAAAAATAGGAATCTTTAGCCCGGGAATGTGATCCCTTGGGATAATTTCCGTCTTCCACGCGGGCGAAGTCACTGGCAGAAGTTAATCATAAATAAACCTTAGTTGCTACGCGTTATTGTAGTACTGTCGATAGATTTCTTTTCTGAACTAATTAGAATGAACTATTAAGAGATAAAATTGTTTGTTTGCAAAAGCAATAACCCGATTGACTCTAACTGATAGAAAACTACACCTTTGCTGAGTGCGACAGGTTGTTTTTCCACCTTCCCGGATAATGGCACGGTTCCTCCAAATCAAAATCAAAAACCGGTTAAGTGCGAGTCAGACTTGCGCACGAAGATACAAAATTACATTATCGCAAAAAAAAAACAGCAAAAACATCACGTTTGTTGTATTAAATAATTATTTTATTCTATTTTTTTTTTATTATTTATTTACTAACTTAAACTTAATGCAACATACGGGTTCATAGGCGGCTTTAATGCCTGAGGCATTCTCTACCAGTCAACCAAGGATGGTTTTTAATATTTTTTGTTATAGCAGCAACAGAAATCCATTATCTGTGAAAATTTCAACTATCTAGCTGTCACAGTTCATGAGATACAGCCTGGTGACAGACAGACAGACCTGGTGGCAGTGGAATCTTAGTAATAGGGTCCCGTTTTTACCCTTTGGGTACGGAACACTAAAAATTATTTATTCCAATTAGACCAATCAAAGGTACTTTTGAATTGACAGACAAAAAATAATCTAGTTGCACAATCGCAAGCTTCAATAGGTTTCGTTAGATTTATATGTGTGGTCTAGTCTATCTATAGAACGTGCAAGAAACTCCACGGACACTCATTTCCATCAATAATTATAAGTATTTGGTTATATCATGATACAAAATTACATATTTATGAGAAAAATGAAATAAAACCGTTTCTTGTGTGATAGACCGCAGTAGCGAAGGCTAACAAAGAAAATTTGGTTGTAATAAGTATCACTAGATGGCGCGTTATGCATGGATTTGTTATTTAATTAAAATTGTGTAGAATTAACATTTTCTAGAATTGATCATAACAATTGTATGTTCTTGTTTACTCAACTCTTCATACAACAAATTTATGGAATATTGGGCTCTTAATTAACATTTCAAAGATTATTTGAACGCATCATTTAAAATTGATGCCAATAGATGTCGCGGTTTTAAATGTCTGGGGTATTCCACTCGACTGTTTAATTTGTATTCGAACACATTTTGGTGCAATTAAACTGCAAAACGTGCAAAAAATACTATAAAACAAATCGTCACTGTATTTGAAGAAAAGAATATTCATGAAACGAGAAAAACCCTTTTACTTTCAAGTCGCTGCTGTCTACGACGGCATCTATAGCTGTGGAACGGAACTGAACGCGATCGAAGTACTTACAAAAATAATCAGCATAATCAGACGAAAAACGCTAGTTACGTCGGCATGGTTTCTTTGTACGGGATGAGGTATCTGTATGCTAGTATTATATTATCTTTTCGTCCTAATATTTGCAATGCAAAAGTAAAGCTGACTGTGTGTTAACCTACACCACGTATTTTTGTACACATAATACCTTAGAGGAAGATATATGCTGCTATTTATCCCTTATAAATGTACAGTTCATGTGGAATTGGCCACAGTAGCGAAGCCGCGAGATATAGCTAGTATGATCGAGATAGCAGAAACAATTCAAAATACAGATGGACGAACAATGTCACGGAAACAGCAGGTTACCTAGATAAAACAAAATCAAGACATTTGCCGATGCATGCAGACCTTGGAGACAAAATTAAAGTATTTCCTGTGCCTATAATTTTCATCGGCACCCAGACAATTCAAAGTTACAATACCGTAAGTAACTTGGCGGCATAATAGATATGGCGGTATTACTTCTTCAGAAAGAGCTCTCTCTACTAATAGTTTTATTTTATTTTATTATAGACTAGCTGTCTCACGTGGCTTCGCTCCCGTCAACTACCTACGTCTACCTATCTACCCATTTACCCTACCTACACTACATACATGATTGTTGCGTAACTTTAACCGCTTACGCAGCGCACGCAACGGAAGCTCTCAATATTTTTTTTCCCGTTTTTGCAACATTTTTCATTTATGCTCCGTTCCTATTGGCCGCAGCGTGATTATAAATAGCCTATAACCTTCCTCGATAAATGGACTATCCAACACAGAAAGAATTTTTAAATTCCAACCAGTAGTTCCTGAGATAAGCGCGTTCAAACAAACAAACTCTTCTGCTTTATAATATAAGTACAGATAGCCTCGCGCTTGGAAACTATCCCACCTGATGTTAAGCGATGATTTGGTCGGCGATGAAGAACGCTTGCTTAGAAGTAGCTTATTCACTCTTGACTTATAGACCCTAGGTTGTAGCTATCGGAAAACACAGACTCGAGCAGCGAATTCAACTCCTTAGCTTTACGAATAATGAAAGTATTTTCAAAACGTTTAGTGCGTATGGGTGAGATGCCCATCATGTACCGTTCGTCTTGTAGTCCAATGAAGAAACGGGCTAGGCGGAATTAGATCACGTAATTCCATCGTACACTCCCCGAAAAGCAATCGATGATAAATTTATTCGATACAAAATCTTTTTTTTAAACAAGTCTTTTTCGTATTCTTCTTAGAAAACCCTTTCATTTGATACCCATATCATGGGCGTGCACAAAAATAATTAGTCCGCCATCTTGGGCCGTCGCATTGTCATCCTAACTAAACGTGTATGCAAAATTTCATCTTAATCGGTGGAGAATAACTGCTTTAAAATTTAGATGCAACATTTGACCCGAACACACTTACATACATACATACATTGCAAGTTAAATAAAAGCTTGTAAAAAAAACAGACAAGCTGGCAACTCGGCGATGGCATCGATTTTCAAGGCTCTGGAGCTTTGATTCAACCAGTGCCTCACTGCCGATGAGCAATGATCGATCGACTCTCGTGCATCAAGCTGGTATTTGGCAGATTCGTCCCAGTGATGAGAACTTAGTTGTTGATGGTCCAAGCACTACAAATACATACGCAAACTACCTCTTTGGTCACATCGCAAGCGCTACTGCTGAGAATAAGGTCCTGGGTTAGACTTCCGGGTCGGGAAGTGTCATTAACATTTTAAATTTGGAATTCCTGAGCTACAGCCCGGTTGATGGCAAAAGACACGCTCGCTCTAATGGTGGCTACCACGTATGAATTCGCCGCTAGAGGAGCTGTTGTAGCATAAGGTCTCCGATATGTCAAACTCCTCTGTTTTTGTTGTGAGTGGCCAGGTTTTTTACTAATTATATTATTGTTGTGAATATTTTGAGATACCTCAGGTTATTTATGGCAAATATGAGTTACGGGTAACTTAGGTACGTAACAAACTTGGACAGGTATAATTACTTCTGGAAAGTAGACAAACGTTCCAAGTTTAAATTGATGTTAGTTAGCAAGGTACACTACTGCCTTTTTTTTTTGGAATGTTAATCATCAATGACTTCTCCCGCTCTAGGTGAAACAGGAGGGCGTGTCAGACTTTTACTGACTAAAACCCACCCGTGTTCCTTCAGTTGCTTGTGCCAGGGCCACGGTAACTCTTTTTCAAATTTATCCGCGACCCAGACAGGCATAGGCCCTAGCGGACCCCGTCGGTTGTGCAGACATCTCTTTGAGGCGCGCGTGGAACACTACGCGTCGTCGACTCGGGCCTGGTTGTTTTCGGACGGCGAGCTACCCATTACTCGCCGTCCTCAAGCCCGCACCTACGGTAGCCGGGAATCGGCTTGCGACTCCCAACGCCCAGGGCGTCTCCCGCGGTGGCTAGGGGCGTGACGGCGTCTCCGTTGCGTCTCCCTCACGCGTTCTGCTTCCTGCTTTGCGAGCATTACTGCTACGCAGAAGGAGGTGACAGCTTCCCATGCCTTCTCGCTCCGTACCATGGCCCGAACCAGGGCCAGACGCGAGAGGTCGCCACCGCTGATCGCCTCCATGATGACACGGCGGTGCTCCACCCAAGCGAGACAGACCTCCACCATGTCCTCCGGGCGATCCACACAATGGTGACCCCCGGGCGTTTCCTCCCGCCTCATCCTGAACAAGAACCTCCCGAAACAGCCGTGTCCGGTGAGGACCTGCGTCAGGCGGAAGGTGAGGACGCCGTGGCGCCTCTAAAGCCATTCCTCAAAGGGCCTTATCGCCGCAATTGTGGCGTGCCCAAAGGTACACTACTGCTAACTCTTTGGGGAATACCGGCGTCATATATCTATGTCATCTTCTTGATTTCATGTTTCTTTTTTTAACTTCATAATATAAAATAAACATACAAGTAAACGGAAGACATAGACAATTAGTTAATGTTTTCTATATGCAAATGAGCTTTATCTATTTAATCGTTAAGATTATAAAAATAATATAAAACAACTGTGAAAATATGCACGTCCTGTGGTCACAAAAAACTATTTACATTTAGAAACTCATTAAGTATGCAGATTTAGAAATAGTTTTACCGTGAGTTGATACTCTCTGGTTGTTCGTTACCTACAAGCTCCCTTGATTTACCTGGAATAAAATATGTATTATTGCCCTCTCTCTGTGTCTACAGACGAATGTCCGTAGGCACTGCGTACCTAAATTCCCTTCGTGTATGAGGCTCGAAGTAAGCGGCCAAAACTACGTTGGACCCGCTTAATGATCGGGAATGCAGATGTGTAAAGTTCACCTTGGTACACTCTTCTTTCACCGGTTGTGTTTAAGTTTCATGATCTGATATATGGGTAATCGTATCCGGCATTATAGGAACTATGTAGAATTTGCCTATTAAACTCCATTTGAAGTAACATTAGACATATTTCCAATTCTTTTTACAGCACGTTCAACCGATTTTGAGTTCTATCCCATAAACGTATCCGTAAAAAGAAGAGAAAACAGGAACACCGACTTCCAAAAATAAGTTATTTTTCACTTTCTAGTGTTTCTATTTGGAAGTCGGTTGTATTTTTTTGGAAAATGTTTTTTTTTTTGTGTTATGTATATTATCAGTCTTCTTATTTTCGAATCAATAACTTCTGCAAGTGTATAAACACAAAAACATCCCTCTTTTTGATTGTCCTTTATTAACCCCGACGGAAAAAGAGAGTTGTTATAAGTTTGAAGTGTTATGATTCATGAAGTGTGACATACCTGTGTGTTTGTGTATATGTGTATCTGTCTGTGACATCATAGCTGCTAAACGGATGAACCGATTTTAATTTCGTTTATTTTTGTTTGAAAGGTGACTTCATCGAGAGTGTTCTTAGCTATGTTTGATGAGAATCGGTTTAGCCGTTCAAAAGTTATGAGCGTTTTACTGTTTGAATCGAGGTGTTTTCGCAAGATATCGTGTCATTATTAAGTGTTCATTTGATTGTCGATCGAAGCGTGTCTACTATTAGATAAATTATGTAGCATGAAATAAAAATGTGTCTTGATTTTAATAGTAGTTTATGCAATGTTCATATAATAGGGGGTATTAAAACAAGAACGTGGTTTTATCACATGTGGCGAAGCCGAATGTGATAATAATAACACGCGAGTGTTTTAATAAATAATTATATGCCGTTGCATACACTATTTTATCTTTACTCATACATTTGAAATACAACAAAAGTGGAAACGGAAAAATATGTGGTATGGCGGGCAATTTAAATTCACATCAGCGCGCGCCTCCATAGACATGACACTACTTTTCGACAGTAAATCAAGGAGCCCCTAAGTGCTAAAAAATTAAAAAGTAGAAGTGTGCTATAAAAATTAAAAGTTATTTTATGATGCTGTTGTTTGAAAATCGAAGGAAAATATTGCACTGTTATGGTTTTTTTTTACCTATCCACGAATATAAAGTACGTGTTTATACAATTATACAATATTTTTGAATTCATATTTGGAACATTACGTTGTGAGTGTAGATAAACATTTTTAAATTTTACTTGTTAATTTTCTGCTTGAACCGCTGCAGTTCTTATCCCTTTAATTAATTATAAATACATTCACAAGGCATTTTTGTACAAGCATGTTAAGCTGTTGGTCCCGGCTGCCATTTGTAGATCTTTGAGTCGTAGTAGTACACTTACACGGGCAATTAATTGCGCAAATATTTGTTGTGGTTAAATATGATGTCCCGACCACACCTAGTTTTGTGCAGCAATATAAAGATTGTATAGAAATTGCCTAATTTCGGTTGCCCTTTTAAGCGCACCTTTACGCTTAGGCAGAAGCCAGAAAATCTGAAAGTAGTCTCGACATAGGGTGCCGTTTTACACAGTAGGGTTGTGGAAATCAGTAAGGCAGTTCTGTGTACAAGTCAAATTTAATAATTAAGAAACCTCCGACACATTTTTATTTCATGCTACATAATTCATCTAGTAGTAGACACGTTTCGATCGGCAATCTATTGAAACACGTAATTATGACACGATATCTTGCGAGGACCGCCCGATTCAAACAGTAAAACGCCCATAACTTTTGAACGGCTGAACCGATTTTCATCAAACGTAGCTAAGAATACTCTCGATAAAGTCCCAATACAAACAAAAGAAACTAAATCAAAATCGGTTCATCCGTTCAGGAGCTATGATGCCACAGACAGATATATGTCGGGTTTAGTCAATAGTACGGACGTCAAAACAAATCACGAGCACGCCACCTGTCGGCAAATCAAGAACAACTACGCTGTGGCGCGCTTCCTCTAACGACCTGTGTGGTGGGGACACAGAATATAAGGGTTGAGTACTGACCGCCCTAGAGCTAAGACGTTGTAGAATCAGTATCGATCCGTAGTATTAGTGAGCAAGATTGTAACTGTGAACTAGTTAAATAAACCCAGTGTATCGAATAATTTGTGTTATTTCATTTGCGCGACTGTACCCACCGACCTGCCCATACACGATGTCTTAACCTAAGGGAATACATCCTGACTTCCCGATGGTTTGCATCTATCGGCCAGCCATGATGCGACATCAGAAGTGGGATTCGGTCGTGCTAATGAGATCACACGTAAAAACAATGCTAGTGAAAATGGCGGTTACATTCTTGCAAAAAAATGCGGTGTCAGTTGAGAAAAAAAAACAGTAGTGGTTCGTTTCTGCGACTACCCTCAGTCTTGAATAAAAAAAAACCAGTCTAGAGCGGAGCAGCAAGGAATCTAGCAACAACCAAGGAGCTGGACAGTCAAGGAGGTGCGTGTGGACGTGTGGAAAGATCCATACTCATGGATCTTTAAGCCAATCTGGTGAGTCGTTTTCATTTTGTTATTGACTATGGCCAAGACTGTTCATTATTCAAAATTCTGGTTTTGTGGCGGTCAATGGATCGTCGGGGTGGCCCGGTTGGGTTATAATTTCATGTTAGTTATCGATGGTCAAGTTGGGTGTTGTTGAAGGGTTATTATTCTACTATCACTGGCGGTAGCCCTTGACTGGCCTTGGCACTTGGGACATTGTAATGTGTGGTTCATGTTTTGGACAGGGTCTCTGCATTCACATTCAGTGTTCACAATAACCCATTTTGCCGTGCCGGTTTAGGTTACTACACCGGTTAATTTCCATCAAAGCTGTGTGTACTCTCGTAGTGTTTTTCATGTTTCAGATACCATATTGTGTCGCAGTGGAGCTTCTGCTGCTGCTAGCAGTTCAGATGCTGTATGCGAAGGCTGACCTGTCAAGATCTGAGAGGTTAGGAAGAACGGCAGACTAGCAGTTTGAGGTTGGGAGCGCGCAAGTTTGAAATGGAATACTCGGTGAGTCGCTTCCATGTTATTTCGATAGTGGGTTGGAAGGTTCTCTACTGAAGAGATGCTATTTCGAGTTTTGAGTGTTCATGTTTGATCACTGAATTGGTAGTGGTTATATCTAGCACTATCACTAGGTAATTAAGACACACTTATAAAAAGCAAGTAGTTAGGTAATGGGTTTCCTATTGGCAGTATAGTTTCAAGATTTGGTTCAATACGAACTTTTGGTTGAGATATCCCATAAGAAGGAGATTTTCAGTGACAAAGCCAGTTAGTAATGTCGTAGGGCCATCGCAATTGTATCGAGTTAGTAACGGTACTGGTCATTTACGTGTATTTAGAACAAATCTTATGTTGCGTCACGATTTACGACCACCGTCTTCAGATCTGAATTCACTTGCTTACTTTCAAAGTAACATTAGGATAGCAGTAGATCTCGCGATCGTTTTCCTTACATAAAAACTGAGGTAGTGAGCGATAGTAAATGGTTACTGTTGATATTTGATTTTAAAGATTTTGATCCGAATTATTTCGTGAAGCTCCTTAATATTATCAGGGTTAGATGTTTCCCTTTTGTTAGCAGTCGGTATGTAAATCTTCGAGTAAAACGTGCGAATCTTTTGGGAAGGATCCCCGATCACCAAGTTCCTTGAGAATTAGACATCATAGTTGATGACAGTGGTAGTGAAACCAAATCTGATTAACATGTCTACTCATGCGACAAATTCTGGACCGCCCCTCATGAGTAACATGTGGCGATGGGTCTACGAAGAGGTTTCGTTGAGTATGCATTGCCTTTGAATTATGGTAAAGATTAACGAATATGTTACAATTACTTTATTTAGTTGTTGATCGTCGGATCTTTTTCTAATCAATAGTGTTGTGTGGGAAACTCTAGTGTGAAAACTAAATGAGCCCTTTATTAAGTCCGCGATAGGTTATTATGACAGAACAGTGATAGTTATACAATGAAAGCTAAATAGGAACGCTTAGGACCTACAAGTATGCACGCGGTAGGTTAGGGAAGATGTCAACGGGTCATTTAAAGGAATTTTGATGATGATAAGCAAGCTTAAAGTGTCTAGTAATTCAGTCTATCGAATGTATTATGATTGACCGTACCAGTGGATTCTGGTGGAGGTCGGAGTCTAGAGACCGTTGTGAGAGCAATACAATTGCTGGTCGGCTAGAGGGCCGTGGCGTTGAAGATTTTACTCGAGGGTTTCTTAAAGCTTGACAGTTTTTGCAGCAGCAGAATTTTTAAAGTTGGTTTGGATCGATTTGTGGTACATGGCCCAGGGTAATGATTGAGTTAAAGAGTAGAATTCTAAAATTTCCCTATTTTCACGAACCCAATGATCTATTTTGGTCAGGAGTAGCCGAGCGTTGTGTGGCAGCTGTTGACCTGTGTGGCAACTGTGAGCCTGTGTGTCAACTGAAGGCCTGTATGGCACCTGTAAGTCTGTGTGACACTATGTCTGGTTTGAATGTTCATGTTTATGTTAGAGACCTTGCAGAAGGTTCATTTTGAGTTATGACGTTGAAAGAAGGTAAACTCACATAGTCACGCCAGAGGTGAGATCACCATGTTAATGTTGATGACGTTCGAATCGTCAAGCCCTCATTACGAAAATTTAAATAATTTTGGTATTCTAATTTTGATTAACAGAATTTATAAAATTGCTAATAAAAATTTAAGGGTAGTAAAATTTAAGTAAGTACCTAAAGGGCAAGAAGGTTATTTGGAAATTTGCCAAAATGATAGTGATGATGATGATGAATGGACCGTGACGACAGATGATGAGTTCAGTATGTCTTTTGTACCTGTAATTAATAATACGCCCTCGGAGTCAGAGGAAACATTTTCCATATGCTCTCGCACCTTAAGTGTAGATAGAAGATGATCATTTTTGTAAATGGGATGTCAAGATCACTCATGCTGTTGTGGGTGTTGATCTGTGATGCGCTGTAAAAGTCTCACCTGCTTTAGTGGGTGACGATTCAGACCAGCTAGACTGTAACTGCGCTGTAGGAGTCTCACCTGCTTTAGTGGGTGACGATTCAGACCAGCTTGACTGTAACTTAACTAAGGGAATACATCCTGACTTCCCGATGGTTTGCATCTATCGGCCAGCCATGATGCGACATATACAAACACACAGGTACACACGTCAAACTTATAACACCCCTCTTTTTTCCGTCGGGCGTTAAAAATATTGTTTAAACGACTTTCGCCTTAACCTTACCTTTTTTTTTTTTTTTTTTTTTTTTTTTAGCGTGGAGAAATGCTCATGCATACTGCGCTACCACGGGGAGATAGTGCAGTTATGTGGGACTCTAACCCACTAAAACTCCACGGTGTCCTCCTGTGCCGCTTATGGCGGGAACACGGGAACGCGTTAGCATACAACCGCGAACCCGCCGCGGCCTTAACCTTACCTAGCATAAGGATTAAATAGATATAAGAAATCGCAGTCTGAATGAAAACGTCATAGAAATTCCCGTTTCTTTGTTAATTTTTTTGCAGTTAATTATAAAATGTTAAGAATGTTCACATGTTCATTGTTCAGAATCCTTTGTTTCTTCTGCTTTGTTGATTTATTTATTTGCGCAATATTTTGGACAGCTTTCTGAAAAGTTAATCATTCTCATGAAACTTTCACGAAGATTTCTTTGAAGCGTTTTCACGAAGTACCTATGTTTAATTGTTTTACTTTTTATGACATAACAACACGCCCGAATTCCTCGAAGGGTTGGCCAGAGATGCTCTGATAGAATTCTGCTATTACTTCTTATGACTCCGCTCTTTATCTCGATCTTGCTTGATGGTAAGCCATGATGTATCAGATGTCCACGATGGAACATGCAAGCCCAGAAGATACCTTTTCACTCTTGCTTTAAAGGCTGACGGGCAGAGTGGCAAATAAGCTACCTGATGGTTAATGGACACCACCGTCTATTGACTTCTGTTAAATATCATGACTTTTTGGGTAGGTTTTAACGCAAAGAGTTTGACCGCTATCCAATCGACCAAATCGACCAATCACACAGACGGAAATCCACATCGCATCATTTATCTTGCATGTGATTGGTCGATTGGATAGCGGTCAAACTCTTTGCGTTGCCGTATTCACTTACGCAATACGGCTACTGGACACAGGTGCGTTGCCTACTCTTTTAGAAGAGAACACTCTTTAATCTTTTTGATGTTATGTGTCATGTATCATCATCATCATATCTGCCGAAAGACGTCCACTGCTGGACATAGGCCTCCCCCAAGCGTCGCCACATTGACCGGTCCCGTGCGTCTCGTATCCATCGGATCGCCGTGTTATGAATGTACCTATATAAATATGAGTAGTCGGTATGGCAACACTGACTTCATTTTGTGAAAATTTACAAGAAAGATTTTTTTCTATGTATGTTCCCCGATTACTCAAAGACGCCTGAACCGATTTGACAAACTCTCCTTTTGTTTGAAAGGGTTTACTTCACAAGTGGTCCCATGGTCATCAGGTCAGAATCTGATGATGGCATCCTAGAGAAGGAACTCCTCAAATATTATAAGCATACATATAGCGATTTAGAAAATTACATCAACAATGCAATCATTTGCACTCAGAAAGTATCATTTGGTGAAGTGAAATTGATGAAGAAGACCACAGATGGCAACTGGAACTCCGATATAAAACAATGTATCCTAGTCCTGTTTGGGCTTATTGGAATCGTCATGAGATTTAATTTGGCTATAATTGGCTTTCATGTTAATTGGATGTACCTATCAAAACTAAAAAGAGAAAAATGAAAAACTTTTTAACAAAAAATCAATCCGATTTCCAAAACAAAATACTACAAAGCGAAAACAATTTTTTTTTCCGAAGTCGGTGTCGAATAACGGAAAACGCCATGGTACAAAAGACACCGACTTCGGAAAAGAAAGTTATTTTTCGCTTTGTAGTATTTTGTTTTTGAAGTCGGTTTGAATTTTTGTTAAAAATTTTTTTTTACTTATCATTTGAATGAATTAAGCAAATGTGCTTCACCTTCGACCACATCATCGCTTAACATCAGGTGAGATAGTGGTAAAACGCGAACTTGTTAAAAAAAATAAAAAAAATATTCTCTTCCTGTAAATATTACTCTATCATGGACAATGCACTAACCAGACAGTCCATCCACCACAGCCCACCAGACCGAAAGTTTTTGTTCTCTGCCAAACCTCTTTAAATTTAAACACTATCATAGTAGGTATACCTAAAAGTTTTTTACAGTCTTAGTTCAACGTGTTACAATCCACGCACGTAATGAATGCTATAAACCATGTAACTATTAATTTGAATAAAAAATTATTTGCAGTTCCATGCGTACAAAGTTTTGGAGATACGTAGATTCTTTTGTTTTTGGAAGCTTCAAAAATGCGAGGTTCTATCTAACTTTGCCTTCATTACAATATTTTTTCTATTGAAGGATTCTACGCAACTATAATGAAAAAAAAGGAAAAAGGTGCTCCCTCACTTGGAGCATTCGCCTGAAATGTAACGTTACAGATTCGAGCATTACATTGGTGAGGGAGAAGAGCCGAGCATTACAGTGCGCAACCTGTAATGTTACAGATTCGAGCATTACATTGGTGACAGAAGAGAACCGAGCATTACAGTGCGCAACTTGGTGATATAATGTGTAACATTTTGATACAACTTGTAACATCAACGACCACTTCGTCTGACATTGTGGTATCAACTAAAGGCTCAAAATCGAATCTAATGTTACATTACAGGCAAATGCTCGTTAGTCAGGGAGGCAGTATTGTAATGTAATGCTCGAAATCGAATCTGAAAAGTTACATTACAGGCGAACGCTCCAGGTGAGGTAGCTCCTTTAAGTAGGAAGATACACGTGTAATATAGAATGCCCAAAATACACATATATCTCATCTTTTGAGATCCTAATGAACACCAATGACGGTCCCAAATTATTATCTAAAAAGTTAAACATCGACTCGACAGAAGACTTCTTAGCATGAGGGACTTAGAACAAAAATATTTCGAACTTGTGGCTTAGGTTAAAAAAAGTCTTTACAAAAAGCATACAATGCTTACAAATCTTTCAAACTCAAATGTCTCGCTCTTTTTAAACGACTTTCCAAAAAGGACGCGGTTCTATGTTCGATAGTATGTATTTTTTTATGTATGTTCACCGATTTTACCGTCAATTGCGAACCGATTTTGAAAATTATTTATTTGCTTGCGAATTGGTCCCGTTTAAATTCGGTGAAGATCTGATGAAGAACTTCGGAGATATTAAATGGAACTCTTCAATTAATGACTGCAAATCGCTACATAAATAAATGTACATTACTAAGAACTTGTCCAGTAGCTACCACAACTCAACATTTTAAAACTTTTTATAAACAAAATACAACCAAATTCCAAATAAAAACACTACAAAATAAAAATAAAAAACATTTTAAAATAACAAAAAACCCGTCTGCTTAAAAAGCGAACTAAAAAGACGTAAACAAGAAGAAAATCATGCTGTGCAGTCGGAGGATACATATGCTCGAGCTGGCTGATCAAAACCAGATGAATCCTCCGATATTTTCCAATTTTAGTGTAGCCAGTGACACTCGCAGGGTTAAGACAAATCGATTGACGTAAGAATCATCAAAATCGGCCAACGCGTTTGGTCTCTAGAACGCCACATAGGAACAAACATACATACATATATAGACTGATAAACACATTACCCTCCTTCGGCAGTCGGGTAAAAATAACGTCAATTTCGCCAGTCGGTGGTCCGGTATCGGTTTCGGTGTCAAACAACGAAGAAATGAAAACAGGGATACCGACTTTCGAAATTGAAGTTATTTTTCACTTTGTAGTGTATTTATTTGAAAGTTGGTTGTATTTTTTTGTAAAAAACGTTTTTTATAACTCCACTTGTATGGAACCCAAATACAGAACACCCAATAATAGTTTTACAGGTTGGTAGTGATCTGTTGTCTCCGCTATCTAGGATTCATATCAAATGATTACACGTTGTACGAAAGAACGATTTCACCAATTTTATGAGAATGCCGCGAATTACCAGCTTTGTTTTCTATCTAAAAGTAATGTGAGAATAACCGAATAACAGTAACTTTTGGATCGTTAGAACAAAACCCAAGAACAGTTTTTGTATTTTAATTACTCCGCCGAATTTTTTTATTAATTTTTTTGCGTTGTAGCAGCAACTTGACTCATCTGTTCACAAAAAAAAAAGTTTCATTGAAAACGGTTCAGTGATTTTCGAGTATTTGACAGACAAAGAAGCACATAAACATACAAATATCTTTGAACTGTGTTATATAATAATCTCAGCTTTGTAGTCTGAATGCAAAGACCTCTTCTTGAGAACGAACTAGCAGTGATCGCCACGATTGACATATGAAGAACCGTCAAGTCCAGGCCAGGCCCAACTTTCAAATGTCTATTGCATATTGCGTGCTATTCTGCTAACATTGTTCTTCAAAACTTTGTTGAAGCCCACGAACACAGACTTCATCGACATGTGAATGTGGAAGCAAACCAGCTGCTAGATAACACGGACATAGTGCTTAGGCTAAAGAGAACTAAACCATTTGAGTTACTGTAGTGTATAATGAGTGAAAAAATAATAGCAAACAATACTGTGCTATACATGTAACACGTGAACTAAGTGTTTTTAACGTATCAGACTCTAAGAAAGTGGTACCGAAATGTATAAAAGTGCAAATTGACACTATTCTTAGTCATAACATTTTACAATATAAAACTAAGATATAGTTAAATTGCTTATAAATCTATTAAGACTTGATTGTAATTTATTATTAAGAAACTTCGTTTTTAATTAATATAGAAAAAACGAACATTGTTCTAACTGCTTCTATATATTTAAAGTTAAATTGATGAACAATCTTAGCTCAAATTAGCACTGGATTGTTTACCCAAGTGAAGTCTACGAAAATACCTCCCTCTAAGATATAGGTAATGTAATCAGCTCTTAGGCAATTTAATATATATATCTAACGTAGAACTGTTACAGAAATGCCACGAGCGCCCGATCGACCGCCAGATCAAGCATCGCAAGCTGGAGATGGATTGGCCTCATGCTCCGCAGGGATCCTGATCTCATACCCAAGAAAGCTTTGCACTGGAATCCCCAAGAGAAAAGATTGCTTCGGCAATCCCGTGAAGCCTGGCGTCAAAGTGCGTGTCAAACATCAGAATGACGTGGAGCGAGGAGAAGCGTGAAGCTCAAGACCGATGGCGATGAAGAACTTCTGTGAACGCCTTCTACCACATCTAGTAGACATAGGTCATTAAGTTAGGGAAATTTTGGTGTTTCGAATTTTTAAGAATCAGATGTTTGATAAAGACATACAGACACGAGACACACAAAAAGCGCTGCCAAGAGCAAATTGAATAGATATCATTATAATTTTGGAAAAAAACATTTAAGAAAATGGTAAAGGAGCATTACCTTTCACTATAATTTGTATTCTTATCCTTTCTCTGTCATATATTTGTTGTTTATTAGTCTATTATGTAGTATTATAAATATGTATTTTATTTTATTATGTGTAAGTAACATTATTTATGATATTTGGTACACTGACAGCCCTAAATTCATCCCCTCTTGTTCAGTCCATACAAAAGTTGTTTGTAAGAGATTGCCTAGTGCTATAAGACCGCCCATTGTGCACTTGTTTTTGTAAATGTTTGTCCTATACGTTTTGTGGTGTACAATAAAGTATACCTATAATAAATAAATCTATAAAAGAAAGTCGTGTTAGTTACACTATTTATAACTCAAGAACGGCTGAACCGATTTGGCTGAAAATTGGTGGAGAGATAGCTTAGAACCAGGAGACGGACATAGGATACTTTTTATCCTTTTTCTTTTTACTTTTTATCATATGTTCGTCATTACGGTCGGCCAGATCTCTTTATTACTTTTACCATTATTAATTAGGGTAGGGTAGGTAGGGTAGGGTAGGGTAGGGTAGGTAGGGTAGGGTAGGTAGGGTAGGGTAGATAGGGTAGAGTAGGTAGGATAGGGTAGGTAGGGTAGGTAGGCAGTTGACGTGAGCGAAGCCACGGGCACAGCTAGTAATAAATAAAACGTTTATTCAACTACAGAACAAGGATATTCTAATCATTCAAAAAGAGGAATCATTTGTCCATAATACAGATAAAATTAAACTGTTTCGACTCTATTTCAGTTAACTAACGGCTTAGTAAATCTTTTCGTAAGACAGATCTAAACGAGCGATCTAGCCTGCATGAACTATCCCACGACAGATTTTGGCTAGAATATGTAATACTGAATCTGATTTAAAACGGAGTGGGTTAATGTACGAATTTCAGCAGCTTGTGGGGGAAAGAAATGTGTAGATATGACTTTCAAAATATGTCAGTTTTAAATAAAATGTTCACGTTAAAACCGACTTGGTTTTTGGTTTTTCATTTTTCGACACCGACTTGGGAAAAGAAAGTTATTTTTCGCTTTGTAATGTTTTGCTTTGGAAGTCGGTGTAATTATTTTGGTTAAAAAACTTTTTTTATCTTTTTAGTTTTGGTAGGTACCTACCTCAAATTGCTATGAAAATTATTTATTGACAAAGTACGTCTCACGACGATTCCTATAAGCCCAAACACGATTAGATACATTGTTTTATTTCGGCGTTCCATTGCCTGCCTTCCGGCTTCATCATCAGATCATTTCGGTGGTACCATTTGCATCATCATAGTCAGTTAACTGTTCGAGATATCTTAATAGTATCACCCGTGACATACTTACCACTAAGGAGTTCCAGTGACCCTGTTTGGTCTTCTTCATCAGTTCCACTTCACCAAATGATACTTTCTGAGTGCAAATGCTTGCATTGTTAATGAAAATACCAAAATCGCTGTACGTATGTCTATATTATTTGAGGAGTTCCATCGTTTTCGCCAGGATCCCATCGCCAGACCTGATGACCGCAGAATTTTCCAAATCAGTCCAGGTGTATTTGAGTAATCGGGTAACAAACATTAAAAAAAAACCGGCCAAGTGCGAGTCGGACTCGCGCACCGAGGGTTCCGTACAAACCTGCAAGGTTTACAAAGTTCGTTCATTACGACAATCGAGTCATAACTATGGTAATCTTATTGCAAAATGAAATTCATAACATTACAATTTAAGGTTTTCGGAATTTTTCCTTTATGTGTGCTATAAAACGTTGCTTCATGCCAAATTTCAAGATTCTAGGTCGACTGGAAGTACCCTTTAGGTTTTGATTCCCTTGCGAGTACTTGCGAGTTTCAAAATATGCAGCTTAAATTGCTGTTTCTTTTGATTGCGTTGACATAGAAGTTTGATTTTGTTACAGCTTAAAGGTATTATAGACCTGAGTATTTGGTATGAATTTCAATTTAATACCTCTACGCGTTTATGAGGAAATGGGTAGTAAGGTTAAAATTATTAAAAAAAAATATATTATGTGATGTAACTAAAAATTTATGGTTTTCGTAATTTTTCCTTTATCTATGCTATAAGACGTTGCTTCGTACCAAATTTCAAGATTCTGAGTTCACGGGAAGCACCCTGTAGGTTTTGATTCCCTTGCAAGTGTCGAAAATTTGCGGCATAAACGGCTGTATCTTTTGATTGCGTTGGCTTAGAAGTTTGATTTTTTCACAGCTTCAAGGGACAGTAGACCTGAGTAATTGATATAAATTCATACCTCCACGCGTTCCTGAGAAAAAGGGTCTTGACAGACGGACGGACGGACAGACGGACAACAAAGTGATCCTATAAGGGTTCCGTTTTTTCCTTTTGAGGTACGGAACCCTAAAAAAGAACCCGACGAATTGAGAAACTCATCCTTTTTTTGAAGTCGGTTGAAACTACAAAATGATATGGACATTCAGATTCATTCAATTTGATTCATGTCTAATTGCATAGTTATTATAATAATCTATGGATGTTCGTTAAGCGTTGACTAAGTACTACCTACACCCAAAGGCAACTTTACCCTTCCAACGATTGTACAATCATCGGCACGGTTCTTGAGCGCTGAGCTTCACGTGCGCAAAAGTGAATTATTGGGTCCCTCTGGTGGTATGAAGTGAGGCGCGGGGGCGGGGAAAGTGCAGTGATTGGCCGTAGCGTATCGCGTCATAGCCGTCAATCGTGATTCGTTCTTTACTCTTGTTGCACGTACCTCACGACGACGAGTACAATTCCGGCCAATTTAATTGCTACAAATTTTTAAACTGCATCATTTTAAATTATCTGGTAAGTTAGAACTCAAATATGTTATGTGATTTTTTTATTAATTAGACCTTTGTTATAATAATAAAAGGTGATATTTATCGAAAATATAGCAGGAAAAAAATTAATGTCAGTTTGTAATTATAGCAAAACTATTATTTTTCATTACTAACTATACTACTATACTTACAAACTATATTGTTTTTCATTTCATTAATGAACAAATGAAATTAGAGGTCAAAAATGTTAACAAAAAAAAGTATGTAGGTACGTTGTAGTTTTTTTAGTAATTTTTGACAACGTTGTAGATTTTTTAGTAATTTTTGACAAACTATAAGAACTAAGTTATAATTTTAAATTAGAAATACTTTTGTTAGTTACCTTTTTTTTTGATCTCAATTTCCATTTCTCAATTTAATAAAGCATTATTTAATCTTATAAGTAAGAAATTACGTAGACCGTAACTTAGAAAAAATAAATAATAAACGGGTGTGCGTTTTATTTGTCATAAGTGTAAGATGCGCAAAGTGATCCCCACTCTTCCGCCGAGCGCTCAAGAACCGTGCCGGTATCTGTATCTAACATGAACTTGTCACGGAAATTCAGAAAATAATATGTATCTACTTAAGTTTTTAACTATCCATCAAACACCCAGTAGAGTGTGCTGCTCCTGTACAGACTAAGTATTTACTGGAGTGTCCCAAATGTACATTCAATTGGACCCATGATGAGCTCAACATCTCCTCCAATGCTGCAATAACGTGGTCAATACTTGGGCCAAAACAGACTGACTAAATGTACAGCCGACACAAAAGAAAAAAAAAGAAAGTAGGCAACTGCAAACCTTTGGTACAGTCTAGGCAAACTCACTACCAAAAACTTCTCCAGGCTAAACTGGCTTCTGAGGCTAACGTAGGTACAGTATGAACGCTGAAAAAAAAGTCTCCAGGCGTATGATTGATCCCTCATAAAATAGGAAAGCAAAGACCTCCAACTAGTCCTAACTAAAACAATGACTCATTCCGATCCACACTATCTCCTCACCTAAAAGGCACACACAACAATGAATGAGATAATTAGCGGACTCCTTATCGCGTAATCAGCAGACGAGCAGCGCCAATTTATTATTAAATTAATAATATGCTTTGTAGGGATGGGGTGTGTCGATATTTAGAACAAGATTTGTCGATGTTACGGCTTTGAGGTGGCACGGAATATTACACCTACTGCTAGAATTAATGAATTTTAATGCTACATAACATGAGCATCATAGAGGTCGAGTAGGTAGGGCGAAACCCTGCAGAAACTACAGGTTTCGCTAGTCTAGCAAAATTACCTATGTGACTTTCTCCGAAAGCCGAAACTGTGAGCCGTTAAAATTAGCCGACCCGTAACTTAGCAAGTATCGTTAGATGCGCACAAGTCATTCTTTAAGACTGGTTACCAAGCGGGACGCGGGGATCGTTTAGCACCGTTCCGAGCGCGCGATTGGTTGGTCAGTTGACACAAAGATCGAATGACAAATCGCGTCGCGTAACTACACGTTCCGTTCGCTTTATATGGTGGTTTATACGCGAACTTACCCCCACTACGCCAAAACCTTGCCAAGTTACATCATCTCATGATCATTTTCAGCCTATTAATGTTCCCACTGCTGGGACACAGGCCTCCTCTCTGTGAGAGGGAATGGGCCGTAATCCACCACGCGGGCCCAGTGTGGATTGGTGGATGTCACATGTCTTCGAATATTTGGTTCTAGGGCATGTCGGTTTCCTCACGATGTTTTCCTTCACCGTTTTGAGAAAAAGCCAAGTTACATACCGAGGATTATAGCTACCAACTTTTGTAGATCGAATGATGGCAAAGGAATACTGATCATGGAAGCTATATCTAGGGCGGGTAGTGATAAGGATTGTGTTTTTTTCAATGCAGACTTATTCAGTAGCAGTCTGCCGGGCGAGCATGGCCTATTGTGACAGGCTTGAGTCACACATTTTATCACAGTTTGGGAGCAAAAACCACGGCAAAATGAGTAACTCAAGCCTATCACAGACGCCGTGCTCGCCCGGCTGGACATAACGTAACATATAGCAGGTATTACATGAGACAAATATAACGGTCAAAATGTGGATGTCTGACTTGTTCCTAAAGTTTCGGAGAACACAAGCGTGGTGATATTATAGAAGTGTTTACTTAAACTTGAAACGGCGACAAAAACTTCTACCCCTACAGGATATCCTACAGACATCCAGCAGAGACAAAAGAAGGCTTTATTACAGGATGTAATTCAAATTTGAATATTTTTATCGATAACAACTTCCCAACACTATTCCAACTCAGTGACTTGTTAACTCTGACCGCCCTGATCACTTGGTAGATAGCCAGGACCACTTCCTACAGTCAATGACCGATGATTTACACTTTTGAATTTAATAAATTAAATTAACTGTTTAAAATAATACATGGACGTCATTTAAGACCTTCAAAATAACATAACTTAACGCCTTTATTTCCCGATGGGTAAGCCAGAGATCAATCTATATTACACTCGCATTGGGCTATATGTGGGCTATGTTTATCTCCCGTTTATAATGAGCCTTTCAGACTAAAAAAAGTCGATTTAGCTGGCTAGCTTTAGTTAGAGCTGGCTGACCAAAACCAGATGTATCCTACGACTGCACAGCATGATTTTCGTCTGGTTTAGGTACGTCTTTTTAGTTCCCGTCTTAAGCAGTCGAGTTTTTGATTTTTTTAATTAACTTTTTTTATTTAAGAAAAGAAAATTGGGCCTCCACAATATGGCGCCCAAAATCCACCATTTTTTTTTTCAATTTTAATTTAGATAGTGACACTTGCAAGGTTAAGACAGATCGATTGACATAAGAATCATCAAAATCGACCAACGCGTTTGGTCTCTAGAACGCCACATAGGAACAAACATACATACATAAACTGACTGGCGTGGTGGATTACGGCCCAATCCCTCTCATAGAGAGGAGGCTTGTGTCCCAGCAGTGGGAACATTAAATGGCTGATGATTATGATGATCAGGCTCCGAGGTGCAACTGTAAGTCCGGATTGAAAAACTCAATACACTGTCATCTGAACCGATTTTTTTTATAAAACGTTGCCCACACTAGGAATTTCTTCCTGTATCGTGAAAAAACATATAATCTCACATACACAATATCAAGAGCCGGAATAACTATCTGTAGGTCATACAAATATTTGTTCCGTGTGGGAATGCAGCGACACGCTGCAGCGCTCAACCACCTAAGTACAAAATTATGGAATATTAGGCTCATAATTCACAATTTCAAAGATTATTTCAACGGATCATTTAACATTGATGCCAATAGATGGCGCATTTTTTATTTTTCTGAGTCATTCCACTCGATTGTTAAAATTTGCATCGTAACACATTTTGGTGCAAAAAAATCTGTAAAAACGTGTAAAAAAAAAACTTTAAAACTAACCTTCACTGTATTCAAAGAAACAAATATTAACGAAATGAGTAAACCCTTTTACTTGCAAGTCGCTGCTAACACCATCTATCTATCACCGTGAAACAGTTTAATTTGGATTTAAGTTGGATTCATTCATTTGGTTTTTTAACAATTGAAAAACGACTCTGCGTTGGAACGCCTCCTAGGTGGACCAATGACCTGGTTAAGGTTGCTCGAATCCACTGGATGCGGGATGCACAGGGCGATCGATGGGTAGACACTTGGGGGCCTATGTCCAGCAGTGCCACCAGCCTACGTCCAGCCTTCTTTCGGATAAAATAATGAAGAGATCCAAATTGACAGGAAATGAAATTGTATTCTATTCTAGTCATAAGTCTGGCTTAGCTAGTTGCAAAAAGTGGGTATAGGTAAGTCCTGCGTACCCAAATAACCATAACTTAAGGTTACCCTAGTCAGTAATTCTTCCATACAAACATAGTTTGGTGATTACTCCACTATCTGACGATGTACGCTCAAAATAAAAAGATATATAAATTTTGTGTCATCATTATTTAGCCCTTTAAGTAAACAAAAAGTAAAAAAAACGTGTATTTGAATGTTACGAGCGTCGAAAGTTTCATATTTCAAAACTAATTTCAACGCATCTTTGGGCGGAAATAAATACCATAAAAAGTAGGAAAATTGCAAAACAGTCACCATACAGAGATAGATTAGCAGTTAAAACATGCATATAATTTTATTTTAAACAAATACATTCAGTAGTTTTTTCATGATACGCATACTCACAAAGGCCTGTTTATAAAATTTCGCGCGCTCCTTTTAGTTCTTAATTATTATCCATTTATTATTTTTATACCATGAGTGTGTATTCGTTCGCGCACTATCTTCTTACTGCTCATCACAGCGTTTATCCCTTTCGTACGTGTTGTCGGATGAGATAAATAGATAGGATAGATGAGAACCATGTTCCTATATTTCAAGTGATTGAATTTACCTGTTAGTGCTTGTAATACTTATATGTAGTATAGTAGTGCTAGGTGCATCGTCCTCACGTATATGAATTAATTAATGTATGTACTTTAATATTGTAAAAACTTATTTTTTTAAAAGAGTAAGTATGGAGTTTCTTGTGCATTCTTCTCCTTATCAATCTACTTTCCCGAATGCACGGTAGAATACAATTTTTATTACTTGTTAATTTTAGTTGTTAACGTTCGAAAGTGCCGCTTAATGACCTAGTCGAAATAAAAACATTTGACTTTGATAGAATGCATTTTAACCCCGGCCACAAAATAATTCGTGCCGCCGACTAGAGCAACCTTAAAGCTATTCAATGAAAACACCTCGCAAACTGCCCGTTTCCTGATCGCAAAACTGATAAGAAAAACATGGTTCCTTCATAAAGACATACAATTATACAAGTTATAAGTCATTGACCTAACACTTTATTACCACTTGTACTTCACGCCTTTGTTTCGAATGGTATAAGCAGATGCTGTGCCGTTATCTGATTACTTCTCTAATGTGAAAATATACTACGGTCTTTTAGGCTCTGGTAATGATGAATTAGGAGCTTGTTTTACAGTTTTTACTTTGTAATGATACATTAGTAGTAGGCACCGTTTTTGAAGCTTCTAAGGCCCACTTGCACGAAAACCTTAACTCAGATTTAGTTGCTAAAACGAGGTTTAACTGACAGTTTGTTATACAATATTGACAAGTGGGCCTTAGAGGAACATGGTTTTTTTTCGAGATAAAAAGTATATTTTATACTAATCTCATCCAAATCTGTTTAGCTGTTGAGACGTGATTGATCAACAAACATATATAAGCCTAATCAGCCTAATTTGATGCCAGGGAGGGCTTGAAAAATGGATTACTAGATCTCGGACACACATACGAAAACAAGGTAGGTGATTTAAAGCCTGTTAAAATAAGTATAGCAGCAACAATTTTCGCACCACTCCATAGACAAATCGCCTACCACCCAAAAACTGACCATTGTCCGATGCCACCACAGATAACACAAGATATAACCTATGTCCGTAACAAGGCGATTAAACTTAACGAGCCGTTAAATTTAACTGTAGCACTTTTTCATGAAGAGCCGAATTTAAAAAGGTATTGACACGAAGGAGGCGGGTTTTGTGAAGTCATCAACCTCTTTGGAGAATATCATCTAATAAGGGCTTTGGGGCTGACTTAAAAAAACATAATTATGCCAGCCTACTATGAACTCAGAACATTATTTTTGCATATCATGATGGCTCAACGGTTAATGCCTGGGCTCTCACATTGAAAGTTGTGGTTCAAATCCGGGCAAAACACATCCGTCTGTTTAGGGTTCCGGACCCAAATGGTCCTAACGGAGCCTTATTGCTGTCACTCACGTGTCCGTCTGTCCGTCATCTGTCACACATTTTGCTCCGAAGATTTATGAATTAACCTAACCTAAGAACTTGAAATTTGGTAATAATTTTTATTATTACGTATATTTTACTAACAAAAACCAAAATATTCATAAACTGGGACGGAATCCTAAATTGTGCGAAACCCGACACGCACTTAGCCCGTTTTTTTAGGGATCCGAAGGTTCAAAACGGAGCCCTATTGCTGTCACTCACTTGTCCGTCTGTCCGTCGTCTGTCACAAATTTTGTTCCGAAGATTTTTTAAATTTCCCATTAACCTATGAACTTGAAATTTGGTAGTAATGTTCATTAATTCGTATATTTTACTAACAAATATCAATGTTTTGATAAATTGGTACGTAACCCTTAATGTGCGAAGTCCGACACGCACTTGGCCGGTTTTTTAACATGTGGAAAACTTCATGGATGTCCTCCGCCCTGGGGTGGACGAAAGGGTCTGTCAGATTCTAACTAACTAAACAAACACGGTGTTCTGCGGCTACCTTCTACCGAGGCACTGGAGTGCTTTTGCATTTCGTAACACTCCCCCAGCCAGGTATTGGCCCACATGAGTTTCACGAACATTCATGCCCTATTTTAATTAATTTGCCATCTGCGCAGAATGACTTCTTCAAGAATCATCATCACCATCTTCCTGCCCTTATCCCAAGTTACTTGGAGTCGGCACAACACGTTTTCTTCTTCCATACCGTCCTGTCCCCCGTCTAGCTATCACTGACTCCTTTTTCCTTCGTATCACTCCTCACACAGTCCATCCATCTTTTCTTTGGCCGTCCCCTCCCTCTCCATCCGTCCACATTAATATTCATAACTCTTTCAGTAACATGCGTTTCATCCCTCCTCATCATATGGCCATACCAGGATCCAAATCAATATTTCTTATTAAATTCATATGTACTTATATACTTAATTTCTAAGTTTATCTTGGACATCTCTGACATCGGTGAATAAAAATATCATGGCGAGCTGGACTTTTAGTTAATATCGCCAACTTACTAGTGCTCCTAACTATATACCACCGCTGAAGGGGCTACATCCGCTTTAGTGCCGTAAAACGGTAACTTTCTAAAGCATTCTCATTAGTAACGGCTAGGTTAAAAGGTTTGCAAAAAAAAAAATATATTATTGTTTCATGTACATTATTTTTTAAACATGGTTTTTTCGTATAACAAATAGTTTTGCTTTAAAAAAATAATTAGCAACACGATATTTTCGCAAATTTTGGATACTCTTCCAAAACGACTTGGATGTTTAAAAATATTTTTACACAGAAAAATTCATGGCTGGATTTCTTCATAACTGAAATAGCAGTAAATCAAATAATATTTTGCAAACAAAACTTTTCAATAGGAGGTTCAATATTGATATTTTGGCTCCGAACGGGCGCACGGCCAGTACAGCGTTATCATTGGGGAGTACATATCGCCTTCAGTGGCATAAAACGGTTATTTTCTAAGGGCCGATTTCATCAATGAAACTAATCGCGATTACTTCAACTACACTCATTTTAAGCAAATACAGCGTTTTGATTGGTAGTTTCTCAGCGGTCTCAACCAATAAGAACGCTATATTTGCATAAACTGAGTTTAGTTGAACTAATCGCGATTAGTTTCATTGGTGAAATCGGCCCTACAGCATACTCCTTAGTAACGGCTAGGTTGAAAGGTTTGAAAAAATATAAGTATATTCATTATTGATTCATGTATATTGTTTGTAAAATATGGTTTTTCCGTGTAACTAATAGATTTTCTTGAAAAAAAATTAACAAGACGAGCATTTTTTCGCTACTTTCGGATACTCCTCCAAAACGACTTGTATGTTTAAAAATATATTTACTCAATAAAATTGATGGCTAGAATTTCTTCATAACTGAAATAACATAATTATGTATATCTAAGAATATTTTGCAAATAAAACTGTCCAAAAGGAAGTTCAACATTGATATTTTGGCATCGAGCGGGCGTACGGCCAGTACTGCGTTAACATTGGAGAATATATACGCCTTAAGACTATGTAATAAAAATTCAAAGGTTACTAACAAAAATTTAATTTATTTCTTCTGTTTTTTATCAGATCTCTCCCTCTTTCTCTTGTTGATAGGGTTTCTAGGATCATAGATGTCGAACCAATCGTCTCCTTTAGTGGACGCGTCCTTTGCCAGCAGTGGACCTTTCTCTTCGAAGCGTAGTTTGTGTCCCAACCTGAAATACGTAAAAAAGGAAACATATTTTAGGAGTGTTACGAGGTTTTCGGTGGGATATTTGAGGAGTATTGTCTTTTACACCCAAATAAAGTATATATTTTTAGCAAATAAGGTAGTTATTTTTGCAATCAATTACCAAGTTTTCTAGAGTCAAGAGAGGTTTCTTAGAATGTAGATTTATTTGCAGAATACTTGGCAAGTGATTGCTAAAAAAAACTACCCAACCAGCTACGGTCAGCGACCTTTTGAGAATAAGGCCCGGCGCCCACTATCGGTGGGCATCGGTGCGGCTCGGTACAGCTCGAGCGCTTTACGCCGGCTTCGAGCGGCTTAGGGCGCCTTAGAGCTCCGTCGGGCGACTTCGGGCGGCCTCGGCACCCGTAAGCATGGCTAAGGATGCCGAGGCGGTCTTCGGGTAGCTCGGGTGGCATTTTCGGATCAGACACGTCGCAGAACAGTCATTTCGATCACCGCACGCGCCTTTTCATTATCGTATCGTAAAAGTAGACGCAAAATAACTTGGCAGTCCTGAACATAGGCTCTGCGAACTTCTGCGCATGTACATTCGTAAAGAAAACTGCTATTGGCATTTTTAAATGAAAAAAAAAATACATTATTATTTACCTTAAGCACACAGATAATCTTTCTTCAACAGATATACATGAACGGAAAGTAGATGGTTTTTTCATTATGTAAGGACGGAGCAGAGCAACCAAGGCTTCAAAGTTTTCATAATCCATCCTATAGTAGTCGTAAAATTTGCGAACGTCATATCGTAAGTCATTAAACAAGTTATGAAATTCACCGAAAGTACATCTTTCCTTCCAAAGCTTATTCACCCAAAATCTTCTTCTTTGTCTTAAGGCTCCAAGTTTCTCTTCTTCTTCAGCAAGATGAACAATGAGAACTAAGTCCCAATCCACCATTATAAATACACACACATAACTGTTTTCACGGAACGTTACGAGTGACTGCTCTGCGATGTTTCTGCAGCCAGAACTATTCTTAGGCTACCCAAAATCAGCTACGGCGTCCTTAGGCCTGTTTACGACTGCCGAGGCAGCTCTCAGGCGCCCAAAGCCGCCCGAAGTCGCCCGACGCAGCTCTAAGGCGCCCAAAGGCGCCCGAAGCCGGCGTAAAGCGCTCGAGCTCTACCGAGCCGCACCGATGCCCACCGATAGTGGGCGCCGGGCCTTAAGGTCTGATCATGAATCCAAATTGTAAAATAACAAAGAAGACAGTAAGAACATTTCACAACAAGGTTCAGCGAATGGGATTGTCCCTTTTTTAACTTTATTCCCTATGTCATAAGGATGAAAATCTGTTTGAAAACCAAGCCAATTTCAACTTTTTCACAAACAATTTAAAAACAAATTTACTTCCCCTGGAAAGGATACATTTCCAATGCCTCAGGCAACTTTTTCTATACATACTGTACAGTTCAATATGGCTCAAACAGGCATTTTTCTAGATTTCGGTGGATTTCCGGTGCAGATAATTCTAAATGAAAAGCGCAGATTACGATCATTGATCGTAATTTTACTCCGTTTTTTTGGCACGCGAAGTACGAGTACATACAATCGCGTCATCTAGTTAGATCTATGTCTGTGAGTACGCAAAACAACTATAAAAAAGCGCGGCTCACCAGTCATCAGAATTCAAGTTCTCATCATCAATAACTTCTCCTTCTTTCGTCATCTCAGCAGATGGTTCCCCCACTGCTTCCGCCTTCTCTTTGATAGCGTGAAGTTTGTTCTTGAACTTAGCTAGCAGTTGTAACGTGAAGTCTTCCCTAGAACAAAACGAAATGAGATAGAATGATTTACAATGTAGGTACAATAAAATCGGCTGTTTAACAAGTTGGCGCTTTCAAACCGAAAGACTTTATTTATACACTAGCTTTCTCCAGCGGCTTCGCCCGCGTGAAATATGTTATTTCATCCCAAGGGAACATTAAACCGGGATAAAAACTATTCCAAACTATAATCTATATCTGTGCCAAATTTCATCAAGATCCGTCCACCAGTTTTAGCGTGATTGATTCACAAACATACACACATCCATCCAAACTATCGCATTTATAATATGACTAAGATGATCACGTCCACTGGATCCATGGATATATACATCCATCTAGTATTGTCACATCGAACGATCCAGATTTTTTTTTCAATTATAATTGATATAGCGTTTGACCACTATTTAATCTGATCTTAGGTGAAGATGATGCGGCTGAAGATGGTGCACGTTTGCTTAAAAGTTACATCATTTCAGTCAAAAGACGACCACTGCAGGAGACAGGTTTCCCCCAAAGCCAAACTGATCAGTCCTGTGCCTTAACCAGGTCGTCGCTCCACCTAGTGGGAGGCCTTCCAACGCAACATTTTCCGGTTCGCGGTCGCCACTCCAGAACTTTTCAGCCCCAACGGCCACCCGTTCTGCGAGCAATGTGCCCTGCCAGTGCCACTTTTGGCAATTCTTCGTGCTATGTCGGTAACCTTAGTTCTCTTGCGGAGGTTTTCATTTCTGATACGATCACGCAAAGAAACTAGGAGCACAGCTCTTTGGGTAACTTTCAAATCTTCTGATGAGGCCCATTGTGAGCGACCACGTTTCGGTTACATACGTCATCACTGGCAACACACAATGGTCATAGACTATCGTCTTGAGACACGGTGGCAAATTGGACGAGAAATTACCGCGCATCTTCCCTATGCTGCCCAGCCGAGTCGGATTCGACGGTTGACATATTTCTCGAAGTTGAACCTAACTGGACTGTTTGTCCCATACATAATCGTCTCAGGTAGACATAATCGTCCCAGGTAGACATAATCGTCTACAGACACAATCACTCTTTCTTTCTTTCAAGGTAGCAATTTTAGAGTAGATTTTTATTTCGAAGTACCAAGCACCTAGAGGATTCATAAGTTATCTATATAAACAAAAATAAGATGCTTATTCTTCATAAGCGCATCACTTGACAGCGGCTGGACCGATGTTGCTAACTTTAATTTTAAAATGTTTCAAATAGTCCGAATTAGGTTTTTAAGGAAACATAATGGAAAAGATTACCGGTAAATTGGAAAAGCCAAGAAAAAGTTGAAATGTTTCTTTCTGAGGCCTTTTTGTACGGACTCGTAACACGACAATGTCTGTCGATTTAGCTAGTAAATTAAATAGAAACACACATACGTTTTAAATTTATTGTTTATTTATATTCATAAATTCATTTACAGATATTTTTTGGAATAATTATCACATAATTGATTACAATAATCACACAATACAAAGGACAAGGACATGGACCAAATGAATAATCAGTGCACTATGTATAATGCCCGGGCATTTTGAATCTAATCAAGTCTAATCGGGCAATGTAATGAATAAACAGATATAAACTTCTATGTTTATCATATTGTCTGGTCATTATGAATATTGCTAGGTAACGGTTGTGCAATTCGATAATTATGGTCAATGAATCAGTCCAAGAGCGAGCAAAGCGAGCTCGGGAGCTTAGGGCACCCCGACACGGACAGGTTAGGTTCGAAGGAGATGACGGGAGGGATTCTCCGATCTCCTTCATGTTAGGTTACTTTAGACCCTGCCCCCAGAAATACATAATATACAAGTCAAACTGTTATCCCATTGACACTCTTAACCAGTCTTATACATCTATACCATATACATAGAGCTGCAACCTACTACTAAGTGAATTCGGCAAAGAACACGTATAAAACCTCCTTTAAAATAACGACTTTCGTATTACTTAATATACTCGAAAGGTGCTCGAATAGGTCATGGAAAGGATTTCTAAATTATTTACGCAAAACCGAAACCATTTAAAGATATTGTGTCATAATCTTTCATGGAGTTGTTCCCTTTGGCTTGCCGAACTCACTTACGCAATCAGGGTGATACGAGTATATTAGAGTTCCCTGTCTGTCAAGTGAATACGGCCAGAAGACGGTGTAATAGTCAAAGCACACTTAGATTGATTCGAAGTGAAATTCTTAAAATGTACACAGCATATTAATATAATATATAATAACCTTTAAATAAATTGCACTAGATGGCGTGATAAGCTTCTATTTGTTATTGAGTTTTGTGAAATATTAAGATTTTCTGGAGACGATCAGTAAAAATCCGTTAAATAAATGAATATTGAGCTTTTCATTCACATTTCATAGATTATTTGAATAGATCCTTTAAATTTGATTCCAATAGATGGCGCGGTTTTCAAAAAAAATCTGAGGCACCCACTCCATTTTATAAATTTGTTTCGAAACACATTTTGGTACAATTAAACTGTAAAATAGTACAAAAAATACTATAAAACAAATCTTCGTGGTATTTAAAAAAAAGTATTCACGAACCGAGTAAATCCTTTACTTGCAAGCCGCTACTAACACCATCTATATCCGTGGAACGGAACCGTACGCGATCGATATTCTTAGAAAAATAATCAGTTTAATCAGACGAAAAACGCTAGTTACGTCGGCACGGTCTCTTTGTATGGGATGAGACATCTGTATGCTAGTATTATAATATCTGTGCTAATGCATACATTTCTATGCAAAGACTATACTCTTAGACAGAAAGTCATTCTATCAGTGATGGCGGTGGTTGAAATATAAGGGTCAATCACATGATGTTTCGATAGCGCATGACAATCCTATACATTTTTGTAATTATTAGGGTAACGCATCCGAAAGGTCCAAATGAAGCCCTATTGCAGTCACTCAAGTGTCCGTCTGTCCGTGCGGCGTCTGTCACACGGGTTTTACAGCCCATCGGTCAGAGCTACAATCCTCAAATTTTCACAGTATAAGCATCGTATTGACCCAATGCCATTGTCAAAAAACATTTTTTTTTAATGTTTTTAAGTGCGGTCTCCTATACAGCAAAAGGGGGTGCGAGAAAAAAATATCTTCTCCATTGAGGGGAGTATCGTTGTTTTCGCTAGTTGAGTAGATAAATGCTGTATTTTTTTGTTTTAAAACCACGTACGTTTCTACAAATTGACTGCTTTGTATTTATCTACAGTTAAACTAACTTCTGAGAGTAATGCTGATTCCAGTACCACAGATAACATAATACTAGCAAACAGATGTCTCATCCCGTACAAAGAAACCGTGCCGACGTAACTAGCGTTTTTCGTCTGATTAAACCGATTATTTTTTGTCCATCAATCGCGTTCGGTTCCGTTCCAAGGCGATAGATAGATGGTGTTAGCAGCAACTTGCAAGTATACTCTGTACTTGAATATGTTTTTCTTTAAATACAGTGAAGGTTCTTTGCACCAAAATGTGTTACAATGCAAATTTAAACAATCGAGTGGAATGCCTCAGAAACTTAAAACCGCGCCATCTATTGGCATCAATTTTAAATCATCCGTTCAAGTAATCTTTGAAATATGAATTAAGAGCCCAATATTCCATAATTGTGTACTTAGGATGGTTGATTAAACAAGAACATACCATGTTTATGTTCAATTCCAGAAAATGTTAATTTTACACACATTCAATAACAGACAGGTGCACATCGCGCCATCTAGTGAGATTTATTTGAACCAAATTTTCTATACGTCTATGCTCTGTACCATTTTCCTTCAGTCTACCGAGCACCATTTGCAGAGCAGAGGCAGCATTTTCAAAACATTCCTTAAATACCAAGCGTGTCAGTAAGTATCACCGTTTATAGAAATCGACGGCCCAAGCCATTCTCACTATTTTATTTATTTATATTATTTTGTTAAACACACCAACAGTACTACTGCTTAAAACCATCCAGAAAAGAATACATTTAAAATCAAAATTACTTAGCAATCATACAGATTACAGGTATACAGGTATATTATTAGTAATGGCGTCATTCAATAAATAGCGAACAGTGTTATCTCTCTTAACACTTTAAACTAGTATTAACTAATTACTTATTCAATTCATTTTAATTATTTTTATAAAACATACAAAAACAAAAAACATTTAAAAATATCCATTATTTTTATTATTACGTCCTTTATTCATTGCCTTTCTTATTATATACTTTTTTATAAAAGTAATAAAAAAAAAACATTTAAAAATATAAAAAATAGAGAAAGGATCCATAAAAAAAAAAAACAGGAATGTTTTAGCCCCGAATGGGCGTCTATTAGACAATGATAAAAATATATTTTAATAAAAGGTAAAGAAAAAGAGTTTACAAAGAGAAAAGTTATTAAATTAAATTATAATGTTCTTAACCTCACAACTTGAATTGCGATAGCTGTTTCTTTGGAATGAAATATATTAGAAATCTTAAAATAATAGTGAATACAGGGATAATTGCCGGTTGTTCTCACATTTAGTCCTACATGTCTAACAAGGCCTCTGCGAAGGACCCTAGGGCCCTGCGAATCTAAAAAAAAAAATATTATGGCTTAATAGCCATGAGCCTCGACCAACACCTAAGGAGGCTCTCGTTAGGCGGCTGGGTCAAGAGCCTGATCCAGAAAGCAGTACTGCTGGACACGGCTCGTATTGTTGGGAGTTTCCTCTCTCTGGAGCCCTGACCTGTAACTTGGACCATGTTCCCGATACCGGTGGGCCTCTATTTTTTATATTTTTAAATGTTTTTTGTATGTTTTATAAAAATATCTCAAAATGTATTTAATAAGAAATCAGTATAATATCTCTGGAGCCTTAACCACCGGTAGCTTGGACCGGTAGGCCTCTATTTTTATATATATTATTTTTAAGTTTTCTTTTTTTAAATATTCAAAAATTTATTTAATAAGAAGAAACATGAATAAAGGAAATCAAATAAAAAGTAAAAACGCGCTTAAGGACTGATATTGGCATTTTTAATGTCATCAAATAACAAAAAAAAGAATCATTAACATAGACTTATTAACCGTCTTCTTCATCGTGTCGATGATTCCATTTTTTGTTTTTTTTTTATTTAGTTGTTCTGCTTCGACCAGAACTCAGTCACGTCGACAGCCCTAGCGCTGGCCTCGCACAGGTCCTGGTCCTATACTATGCCTTAACAAACAAACACTCTTCTAAATCATCAGAATCATTGATCACAGCCTCATCCCAGGGTCCATACTTATTATCTTTATACTTCTGCCAATACACAAAGAAAAACGGACAATACCCACTGAGAATAAAAACTATTAAAATAAAATAACACAACAACGTATTGGAAACCGAATACAAACATACTACCGTCAAAATCAAAGTAAAAAAATATATTAAATTAAATAATTTTGTATGCAATATAGACTTAAATAATTGAGGACTTAGCACAAATAGAATAACGGATATTGTTAGTAATACAAAAGCATCGAAAGGAGTTGATAATCTCGAAACTAGACACACTGAAGCGAATATCGCCGCGTTTATTGAAAGAGAATTTGATACTAAAGCTGCTGGTACATTGTAGTCAAAGAATATCATATGTATGACCATCATGATTACTGCCCAAGCATATATAGTATCTGTACTGACTGTGTCAGTAAGAGTATGCAATATAGGTGACAAAAGATATCCTATAGTGACGTATACCAGCACAGTTTTAAGGTGCCTCAATACAGCGCTCCCAGCAAATGTTATATACAATAAGTAGCTCAGCATAGTAGTGATTATAGACGAGTATATAACAGTATATGTATGCACCCAGTCGTTGTACATATATACGAAAATTACAGCGTATAAAATACATATGCATAATCGTAAGACAACGCGAAATGAGCCTTGAATCGCTTCAGGTAGAGTTACTTTTTCAATTTTCAAGTTTTTCTGGAGATCTTGAAGGAATTTTCGGTCTGTGTGATTGTCTGGGTACTCTCGGTTTTCGTATAGGTTTTTGACCCAGGGTTTTCTTCGGATGATTTTTCGGGTCGGCTTTGGACGTCCGTTTCTGAAAGACGGCCTTGAGTTAGATATTCTTGCGCCTTCATGAAAACAACAATATTGTCGTGGACGATACACTTTTTCACTTTACCACAAAGAACTTTTGAGTTAAACGCTATCTATTTTTATTAAATAATTCAAATCCACGCGATTTATACGATCCTACGCGGGTCACCAAATCGAGAATGACTTTTCAGTCACTACAAATAACAAAACCAAACACAAAATGTTTGGAATTGGCGGTAGGGACAAAAATAAACGCACAAACTTTTGTTGCAGGTGTAATTACTAAAATTTGTTTTCTGTCATACGAAAGTCTACTTTTATATCGGACATTTTGTTAAGACATAGTGTGGAAAAATATGAAACAAACATGACTCATCTCAATAAATTCCCTGATATTGTAAAATACGGCCTGAGCTCATAAAGTTTTGTTTTATATCACGTCAATTGGGTACGTAGTTCAATTTCAAACACACTTCCCTGATAAGCGATGTAAGGTTGAAATTATTTCTGTTATTTTTTACTGTAAAAAAATGATAACTCTATTTAGTCTGTAAGTGACACTATCAAATAATATTGAACACATATTTTTGCTTTACCAAATCAATAAAAATTGACAAAGA
Organism: Orthosia gracilis; assembly: GCA_947562075.1. Taxonomy (NCBI): domain Eukaryota; kingdom Metazoa; phylum Arthropoda; class Insecta; order Lepidoptera; family Noctuidae; genus Orthosia; species Orthosia gracilis. The sequence goes on from OX387276.1 coordinate 6,508,606, forward strand.
TAAAGCGCATCAAAGTTCAGGAGTGGGGGCTTGTGACGTCATGTCAGTATGAAGTGTAGTAACGGCGTGACGTCACACCATATTTCTACGCATTATATCGTCGTCACTTTATGCTTACGTTTCAAAAGAAAAAATACGTGTCCAATTCAAAAAACTAATTTTCAGTTAACATCACTATTGTTAAATAAACTATAATTCAAATAAATATTTACCTTGCCGCCCCCTTCTTAGGCAGCTTCTCCTTCATCTTCCTATACTTCTCCTGCTCTTCTACATACTTCTTATACATTTCATTGTCTTCTTCCGCCTTCTTAGCGTCTTTCGCTTCGTCTTTAGCGGTCTGTTCTTTCAGACTCATCTCTTTTAACTTCTCCTCTTTAGAATTCTTCATTTCTTTCTGCAGTTGTTTTATTTCGTCTTGGATTCTTTCTCTGTAATTATATAAAATTTTATTGAGATCGCCCATCATTTGCTTAACTTTTGCCCAACTTTGTCTGAGTCAGTATCCTAATATTGATGCAGATAAATACCACTTTTACACAAGCTATTTCGTGTACTTTTGTGGGAAACAATAACTTAGGGATTCTGACATCGATTAATCGATGAATCGATTTTTTCGGTTCGATTTTTTAATCGATATGTAACACTGAATTGACACTGTGGATCGATATTTAACTCGTCGACTTGACCGACTGTTGTTTTTGAAAAGCTTCATTAAGCATTGCAAACTACAAAGCTATATAATTATTTTCTTAACTTTTTAATGTAATTAACAATTTTATTTTATACCTGATACTTTGGTTCTACTTCTACAATCTATTATTAATATATCTATGGCTAGTTTTAGTTTTATTGTTATTATAAATGTTTGTCTAGTTTCTACCTTTATACCTTTTTACCTTATACCAAAATTTTGTCTTGGAACTAAGTTGTATTTTCGCTCCTGGGGTGTGCGGTAATAACTCCGACACAGTTATCTACTAAACGCATTATTAACGTACAAAAAAATTGTATTATGTTTTTGTTCCAATTAATATTTGTATTTGTAAGTAAGGCTCAGTCATATTTATTTGTTTATTATATACTTTATTGCACACCACAAAAAACGTACAGGACAAACGTTCACATACAAGTGTACAATGGGCGGTCTTATCGCACTAGGCAATCTCTTACAGACAACCTTTGGATGGACTGAACGACAGGAGAAGAATTTAGGGCTGTCAGTGTACAAAATATCAAAAAATAATATTACTTAGACTTAATAACATACAATACATACCTACACACAATATGACTTAATATATTAATACATACTAAAAATATATCAGAGAAAGAAGAATAATAAAATTTATTGTGAAAGGTAATGATCCTTCACCATTTTCTTGAACGTTGGCAGTATTTGAGCATATCTTATTTCAATAGGTAATACATTCCACAACCGAGCTGCTCGAATCGTAAAAGATTTGTCAAAGAAGGAAGCGCAATGCATACGAATAATTAATTTTAGATTTTCCGATGATCTCAAGGACCTAGAATGGGTGTCACAGAGGAAATTAAAGCATTCTTTGAGATAACCATATATGATATACTAGCTGACCCCCGCGGCTTCGCTCCCGTCAACTGGCTATCTACCTATCTATCACCTACATATCTACCCTACCTACCTACTCACCTACCTACTAATCTACTCACCTGCCCTACCTACACTACCCTACCCTACCCTACCTACTAGTTTGTAAAACTATTTATTTGAATAAGATGAATAATACAAATGTAACCAAATTTTGTTTCTACCGGCGCACGTAAGGCAAAACGATCGTTTTACGACGACAAAAGCATTTAAAACAAAATCATTGAAATACGCTAATTACACACGTTTGGTGTTCTCTACCCCTCAATGGTCAAAAATCAACAAAAGATTTTTTTTTTGCGAGCGAGACCCGTTTACAATAGCCGCTATTGTTCGACTCTTCACTTATTGTTAGGCGTGCCGCCAGTATTCTACTAAACTCGGTGCGAATACGTTGTGTCGATGAGCAGTTGTTTTGAAGTGAAATCTTGTTTTATAATATGGATCCATTACCATGTAGTAAGTACTTCATTTTAAACCTGTTATTGAGTTCTTTCAATGCTTTTAACATAAAAAATAATCTAAATATATCGATAGCCTTACAATAATCTTGTTTTGCTGTAGAAAAATAATTCGTGGAAGCTTTTCTAAAAAGTTCCAACGAGTACCAGTTTAAATTTGTTTATTATCAATAACTCTGATTGTTGTTATTACGAGAAAACAGTTTTAGCTGCACGTATATACACATCTCTGAGTATTTGTCGTTTTTGTTTCAGGTAGTCGAAATGATAACGTGGAAATGCGAAGTATTAAAAGACTAGAATTGTATTTTGTTTTAAAAAGTGAAAGATTTTTTAAATTTTCTTTACCTAAATGCATTGAACATTTACTTAAGTATATTTTGAATAAATTAAACATTGTAAAATATGGTGAAGACTTTGAAAAATCGTACAAATTGAAAAGTAAAGTGTTTGTGGCAAAGTTATTTGCAAAATGGAAACAATGTCATCGCATCCATGACCGACTGATTAAAAATCATCACAATTGGTTAAATGAGGAGTTCAAAATGCCGAACATACAAGGAGACCAACAGACGCCTAATAAGAAACCGGTTTCAGGACGACCAAAGAAGGATTTTGGGGTCTCATCGCTGCGTTCTAAACAAAGATCTGTGCAAACTCTTGTGAAAGGTCTTTCTCCGGAACAACTTTCATTTGCAACTGAATCCAGTTTAGTTGTATCGGGAAAACGCAAAGCTGCTAAAGTGATGAAATTAGCCCTAGAGTCGTCACCAAGAAGTTTGAAACGAATGCAGCAGTCAAAAAATAACAAGCCCTCTTGCACACCATATACACCTGTGGAAGCGCTAGCTCTTATTGTTGATACTAGTATGACAAAAGAAGATTATATAAAAGTACAAAGAGGAGCTAAAGCTAGAGGTGCTAATATATACCCTGCCTATAATCAAATCTTCCAGATAAAGCAAACTTGCTATCCCGAAAATATTACTGTTTCGGAGATCGAAGCCAGGATTCCTATGCAAAACTTACTTGATCATACAGTCCGAAGATTATATGAAGTGCAACAAGAAGTTATTTCTCTTCATCTTCCTCCAGAAGTATTCGAAATTGATGTCTACTATAAGTGGGGGCTGGATGGTAGTGGCGGGCACAGCATTTATAAACAGCACTTCGCAGACAGTCCAAAGTACTCCGATTCGAATATTATATTAAGCACTATTGTTCCTCTCGAAGTGTCTATATTCCATGAAGAAGAAAAGATTATATTTTGGAAAAACCCCAGCCCATCATCGACAAAGTGGTGTCGCCCTATTGGTTTCAAGTTAATTAAAGAAACAAATCAGACCATAAAACAAGAATTCGATGCTACAGAACAACAGCTGCGAGCTGTTACATCAACAACAGTAAGCCTCCAAGAAAAATTAATCACCTTTAAGCATATTCCAATTTGTACAATGATGGATGGCAAAACATGCAATGTCCTTACACAAACTGCATCATCTCAGGCATGCAACATTTGTAAGGTAACTCCGAAGGACATAAACAACTTGGATAAGGTCTTACAACGATCTTGCGATGTTTCTGCTTATAAGTATGGCATATCTATTTTACATGCCTATCTAAGATGTTTCGAATATCTTTTACATATAGCATATAAAATTGATATTAAACAATGGCAAGCTAGGGGCACTACATTGAAGAATCAAGTAAAAGAGAAGAAGAAAAATATAACGGACCTGTTTTACGAGAAGATAAGTTTAGTAGTGGACCAACCTAAGCAAGGAGGTGGAAACACAAATGACGGCAACACGGCACGGAAATTTTTTGAAAATCCAGAGATAGTTTCTGAAATTACTGGAATCGATAAAGAATTGATTGAAAGGTTTTCAAATATTTTAAAGACAATTTCCAGTTGCCATTACATCAACATAAAAACTTTCAAACCTTATTGCATGGAAACAGCAAAAAAATGCATTGAACTGTATGGATGGTACAAGATGAGTGCGTCAGTACATAAACTACTTATCCACAGCAGCGACATCATAAGTCAGCTACCTCTGCCTGTGGGTCAGCTATCCGAGGACGTATTGGAAGCCTCTCAAAAAGAATATAAAAACATACGACTCATGCACTCACGAAAAACTTCAAGAATTAATACTAACACGGACATTTTACACTGGCTATGTATTAACTCCGATCCCCTGATAAGTCAACATCGATCAGTGAAAAAAAAACCAATGAAAGGTTTTAATGATACAATTATGAATATGCTCACGATGCCAAAATATTTAGGCAACGATCAGAATGAGGAAGACGATGACGAAGAAGATGATTAATAATGTTTTTTTGTAATAATACAAAGTTTACGATTTATTTTGAGTTGTTTTATTTCAATGCAAAAATTAAATATTGGAATAAAATTTCAATATATTAAAAATCAGTACTTATAGGTCCGTAGGTTGAGTTAGAAAACGTCAAACTGCTTAGTATAGGTAATAGCCACTCAAAAATATGTTTAAATAATTAAATGTAACAAATTTTCGTTAGAAATATTTTTGTCGTTGTAAATCGATCATTTTGCCGTACGTGCGGCGCAAGCGATCTAATTAAATTTTATAACACAAAAGTTGCTATTGTGGCTTAACTATGATAGTGATATATATTCTCTCACAGACTTTTTTGTAGTTAATAATGAGTACTGGAATCATGTACATAATTTTAATGTATCATCAATAGTTTTCTTAGCGCACGCCAAATAATGAATTTTATAGGCAAAATTTTGCTACTTTGGGTTACATTATTGCAATTTTCATAAGGATCTCAATTTTTTTTTTAAATAATGTGTAGCCTATGTTACTCGGGAATAATGCAGCTTTATATAGGTGAAAGAATTTCTAAAACCCGTTTAGCAATTTCGGAGCCTATTCGGTACAAACAAAGTAACTTCCAAACATCCTTCATAATGCGCACAGCAAAAGAGTGAAACTCACTGCCTACGTCTGTGTTTCCGAACGCATACAACCCGAATCTCTTCATAGTTAGAGTTAATAGGCTTCTTCTGGGTAAGCTCACTCCATCGTCGACTTTGTCTCTGTCACCTCTGACATAGACTAGAGTCAAGTGCAAACCCATTATATATATAAAAAAAAAAACAAACAAAAATATCTTTCCTCTTTATAATATTGGTATATAAAGATATCCATGGGTAGGATATGGTATAACGCTTTATCTTCGTCAATTTTTATTTATTTTATAAAGCAAAAAATACGAGACTAATATTATTTGATAATATCATTGACGGACTAAATATAATTATCATATTTCTACCCTTGAAACATTCTTAAAGCAGTTCAACTACAAACTAACTTAAAATACTCACTTTTCCTTCTTCCTAGCATCATCTTTCTCCTTTCCAATATAATACTCTTCTACCGAACTGTCACTATCTTCTGATTCTTCCTTTTCTTCTTTCTTAGTCTCTTCTGTCTTCTGCCTCTTGTTGTCTCCTTCTGGACTCTTTCCTCTCTTCTTGGAGCTTAGTTTGTCTCTAATATTGGTAACTGCAACCGCAGTTTCTTTTAACTTCTCTTCTTGCTCTTCTTGTGTTAGTTCTACATTCTGGGCTTGTTCTGCTTCTAGTTCTAATTCTAGAAGAAATATATGTAAAATGTTTAAAATTATTAGTTTGAAGTTCAGAAATTTATATCTAGATGAATGACAGATTTTGTTGTAGATTTTAGTTTTGACAGATTGTTTTTTTTTTTTTATTTGTTATAGGCTCGCGTTTGACCTCTATCTCGCCTGATGTTAAGTGATGATGTGGTCGAAGGTGAAGCGCGCTTGCCGAGAAGTAACCTATTCAGTCTTGACTTGAAGACCCCTAGGTTGTAGCTATCAGGAAACAAAGACGCTGGCAGGGAATTCCACTCCTTAGCTGTACGCAAAATGAAAGTATTTTCAAAACGCTTTGTGCGTATGGGTGGGATATCAACCATGCACCGATGGCGCATTGCCGTACGTCGTGTAGTCCGATGATGGAAAGGGCTAGGCGGAATCAAATTGTGCAGTTCCATCGCACATTCCCCGAAATGTAACCCATAGAAAACCGACAGGCTGGCAACTCGTCGTCGGTGTTCAAGGTTCTGGAGCTTTGAGTCGACCAGCGCATCATTGCCGATAAGTCTCTTGGCCCGTCTGTCAATCGACCCAAGTGCATCAAGTTGGTACCTGGCCGATCCGTCTCAGAGGTGAGAGCAGTACTCCATGTATGACCGAACTTTAGCTTTATACAGGTTGAGCAGCTGTTCAGGCGTGAAGGACCGTCTCACCTTCACAAGGATCCCCAACTTTTTTTGCAGCCAATTGAGCCTTTTTGTTTTAATTAAATGTTAAAATTTTGGCTGTGACGAAGAAAACTGAAACTTGCAAGACGTCGGACGTGCCATGATGAGTCTGGAATGCATTTACGCTGCACTGAGTCTCACAGCTTGTATGTGTTTACCTGCGGCAGTCTTATTGCTAAGCTTAGGGTCTTGCAGCAGGTCGTGAGTGGACTTGGGCTTCCCGCGGTACTCTTGTGCCTCGCCCTCGTCTTCCTCTGCTTCCTCGCCGAATGATAGGAGACCGAAGTTTCTGAAAAAAGTATCTTTATAAGAACCCTTTATTTAACATTTGACGCCTGTAATTCTCGAAAAATAATAATGGTTTCAGAAAAGTACCTATACTCAGATTTTTTATTTGCTGGATCAAAATGACAACCAGCCGAATGACGTCCACTGCTGGACATAGGCCTCCCCCAAGCGTCGCCACATTGACCGGTCCCGTGTGTCCTGCATCCAGCGTATCCCCGCAACCTTCACCAGGTCATCGGTCCACCTGTTGGGAGGCCTTGCAAAGCAGCGTCTTCTGGTTCGCGGCCGACACTCCAGAACTTTTCTGCCCCATCGGCCATCCTTTCTGCGAGCAATGTGCCCTGCCCACTGACACTTAAATTTGGCAATTCTTCGGGCTACGTCGGTAACGCTGGTTATAATGCGGATCTCTACATTTCTGATTCGAACACGCAAGGACACTACGAGCATGACTGTATTTTTACATTGACGTAAATAAATGTTTTATAAATTGTAACCACTGTAATACTGGGGGCTGGTCTGAGATGGCTCAGGAAAAGAATACTTGGAAGGATTTGGGGGAGTCTTTTGCCCACCCAGACAGTATAGGCTGATATAAAAAAAAACTTATACAGGATAGGATAGATGGACCACTTTCTCCGCACGACCCCCATTTGGTCCGTTGTGCTTATAGGCCTCCTCTCTGTGGGAGGGAATGGGACGTAAGTCAACACGCGGGCCCAGTTCGGGTTGGTAGATGTCACATGTCTTCGAACTTTTGGTTCTAATAAGCCATGCCGTTTTCCTTACGATGTTTACCGTTTTGAGAGCAACGGCTTAACGTGCTTGCCAAGGCATGGAGGAAACTCATTATGTAAAGATGGTCAGACATCCACGGACTGACCTCGGCAAACATTGCTTAACCTTGGAGATCGATCGCTGTGGCAGTTATTGGTTATAATACATATGTAGGAAGCTTGTACTGACCCGGTCTCATCATCTTCTCCAGCCTTTTAATGGCCTGTGTCCCACTGCTGGGACACAAGCCTCCTATCTGTGAGAGAAGAAATGGGCCTTAATCCACCACTCGGACCCAGTGCCACTTGGTGAATGTCACATGTCTTTAAATTTTTGGTTATAAGATATGGTTCTAATAAGACATGCCGGTTTCCTCACAATGTTTTCCATCACCGTTTTAAGAGCAATGTTGATGAAATAATTTACACAAAGTAAAGCGCCTGCTTGGGTTCGAACCCACAACCTACAACTTGTAAGTCGCAGCCGTTACCACTGGGCCACCACTGCTCAATTAAACCGTAATACATTAAATGTAACAAATGAACAATAATAATAAACAAGTTCTTGTTATAATTAAGATATCATCAATAAAATAAATGCGATCGATAGAAATGTAATCTGACATAAATAAGTACAAATTAAATAAGAGCGGTAATGCCTCGACAAATGTAACTTTTTAGATTTGAAATACATTATTTTCAATCTACTTCGATTTTCTATCACTCAGGATACAACACTATTTTTACAAGCTTGAATGTATGTATGTAAGTGTGTTCGGGTCAAATCTTGCAATTTAATTTTAAAGCAGTTATCTCCACTCCTCCACAGATGAAATTTTGTTAGGCTAGATTAAACGTGTACACGTTAGCTAAGTGACGTCATTTTAAATCCAATATTTCGGACTGCCTATGATGGCGGTTCAGTTATTTTTACCCGACTGCCGAAGGAGGGTAATGTGTTTATCAGTTTATGTATGTATGTATGTTTGTTCCTCGTTGACCAAACGTGTTAGCCGATTTTGATGATTCTTACGTCAATCGATTCGTTTTAACCCTGCGAGTGTAGTGACACAGTGAATAGAAAAATGGCGGCTTTTGGGCGCCATATTGTGGGGGATCAAATTTTTTTTTTTCATCCAAACCTATCGTGTGATTTTGGCCAGCCAGATCGTGAATATATATCCTCCGACTGCACAGCATGATTTTCATCTTGTTTACGTCTTTTTAGTTTGCTTTTTAAGCAGTCGGGTTTTTAGATTTTTTGGATTAACTTTGTTTTTGTGCACTGCTATGATATGTGTATCAAATGAAAGGGTTCACTGAGAAGGATAAAAAAAGGTTGTTTAAAAAAAATATGACTAATTTAATTTGGTAAATGGCCAACTACCAGATATTTATTTTAGTCCAGCAAAATTAAAATCAGAGTTTAGGAATGAATCGATAAGTTCTTGTTTAAAGAATTTTAGAAAACAATAATTGACACAAACCTGGCTTAGACTGTGTTTGTATTTTTCGTTTCCTTTATTTGGTGTGCTGTACTTAATCTAACCTTAAATAAATGATGTTACTTCTACAAGAGAAAATAAAGAATTACTCTACTCACTTAACCCCCTGCCTTTCCTTCTTCTTTTTCTTCGGCTTCTCCTCTTCCTGCACCTCCTGTACCCGTGGCACGATATCCTCGAACGGGTTGATGAGAACCGTGGTGCTGGTGATCTTGTGAGGATGGTCTGGTCTGTCGTCGGGGCCTATTAGACCCTCGGAGAGTTTCAGGACATTGTAGATGGTTTCTCCTATTGTCATAAAATAATTGCATTAGTATGGGTTTAGTTTTATTATTAATTAATTAAGAAATTCTGTCTATGTCTGGATTTGTGACCAGCTTGCTCGGTAAAACATGGGATTTCAACATAGTAAATTGTTGTAGAAATGACTGCCTCCTGTCGTGTTGTCTCCTGTTTTTAGGACTTTCAGACCCTAGAAGGGGGTGATGTATTATTCAAACCAACCCGGGTTATGTAAGCACATCTATATATTATCTAAAAATTAATCCCTATTTCCCTTGGTCACGGCATCACGCGTGAACGGCTGGACCGATTTCGCTAATTCTTTTTATGTTGTGTTTGTTATTGTTAGGAGAAGGTTCTTATAAAAGAAAAATTAAAAAAAAAAGAATTGTGGATAGGTAGGGTAGGTATGTAGATAGGGTAGGTATGTAGCTAGGGTAGGTATGTAGGTAGAGTAGGTAAGGTAGGGTAGGCAGTTGACGGGAGCGAAGCCGCGGGCACAGCTAGTTCTCTACTAAAATAAATTCCGCAATTATCTCACATTTTGAATTATATCACCACTGATTATGATTACCATTAACCAGAGGTGAAAGAACACTGTGTGGTTTTAGTCAGTATGTGTTCAGCCTTTTCTTCCAACCCCAGGGATGTAAATATCGAAAAGTGTATTCACAATTCAAAAAAGTCCCTAGCAATAAACTTTTAAATACCTAATAAAACCAACAAGATTTTTAATGCTAACCTGTAACCTTCCCGAAGATAGTATGCTTATTCTGCAGCTCCGGCGTAGCAGCGAGGGTGAAGAAGAACTGTGAGCCGTTGTCGTCTTTGCCAGCGTTAGCACTGGCCACCAGTCCTCGACGGTTGAAACGGAGACGGGAGTGGAACTCATCCTGTTAGAAGGAATAAATATTCACGATCTCATAAGTAGTTTCGTAGAAATTCGTGGACATACATACATTCTTACATACATACATACAAACAAACATAAATCATCATCATCATTTCAGCCGAAAGACGTCCACTGCTGGACATAGGCCTCCCCCAGGCGTCGCCACATTGACCGATCCCGTGCGTCTCGCATCCAGCGCCTTCCCGCAACCTTAACCAGGTCATCGGTCCACCTAGTGGGAGGCCTTCCTATAGGAATATAATAATACAGAGTGGCAGTGGTGGAATTTAGTGTATTTGTTCAGATAGAATATCTAAATGATTGACGGTTGATTGTACATAACTACCGTAAAAACTAGGTAGCATAGCAACCTATCAACACTTCCTCTCAAGCAACCATCCATCATGTACTCACCCACAGCATGCTCAACTCTGCTCAAGCACTCAAGGCTAAACCAAAACCATACACACACCTCTCAAACCTAACGCGAGGCAATGGCTTGGTTAAAGCATCGGCTAAATTGTCTTCAGTTGGGATGTACTCCAACCGAATTAAACCCTCACTAACACAATGACGAACAAAATTATACCTTATGTCTATATGTTTCGTCCGCCGGTAAGCAACAGGATTGTTCGCCATCGATATGGCGCTCTGGTTGTCTACAAACAACTTGACAATTTTCGAGTTCATGTTCTTAATCACATGACTCACCAACCTCTGCAGGTACACAGCTTCCTTGGATGCTTCAGATAAACTGACGTATTCAGACTCACTTGACGAAAGTGACACGCAGTTTTGTTTTCTGCATTCCCAAGAGATCATATTCGCTCCAACCTTAAAAATGAATCCCGAATAAGACTTCCTGTCTTTAATGTCTCCTCCCCAGTCTGCATCTACGTAACCTGTAATATAATGACTACCGTTACATTTATCTACTGATTTCCGAAACACAAGGCCTAAGTTCCGAGTACTCTGTAAATAGCGTAGAACTCGCTTAGCCGCCTTCATGTGTATCGATCGGCAACATGAATTATACTGAGCTAAGAAGCTCACAGCTGCTGAGATGTCGGGCCTCGTGTTACAGGCTAGGTAATTTAATGCACCAACCAACGACTGGTATCGTAATTGTTCTTGGCGATTCAACTCCTCTCCACCCCCATCTGCCAAAACCTTATGCAGATCCAGTTCCAGCGGAGTTTTTGCTGGTTTGCATTGATTCATACCATGATCCTTTAGAACAATATCAATAAACTTCTTCTGATGTAAGAAAAACGTACCTTCTTTACCTCGTTCTAAACTCATGCCTAAACACTGCCGAGCTTCCTCTAAATCCTTCACTTGAAAGTATTTCCGCAGTCCTGTCAATAGCTTCTGCTTACTTTCCATATTTTCAAAAAATATAATAAAATCATCGACATACAAGCAAATAAAAATATCATCTTTATAATATAAACAACTATCTAACTCTGAACGTGTAAATGACATTGACAGCAAAACATCATTTACTTTCTCGTTCCATGAGCGACTTGCTTGTTTGAGACCGTATATTGCTTTCTGCAATAAACAAACTTTTTGTTTTCGACCTTCTCCGTCAAAACCTTCGGGTAATTGCATATAAACCTTCTCGTGTAAATCACCGTTTAAAAACGCAGTATTTACATCGAAATGATGCACCTTTAAATCATTTTCAGCAGCCAACGCCAGCAATAACCTTAGAGTTGATCTTCTTACGACGGGTGAAAACGTTTCAAAATAATCCACACCGTATGACTGCGTGAAACCTTTCGCGACCAGTCTGGCTTTGTAAGTCAGGTTTCCGTCCGCATCAAACTTATACCTGTAGATCCATTTGTTTCCTACTATTTTGGTTCCTGGTGGTTTCTCAACTACCTTCCAAACGTCGTGCGCCTTCATAGACGCCAACTCTCGTTCCATTGCTGCTTGCCACTCATGACTGTCAGACCTTTGTAATGCTTCCTTATATGATCGTGGTTCTTCCTCTACTTCGTGCGTACTATGGTAGCAATACAGTCCGCTGTGTGCGTTACGCAACCTATTCCTCAGAGGATACCTAGGTCCTACCGCTTCATGCACATCAGCTGTACCGGTCCTTTCAGCTGTACGATCCTCAATGATAGATTCTTGCCTAGAAGCCTCATTAAGATCTTCAGACTCAGCTGCACGAGTAGGTACCGCGCTAGCTTCTACTTGTACACCTGTTGTTTCTGCGATCTCTTCCGAATCTTCATAATAAGAATCTTCTGCCATTGACGTACGAGGAACCGTTCGTGAAGAATCACCGATTTCCCATACAACAGCATTGTCTTCCTTTTCTACAGTCTTTAAGAGAGATGACGACCTTACATTTGAACCAGTTGCCGACGTCTTTAAATCGGAACTTTCAATAAATGTTACGTCTCTTCCTGTTATTATCCGTCTAGGATTGCTAAAATCCGCAAAGCGATAACCCTTCGTATCTTCGCAATAACCGACGAAGATATATTTATTTGCCTTAGCGTCCCATTTCTTCCTCTTCTCCTTTGGAATATGCACATACGCCGTTGACCCAAAAACTCTCATATGATCCAGCTTTTGTACCTTCCCTGTCCACAACTCCTCCGGAATCTTACCGTTATTAGCGCTATGAGGCAGTCTGTTTTTCACGTATACCGCTGTGTTACAAGCTTCTGCCCAAAACTTTTGATTTAGCGCTTTATCCATGAGCATAGTACGTGCCATCTCCGTTACAGAGCGCAACGACCTCTCCGCGACTCCGTTCTGTTCAGCAGTGTAGGGGACCGTCAACTGGTGCCTTATTCCCTTACTGGAAAGAAATGCATTAAAATCTTTACTAACAAATTCTGTCCCATTGTCCGTTCTCAGTCGTTTGACTGTCAATCCGGTCTCATTCTCCATATGCCTCACAAACTCCTTGAAGAAATTCAAAGTTTGTGACTTCTCCCTAAGAAAATAAACAAACATTTTCCTAGTGACATCATCCACGATGATAAACATATAACGAGCACCCCCATAAGAACGTTCCGACATTGGACCACACAAATCGGCGTGTAATAAGCCGAGTTTGTCAGTAGCTCGCCCTGCTTCACCCTTTGGAAAAGGTAATCTATGTGCCTTACCTCTTATACAAGCGACACAAGGATCCATTACACTTTTACCTCCAAGTTCGATCTGTGGAAGCTTTTGTAAATCAGCCAGATTTACGTGCCCAAGCCTCCGATGCCAAAGCGCCAACGAGTCCTCAGCTTGAACCGTAGCCAAAGCCCCTTCTACAACAGGAAAACAGTCATCCAATTTATAGATACCTGAGACTTCACTCGCAGTCACCACAAGCTTACCCGTAATTTGACCTATCGACTGGTGAAACATCCTACAACCATCAGAATCAAATATCACCTTCCACCCATTCTGCACCAACTTCGAAATCGATAAAAGATTAACTTTCAAGCCGGGTACATAATAACAATCTTTTATAGGTAATAAAACTCCTTTCAACCTTACCATAATGTCACCCTTACCCTCACTTGACATTTTGTCATCATTCGCACATGTCACAACATTCTTATCAGTTATCATAAAGTCTCTAAACCAGTGCTTCTGAAAACTCATGTGGTTCGACGCTCCACTGTCCAGATAAAATGCCGAGGGGCTGAAGGAATCGTGTACCGACAGTGAACAGCCAAATGCAACTTTCTTCGACTTCGTAGAAACCGTTGATTTGCCTTCACCATCTACTTCCTTTACCAGCTTCGAGCAGTCTGCCTTCTTGTGACCTTTCTGGCCACATCTAAAGCACTTGAGCTTTAAAACTGAATGCTGAACTTGTTTCCTTGTTACTACTAACGCCGAGTTCGCATCCAACGCATCTTTCGAAGAACTCTGACCGGAATCCTCTTGTAACAGCTTCTGACGTACATTTTCAGACGTAAGTTTCATACCTGAGTGTTCTAGTGCCATTCGCAATGGTCTATACTCATCAGGTAGACCTCTCAGTAGTACTACGGCTATCAAATCGTCATCAAAGCTCTGATTAATCTCTTTCAGCTTTTGAGCGTGACTCATCACCGATGCGACATATTCGTGCATAGACCTGTGATTCTCTAGCTTTTCATCTAAGAGATTATTCATTAAAGATATCCGTCTGTTTATACCTTTATCTTCGAAAATAGCTGCCAACGCATCCCACACCTCCTTAGCGTAAGAAAGACTTTGCACATACGGATACAGATGCGGCTCCAGGTGTAGACATATCAACGTGAAAGCCTCCTGATCCTTTTCTAGTTCTGCAGAATCATCTTTCTCCGGTAGTGAAGACGTGTACTTGAAACGTTTTTCGCGAATTAGTAACATTTTGATTGCGAATTTCCATGACGTATAATCTTCTAATCCGTTTAATTTGGCGACAGAAAATTTCGTAGTCTGGGACATGACCTATAGGAATATAATAATACAGAGTGGCAGTGGTGGAATTTAGTGTATTTGTTCAGATAGAATATCTAAATGATTGACGGTTGATTGTACATAACTACCGTAAAAACTAGGTAGCATAGCAACCTATCAACACTTCCAACGTATCGTCTTCCGGTTCGCGGTCGCCATTCCAGAACTTTTCGGCCCCATCGGCCATCCGTTCTGCGAGCAATGTGCCCTGCCCACTACCACTTAAGTTTAGCAATTCTCCGGGCTATAACTTTAGTTCTCTTGCGGATATCATCATTTCTGACGTGATCACGCAAGGAAATTCCGAGCATAGCCCTCTCCATTGCCCTTTGGGTGACTTTAAGCTTTCTTATAAGGCCCTTTGTGTGCGACCATGGCTCGGTCCCATAGGTGATCACTGGCAACACACACTGGTCATAGACTTTTGTCTTGAGACACGGCAGTAAATTGGACGAGAAGATACCACGTAACTTCCCGAACGCCGCCCAGCCGAGTCGGATTCGACGGTTGACCTCTTTCTCGAAGTTGGACCTACCCAACTGGACCGTTTGTCCCAGGTAGACATAATCGTCTACAACTTCGAGTGTAGATTCTCCGATCTTGATACATGGGCGTTCACCATGACTTTGGTTTTGTCCATGTTCATTTTAAGACCCACTCTTTCGGAAGCTTTACTGAGGTCATCGAGCATTTTACTGAAGCTTTCCATGGTCTCAACCATGACCACTATGTCGTAGGCAAACCGAAGGTGAGTGATGTACTCGCCATTAACGTTGATGCCTAGGTCCCAACAGTTCAGAACCTTGAATACATCCTCCAGCGCAGCAGTGAACAGTTTCGGAGAAATGACGTCTCCCTGTCTCACGCCACGCTGGAGAAGGATTGGTTTCGAGGACTGATCCTGAAGACGGACTGACATGGTGGCGTTTTTGTACAAACACTTCAACACCTAAATGTACCGGTAGTCGATCCGGCACCGGCTGCAGTACAGCCCAAGTCTCGATCGAATCGAAGGCTTTCTCGTAGTCCACAAACGCTAAACAGAGGCAGGTTATACATAAATACACTTAAAAAAAATGGCAAACGTGTTTAGAAGATCATACAGAGTAACATATTATTATGTGAATATTGTGCCATTCCAACAATATTACATACATACGTATCGAATTGATTACCTCCGTTTTTTTGAAGTCGGTAATAACAGACAATATATGTAAATAATAATAATCAATTTTATTTTCAGACAGAGATCATAGCAAAATTACACATTTCATACGCTAATAACTATTACATTCACACACACATACAATTGCAAAAGTACAAGAAAGGACAATGGAAGAAGCCCATACATTGTTTTAGCTGAGATTAAATTCCGTTCGTCATTAAATGAAAAATATCTGCTTTTACCCAGGGTCATGTTCTGAATTAGTTTGTGCAAGAATTTTTGTTCGAGAACGCAGACTTTAATAGATATTCAATCATGAACTTTTGTAGGTTAAGTCTGGGTAACTTTTAATAAATTTTTTAATAGATAACATTATTCAATTTCGTGGAGGCAAAAGGATAATATCGCATTAGTATTACATCTAGTTATTTCAGCATGAAATGTAAAATACTCTTTGGAAAAAGTATATATTTATACAAAACATGCGACTTTGACGTGTATCAAAAGGTCGTCGTTAACAACCATGCTATATTTTTTTAGACTTGGATACTATTCTGTTTGCCTATCATTAATTGAAAGTAAGTAATTCATTTATACTTACACTACACTATAGTATTCTTATCGAACAACAAGGAACATCTACACTTAGACATAAACTGTATTGTTATTTCATTAACTCCATTTTACAATAGTGATACACTTACTACAGTAACAACTTGTCACATGGTAGCATAAGTGTAAAATAGCAACACTGATCTAATGAAAGGTAACAACAGTATCGAAAAAATTAAATTCCTTTATTTTTTACTGTTTTTTTTTATTCGTGGTGAACCAGTTAATGTAATACTTTGAAAAAACGAAGATCATTAGTGGAATTTCTTTCGGATATAACTCACTTTCAGGCGCTCAAATTAAAGTTAGCTAAGATTCCGCCAATGTTCTTTAAGAACTTATTTAACATATTTGAGTCGTCATCCAGTGCCACATCAATGGGCTGTCTAGTCTGTCGGCCACAACAGTTACAAGGCTGTTGGAGCTATCGAACACTCGTTAAGCATTGATAGAATAGACTATTTGGCTAAGAAGTAAGATTTTTTGATAATGTTGCCTGTGAAAGTAATACAATGAAGTTTTTAAGTTTTTTTGTCAAAATAGATGGCAGACAACTGTTAGTTTTAAGTTAAAAGATTTTATCTGTTAAAATTTTGATCAGAATATTTTTTAGAAGGATAAGATTAGGACTACTGAAATTAGTGTGTAAGCTGTTGCATGCAAATTACTGTATTTTTTGTATGGTTCTTTAAGCATAGGCTATTATATTATTGGCTCATAGTGTCTGCAATGTAAATAGTTCAAAGCAGTGGTAGCCCAGTGGTAACAGCCCAAACTCACATGAACCCAGGCAAGCACTTAACTTTGTGTAAATTATATCATCACCACTGCTCTAAAAACGGTGATGGAAAACATCGTGAGGAAACCGACATGTCCAATAACCTAAAATTTGAAGACATGTGACATTCACCAAGTGGCACTAGGTTCGAGTGGTGGATTAAGGTCCATTTCTTCTCTCACAGATAAAAGGCTTGTGTCCCAGCATTGGGACACAGGCCATTAATAGGCTGTAGAAGATGATGAGACCGGTCTGTATAAGCTTCCTCAAACAGCCTTCTTTATTGTGTCTGAACATATGTAATATAGCCAATAACTGCCACACCGATCAATCTTCAAGGTTAAGCAACATTTGCCGAGGTCAGTCCGTGGATGTCTACTGCTTCCTCTGTGCATCGGCAAGCATGTTAAGTCGTTGGTCACGGCTGTCATTTGCAGATACAAAGCCTGAGATCTGACACCAGTCTTGCCAAGGGTATTGTGTTACCCAGTTACTGGGTTGTGGAGGTCAGACAGACAATCGCACCATAAAAAACACTGATACTCAGCTGAATCTGACATAGTTGGTAGGGAAAAGGCTAGGCAGACTGGTAGATATAGTCTCATAACATAATTTTGAAAAACTGTTAGTATCAGAGGAACTAACCTTGAAAGGTGCACCATAGATAGACTCTCCTCCTGTCCCATCACCATTTGGGTCACCACCCTGCACTATGAACTCTGGCACTACTCTGTGAAATATAGTCCCTGAAAAATAATATAAAAATAAACATTATAATCATTCAGGTTTATAAATTAAGGTTGGAATCTGCAAACAAAATTGCAGTTTTATTATAATGTACATTTTTGACTTATTTATTTGGTGATTGAAGATTTTTCGAATGGTAATTTCTACAGTCTAATAAAAGACTGCTTCCATCATGCTTTTGATTTCATCATTTTGGTCTTGACTTGGACACATTTCTATTTAGTGATGTGCCAACTCGGGATAAACACGACTCGAGTTAACTCGAGTTGAAATTCACATAACTCGAGTTGAACTCGAGTTAGCAGAACAACGCTAAGTGAGAATAAATTATTTCTTTTTCTATGCCACTTTTTTACATAAGAATTTGACAGATAAATTGGATAATTTCCTTGAGAATTGGCAAGATGAGGCACAACACCGAGGGTTATGGAAGGAATTGGAGAGGCCTTAGCCCAGGAGTGGGACAAAACAGGCTAAGAAAAAAAATAACATTAGTAAACTTATACCCTATTCGCTTGTGGTAAACTTTTCGTAAACAAGCACACATCAAACATTTATAATCCGACTAATTTAAAAAATACAACCTTACAATGCAAAATGGTCACATTTGTAGCATTCTTTAATTTGTTATCATAATAGTTCCGAACTCCTGGCTTTAGAGATGCTTTTTAATGTTGGTTATTGGGTTTGGTTTTAACTTTTTTTTGGTACAAACTTTAAAAATATTGATATTACTGGAAAAAAAATTAAGAAATAATAGTTTAAATGTTTGACATGTGTGTATTAGGTTGTTCTATGATATATATTTTTTTATTTTAGTGATAGGAACTCGAGTTCGTAAGAATACCGCTCGAGTCGACTCGAGTTAGTAACTTGAGTTACACATCTCTATTTCCATTATCAATGCTTATGTTGTGTCAACTTTTTCTTGTATCGTTTATGATAGTTTTTATGACTTACCATTGTAGTATCCTTCCATACAAAGCTGTATGAAATTGCGACAAGCCTTCGGGGCTTCCTTTGTCCATAATTCAATATCTATCTCTCCAGCTGTTGTTTTTAATAGCACCTGAAATAGTATGTTGCTGTATTACTGTATATTTTCTGTTAAAACTATAGTCGAGAATAGAGTAACATTAAAACTGAAAAGATTTTTACCTACTGGTAGTAATTAAGGGACATTAATTTTATTATGCCTTAAAAATGAGTAAGGTGTCATGATAATTTATTATTTTATCAAAAAAAAAAGCCTTTGATAAAATAATAAATTATCATCATTTAAATGTTTTACAAGCATTATAAATGCACTTTATCAATGAGAAATCTATGATAGAAAGCATAACCTATAAAATTGGAAATGGACACTTTTAACACAAAGATTTGAATGAATTATGTATAAAATACGGTGTAAACGTAAACAAATACAGTTGAGGAGAGCTATTCAACATATTTATGTTCAATCCATAAAGAAAAACCCAAAAGTTATTTACGAAAGTGTAACTATAATTACCTTGCCTAATGCAGGCGGTTCCTGGATATAAATGTTACTCATCGTGTATTTTACAAGTACCCTGTCTTATGAACTATAGTTTTTATGTACAATAAGCTAATTACAGCATTTTCTTCACGCAAGTAATCAACAGTTTATCTTTTTCGCACCAAACAAAACAAATTTACGAAATGAATGTCATGATCAACTGACATTATTTTGACGTTGGATATCGAACCACGTAAATTTTATAAATTGAAACCTTGGTTTTTCAGCTATAAAATAAAGGATTGTAAGCCTTTTCTATAAAACTGGCCAAGTCATTTTGTTCCAGCATCTCTTAATTAAGCAGATTTTTCTCATCAAAAAGGCCAGTACATCATTCAATAGATTTAACTGTATCTCCCATTTATTACAAATGTGACCCCATCTAGAGGCCGAGTGTCATATGTGGTAATACAGGCTCGTTTCTTGGTTTGTGGATTTTTGAATGAAAGTCGTCGTCGTATCCCAGGGGAACTTAATTCCTGAATGAAAAGTCATATTGTCCTAATCCAGGATATGGTCTACCCGTGTACTTTGTCATCCAGATAAGTTCAGCCATTAAGGCATAAGGCCCTTACTCCGCTTTAGTGCGGTACTTTCTAAAGAAAAATTTGAAAAAATAGATAAATATAAATTTATTATTGATGTACAACAACAAACAACCTGCTGCTTGCCTAGCTGACGACCACCATCTACGACGTGCGAAGCCGGCCCCTTTTTCTTAGTTTAATTTATATTCATTCATATTTTTATGTGATAACGTTACAGTTTGCCTGTTGCTTTTTTTGTGAAACATTTTTTTTTTCGTATGACTAATACTTTTGTTTTAAAAAAAATATTAACATCACTATATTTTTTCGCTTCTTTTGCATACTCCTCCAAAACGACTTGGATGTTTAAAAATTTAGAATTTTTTCATAACCTAGATAGGTTAAGTAAACCAAAAAATATTATGCAAACAAAACTGTCCAGAAGGGAGTTCAATATTGATATTCTTGCACCGAGCGGGCGCACGGCCATGCAATACCGCGTTAAAGTTGAGGAATAAAGACACCTTAAAAAGTTAATAAACAAGTTACTTTTTACCTATGGATTGTAGGCAAGAGTCTCTAAACAGTGGGTTCCTGATGATGGAAGGCGCCGTCGAGGCCGGCACAGAAAGACGTGGCGAGATGATTTGGACGCGTACTAGGAGGGCTGGTTCCAGACTGCACGTGAAAAGAATGCCTGGAAGAACTTGGGGGAGGCCTTTGCCCACCTGTGGGGCAGCAATGGCTCGAACATTGGATTATGAGTATGGAAGTATTGGATATTTGAAAAAAAACACGGCGTATTTATAACGAAATTAAAAGCTAAGGCGATTAACACACGGCACCGCGCTCCGCCGCGGACGCGGAGGGGAGAGCTCCGCTCGTTCCGTGCGGTCGAAGAGAGGCCAATGAGATTCGCTTCACCGCCTACCGCGGCGGTGCGCGGTGCCGTGTGTTAGAGGCCTAAGTAGGCTTTACTAGTTTACTGGTACCTAATAATCAACCAACTTATAAAAAGATGAAGAAATTCCATTGAAAAATTACTTACATAACGTCGTTAGTTGTGTAAAACAGGTAGTAAATATAAGATAACAAGAAGAACCATGTGAAAATATTCCAAAAATAAAATCATAACATCCTTCATAATAATAATTTATAAAAAAAAATAATAATGTTTACGTTCGAAAACCGCATTGGAGTGAGCGTTGGCGTTTAGCATTACGAACGTAATTTTTTAACTAACTGTTCAAAAAGGAGGAGGTTCTCAGTTCGGATGTTTATATATATATATTTTTTATTTATGTTCTGGCTTAACTCCGTGATATATAAAATGGATTTGCAAAATTCTTTTTTTCTTTTGAAAGAAGTTTATACCGAAATGGTCCGATTTTAATTTGGTTAAGATCTGATGAAGAACTTCGGAGACATACAACAGAACTCTTCAATAAATGACGGCAAATCTCTCGGGATTGCTGCAATCGTATTTCTGTTTATTGTTTACACCATTTCATAACATACCATCACGCCAGTATGCTCTAAACGAGTACGCAGATGTGTACAGTTCACCCTGGTACATTCTCATTCCACCAGTTATGTTCAAGTTGCATGTTATTCGGGTAATCTATTCTGGCCTCACTGTGGGCATTATAGGTACCTTACTATAGAACAAAATAATTAAATTGACTTCTAAAGCAAAATACTACAAATCGAAAAAACTTTTCGTACCTACTGTTTTCGATTTTTTAGACACCAACTTCGGAAAAACTTATTTTCCGATTTGATTTTGCTTTAGAAGTCGGTTTTTCGTTTTAAGTTTTTTTAATACAAACGCTTATTACCTCTACACGCGGTAGAACCCAAATAGATAATAATTTTTCTAGCTTCACTTGTGAAGTTGGATTTTTAACCGATTTCCCAAAAAGGAGGAGGTTCTTAATTCGGATGTATCAATTCTTTTTTAAGGTATTTTCGGGCACAACTCCGTCATATATGAACGGATTTGCAAAATTATTTTATTGTTTGAAAGAGGTTTAATTCCGAAATGGTTCCATTTAAATTTGGTAAAGATATCAGAATTACGGAAAATGACCGTTCATCGCAGGAAGTTAAATACCATAAAGGAAGTACTCTCTCAATGGACAACCTAGATTACGAATACCATTGTATGGAAAATTTTGACCTATTGACACACAGCTGACCTAGCCATTGGCCAACAAGAGACAGTCGATCGCCAAAACCATTGCGCTAATCAATTATTGGCTTATCTGTGTCTTAAAAACCTGTCATGTTAATGCTTTTGTGTTCTATATTTTTGGGTAGGTTCCGTACCTACTGCTGGTGACTTATTTTAAATTGGTTTGGAGTTATTTTTAATCCCCGACAGTAAAAGAGGGGTGATATAAGTTTGACGTGTGTACCTGTGTATTTGTGTATCTGTCTGTGTCATCATAGCTCATATACGGATGAACCGAGTTTGATTTCGTTTTTTTTTTTGTTTTAAATGTGACTTTATGAAGAGTATTCTTAGCTTCGTTTGATGAAACTCAAAAGTTATTGGCGTTTTACTTTTTAAATCAGGGTGTTTTCGCAAGATATTTCGTCATTTACGTGTTCAATAGATTGTCGATCGAAGCGTGTCTACTAATAAATAAATTATGTAGCATGAAATAAAAATGTATCATGGGTTTTTTTTTTATTAATAAAGTAGGCAAACTAGGCAAGATTTTGCTTGTGTTTGTATTCCCTGCCACCTATAAGTCGTCATTCTCCAAAGCAAGATTTTAGACGTACTTGTTCCATTGTAGACCTTATTCATTAGTTCCATCACTCAAGAACAAGGATATCGAAATCGATCGATAAAAAGAAGTTTATTCATGCACAAGTGGCAAGCGAGGGTTTCCGCATTCTCTCTCTCCGATAAAACTTCTATTTTCAATCATCTACTGGCAGCTATTTCTACAAAAGTTTCTAAAAAAGGTAGTCATTGAAATAGCTGATCCAAATTCGAGAAATTTCGGTTCCGAAGTAGCCGTAGTAGTTCTTGTAGGTTACGCACAACATCCGAACTTCGTCCGAACATTTTCGTTCGAATTTTTCAATTCGAATAAAACTTGGAACTCAAATGACGGACACAGATCGGAGGTAGTGCGTAACCGCTCTAAGTCATAGAAGTCACCTAAGAAATAGAAAAAAAGACTAATTCGTTTATTGGCATGAAATTTAAGATAAGCAACAAGTAAAGATCAACATTTTTCCACCTCTCCTACGGACCTCTAACTCCGTTTAAACTATTCAGATCAAACGCCTAATCGATCAGCCATCGACCTCCACACGACGTCTCAATGCCATTTATCGCTGGTCGAATACACATACAACGAATATTTCTTATTTTATATTACTTGTTATTTGATTAGCGGTAAGGACTTATTTAATTTGTTTAATTGGCTTTTAATGGACTCTATTAAATGGACTTTGAATTGATAGCCACAAAAGTACGACCTTTTAATCCGTGGACCATTCAAGCTCGATCCACGTAGGCTCGATTTTGTCACTCTGGAATCTAAGAAGATCTGTTGGGCTCTGGGGACAATCGAGCTTAGTGTTTGTGAAAATTATAATAGGTAGTAGTTTATATTTAAGATGTGTTTGTGTACAATAGTTGATGCAGACACAGGACTTACCTAACCTAACCGCTATTGAAATTATAGTTCTTGATCAGAGGTAAGAACTCTGGATCTTCTAAACTTTTGGACTTTCGTCCAGGCTCAGAGTTCGTGAAAAATATTAGGTACATAATAGGTTTGTATATTATTCAAAGCAGGCTCCGAACCCCGAAAGTCTGCTCCCAAATTCCCAGTTAAAACCCGATCTTGACCCAAACTTTAGGGAGAACGGAGTTGGTCAGTCAAATCTGAGAATAATTTTCGTATGAACTTCTTTGGTAATCCTGGTGAGTTACAGCATTAACTTTCTGTTTAAAAGTTTGGCTGATTAAAAAGAGACACTGTTTGATGCTTTCGTGTATGTGTAACACTGTAGCTCCTAAATAGTTAAAGCGATTTGATTGCGATTCTAATCAAACTTCTGCGACACTTTTCACCATGATTGATCGGTGCAAAGTCTAAACAAACCAGCATCTCCTTGTCGTGATATTATCTAGCTACAAAGTGAACTAACTTTATGACTATTACAGATAATATAGCAGGTATCATTAATAACTATTATTATGTTAAACAGTTGTAACAATATATCGTCGGCGCATATATTAAGTGGACGTGTGTATCGATATGTGATCTCCTATTGGGCACGGACAGGCGATAAACTTGACCGTTGTTTGGAGCAGGTTAAGTTAGGGCTGCCCTTTTTAAGAAATTATAACAATTAATCTGGTTAGCCTTTTCTCAACTATGTTGGGGGCGGCCAAGCGCGGATCCAACGTGTGGCCCTAATAGACGTCACACTTTCACTGTCTATTGAGGTCGATAGGCTGACGATATTATATCCAGTGCCTTAATAAAAAAACAAAATCTTGATCAGTGTGTCATATGTTTTGTAAAAGGAATGGAGGAAGTTACATTTTTACCATAAACTCTCTGCTGATATTAATCGTTTTATTTTTATTTTGACGTCCTTTAAAAAATAGACGTCCCAATACTACTACTTACTGATCCGTAGGTGCCAAATATGGTGCATGTCGGTACATGGTGGACATTCCACCCATACGCACCAAACGTTTTGGGAATACTTTTATTATGCGCACAGAAAAAGAGTGGAATTCCCTGCCGGAGTTTGTATTTCCTGATAGCTACAACCTGGGAGTCTTTAAGTCAAGAGTGAATAGGTTTCTTCTAGGCAAGCGTGCTTCATCTTCGACCACATCATCGCTAACTATCAAGTAGAGATAGTGGTCAAGCGCAAGCCCAACACAAAAAAAAAAATAAAAAAATATGCGATTATATTTTAAATAATAAATTATTCCACTTATGGCACCTGCGAAAAATATCGATAGGTGCCGTATGTGGAATACCTCAGATGCCGTTAAAACGGGTGCCCAATGTGGAATACCTCAGATGCCACAAAAACAGGTGCCCAATGTGGAATACCTGAGGTGCTGGTAAAACGGGTGCCCAATATGGAATACGTCTAGGGATGAACTATATCGATCATGAACAATTTTATACTCCGACTCGCACTTGATTGATTTAAAGCTGACAGTGACCACAACCTTTTTTGATGGCTGCATCCACGCTTGGGGGCGGCGTTCACATGAAAAAACTGCCTATCTGACCTCCACTAAGTCTTCAACTCAGTAACTGGGTAACACGATACGTCTTGGCAGTCGTTACGGGTAATCATAAGTCAGATTTTCTGACTTATGTTTACCCGAACGCTATAATTTAATTCAGATTGCAGCCGCATTGCTTAAGTGAATACGGCAACGCAAAGAGTTTGACCGCTATCCAATCGAACAAATCAACCAATCACATGCGAGATGAATCACGCGATGTGGATTTCCGTCTGTGTGATTGGTCTATTTATCGTTCAGCCGTTCTAGCCTGATTGAGTAATAAACCTACATCCACACATACATCCATCCAAACTTTCACATTTATAATATTAATAAGATTACTATCAACTAGCCATTTCCCAACTATGAGGGGGTAGGTTTTCAGCCAAACCAGCAGACGTATTCCGTAAATGAGCAAAGAGTTCAAACTCTATCCAACCGACCAAATCGACCAATCACATGCGAGATGAATGACGCGATGTGGATTTCCGTTTTCTCTTTGCGCACTTACGCAATACTGCTGCAGGTGCAGCTGAAAACGAGATGGAGCGATTGCCTTACTGACCTCCACAACCCAGTAACTGGGTAACCACTTGGCAAGTCTAGTGTTAAAATGTTCTGTCTTCTCACGACCCGTAACGACCGTAGTGTAGAAATGACAGTCGGGACTAATTGCTTAATGTGCTTTCCGAGACACCGGGGAGTCCTTATATTTTAAGATGCTTGAAAATCGAGCATTGCTGTTCTTTACATTTGGCCACGAGCTCCTCAATATAGCACCTAATAATTAATAAATATTATTATGTTAAACAGCAGTAACAATATATCGTCGGCGCATATATTAAGTGGACGTGGGTATCGATATGTGATCTGCTATTGAGCAGGCAGGCGACAAGCTTGACCGTTGTTTGAACAGGTTGGTTGTAGGGCTGCCCTAACGAAATTATCGGATTAATTACTTTATCATTTTTATTTAATGCTCTCTGGCTTAGGCCTTTTCCTGATGGTGCGATGCAAAATAGACTTTTATCACACCGATAAACGATTGAGAAGTTGCCAGTATGTTCACATGGACATGTGATGCAATTCGACCGATTCGATTCTTAGATAAAAACTTTTTCATAAAAAAAATAACTGACTTCAACAAGTAAAACACTGACTAAAAGTGCAAAATAACTTTCGTTTGTAAAGTCGGTGTCTTTGGTGCCTCTTGTCTTTTAGTGTTTTACTTTTGAAGTCGGTTTATTTTTTCCGACTTCAATTTGTAAAAAAGTTTTTATTTCTCTCTTTTTTGTTTTAGTACGCTATCATTAAAAAATGCAATTTCTATAGTACTAAAGTATTGACATAAAAAAGTTTAAAATCAAAAAAGCCGACTGCTTAAGCAGGGAATTAAAAAAAAAGACGTAAACAAGAAGAAAATCATACTGTGCAATCGGAGGATATATATTCGTGAGCTGGCTGACCAACACCAGATGTATCCTCCGACTGCCCAGCATGATTTTCTTCTTGTTTAAGCCGATTCGATTGAAGTAGGAATCATCAAAATCGGCCAACGTGTTTGGTCTCTAGAACTTCACATAGGAACAAACATACATACATAGACTGATAAACACATTACCCTACTTCGGCAGTCGGGTAAATATCCATAATAACTCAATTTATACATTCGTGCAGTTTGTCGCTAAGGAGTTCGTTTGTATGCTACATGTCTTGAAAACTACTACACCGATTTTGATGAAACTTGCACTATTGCCTAAGTTGAGAGATAGTCAATCCAACACAAAATAATGATCACGATCCGATAAGTAGTTTCATCGAAATGCGTGGACAAACATACATACAAACAAACATATATACACTTATGAAATTTGACACACGTGTTTAGAAGCCTACATAGAATAACATATGTGAATATTGTGCAGTGCCAACAATATTACATACATACCTGTCGAATTGATTACCTCCTATTTTTTTAAGTCGGTAAAAATACGTGCGCGATATCGTCTATCAACGTTATTTAAATTGCGTCACGCCATCAGGAAATGACCTTAGTAGTAGGTTCTGGGTTCGATTCCGGATCGGAAAAAGTATTATATGAATGGGTGTGTCATCTGGAAGACCGCCTCGCTCAACATAGCTGCTGAAAAGTGAGTGAACTAAGGAACATCTCTGCCTAACTCCTCGAGGAATGTGTATAGTTACTATGTTATATTGACTTATTATTGTGAAACGGGACTGCCTCGATGATGGTTACATGTATCCTGAATCCCATTCCTGCTTCATTAATATTTCTGTGTAATATTTAAATGCAAGCACGGAATGCAGCAAGGACATGTTTAGCCGGCAGTACTTCATGTTAGTACCTAAGTCTGTGAATTGTGTAAGACCATATTTTTGTATGATAAACTGCACTTTTGTGTTTTATATCCTCAGCAATAATGTATTCTTTGTGATGGAAAGCACCTTTAGTATTTTCGTACTTCCTGTGATAACTGCACTTTTGCACAAATTGTGATAAATATAAATTTGTATTCCATATTTTTGTTAATCAGCACTATTTGCACAATTGTTTTTCTTTTGTTTCTGAGATTAACAGAACTCTTGTATAATTTTTGTATTTACATTTTACTGTGATATGAAAAAAAATGCCCGTAGATAGTTAAATGAGCCCACACAGTATACAAGAGGATGAATGCAAGAAGAAAATAAGGATGAAAAATAAAAGTGCGAGAGGAATGAAAGAGGAATGGCACGAATGAAGTTTGCAAAGAATAGGCACCAATAATGTTGGTGGGAATAGCGACAAGAAAAAAAAAAAATTAAAAAAAAACCCATTTCTAGGTTGGGTTGAAGTGAAAAAGTGCTGGACTTTTCTCATTAGCGCCTTGAAGCCCCGCAATAGAAATCTGCTTCAAGGGATAAATATTGAGGTGCTCTTTTATCCTTGCAAAATGCTCTAGCTCATTGTTAGGCTAGCATTTGCTACTATACTTTACTGGAGCAAAAAATAAAAGGTCAGTAAACAAACCATAAAAAAGGTTTTTTCAGTGTCTTCCTTGTTGTCACTAAAATTTAAAATAGTAAATAAAAATAATAATAAAAAAGAAAAATTATTTGTACCAAAATTTACAGATTATAGTTTTTATGGTCTATAAATAATAATAATAATTAGATTTATAATCTCAATAACCAAAAAATAAAAAAAAATACAAAAAATATCTTGAGAATATGTTTAATTAATGTATAATTATGTCATGGACTAAGTGATTAATCAGGGCACTATGTATAATGCCCGGGCATTATGAATCTAGTCTTCAAACTTCTATATTTATCACATTGACCAGACGGTCATTATGAATATTGCTACGTACGGTTGGGCAATTTGATAATTATGATCAATGAATTAGTCCAAGAGTGAGCGAAGCGAGTTCGGGACCTTAGAGCACCCCGACACGGATAGGTTAGGTTCGAAGGAGATGACGATACGGGCGAACTCAGCTCTCGTCATCTCCTTCATGGTAGGTTACTTTAGACCCTGTAGATAGAAATAGAAGCCCCTCACATCAGGGCTCCGTCTATAACTTTGTTGCTTAAATAGTAATCGTACTTACCTATTCTATATTAAAACCAATCTCAACATTAAAACAATAAAAAAACACTTATTTTTACTACGCGGCCCAATAAGTGATGGGCATTATTCAGAAAGCCCGGTCAATTTAATAATTTCAATCATTATCATATTTCTTCACTTAATGGGCATTTTTTTATTTTTTGTTCCAGCGAATAGAGTATAGATATTCCAATTAAGCTCTAAGCTTCGATTATTATATTATGTGCACTTAGATAACCCTACGAGTGAGTGGCGCCTTGCGCCTGAGCAAGTGATCAATGAGCATGTTGACCGCCGACACCGAGGCCGAATTCCAAAGTTCCAAATATGAATTTTTGTATTTTGAAATTTGAGTAACTTACCTTCCCACTATTATTTTATTTAGATCTCTTGATTAACCGATTCTGACTTTATACTTGAATGATTTACATATTGTGAATACGCTTGAAACACTAGCAAAAAGATTATGTATTTTAGATAATGTACTTCAGCCTTCAACATTTTGTTTTGGCGTATAGAAATCCTCGTGGATGTTTCCTCCCCCACGGCAGCCGAGTGTCAGATTCTTACTGGCTAAAACCACACTGTTTTCAGCAGCTAAACTCCATGTGAAATAACATTAGACATGTTTCCAAATCTTTTTACAGTCCGTTCAACCGTTTTGAGTTCTATCCCGTAAACATAAGGATGACATAAAAAGCATAAACCTGTTACCAAAATCAACTGTTTACTACAGCTACCATTTGTCGTAATACCAACGCAATAGAAGTCAAAATCGGTTGAACGGGCTGTAAAATGGGCTCATTTAAACGTCTAATGTTATCGCAAATGGAGTATACCTTTGGCGAGGGCACTGGAGGATTAGCGCGGTTCATAACGCTCCCCTAACCGTTACTATTCCGTATGATCCAACACTTAGAGTAGGTTGGAGACAGTTGGTGAAGCTGTTTAGGTTAAAATGATCAATTTTAAATTTTGTCCAATCTACGTTGGACCGACTTCCAGTCTAGCTATGTACACCTGCAGCTAAATTGCGTTAGTTCGGTAGGGCAAAGGGAACAAGTTCATGAAAGAGTGTGACACATTTCCTTTAAATATTTTCGGTATTGCGTAAATAATTTAGGAAGGTCCTCCACCCTATGAATTGACATAGTAATTAAGGTTGCCTTAGTCGACGGCACGAACTATTTTGTGGGCGGGGTTAAAATGCATGCTATCTCATCCGACAACACGTGCG
The DNA here is from genome assembly GCA_947562075.1 of Orthosia gracilis. Taxonomy (NCBI): domain Eukaryota; kingdom Metazoa; phylum Arthropoda; class Insecta; order Lepidoptera; family Noctuidae; genus Orthosia; species Orthosia gracilis. Next base: position 6,538,744 of record OX387276.1, read on the forward strand.
AAAGAGATAGATGCTGTGATGAGCAGTAAGAAGCTAGTTCGCGTACGAATAGACGCTTTTGCAAATTTGTAGCGAAATAGATGATGATTGAGGAAGAAAACGAGCGCGCGAAATTTTTAAATATAAACACACAAATTTGAAATTTTATAAAAACAAACGACTAAATGTATCTGTTCAAAATAAAATTATTCGCATCGTTGAACTACTAATCTATCCCTGTATGGTGACTGTTTCGCAATTTTCATTTTTCCTTCTTCTTAAGGTATTTATTTCCGCCCAAAGATACGTTAAAATTAGCGTTGAAATATGGTTCTTTCGACGCTCATAACTTTCAATTTTTATTTCTTTTAATTTTTAAAACTTTCAGGGCTAATAAATAAAATGATGAGCCAAATTGATATAATTTTTAATTTGAACGTACAAACAGTGGAGAAATTGCTATACTACGTTTTTATGGAATAATGATCGACTAGGGCAATCTTAAGTATTGAACTTGAATCATAGCAACATCACGACTTTTAAATTGCTTCTCGATTTAAATGCTCTCATCACTTAAATATTTTTATAGGCTATTTACTGCATAAGTACAGTCAAAGTAAAAGCTTGGTATACAGTATATAGGTAGGCAGCTGCCTGCTTTACAGCAGTTTTCAAACATTCAAGTTCACGCATATCTGGGCATACTCTTGACCTTAACACCCTATGTGCTGATGTGGACTATGGCCTGGACGGTAAAATGAGTTAAAAATTCCTCTCTCCCAAATGCCGGACGCATTTTGCAGATTACCCCTGAAAACAAAAAGTTACCTACTAGGTAGTAAGAATTAGGTAATGGTTATTTTTAGCAAGCATTTTAAACCGACTGCCGGCCGGGCACCGGGTCGCGTTGCGGTTTGGTTTCCTACCCGAAACTAATATTTGCTAGTCGTTCCGCATCTCAATAGTACATCGTCTTGTATCTCTTATCATACCCACCGCAGATAAATGTAAGCACAGAATAAAAAAAACAGCCAAGTGCAAGCCGGACTCGAGCGCGAAGGGTTCCGTACCACTATCGCAAAAAACGGCAAAAAGACCCCACTTAAATATTTATTCTACTCTGTATTTAGTATTTTTATTATAGCGGCAACAGAAATACATCATCTATGAAAATTTCAACTATATACTTATATAATAATTATATTTATCAGATAGTTGTAATATAATAATTAAAGTTATCACGGTTCATGAGATACAGCCTGGTGACAGACGGACAGATAGACGGACCGCGGAGTCTAAGTAATAGGGTCCCGTTTTTACCCTATGCGTACGGATCCCTAAAAATACCAGGTAATGAGGACTAAACTCTTTCGCCGTGTGTACTTACACTACTCTATATTTTTATTATATTCCTTCAATACACGCTACATATCCGTTACGACCGCCTTGACATTTCTTGCATTACTTCCTACATCCTTGACACGATATAGGCTATTGATTTTAAATAGAGCACGATCTGTACAGTATTTTATTTTTTGAGATCCGGGAGAGGAGTTACCTACATAATTGAAATCCTCTTAATTGGAATCTAAGTAATTTAAGTTACTGGCCTGTAATAAAAAAAAAAGCAGAAAAAAAGTATAGTACAGGATCACAGAGCAAAATAATTAACGCGCACCTATGCGGCCGAGACCGGCGCGTCGAGCCATGCTCCCAAAATTCCAATACTATTTTTATGTACAGGATTGACTAAAAATTATGTCCGACTAAAATCAAGAGACCGGCGATTCCAAGAAGAATAAAACAAAACAAAAGATGGACAAGTTCTTAGGAACGCCGACCCCTAGTAACGGTAAGTGGCGAGGTGGAAAAGAAAAACCGGCCAAGTGCGAGTCGAACTCGCGCAAAGTGATCCTTTAAGGGTTTGGTTTTTTTTCTTTAGGTACGGAACCCTAAATATAAAAGATCAAGTGTCTTAACGGTGTGTTTGGCTGCCTAAAGAAGAACATGTCCTAGTTTGCAAATCTCTCTATGACGCTGAAGTATGTTAGAGACAGGGCCCGTTCTAGCAATTTTATCGCTCCGGGTATAGACAATATTTGCCGCCCTTGGCGCCCTCTAAAATGACGCCTTATAAGTAGGTAAATGTTTCAGAATATTATCTATTGATACAAAATGCGGTTTTTGACCGTCGGATAGGATAAAGCCGCTTTTTTGACAACTTCGAGCGAAGTGAAAACGAAATGAGTTCGAAAATTTCACCTAAGAATTTTCACAACATTATGAATGTTAAGTTATTTAACGGTGGGTTTACAAAAGGAACCAATAACATTCGACAGTGAAGCGAGCTTGA